>JAQMRL010000031.1:788065-1988065 GCA_035578175.1 Catonia carolina
CACATATCAGAGTGCGTAAAAACTATTTAACTTACAGTTCTGGGACCTGTTTTATTCAATTTATCAGATCAAAAACCATAAGAAATGATTGAATTCGCCCCTTAATCTACCTTACCAGAATTCCAGGAAGACCTCATTTCACCTGGTGAACTGAAATCCAGGCGAAACTTTCGCTAGCCGTAACTCGGAAACGAAGCATTTCCGGACCCATGTTTATATAAACTTTTTTCATTATTTTTACTAGTACAATGTGCTGTAGAAGTGGGGGGAGAACTTCATGAATCACCCTGTATACAGGGTGATTCATGAAGTTCTCCCCCCACTTCTACAGCACATTGTACTAGTAAAAATAATGAAAAAATGTTATATAAACATAGGTCCGAAAACGCTTCGTTAGCGAGTTACAGCTAGCGAAAGATTTCGCCTGAATTCCTGGGCAAAGAGTTAAATAAAGCCATACTGAACTTTTGGAAAGGTTAATTAAGTAAGAAATGTCGTGGATTCTTATGTAATTTTACCTGATAAAGCTAATAAAATAGGTTTCAGAACTGTACCTGTAGTAGTTTTTGAGGGATTCACGGTTAAATGCAAAAAATTGGGGCACGAAACAATGTTTTTTTAAGTTTAATGTACAATAACTTTGTTAAATTGGTAATAAATACATAAAATCAACAAACATTAATTGTAGAGAATTTAATTCTGAGAAAATTGATATAATCAAAGTCTAAAATAAAACAGAAATAAGTATCAAAAAATCGATTTTATTCAGTATAATACAACTCAACCACATTGGACCATCAAGCCATGAACATTCATATAAGGCCAGTCTTAACTTCTCATAATTTTCATCTTATAATTTTATCTGTAAAGAAATACCGTACGGTATTTAGTTAAAATAAAACAAAAACAAAATGTTTGTTCCTTAATGATGAGATAAATTGAGAAAACAAGATGAACTGTTAAATAAATTTGTTTGTAAATAAAAATATCATGTTTTATTACGTTGTATTTTTTTTTAAATAAAAATTTACATTAAATGTTCGAAAATAAATGAAGCAAACATTTTCCAATTATTGTTTACTAATAATCGAAATGCAGTTTTTTGTTTTATTAATTTCTAAGTTGGTAACGCACGAATAACAGCTGATCAACAATGGTATTCTGTACTGTTACGTTAGAACTGTGTATTAGTGGTGTTTTGCAAGCTACAGCAGGAGATCGGGTTCTGTGAATCGTGTTATTAAATGCAATTTTTTTGTGAGTTATAATTCGATTGTTTATTCAGCGAAAAAATGCCTTACTTATTTACATCAGAGGAATACGCTGATATGGTTTTTATTTTGGGTTACTGTAATGGTAATGCTAGAGCTGCTGTAGTAGAATATGAACTACGTTACCCTAATAGGAGGATTCCAGATACCAAAACAATTTCAGGAACTTTTCGTACTCTTCGGGAAACAGGATCACTACCAAGTACTAGAACCAATTATGAACGAGCTGTCCAACTTGATGATGATATTGTTATTAATGCTGTTCATCGCAGTCCAGGTGTAAGTACACGACGTATTTCTAGGCGGATAGGAGTTTCGCAGTCAACGGTGTGGAGGTCACTAAATCGAAACAAATTTTATCCGTTTCATAAACAAAAGGTTCAACATCTACAGCCAGGGGATGGTCCGCTTCGCTTGGAGTTTTGCAACTTTTTGAATATTAATAATCAACTCTACAAGCGTATTTTGTTTACGGATGAGGCACAATTCACTCGGGATGGTGTCAATAACTTGCACAATGAACACTCATGGGCAGAAGAAAATCCACATGAGGTAGTGGAACAGAACTTTCAACACCGATTTAGCGTCAATGTCTGGTGTGGCCTTTTGCACAATCGGCTGATTGGACCTTTCATATTACCTGGACGCCTAAATGCTGAGTTGTATTTGCATTTCCTTCAAGAAGAGTTGCCGCAGCTGTTAGAGAATGTTCCTTTACGTCTCAGACAAAATTTGTACTTCCAGCATGACGGAGCACCTCCCCACTTTTCACGTGCCGTTTCTGCTTATTTAAATCATCAATTTCCTGGACACTGGATTGGTCGTGGAGGGCTTCACCCTTGGCCACCAAGATCCCCAGATCTATCTCCATTGGATTATTGCATCTGGGGATGGATGAAAGACATTGTATACAAGACAAAAGTGAATTCTCGTGATGAATTAATTGCCCGTATTATGGATTCGGCTGTGCAGATACAGGGAAGCCCTGAAAAATTAAGAAACGCAACAAAAGCAATACACAAACGTGCTGCAAAATGTATTGATAATGATGGCCTCATTTTCGAACATCTATTATAAAAAGGTGCGTACGGTTGGCCCAACCTGATTAATTTTGCTTAAAACTAGTAATGTATTATACTGAATAAAATCGATTTTTTGATACTTATTTCTGTTTTATTTTAGACTTTGATAATATCAATTTTCTCAGAATTAAATTCTCTACAATTAATGTTTGTTGATTTTATGTATTTATTACCAATTTAACAAACTTATTGTACATGAAACTTAAAAAAACATTGTTTCGTGCCCCAATTTTTTGCATTTAACCGTGAATCCCTCAAAAACTACTACAGGTACAGTTCTGAAACCTATTTTATTAGCTTTATCAGGTAAAATTACATAAGAATCCACGACATTTCTTACTTAATTAACCTTTCCAAAAGTTCAGTATGGCTTTATTTTACTCTTTGCCCAGGAATTCAGGCGAAATCTTTCGCTAGCTGTAACTCGCTAACGAAGCGTTTTCGGACCTATGTTTATATAACATTTTTTCATTATTTTTACTAGTACAATGTGCTGTAGAAGTGGGGGGAGAACTTCATGAATCACCCTGTATAGTGCCGATGAATAATGTTGGTGGTGTTGGTGATGTCGGTGTTGGTGAACCGATTAATTCTTCTTATTCAATACAGTTTATAGATAGAGGAGGAGTTGGTGGTATTGGTGGTCCATCCACAGTTACGCTTAAGTTGTTAGTCAGATAGTCAGTTTTTTTATTGGTGTGTGTTTATTTATTTGCATTTGGATTTTTTTTTTGATTTGGTTTGTTGTTTAATTGGGTTGTTTTATTTGTATAGTGATTTGGGTTATTTAGTTTTTTGTATTTGGATTTTTTTTAACTTTCTGTCTCTTTTCTTCTTCTTATTCTAATATATACAGGGTGATTCATGAAGTTCTCCCCCCACTTCTACAGCACATTGTACTAGTAAAAATAATGAAAAAATGTTATATAAACATAGGTCCGAAAACGCTTCGTTAGCGAGTTACAGCTAGCGAAAGTTTCGCCTGGATTTCAGTTCACCAGGTGAAATGAGGTCTTCCTGGAATTGTGGTAAGGTAGATTAAGGGGCAAATTCAATCATTTCTTATGGTTTTTGATCTGATAAATTGAATAAAACAGGTCCCAGATCTGTAAGTTAAATAGTTTTTGAGAAAACCAGTGTCAAATGCAAAAAATGGAGTGAAAATCACATTTTTTCATCTTTGGGCAAGGATAACTGTGTTATTTCACCAAGAAACAGTTAAAATTTTCCAATAAAACATGTAGAAAATTTTATTCTGAACAAACCGGTGTAAATTAAGTACACAGAAAGCGAATAGATGTTTGATTAAATGAGTTTTTATTCATAAGAGTACAAAGTAAAATTAACCGGAAAAACTAAAATGAAAAAATGTGTTTTTTTCACTCCATTTTTTTGCATTTGACACTGGTTTTCTCAAAAACTATTCGCTTTCTGTGTACTTTATTTACACCGGTTTGTTCAGAATAAAATTTTCTACATTTTTTATTGAAAATTTTTAACTGTTTCTTGGTGAAATAACAAAGTTATTCTTGCCCAAAGATGAAAAAATGTGATTTTCACTCCATTTTTTGCATTTGACACTGGTTTTCTCAAAAACTATTTAACTTACAGTTCTGGGACCTGTTTTATTCAATTTATCAGATCAAAAACCATAAGAAATGATTGAATTCGCCCCTTAATCTACCTTACCAGAATTCCAGGAAGACCTCATTTCACCTGGTGAACTGAAATCCAGGCGAAACTTTCGCTAGCCGTAACTCGGAAACGAAGCATTTCCGGACCCATGTTTATATAAACTTTTTTCATTATTTTTACTAGTACAATGTGCTGTAGAAGTGGGGGGAGAACTTCATGAATCACCCTGTATACAGGGTGATTCATGAAGTTCTCCCCCCACTTCTACAGCACATTGTACTAGTAAAAATAATGAAAAAATGTTATATAAACATAGGTCCGAAAACGCTTCGTTAGCGAGTTACAGCTAGCGAAAGATTTCGCCTGAATTCCTGGGCAAAGAGTTAAATAAAGCCATACTGAACTTTTGGAAAGGTTAATTAAGTAAGAAATGTCGTGGATTCTTATGTAATTTTACCTGATAAAGCTAATAAAATAGGTTTCAGAACTGTACCTGTAGTAGTTTTTGAGGGATTCACGGTTAAATGCAAAAAATTGGGGCACGAAACAATGTTTTTTTAAGTTTAATGTACAATAACTTTGTTAAATTGGTAATAAATACATAAAATCAACAAACATTAATTGTAGAGAATTTAATTCTGAGAAAATTGATATAATCAAAGTCTAAAATAAAACAGAAATAAGTATCAAAAAATCGATTTTATTCAGTATAATACAACTCAACCACATTGGACCATCAAGCCATGAACATTCATATAAGGCCAGTCTTAACTTCTCATAATTTTCATCTTATAATTTTATCTGTAAAGAAATACCGTACGGTATTTAGTTAAAATAAAACAAAAACAAAATGTTTGTTCCTTAATGATGAGATAAATTGAGAAAACAAGATGAACTGTTAAATAAATTTGTTTGTAAATAAAAATATCATGTTTTATTACGTTGTATTTTTTTTTAAATAAAAATTTACATTAAATGTTCGAAAATAAATGAAGCAAACATTTTCCAATTATTGTTTACTAATAATCGAAATGCAGTTTTTTGTTTTATTAATTTCTAAGTTGGTAACGCACGAATAACAGCTGATCAACAATGGTATTCTGTACTGTTACGTTAGAACTGTGTATTAGTGGTGTTTTGCAAGCTACAGCAGGAGATCGGGTTCTGTGAATCGTGTTATTAAATGCAATTTTTTTGTGAGTTATAATTCGATTGTTTATTCAGCGAAAAAATGCCTTACTTATTTACATCAGAGGAATACGCTGATATGGTTTTTATTTTGGGTTACTGTAATGGTAATGCTAGAGCTGCTGTAGTAGAATATGAACTACGTTACCCTAATAGGAGGATTCCAGATACCAAAACAATTTCAGGAACTTTTCGTACTCTTCGGGAAACAGGATCACTACCAAGTACTAGAACCAATTATGAACGAGCTGTCCAACTTGATGATGATATTGTTATTAATGCTGTTCATCGCAGTCCAGGTGTAAGTACACGACGTATTTCTAGGCGGATAGGAGTTTCGCAGTCAACGGTGTGGAGGTCACTAAATCGAAACAAATTTTATCCGTTTCATAAACAAAAGGTTCAACATCTACAGCCAGGGGATGGTCCGCTTCGCTTGGAGTTTTGCAACTTTTTGAATATTAATAATCAACTCTACAAGCGTATTTTGTTTACGGATGAGGCACAATTCACTCGGGATGGTGTCAATAACTTGCACAATGAACACTCATGGGCAGAAGAAAATCCACATGAGGTAGTGGAACAGAACTTTCAACACCGATTTAGCGTCAATGTCTGGTGTGGCCTTTTGCACAATCGGCTGATTGGACCTTTCATATTACCTGGACGCCTAAATGCTGAGTTGTATTTGCATTTCCTTCAAGAAGAGTTGCCGCAGCTGTTAGAGAATGTTCCTTTACGTCTCAGACAAAATTTGTACTTCCAGCATGACGGAGCACCTCCCCACTTTTCACGTGCCGTTTCTGCTTATTTAAATCATCAATTTCCTGGACACTGGATTGGTCGTGGAGGGCTTCACCCTTGGCCACCAAGATCCCCAGATCTATCTCCATTGGATTATTGCATCTGGGGATGGATGAAAGACATTGTATACAAGACAAAAGTGAATTCTCGTGATGAATTAATTGCCCGTATTATGGATTCGGCTGTGCAGATACAGGGAAGCCCTGAAAAATTAAGAAACGCAACAAAAGCAATACACAAACGTGCTGCAAAATGTATTGATAATGATGGCCTCATTTTCGAACATCTATTATAAAAAGGTGCGTACGGTTGGCCCAACCTGATTAATTTTGCTTAAAACTAGTAATGTATTATACTGAATAAAATCGATTTTTTGATACTTATTTCTGTTTTATTTTAGACTTTGATAATATCAATTTTCTCAGAATTAAATTCTCTACAATTAATGTTTGTTGATTTTATGTATTTATTACCAATTTAACAAACTTATTGTACATGAAACTTAAAAAAACATTGTTTCGTGCCCCAATTTTTTGCATTTAACCGTGAATCCCTCAAAAACTACTACAGGTACAGTTCTGAAACCTATTTTATTAGCTTTATCAGGTAAAATTACATAAGAATCCACGACATTTCTTACTTAATTAACCTTTCCAAAAGTTCAGTATGGCTTTATTTTACTCTTTGCCCAGGAATTCAGGCGAAATCTTTCGCTAGCTGTAACTCGCTAACGAAGCGTTTTCGGACCTATGTTTATATAACATTTTTTCATTATTTTTACTAGTACAATGTGCTGTAGAAGTGGGGGGAGAACTTCATGAATCACCCTGTATAGTGCCGATGAATAATGTTGGTGGTGTTGGTGATGTCGGTGTTGGTGAACCGATTAATTCTTCTTATTCAATACAGTTTATAGATAGAGGAGGAGTTGGTGGTATTGGTGGTCCATCCACAGTTACGCTTAAGTTGTTAGTCAGATAGTCAGTTTTTTTATTGGTGTGTGTTTATTTATTTGCATTTGGATTTTTTTTGATTTGGTTTGTTGTTTAATTGGGTTGTTTTATTTGTATAGTGATTTGGGTTATTTAGTTTTTTGTATTTGGATTTTTTTTAACTTTCTGTCTCTTTTCTTCTTCTTATTCTAATATATACAGGGTGATTCATGAAGTTCTCCCCCCACTTCTACAGCACATTGTACTAGTAAAAATAATGAAAAAATGTTATATAAACATAGGTCCGAAAACGCTTCGTTAGCGAGTTACAGCTAGCGAAAGTTTCGCCTGGATTTCAGTTCACCAGGTGAAATGAGGTCTTCCTGGAATTGTGGTAAGGTAGATTAAGGGGCAAATTCAATCATTTCTTATGGTTTTTGATCTGATAAATTGAATAAAACAGGTCCCAGATCTGTAAGTTAAATAGTTTTTGAGAAAACCAGTGTCAAATGCAAAAAATGGAGTGAAAATCACATTTTTTCATCTTTGGGCAAGGATAACTGTGTTATTTCACCAAGAAACAGTTAAAATTTTCCAATAAAACATGTAGAAAATTTTATTCTGAACAAACCGGTGTAAATTAAGTACACAGAAAGCGAATAGATGTTTGATTAAATGAGTTTTTATTCATAAGAGTACAAAGTAAAATTAACCGGAAAAACTAAAATGAAAAAATGTGTTTTTTTCACTCCATTTTTTTGCATTTGACACTGGTTTTCTCAAAAACTATTCGCTTTCTGTGTACTTTATTTACACCGGTTTGTTCAGAATAAAATTTTCTACATTTTTTATTGAAAATTTTTAACTGTTTCTTGGTGAAATAACAAAGTTATTCTTGCCCAAAGATGAAAAAATGTGATTTTCACTCCATTTTTTGCATTTGACACTGGTTTTCTCAAAAACTATTTAACTTACAGTTCTGGGACCTGTTTTATTCAATTTATCAGATCAAAAACCATAAGAAATGATTGAATTCGCCCCTTAATCTACCTTACCAGAATTCCAGGAAGACCTCATTTCACCTGGTGAACTGAAATCCAGGCGAAACTTTCGCTAGCCGTAACTCGGAAACGAAGCATTTCCGGACCCATGTTTATATAAACTTTTTTCATTATTTTTACTAGTACAATGTGCTGTAGAAGTGGGGGGAGAACTTCATGAATCACCCTGTATACAGGGTGATTCATGAAGTTCTCCCCCCACTTCTACAGCACATTGTACTAGTAAAAATAATGAAAAAATGTTATATAAACATAGGTCCGAAAACGCTTCGTTAGCGAGTTACAGCTAGCGAAAGATTTCGCCTGAATTCCTGGGCAAAGAGTTAAATAAAGCCATACTGAACTTTTGGAAAGGTTAATTAAGTAAGAAATGTCGTGGATTCTTATGTAATTTTACCTGATAAAGCTAATAAAATAGGTTTCAGAACTGTACCTGTAGTAGTTTTTGAGGGATTCACGGTTAAATGCAAAAAATTGGGGCACGAAACAATGTTTTTTTAAGTTTAATGTACAATAACTTTGTTAAATTGGTAATAAATACATAAAATCAACAAACATTAATTGTAGAGAATTTAATTCTGAGAAAATTGATATAATCAAAGTCTAAAATAAAACAGAAATAAGTATCAAAAAATCGATTTTATTCAGTATAATACAACTCAACCACATTGGACCATCAAGCCATGAACATTCATATAAGGCCAGTCTTAACTTCTCATAATTTTCATCTTATAATTTTATCTGTAAAGAAATACCGTACGGTATTTAGTTAAAATAAAACAAAAACAAAATGTTTGTTCCTTAATGATGAGATAAATTGAGAAAACAAGATGAACTGTTAAATAAATTTGTTTGTAAATAAAAATATCATGTTTTATTACGTTGTATTTTTTTTTAAATAAAAATTTACATTAAATGTTCGAAAATAAATGAAGCAAACATTTTCCAATTATTGTTTACTAATAATCGAAATGCAGTTTTTTGTTTTATTAATTTCTAAGTTGGTAACGCACGAATAACAGCTGATCAACAATGGTATTCTGTACTGTTACGTTAGAACTGTGTATTAGTGGTGTTTTGCAAGCTACAGCAGGAGATCGGGTTCTGTGAATCGTGTTATTAAATGCAATTTTTTTGTGAGTTATAATTCGATTGTTTATTCAGCGAAAAAATGCCTTACTTATTTACATCAGAGGAATACGCTGATATGGTTTTTATTTTGGGTTACTGTAATGGTAATGCTAGAGCTGCTGTAGTAGAATATGAACTACGTTACCCTAATAGGAGGATTCCAGATACCAAAACAATTTCAGGAACTTTTCGTACTCTTCGGGAAACAGGATCACTACCAAGTACTAGAACCAATTATGAACGAGCTGTCCAACTTGATGATGATATTGTTATTAATGCTGTTCATCGCAGTCCAGGTGTAAGTACACGACGTATTTCTAGGCGGATAGGAGTTTCGCAGTCAACGGTGTGGAGGTCACTAAATCGAAACAAATTTTATCCGTTTCATAAACAAAAGGTTCAACATCTACAGCCAGGGGATGGTCCGCTTCGCTTGGAGTTTTGCAACTTTTTGAATATTAATAATCAACTCTACAAGCGTATTTTGTTTACGGATGAGGCACAATTCACTCGGGATGGTGTCAATAACTTGCACAATGAACACTCATGGGCAGAAGAAAATCCACATGAGGTAGTGGAACAGAACTTTCAACACCGATTTAGCGTCAATGTCTGGTGTGGCCTTTTGCACAATCGGCTGATTGGACCTTTCATATTACCTGGACGCCTAAATGCTGAGTTGTATTTGCATTTCCTTCAAGAAGAGTTGCCGCAGCTGTTAGAGAATGTTCCTTTACGTCTCAGACAAAATTTGTACTTCCAGCATGACGGAGCACCTCCCCACTTTTCACGTGCCGTTTCTGCTTATTTAAATCATCAATTTCCTGGACACTGGATTGGTCGTGGAGGGCTTCACCCTTGGCCACCAAGATCCCCAGATCTATCTCCATTGGATTATTGCATCTGGGGATGGATGAAAGACATTGTATACAAGACAAAAGTGAATTCTCGTGATGAATTAATTGCCCGTATTATGGATTCGGCTGTGCAGATACAGGGAAGCCCTGAAAAATTAAGAAACGCAACAAAAGCAATACACAAACGTGCTGCAAAATGTATTGATAATGATGGCCTCATTTTCGAACATCTATTATAAAAAGGTGCGTACGGTTGGCCCAACCTGATTAATTTTGCTTAAAACTAGTAATGTATTATACTGAATAAAATCGATTTTTTGATACTTATTTCTGTTTTATTTTAGACTTTGATAATATCAATTTTCTCAGAATTAAATTCTCTACAATTAATGTTTGTTGATTTTATGTATTTATTACCAATTTAACAAACTTATTGTACATGAAACTTAAAAAAACATTGTTTCGTGCCCCAATTTTTTGCATTTAACCGTGAATCCCTCAAAAACTACTACAGGTACAGTTCTGAAACCTATTTTATTAGCTTTATCAGGTAAAATTACATAAGAATCCACGACATTTCTTACTTAATTAACCTTTCCAAAAGTTCAGTATGGCTTTATTTTACTCTTTGCCCAGGAATTCAGGCGAAATCTTTCGCTAGCTGTAACTCGCTAACGAAGCGTTTTCGGACCTATGTTTATATAACATTTTTTCATTATTTTTACTAGTACAATGTGCTGTAGAAGTGGGGGGAGAACTTCATGAATCACCCTGTATAGTGCCGATGAATAATGTTGGTGGTGTTGGTGATGTCGGTGTTGGTGAACCGATTAATTCTTCTTATTCAATACAGTTTATAGATAGAGGAGGAGTTGGTGGTATTGGTGGTCCATCCACAGTTACGCTTAAGTTGTTAGTCAGATAGTCAGTTTTTTTATTGGTGTGTGTTTATTTATTTGCATTTGGATTTTTTTTGATTTGGTTTGTTGTTTAATTGGGTTGTTTTATTTGTATAGTGATTTGGGTTATTTAGTTTTTTGTATTTGGATTTTTTTTAACTTTCTGTCTCTTTTCTTCTTCTTATTCTAATATATACAGGGTGATTCATGAAGTTCTCCCCCCACTTCTACAGCACATTGTACTAGTAAAAATAATGAAAAAATGTTATATAAACATAGGTCCGAAAACGCTTCGTTAGCGAGTTACAGCTAGCGAAAGTTTCGCCTGGATTTCAGTTCACCAGGTGAAATGAGGTCTTCCTGGAATTGTGGTAAGGTAGATTAAGGGGCAAATTCAATCATTTCTTATGGTTTTTGATCTGATAAATTGAATAAAACAGGTCCCAGATCTGTAAGTTAAATAGTTTTTGAGAAAACCAGTGTCAAATGCAAAAAATGGAGTGAAAATCACATTTTTTCATCTTTGGGCAAGGATAACTGTGTTATTTCACCAAGAAACAGTTAAAATTTTCCAATAAAACATGTAGAAAATTTTATTCTGAACAAACCGGTGTAAATTAAGTACACAGAAAGCGAATAGATGTTTGATTAAATGAGTTTTTATTCATAAGAGTACAAAGTAAAATTAACCGGAAAAACTAAAATGAAAAAATGTGTTTTTTTCACTCCATTTTTTTGCATTTGACACTGGTTTTCTCAAAAACTATTCGCTTTCTGTGTACTTTATTTACACCGGTTTGTTCAGAATAAAATTTTCTACATTTTTTATTGAAAATTTTTAACTGTTTCTTGGTGAAATAACAAAGTTATTCTTGCCCAAAGATGAAAAAATGTGATTTTCACTCCATTTTTTGCATTTGACACTGGTTTTCTCAAAAACTATTTAACTTACAGTTCTGGGACCTGTTTTATTCAATTTATCAGATCAAAAACCATAAGAAATGATTGAATTCGCCCCTTAATCTACCTTACCAGAATTCCAGGAAGACCTCATTTCACCTGGTGAACTGAAATCCAGGCGAAACTTTCGCTAGCCGTAACTCGGAAACGAAGCATTTCCGGACCCATGTTTATATAAACTTTTTTCATTATTTTTACTAGTACAATGTGCTGTAGAAGTGGGGGGAGAACTTCATGAATCACCCTGTATACAGGGTGATTCATGAAGTTTCCCCCCACTTCTACAGCACATTGTACTAGTAAAAATAATGAAAAAATGTTATATAAACATAGGTCCGAAAACGCTTCGTTAGCGAGTTACAGCTAGCGAAAGATTTCGCCTGAATTCCTGGGCAAAGAGTTAAATAAAGCCATACTGAACTTTTGGAAAGGTTAATTAAGTAAGAAATGTCGTGGATTCTTATGTAATTTTACCTGATAAAGCTAATAAAATAGGTTTCAGAACTGTACCTGTAGTAGTTTTTGAGGGATTCACGGTTAAATGCAAAAAATTGGGGCACGAAACAATGTTTTTTTAAGTTTAATGTACAATAACTTTGTTAAATTGGTAATAAATACATAAAATCAACAAACATTAATTGTAGAGAATTTAATTCTGAGAAAATTGATATAATCAAAGTCTAAAATAAAACAGAAATAAGTATCAAAAAATCGATTTTATTCAGTATAATACAACTCAACCACATTGGACCATCAAGCCATGAACATTCATATAAGGCCAGTCTTAACTTCTCATAATTTTCATCTTATAATTTTATCTGTAAAGAAATACCGTACGGTATTTAGTTAAAATAAAACAAAAACAAAATGTTTGTTCCTTAATGATGAGATAAATTGAGAAAACAAGATGAACTGTTAAATAAATTTGTTTGTAAATAAAAATATCATGTTTTATTACGTTGTATTTTTTTTTAAATAAAAATTTACATTAAATGTTCGAAAATAAATGAAGCAAACATTTTCCAATTATTGTTTACTAATAATCGAAATGCAGTTTTTTGTTTTATTAATTTCTAAGTTGGTAACGCACGAATAACAGCTGATCAACAATGGTATTCTGTACTGTTACGTTAGAACTGTGTATTAGTGGTGTTTTGCAAGCTACAGCAGGAGATCGGGTTCTGTGAATCGTGTTATTAAATGCAATTTTTTTGTGAGTTATAATTCGATTGTTTATTCAGCGAAAAAATGCCTTACTTATTTACATCAGAGGAATACGCTGATATGGTTTTTATTTTGGGTTACTGTAATGGTAATGCTAGAGCTGCTGTAGTAGAATATGAACTACGTTACCCTAATAGGAGGATTCCAGATACCAAAACAATTTCAGGAACTTTTCGTACTCTTCGGGAAACAGGATCACTACCAAGTACTAGAACCAATTATGAACGAGCTGTCCAACTTGATGATGATATTGTTATTAATGCTGTTCATCGCAGTCCAGGTGTAAGTACACGACGTATTTCTAGGCGGATAGGAGTTTCGCAGTCAACGGTGTGGAGGTCACTAAATCGAAACAAATTTTATCCGTTTCATAAACAAAAGGTTCAACATCTACAGCCAGGGGATGGTCCGCTTCGCTTGGAGTTTTGCAACTTTTTGAATATTAATAATCAACTCTACAAGCGTATTTTGTTTACGGATGAGGCACAATTCACTCGGGATGGTGTCAATAACTTGCACAATGAACACTCATGGGCAGAAGAAAATCCACATGAGGTAGTGGAACAGAACTTTCAACACCGATTTAGCGTCAATGTCTGGTGTGGCCTTTTGCACAATCGGCTGATTGGACCTTTCATATTACCTGGACGCCTAAATGCTGAGTTGTATTTGCATTTCCTTCAAGAAGAGTTGCCGCAGCTGTTAGAGAATGTTCCTTTACGTCTCAGACAAAATTTGTACTTCCAGCATGACGGAGCACCTCCCCACTTTTCACGTGCCGTTTCTGCTTATTTAAATCATCAATTTCCTGGACACTGGATTGGTCGTGGAGGGCTTCACCCTTGGCCACCAAGATCCCCAGATCTATCTCCATTGGATTATTGCATCTGGGGATGGATGAAAGACATTGTATACAAGACAAAAGTGAATTCTCGTGATGAATTAATTGCCCGTATTATGGATTCGGCTGTGCAGATACAGGGAAGCCCTGAAAAATTAAGAAACGCAACAAAAGCAATACACAAACGTGCTGCAAAATGTATTGATAATGATGGCCTCATTTTCGAACATCTATTATAAAAAGGTGCGTACGGTTGGCCCAACCTGATTAATTTTGCTTAAAACTAGTAATGTATTATACTGAATAAAATCGATTTTTTGATACTTATTTCTGTTTTATTTTAGACTTTGATAATATCAATTTTCTCAGAATTAAATTCTCTACAATTAATGTTTGTTGATTTTATGTATTTATTACCAATTTAACAAACTTATTGTACATGAAACTTAAAAAAACATTGTTTCGTGCCCCAATTTTTTGCATTTAACCGTGAATCCCTCAAAAACTACTACAGGTACAGTTCTGAAACCTATTTTATTAGCTTTATCAGGTAAAATTACATAAGAATCCACGACATTTCTTACTTAATTAACCTTTCCAAAAGTTCAGTATGGCTTTATTTTACTCTTTGCCCAGGAATTCAGGCGAAATCTTTCGCTAGCTGTAACTCGCTAACGAAGCGTTTTCGGACCTATGTTTATATAACATTTTTTCATTATTTTTACTAGTACAATGTGCTGTAGAAGTGGGGGGAGAACTTCATGAATCACCCTGTATAGTGCCGATGAATAATGTTGGTGGTGTTGGTGATGTCGGTGTTGGTGAACCGATTAATTCTTCTTATTCAATACAGTTTATAGATAGAGGAGGAGTTGGTGGTATTGGTGGTCCATCCACAGTTACGCTTAAGTTGTTAGTCAGATAGTCAGTTTTTTTATTGGTGTGTGTTTATTTATTTGCATTTGGATTTTTTTTGATTTGGTTTGTTGTTTAATTGGGTTGTTTTATTTGTATAGTGATTTGGGTTATTTAGTTTTTTGTATTTGGATTTTTTTTAACTTTCTGTCTCTTTTCTTCTTCTTATTCTAATATATACAGGGTGATTCATGAAGTTCTCCCCCCACTTCTACAGCACATTGTACTAGTAAAAATAATGAAAAAATGTTATATAAACATAGGTCCGAAAACGCTTCGTTAGCGAGTTACAGCTAGCGAAAGTTTCGCCTGGATTTCAGTTCACCAGGTGAAATGAGGTCTTCCTGGAATTGTGGTAAGGTAGATTAAGGGGCAAATTCAATCATTTCTTATGGTTTTTGATCTGATAAATTGAATAAAACAGGTCCCAGATCTGTAAGTTAAATAGTTTTTGAGAAAACCAGTGTCAAATGCAAAAAATGGAGTGAAAATCACATTTTTTCATCTTTGGGCAAGGATAACTGTGTTATTTCACCAAGAAACAGTTAAAATTTTCCAATAAAACATGTAGAAAATTTTATTCTGAACAAACCGGTGTAAATTAAGTACACAGAAAGCGAATAGATGTTTGATTAAATGAGTTTTTATTCATAAGAGTACAAAGTAAAATTAACCGGAAAAACTAAAATGAAAAAATGTGTTTTTTTCACTCCATTTTTTTGCATTTGACACTGGTTTTCTCAAAAACTATTCGCTTTCTGTGTACTTTATTTACACCGGTTTGTTCAGAATAAAATTTTCTACATTTTTTATTGAAAATTTTTAACTGTTTCTTGGTGAAATAACAAAGTTATTCTTGCCCAAAGATGAAAAAATGTGATTTTCACTCCATTTTTTGCATTTGACACTGGTTTTCTCAAAAACTATTTAACTTACAGTTCTGGGACCTGTTTTATTCAATTTATCAGATCAAAAACCATAAGAAATGATTGAATTCGCCCCTTAATCTACCTTACCAGAATTCCAGGAAGACCTCATTTCACCTGGTGAACTGAAATCCAGGCGAAACTTTCGCTAGCCGTAACTCGGAAACGAAGCATTTCCGGACCCATGTTTATATAAACTTTTTTCATTATTTTTACTAGTACAATGTGCTGTAGAAGTGGGGGGAGAACTTCATGAATCACCCTGTATACAGGGTGATTCATGAAGTTCTCCCCCCACTTCTACAGCACATTGTACTAGTAAAAATAATGAAAAAATGTTATATAAACATAGGTCCGAAAACGCTTCGTTAGCGAGTTACAGCTAGCGAAAGATTTCGCCTGAATTCCTGGGCAAAGAGTTAAATAAAGCCATACTGAACTTTTGGAAAGGTTAATTAAGTAAGAAATGTCGTGGAATCTTATGTAATTTTACCTGATAAAGCTAATAAAATAGGTTTCAGAACTGTACCTGTAGTAGTTTTTGAGGGATTCACGGTTAAATGCAAAAAATTGGGGCACGAAACAATGTTTTTTTAAGTTTAATGTACAATAACTTTGTTAAATTGGTAATAAATACATAAAATCAACAAACATTAATTGTAGAGAATTTAATTCTGAGAAAATTGATATAATCAAAGTCTAAAATAAAACAGAAATAAGTATCAAAAAATCGATTTTATTCAGTATAATACAACTCAACCACATTGGACCATCAAGCCATGAACATTCATATAAGGCCAGTCTTAACTTCTCATAATTTTCATCTTATAATTTTATCTGTAAAGAAATACCGTACGGTATTTAGTTAAAATAAAACAAAAACAAAATGTTTGTTCCTTAATGATGAGATAAATTGAGAAAACAAGATGAACTGTTAAATAAATTTGTTTGTAAATAAAAATATCATGTTTTATTACGTTGTATTTTTTTTTAAATAAAAATTTACATTAAATGTTCGAAAATAAATGAAGCAAACATTTTCCAATTATTGTTTACTAATAATCGAAATGCAGTTTTTTGTTTTATTAATTTCTAAGTTGGTAACGCACGAATAACAGCTGATCAACAATGGTATTCTGTACTGTTACGTTAGAACTGTGTATTAGTGGTGTTTTGCAAGCTACAGCAGGAGATCGGGTTCTGTGAATCGTGTTATTAAATGCAATTTTTTTGTGAGTTATAATTCGATTGTTTATTCAGCGAAAAAATGCCTTACTTATTTACATCAGAGGAATACGCTGATATGGTTTTTATTTTGGGTTACTGTAATGGTAATGCTAGAGCTGCTGTAGTAGAATATGAACTACGTTACCCTAATAGGAGGATTCCAGATACCAAAACAATTTCAGGAACTTTTCGTACTCTTCGGGAAACAGGATCACTACCAAGTACTAGAACCAATTATGAACGAGCTGTCCAACTTGATGATGATATTGTTATTAATGCTGTTCATCGCAGTCCAGGTGTAAGTACACGACGTATTTCTAGGCGGATAGGAGTTTCGCAGTCAACGGTGTGGAGGTCACTAAATCGAAACAAATTTTATCCGTTTCATAAACAAAAGGTTCAACATCTACAGCCAGGGGATGGTCCGCTTCGCTTGGAGTTTTGCAACTTTTTGAATATTAATAATCAACTCTACAAGCGTATTTTGTTTACGGATGAGGCACAATTCACTCGGGATGGTGTCAATAACTTGCACAATGAACACTCATGGGCAGAAGAAAATCCACATGAGGTAGTGGAACAGAACTTTCAACACCGATTTAGCGTCAATGTCTGGTGTGGCCTTTTGCACAATCGGCTGATTGGACCTTTCATATTACCTGGACGCCTAAATGCTGAGTTGTATTTGCATTTCCTTCAAGAAGAGTTGCCGCAGCTGTTAGAGAATGTTCCTTTACGTCTCAGACAAAATTTGTACTTCCAGCATGACGGAGCACCTCCCCACTTTTCACGTGCCGTTTCTGCTTATTTAAATCATCAATTTCCTGGACACTGGATTGGTCGTGGAGGGCTTCACCCTTGGCCACCAAGATCCCCAGATCTATCTCCATTGGATTATTGCATCTGGGGATGGATGAAAGACATTGTATACAAGACAAAAGTGAATTCTCGTGATGAATTAATTGCCCGTATTATGGATTCGGCTGTGCAGATACAGGGAAGCCCTGAAAAATTAAGAAACGCAACAAAAGCAATACACAAACGTGCTGCAAAATGTATTGATAATGATGGCCTCATTTTCGAACATCTATTATAAAAAGGTGCGTACGGTTGGCCCAACCTGATTAATTTTGCTTAAAACTAGTAATGTATTATACTGAATAAAATCGATTTTTTGATACTTATTTCTGTTTTATTTTAGACTTTGATAATATCAATTTTCTCAGAATTAAATTCTCTACAATTAATGTTTGTTGATTTTATGTATTTATTACCAATTTAACAAACTTATTGTACATGAAACTTAAAAAAACATTGTTTCGTGCCCCAATTTTTTGCATTTAACCGTGAATCCCTCAAAAACTACTACAGGTACAGTTCTGAAACCTATTTTATTAGCTTTATCAGGTAAAATTACATAAGAATCCACGACATTTCTTACTTAATTAACCTTTCCAAAAGTTCAGTATGGCTTTATTTTACTCTTTGCCCAGGAATTCAGGCGAAATCTTTCGCTAGCTGTAACTCGCTAACGAAGCGTTTTCGGACCTATGTTTATATAACATTTTTTCATTATTTTTACTAGTACAATGTGCTGTAGAAGTGGGGGGAGAACTTCATGAATCACCCTGTATAGTGCCGATGAATAATGTTGGTGGTGTTGGTGATGTCGGTGTTGGTGAACCGATTAATTCTTCTTATTCAATACAGTTTATAGATAGAGGAGGAGTTGGTGGTATTGGTGGTCCATCCACAGTTACGCTTAAGTTGTTAGTCAGATAGTCAGTTTTTTTATTGGTGTGTGTTTATTTATTTGCATTTGGATTTTTTTTGATTTGGTTTGTTGTTTAATTGGGTTGTTTTATTTGTATAGTGATTTGGGTTATTTAGTTTTTTGTATTTGGATTTTTTTTAACTTTCTGTCTCTTTTCTTCTTCTTATTCTAATATATACAGGGTGATTCATGAAGTTCTCCCCCCACTTCTACAGCACATTGTACTAGTAAAAATAATGAAAAAATGTTATATAAACATAGGTCCGAAAACGCTTCGTTAGCGAGTTACAGCTAGCGAAAGTTTCGCCTGGATTTCAGTTCACCAGGTGAAATGAGGTCTTCCTGGAATTGTGGTAAGGTAGATTAAGGGGCAAATTCAATCATTTCTTATGGTTTTTGATCTGATAAATTGAATAAAACAGGTCCCAGATCTGTAAGTTAAATAGTTTTTGAGAAAACCAGTGTCAAATGCAAAAAATGGAGTGAAAATCACATTTTTTCATCTTTGGGCAAGGATAACTGTGTTATTTCACCAAGAAACAGTTAAAATTTTCCAATAAAACATGTAGAAAATTTTATTCTGAACAAACCGGTGTAAATTAAGTACACAGAAAGCGAATAGATGTTTGATTAAATGAGTTTTTATTCATAAGAGTACAAAGTAAAATTAACCGGAAAAACTAAAATGAAAAAATGTGTTTTTTTCACTCCATTTTTTTGCATTTGACACTGGTTTTCTCAAAAACTATTCGCTTTCTGTGTACTTTATTTACACCGGTTTGTTCAGAATAAAATTTTCTACATTTTTTATTGAAAATTTTTAACTGTTTCTTGGTGAAATAACAAAGTTATTCTTGCCCAAAGATGAAAAAATGTGATTTTCACTCCATTTTTTGCATTTGACACTGGTTTTCTCAAAAACTATTTAACTTACAGTTCTGGGACCTGTTTTATTCAATTTATCAGATCAAAAACCATAAGAAATGATTGAATTCGCCCCTTAATCTACCTTACCAGAATTCCAGGAAGACCTCATTTCACCTGGTGAACTGAAATCCAGGCGAAACTTTCGCTAGCCGTAACTCGGAAACGAAGCATTTCCGGACCCATGTTTATATAAACTTTTTTCATTATTTTTACTAGTACAATGTGCTGTAGAAGTGAGGGGAGAACTTCATGAATCACCCTGTATACAGGGTGATTCATGAAGTTCTCCCCCCACTTCTACAGCACATTGTACTAGTAAAAATAATGAAAAAATGTTATATAAACATAGGTCCGAAAACGCTTCGTTAGCGAGTTACAGCTAGCGAAAGATTTCGCCTGAATTCCTGGGCAAAGAGTTAAATAAAGCCATACTGAACTTTTGGAAAGGTTAATTAAGTAAGAAATGTCGTGGATTCTTATGTAATTTTACCTGATAAAGCTAATAAAATAGGTTTCAGAACTGTACCTGTAGTAGTTTTTGAGGGATTCACGGTTAAATGCAAAAAATTGGGGCACGAAACAATGTTTTTTTAAGTTTAATGTACAATAACTTTGTTAAATTGGTAATAAATACATAAAATCAACAAACATTAATTGTAGAGAATTTAATTCTGAGAAAATTGATATAATCAAAGTCTAAAATAAAACAGAAATAAGTATCAAAAAATCGATTTTATTCAGTATAATACAACTCAACCACATTGGACCATCAAGCCATGAACATTCATATAAGGCCAGTCTTAACTTCTCATAATTTTCATCTTATAATTTTATCTGTAAAGAAATACCGTACGGTATTTAGTTAAAATAAAACAAAAACAAAATGTTTGTTCCTTAATGATGAGATAAATTGAGAAAACAAGATGAACTGTTAAATAAATTTGTTTGTAAATAAAAATATCATGTTTTATTACGTTGTATTTTTTTTTAAATAAAAATTTACATTAAATGTTCGAAAATAAATGAAGCAAACATTTTCCAATTATTGTTTACTAATAATCGAAATGCAGTTTTTTGTTTTATTAATTTCTAAGTTGGTAACGCACGAATAACAGCTGATCAACAATGGTATTCTGTACTGTTACGTTAGAACTGTGTATTAGTGGTGTTTTGCAAGCTACAGCAGGAGATCGGGTTCTGTGAATCGTGTTATTAAATGCAATTTTTTTGTGAGTTATAATTCGATTGTTTATTCAGCGAAAAAATGCCTTACTTATTTACATCAGAGGAATACGCTGATATGGTTTTTATTTTGGGTTACTGTAATGGTAATGCTAGAGCTGCTGTAGTAGAATATGAACTACGTTACCCTAATAGGAGGATTCCAGATACCAAAACAATTTCAGGAACTTTTCGTACTCTTCGGGAAACAGGATCACTACCAAGTACTAGAACCAATTATGAACGAGCTGTCCAACTTGATGATGATATTGTTATTAATGCTGTTCATCGCAGTCCAGGTGTAAGTACACGACGTATTTCTAGGCGGATAGGAGTTTCGCAGTCAACGGTGTGGAGGTCACTAAATCGAAACAAATTTTATCCGTTTCATAAACAAAAGGTTCAACATCTACAGCCAGGGGATGGTCCGCTTCGCTTGGAGTTTTGCAACTTTTTGAATATTAATAATCAACTCTACAAGCGTATTTTGTTTACGGATGAGGCACAATTCACTCGGGATGGTGTCAATAACTTGCACAATGAACACTCATGGGCAGAAGAAAATCCACATGAGGTAGTGGAACAGAACTTTCAACACCGATTTAGCGTCAATGTCTGGTGTGGCCTTTTGCACAATCGGCTGATTGGACCTTTCATATTACCTGGACGCCTAAATGCTGAGTTGTATTTGCATTTCCTTCAAGAAGAGTTGCCGCAGCTGTTAGAGAATGTTCCTTTACGTCTCAGACAAAATTTGTACTTCCAGCATGACGGAGCACCTCCCCACTTTTCACGTGCCGTTTCTGCTTATTTAAATCATCAATTTCCTGGACACTGGATTGGTCGTGGAGGGCTTCACCCTTGGCCACCAAGATCCCCAGATCTATCTCCATTGGATTATTGCATCTGGGGATGGATGAAAGACATTGTATACAAGACAAAAGTGAATTCTCGTGATGAATTAATTGCCCGTATTATGGATTCGGCTGTGCAGATACAGGGAAGCCCTGAAAAATTAAGAAACGCAACAAAAGCAATACACAAACGTGCTGCAAAATGTATTGATAATGATGGCCTCATTTTCGAACATCTATTATAAAAAGGTGCGTACGGTTGGCCCAACCTGATTAATTTTGCTTAAAACTAGTAATGTATTATACTGAATAAAATCGATTTTTTGATACTTATTTCTGTTTTATTTTAGACTTTGATAATATCAATTTTCTCAGAATTAAATTCTCTACAATTAATGTTTGTTGATTTTATGTATTTATTACCAATTTAACAAACTTATTGTACATGAAACTTAAAAAAACATTGTTTCGTGCCCCAATTTTTTGCATTTAACCGTGAATCCCTCAAAAACTACTACAGGTACAGTTCTGAAACCTATTTTATTAGCTTTATCAGGTAAAATTACATAAGAATCCACGACATTTCTTACTTAATTAACCTTTCCAAAAGTTCAGTATGGCTTTATTTTACTCTTTGCCCAGGAATTCAGGCGAAATCTTTCGCTAGCTGTAACTCGCTAACGAAGCGTTTTCGGACCTATGTTTATATAACATTTTTTCATTATTTTTACTAGTACAATGTGCTGTAGAAGTGGGGGGAGAACTTCATGAATCACCCTGTATAGTGCCGATGAATAATGTTGGTGGTGTTGGTGATGTCGGTGTTGGTGAACCGATTAATTCTTCTTATTCAATACAGTTTATAGATAGAGGAGGAGTTGGTGGTATTGGTGGTCCATCCACAGTTACGCTTAAGTTGTTAGTCAGATAGTCAGTTTTTTTATTGGTGTGTGTTTATTTATTTGCATTTGGATTTTTTTTGATTTGGTTTGTTGTTTAATTGGGTTGTTTTATTTGTATAGTGATTTGGGTTATTTAGTTTTTTGTATTTGGATTTTTTTTAACTTTCTGTCTCTTTTCTTCTTCTTATTCTAATATATACAGGGTGATTCATGAAGTTCTCCCCCCACTTCTACAGCACATTGTACTAGTAAAAATAATGAAAAAATGTTATATAAACATAGGTCCGAAAACGCTTCGTTAGCGAGTTACAGCTAGCGAAAGTTTCGCCTGGATTTCAGTTCACCAGGTGAAATGAGGTCTTCCTGGAATTGTGGTAAGGTAGATTAAGGGGCAAATTCAATCATTTCTTATGGTTTTTGATCTGATAAATTGAATAAAACAGGTCCCAGATCTGTAAGTTAAATAGTTTTTGAGAAAACCAGTGTCAAATGCAAAAAATGGAGTGAAAATCACATTTTTTCATCTTTGGGCAAGGATAACTGTGTTATTTCACCAAGAAACAGTTAAAATTTTCCAATAAAACATGTAGAAAATTTTATTCTGAACAAACCGGTGTAAATTAAGTACACAGAAAGCGAATAGATGTTTGATTAAATGAGTTTTTATTCATAAGAGTACAAAGTAAAATTAACCGGAAAAACTAAAATGAAAAAATGTGTTTTTTTCACTCCATTTTTTTGCATTTGACACTGGTTTTCTCAAAAACTATTCGCTTTCTGTGTACTTTATTTACACCGGTTTGTTCAGAATAAAATTTTCTACATTTTTTATTGAAAATTTTTAACTGTTTCTTGGTGAAATAACAAAGTTATTCTTGCCCAAAGATGAAAAAATGTGATTTTCACTCCATTTTTTGCATTTGACACTGGTTTTCTCAAAAACTATTTAACTTACAGTTCTGGGACCTGTTTTATTCAATTTATCAGATCAAAAACCATAAGAAATGATTGAATTCGCCCCTTAATCTACCTTACCAGAATTCCAGGAAGACCTCATTTCACCTGGTGAACTGAAATCCAGGCAAAACTTTCGCTAGCCGTAACTCGGAAACAAAGCATTTCCGGACCCATGTTTATATAAACTTTTTTCATTATTTTTACTAGTACAATGTGCTGTAGAAGTGGGGGGAGAACTTTTGGGGGGAGAACCCTGTATACAGGGTGATTCATGAAGTTCTCCCCCCACTTCTACAGCACATTGTACTAGTAAAAATAATGAAAAAATGTTATATAAACATAGGTCCGAAAACGCTTCGTTAGCGAGTTACAGCTAGCGAAAGATTTCGCCTGAATTCCTGGGCAAAGAGTTAAATAAAGCCATACTGAACTTTTGGAAAGGTTAATTAAGTAAGAAATGTCGTGGATTCTTATGTAATTTTACCTGATAAAGCTAATAAAATAGGTTTCAGAACTGTACCTGTAGTAGTTTTTGAGGGATTCACGGTTAAATGCAAAAAATTGGGGCACGAAACAATGTTTTTTTAAGTTTAATGTACAATAACTTTGTTAAATTGGTAATAAATACATAAAATCAACAAACATTAATTGTAGAGAATTTAATTCTGAGAAAATTGATATAATCAAAGTCTAAAATAAAACAGAAATAAGTATCAAAAAATCGATTTTATTCAGTATAATACAACTCAACCACATTGGACCATCAAGCCATGAACATTCATATAAGGCCAGTCTTAACTTCTCATAATTTTCATCTTATAATTTTATCTGTAAAGAAATACCGTACGGTATTTAGTTAAAATAAAACAAAAACAAAATGTTTGTTCCTTAATGATGAGATAAATTGAGAAAACAAGATGAACTGTTAAATAAATTTGTTTGTAAATAAAAATATCATGTTTTATTACGTTGTATTTTTTTTTAAATAAAAATTTACATTAAATGTTCGAAAATAAATGAAGCAAACATTTTCCAATTATTGTTTACTAATAATCGAAATGCAGTTTTTTGTTTTATTAATTTCTAAGTTGGTAACGCACGAATAACAGCTGATCAACAATGGTATTCTGTACTGTTACGTTAGAACTGTGTATTAGTGGTGTTTTGCAAGCTACAGCAGGAGATCGGGTTCTGTGAATCGTGTTATTAAATGCAATTTTTTTGTGAGTTACAATTCGATTGTTTATTCAGCGAAAAAATGCCTTACTTATTTACATCAGAGGAATACGCTGATATGGTTTTTATTTTGGGTTACTGTAATGGTAATGCTAGAGCTGCTGTAGTAGAATATGAACTACGTTACCCTAATAGGAGGATTCCAGATACCAAAACAATTTCAGGAACTTTTCGTACTCTTCGGGAAACAGGATCACTACCAAGTACTAGAACCAATTATGAACGAGCTGTCCAACTTGATGATGATATTGTTATTAATGCTGTTCATCGCAGTCCAGGTGTAAGTACACGACGTATTTCTAGGCGGATAGGAGTTTCGCAGTCAACGGTGTGGAGGTCACTAAATCGAAACAAATTTTATCCGTTTCATAAACAAAAGGTTCAACATCTACAGCCAGGGGATGGTCCGCTTCGCTTGGAGTTTTGCAACTTTTTGAATATTAATAATCAACTCTACAAGCGTATTTTGTTTACGGATGAGGCACAATTCACTCGGGATGGTGTCAATAACTTGCACAATGAACACTCATGGGCAGAAGAAAATCCACATGAGGTAGTGGAACAGAACTTTCAACACCGATTTAGCGTCAATGTCTGGTGTGGCCTTTTGCACAATCGGCTGATTGGACCTTTCATATTACCTGGACGCCTAAATGCTGAGTTGTATTTGCATTTCCTTCAAGAAGAGTTGCCGCAGCTGTTAGAGAATGTTCCTTTACGTCTCAGACAAAATTTGTACTTCCAGCATGACGGAGCACCTCCCCACTTTTCACGTGCCGTTTCTGCTTATTTAAATCATCAATTTCCTGGACACTGGATTGGTCGTGGAGGGCTTCACCCTTGGCCACCAAGATCCCCAGATCTATCTCCATTGGATTATTGCATCTGGGGATGGATGAAAGACATTGTATACAAGACAAAAGTGAATTCTCGTGATGAATTAATTGCCCGTATTATGGATTCGGCTGTGCAGATACAGGGAAGCCCTGAAAAATTAAGAAACGCAACAAAAGCAATACACAAACGTGCTGCAAAATGTATTGATAATGATGGCCTCATTTTCGAACATCTATTATAAAAAGGTGCGTACGGTTGGCCCAACCTGATTAATTTTGCTTAAAACTAGTAATGTATTATACTGAATAAAATCGATTTTTTGATACTTATTTCTGTTTTATTTTAGACTTTGATAATATCAATTTTCTCAGAATTAAATTCTCTACAATTAATGTTTGTTGATTTTATGTATTTATTACCAATTTAACAAACTTATTGTACATGAAACTTAAAAAAACATTGTTTCGTGCCCCAATTTTTTGCATTTAACCGTGAATCCCTCAAAAACTACTACAGGTACAGTTCTGAAACCTATTTTATTAGCTTTATCAGGTAAAATTACATAAGAATCCACGACATTTCTTACTTAATTAACCTTTCCAAAAGTTCAGTATGGCTTTATTTTACTCTTTGCCCAGGAATTCAGGCGAAATCTTTCGCTAGCTGTAACTCGCTAACGAAGCGTTTTCGGACCTATGTTTATATAACATTTTTTCATTATTTTTACTAGTACAATGTGCTGTAGAAGTGGGGGGAGAACTTCATGAATCACCCTGTATAGTGCCGATGAATAATGTTGGTGGTGTTGGTGATGTCGGTGTTGGTGAACCGATTAATTCTTCTTATTCAATACAGTTTATAGATAGAGGAGGAGTTGGTGGTATTGGTGGTCCATCCACAGTTACGCTTAAGTTGTTAGTCAGATAGTCAGTTTTTTTATTGGTGTGTGTTTATTTATTTGCATTTGGATTTTTTTTGATTTGGTTTGTTGTTTAATTGGGTTGTTTTATTTGTATAGTGATTTGGGTTATTTAGTTTTTTGTATTTGGATTTTTTTTAACTTTCTGTCTCTTTTCTTCTTCTTATTCTAATATATATATACAGGGTGATTCATGAAGTTCTCCCCCCACTTCTACAGCACATTGTACTAGTAAAAATAATGAAAAAATGTTATATAAACATAGGTCCGAAAACGCTTCGTTAGCGAGTTACAGCTAGCGAAAGATTTCCCCTGAATTCCTGGGCAAAGAGTTAAATAAAGCCATACTGAACTTTTGGAAAGGTTAATTAAGTAAGAAATGTCGTGGATTCTTATGTAATTTTACCTGATAAAGCTAATAAAATAGGTTTCAGAACTGTACCTGTAGTAGTTTTTGAGGGATTCACGGTTAAATGCAAAAAATTGGGGCGCGAAACAATGTTTTTTTAAGTTTAATGTACAATAACTTTGTTAAATTGGTAATAAATACATAAAATCAACAAACATTAATTGTAGAGAATTTAATTCTGAGAAAATTGATATAATCAAAGTCTAAAATAAAACAGAAATAAGTATCAAAAAATCGATTTTATTCAGTATAATACAACTCAACCACATTGGACCATCAAGCCATGAACATTCATATAAGGCCAGTCTTAACTTCTCATAATTTTCATCTTATAATTTTATCTGTAAAGAAATACCGTACGGTATTTAGTTAAAATAAAACAAAAACAAAATGTTTGTTCCTTAATGATGAGATAAATTGAGAAAACAAGATGAACTGTTAAATAAATTTGTTTGTAAATAAAAATATCATGTTTTATTACGTTGTATTTTTTTTTAAATAAAAATTTACATTAAATGTTCGAAAATAAATGAAGCAAACATTTTCCAATTATTGTTTACTAATAATCGAAATGCAGTTTTTTGTTTTATTAATTTCTAAGTTGGTAACGCACGAATAACAGCTGATCAACAATGGTATTCTGTACTGTTACGTTAGAACTGTGTATTAGTGGTGTTTTGCAAGCTACAGCAGGAGATCGGGTTCTGTGAATCGTGTTATTAAATGCAATTTTTTTGTGAGTTATAATTCGATTGTTTATTCAGCGAAAAAATGCCTTACTTATTTACATCAGAGGAATACGCTGATATGGTTTTTATTTTGGGTTACTGTAATGGTAATGCTAGAGCTGCTGTAGTAGAATATGAACTACGTTACCCTAATAGGAGGATTCCAGATACCAAAACAATTTCAGGAACTTTTCGTACTCTTCGGGAAACAGGATCACTACCAAGTACTAGAACCAATTATGAACGAGCTGTCCAACTTGATGATGATATTGTTATTAATGCTGTTCATCGCAGTCCAGGTGTAAGTACACGACGTATTTCTAGGCGGATAGGAGTTTCGCAGTCAACGGTGTGGAGGTCACTAAATCGAAACAAATTTTATCCGTTTCATAAACAAAAGGTTCAACATCTACAGCCAGGGGATGGTCCGCTTCGCTTGGAGTTTTGCAACTTTTTGAATATTAATAATCAACTCTACAAGCGTATTTTGTTTACGGATGAGGCACAATTCACTCGGGATGGTGTCAATAACTTGCACAATGAACACTCATGGGCAGAAGAAAATCCACATGAGGTAGTGGAACAGAACTTTCAACACCGATTTAGCGTCAATGTCTGGTGTGGCCTTTTGCACAATCGGCTGATTGGACCTTTCATATTAC
The DNA here is from genome assembly GCA_035578175.1 of Catonia carolina. Taxonomy (NCBI): domain Eukaryota; kingdom Metazoa; phylum Arthropoda; class Insecta; order Hemiptera; family Achilidae; genus Catonia; species Catonia carolina. Next base: position 816,445 of record JAQMRL010000031.1, read on the forward strand.
CTGGACGCCTAAATGCTGAGTTGTATTTGCATTTCCTTCAAGAAGAGTTGCCGCAGCTGTTAGAGAATGTTCCTTTACGTCTCAGACAAAATTTGTACTTCCAGCATGACGGAGCACCTCCCCACTTTTCACGTGCCGTTTCTGCTTATTTAAATCATCAATTTCCTGGACACTGGATTGGTCGTGGAGGGCTTCACCCTTGGCCACCAAGATCCCCAGATCTATCTCCATTGGATTATTGCATCTGGGGATGGATGAAAGACATTGTATACAAGACAAAAGTGAATTCTCGTGATGAATTAATTGCCCGTATTATGGATTCGGCTGTGCAGATACAGGGAAGCCCTGAAAAATTAAGAAACGCAACAAAAGCAATACACAAACGTGCTGCAAAATGTATTGATAATGATGGCCTCATTTTCGAACATCTATTATAAAAAGGTGCGTACGGTTGGCCCAACCTGATTAATTTTGCTTAAAACTAGTAATGTATTATACTGAATAAAATCGATTTTTTGATACTTATTTCTGTTTTATTTTAGACTTTGATAATATCAATTTTCTCAGAATTAAATTCTCTACAATTAATGTTTGTTGATTTTATGTATTTATTACCAATTTAACAAACTTATTGTACATGAAACTTAAAAAAACATTGTTTCGTGCCCCAATTTTTTGCATTTAACCGTGAATCCCTCAAAAACTACTACAGGTACAGTTCTGAAACCTATTTTATTAGCTTTATCAGGTAAAATTACATAAGAATCCACGACATTTCTTACTTAATTAACCTTTCCAAAAGTTCAGTATGGCTTTATTTTACTCTTTGCCCAGGAATTCAGGCGAAATCTTTCGCTAGCTGTAACTCGCTAACGAAGCGTTTTCGGACCTATGTTTATATAACATTTTTTCATTATTTTTACTAGTACAATGTGCTGTAGAAGTGGGGGGAGAACTTCATGAATCACCCTGTATAGTGCCGATGAATAATGTTGGTGGTGTTGGTGATGTCGGTGTTGGTAAACCGATTAATTCTTCTTATTCAATACAGTTTATAGATAGAGGAGGAGTTGGTGGTATTGGTGGTCCATCCACAGTTACGCTTAAGTTGTTAGTCAGATAGTCAGTTTTTTTATTGGTGTGTGTTTATTTATTTGCATTTGGATTTTTTTTGATTTGGTTTGTTGTTTAATTGGGTTGCTTTATTTGTATAGTGATTTGGGTTATTTAGTTTTTTGTATTTGGATTTTTTTTAACTTTCTGTCTCTTTTCTTCTTCTTATTCTAATATATACAGGGTGATTCATGAAGTTCTCCCCCCACTTCTACAGCACATTGTACTAGTAAAAATAATGAAAAAATGTTATATAAACATAGGTCCGAAAACGCTTCGTTAGCGAGTTACAGCTAGCGAAAGTTTCGCCTGGATTTCAGTTCACCAGGTGAAATGAGGTCTTCCTGGAATTGTGGTAAGGTAGATTAAGGGGCAAATTCAATCATTTCTTATGGTTTTTGATCTGATAAATTGAATAAAACAGGTCCCAGATCTGTAAGTTAAATAGTTTTTGAGAAAACCAGTGTCAAATGCAAAAAATGGAGTGAAAATCACATTTTTTCATCTTTGGGCAAGAATAACTTTGTTATTTCACCAAGAAACAGTTAAAAATTTTCAATAAAAAATGTAGAAAATTTTATTCTGAACAAACCGGTGTAAATAAAGTACACAGAAAGCGAATAGTTTTTGAGAAAAACAGTGTCAAATGCAAAAAAATGGAGTGAAAAAAACACATTTTTTCATTTTAGTTTTTCCGGTTAATTTTACTTTGTACTCTTATGAATAAAAACTCATTTAATCAAACATCTATTCGCTTTCTGTGTACTTAATTTACACCGGTTTGTTCAGAATAAAATTTTCTACATGTTTTATTGAAAAATTTTAACTGTTTCTTGGTGAAATAACACAGTTATCCTTGCCCAAAGATGAAAAAATAAGTTTTTCACTCCATTTTTTGCATTTGACACTGGTTTTCTTAAAAACTATTTAACTTACAGATCTGGGACCTGTTTTATTCAATTTATCAGATCAAAAACCATAAGAAATGATTGAATTTGCCCCTTAATCTACCTTACCACAATTCCAGGAAGACCTCATTTCACCTGGTGAACTGAAATCCAGGCGAAACTTTCGCTAGCTGTAACTCGCTAACGAAGCGTTTTCGGACCTATGTTTATATAACATTTTTTCATTATTTTTACTAGTACAATGTGCTGTAGAAGTGGGGGGAGAACTTCATGAATCACCCTGTATAAAGGGGATGGTTGGAGATCAGTAAATAATTATTGTCGATGATACAGCATGAAGGATTATACAATTGTTATTCGTTACAAGTTATGTCGTGGTGTACGATATTTAATACTTTATTGAATAAAAGAATGCCTCGCTACTACGATCTTGATACGGTGCTATATTATGCACAAAATCCTATGTTCAAAGCAAGTGAATGTAAATTATATTGTATTATTAAACAAAAATATGATGAATGTTATTGGATAGAGGAGCTAAGCGTTTATGAAGTTTTACAAAAAAAAGTGATTGATCATTTGAATCGAAAAAAATATAACTTCTCAAATAGGGTGTTTTTAACATATGATGACACTCATAAATATATAATGCGTTTAAGTCGACGTGGAAAAATAAGTAGGCGTATATGATATATATTCAACACAGTATTTTTTTTTTACTAACCTATATCTCATAAAATCTTATCATAAGATTTTTTTAGGTGTACAAAGATTGTTATTGGTGAGTAAAACAAATAAATTTTAATTTTCTTAGACAAAAAAATACTAAATGAATTGATTATCACATCAATTAACTGAAATTAACCATATCCTTTTTTTTAAAAAATATATATTATAAATATATATACATTGCAGTCTAGTAAAAAAATTATTAACAATTATAACTGTGAATTGGTGTATGGTAAACTATCACAAAATAAAATTAATTGAAACAAAGTAAATAATAATTAACAAATTTAACCAAAATATATTCTACGGACCATTACAAATACCCGCAAAAAAAACTCAATACGAATCCAATCCGTCCCACACAGAATAGTACAACACCGGGTACTTATTTATTACTGTAGTGACACGAAGAGTCTACCCAAATAGAAAAAAAAATCACATATAAATTTTAGAATATATTTATAGGCCTTCGTTTTTTTTCAAAAGTATGGTTAAATTTTATTGTATTGGTTTAAACTATATTTAAATTTTATATTTTATTTTTTTTAAAGGAATATCATACTGGTTTGAATCATATTATAATTTTACATTTTATTTTTTTTAAAAGGAATTAATAAAAAATATAAAAAAAAACCAATCGACTCATTGCAGTTAAGGGTAAATAACAAAACTGAACAGAATAATAAAAAGAATTGGCTGGCCAGCAAAAAAAACTCAATACGAATCCAATCCGTCCCACACAGAATAATATAACATCTGGTAGTTATTCATTAGTCAAAAGAGTGTTCAAACTTAATCTAACTTTTTTTTGTAGTTATAAAATCATATTTTAAATGTTTCTATTTAAAAAAACCAATATTTCGCGTTTGTAAATACATATTTAGCTTGTAGTGAATGTTTCACACCAACATTTTTTTACACTTATTATTTTTTAATGATACAATTGATAATTTCAAAACACAGGAAACTTTTTTTACTAAACTATATCTTACAAAAACATTATCAAAAGATTTATTTATGTGGATAAAGATTGTTGTTGGTGAGTTTTCAAGATGATAATATTAAAAAAATAACCTTTAGATTTGCTAATAATATTTTGATGTTTTTATTTAATTATTTTTCTTCTTATTTTAATATATACTTATAAATAAGAATGGGTATATGTGTAGTTTTATTTATGAATACAGATTGTTGTTGGTGGTGAGTTTTTTTTAAGATAATAATAAAATAATCTTTAGATTTGATGACGATAATAATAATAATGAAGATTTGATAAAAAAAAATTTAATATTTTTGGACAACTAGTAAATGTGGTTATAAATATTTGGATAGTTTTATTTGCTCGTGTTTAGTGTTTGTTGTTGATCTGGTTATTATTCTATTACTGATAATTATAATATTATTAAAAACAATATATATATATAGTGACGATGAATAATGTTGGTATTATTTTTCATAATTATTTTAATTTTGATGTTTTTATTAATTACTTTTTGAATAAAATAATAATAACTTTGAATAATAAAGTTCTTCGTGTGCAACCGAATCATTCTATCACACTTCTAGGTTTTCAGGTTGAGGTACACATAAGTCTCTCAAGAGTTTATTATCAAAAAAATATAAATAATTTTGTTATCTGAACTCTTGAGGGGCAGAAGTGTCAAGGCAATGCATGTGGTACGGATAAGTCTCTCAGAAGTTCATATGCAACATCCATTGAGGGACAAAAATGACCTTCATGGGAGCCAACCTGTTAAGAAACAAAACCATTTTTATGTGGATTTGGTTTATCCTGGTTGTGAACACCTCATATATAGAAACGGCTGAACTGTAAGAGTTTAATAATTGATAAACTAAGTATATATAAAATTTTTATTTACATAAAAATGATCAAATATTACTTACAAAAATCAATTTAGAATTTGAATTTATTGTGGACAGTCGATACACCAACTCTTTCTTCATTTTAATATTGTTGTTGTAAGGTTTCATTTCTTGAATTTTTATCATTAATCTCGAACAATCTGGAGAATCATTCGTCTTGTAATATTCCATTTCTTGCGTTTTAATTTACGATTGTTAAGAAGCATTAATCGGCTCTCCTGTTTAACAAAAAAAAAACTTTTACTTGGAAGCAAAAGGTTTTAAATAAATTCTTTCCAGTATAATTTTTAAAAAAATGAGTAATTCAATGCATACCACTCCACTACAATTTAAGCACCTGGTCTAAAAATTCCAAATATCTCAAAATGGGAGTGTCGTTGGAGTAAGGGTACAGACTCCAATGGGATGGTATGGATATTACATCTGCACTCAATCCTTTTGCCTAGAGGAAATCAGTGACTCGTTGTTGCGCTGAAATTTGCGATGATCTTGAATTTGCACCAGCTTGCAGCTTTTTGTATGTGTAACTTTGGTAAAGACCCACTTTAGCTGTAGCGTAATATAAATTTAATGTTAATTTGATAAATTAGATATGGATCCGAATTTTTATTTGTATAAGTGTGTTATAAGTATTATTATTTGTATTAAAATCAGTATAAAAGTGGGTGAAATTAGTGGCCTAATGTTATACTTTAGATTAAGTATTAAAATTGTTAGTACTATAGACTTAAATACTCACTTGAGAATTCTTATACATCTTCTTGAATAATTTGGCTGGGTACAATAGATTTTGTAGTCCATATTATATTTTGTAGTCCATAGTAGCAGTGTATTCGAACAAGAAGATGTTGGATTGGTTCATATTCATACACAAAAAACAGATCAAGAGATCTTTTTTAATATGTTGGTCAGTAAATTAAGTTTAGTTAGTATAGAATTAATAAGTGTGTCTCAGGTAATATTCGTTTGTTTAAGTAAGTTTAGAATTGAATTTTGTTTCTGTTTATGGGTCCAAAAAATATTAAAAATATAAAAACATAACACACCAACCTCATAAAAAAACTTATTTCAATTATATAAAAAATTTATCAGTTTTTAAAAATACAACACGATATCAAATGCATACAAGAGCCGACTAAACTTGGCAATTTTGACAGATGTATATTTTTTTTCGGCCAGTTTCGTGGCCTTATTTATTGGGGTAATAGCCCGGAAGGATTTAGGTTGATATTCTATTTTCGTTTTATGAAAATGTTGAACATCATAAACCTTAATAGTGAATGTAATATCGTTTTTTAAATTTTGTAGAAAGTTTTTTGGCATTTTCTCAATGTTTAACCTTTCTATTGTTTTATTTTTTTTAAATTAAATCCATAAAAAGTTAAATAATTTATGTCCACTATATCTATTGTAGAATTGCCACAACATATTTGACATCTATGATCCAAATATTGGTTTTTGAAATGATTCTAATTTTGAAATTGGAAAATTTATTTATATTAGGGCCTAAATAAGTAACATATCCTTGGTTTTTTCCGAATGAAAAATATTTTAAATCCAACTTCTTTTTGCCCAAATACACTTCTGTATTTTTAATATATTTATTATTTTCCTGGAATCAAAGCGAAATTAATCCTTGTATAAATTATCCAAATAATCTTTTATACTAACACCACTGGTACAAGGATTAGGTAGTTGTGGTTCATCATCTGAAGTTAATATCTGTTTTAAGAAATTTTCCAGTAGTATAAAGTTCTTTGAGGATACCGCCTTGTTTTGCAAAATAGGGAGTTTGTCGATTTTTTCACAATTTTTAATAATTTTTAGAATACAATTGTCATATTCATCTTTGTCATCTTCGCCTATAAACGGGAAATTACATACCAATTTGGAAACCAAATTGCATGACAACTCAAAAGGGATGGTGGAAAAATGCGAATTCAATTCGTTTATGACCACATATGGTAGATGGTTTCCCTCAAGTATATGTGAACTAAAACTAGCTAAATCATACATACTGTTAGCGCATTGCAAGAAGCAATATACGCATATTATACAGTTGTCTGTGGTCTTACAGTTTTTATTTATAGAATCTTCAAGACTCTTTATGAAAAACTCTTTAATTATGGGATTTGGGAATTTCTCACAAATGGGTATTAAAAAAAACACAAATTTATTTAATTTGTGATCAACGGCAACTAAATGTTTATAAACATTCGTCATATTCGAATATTTTGTCAGTTGTTGCACAATTTGGTTTTCATCTGTCAAAAATGAATGAAATTTTATATCTATATAATTGAACCCATAATAAAAAAATTTTGTCCATTTATTCGATATTGTTTTAACATATAAATTCATTTTGTGTATGAAAGACACCAAACTAATCAGTTGTTCCATTTTCTATATAATAAAACAAATAACAAAATAATTATATATTAAAACAAAAATACTAATTAATTAAATAAGCTGTAAAAATAACTAAAACGTCTCAAATAACGATAAAACCACACAAATAAGTAAAAAATGGTTGTGGTAAGCTATTCAAATAAAATTTAATAAAATTAAAATATTAAAACTATTTAAATAAATGAATCACACATGTTGGCCTATGTTTTTTTTGCTTGACATAGAAAACAGTGTTTGTTTTTAAAATGTGGACATGTTTTCTCAACTAGGTTAAAGCATATTCTACAATAGTAGCTACATTCACCTATCCAAGTCTGTCTGAGTGTGTGGGTGCGCAAAAGGTGGCATAAGTATTCAGCAATACAATGAAAAGATACTTTGGATTCATTTTTACAAAATCTGCATTTGATATCGAGTTTATTCTCTTGACAAATCTTGTGTCGTTCGCACTGGCTAATAGACTCTACGATTTGGTCACGTTTTTTTATACGCCTTTTTGTTTTTAATTTTTTTTCAACGCTTGTTTTAGAAATTCCTTTAAAATATGCCTCAATCCCTAAACTGTCATCTTCGAGGGTCTTTGAGGTACAGGCAATGGGGGTTGTACTTTGTTCTAATAAATCGCGGGCTGTACTTTGTTCGGCTGCTTCTATTGAAACCGTTGTGGGATTGTCTGCCACGTTAGTATTTTGTAATTCTGGTTCATGATATGCTGAAGTTGTGGTAATGTCAGCCAAGTTAGAACATAGTAAATCTGGTTCGTATTCTCCTATACATTGTCGTACTATTTCGTCAAAATCAAATGTCGGGAATTCAATATTATTTAACGGGGTTGTGTTACCTATGTTATTTATGGGTGTGTCTACTATTGTTATAGGTATGTTTTCTGTGGTAGTTATGTTGGTCGTGGAGATGTTTTCTATAGTATTTACGTTTGTTTTAGGTATGTTTTCTGTGGTAACTTTTTTATTTAATTGATGGTTTTCGTTAACTGTTCTGTCTCTTTTTATGTATGCCTCACTAAAAAGATAAGGCCCGTATTGTAGTTGTTCGTCCCTTTCGTCATCTGTCAGTCTTTGTAAGTAGTCTTTTGAACATAAATATTTACCATATCCAAAATTTTTACCAGCTTCAAATCCACTCATCTGTAAATCATATTTTCGAAATTTAGATTTAACTATATTAACAAAATGAAGGTTAATTTATCATGTACTGCAAAAATTGTACTATTCTTCAAAGTTATGTAAGCGTACGCGCAGTAGACGGATTTGGTTGAGGTACGATGAAGAGAGAAATAATGGTCTGTTTACACCATTAAAAATGTTTACACCAGGTAAAATTAATCCAAGGAAAATTAAAAAAGTAAATATAGATGATTTTCAAAAATGTGCTCTACGAAAAATAGTTCTTAATTTTCATAAGACTCATCACACACTCCCAACATTAAGGAGTGTTTAAAAGTGTTGAAACTAGAATATCCCGAATTGGAATTTAATTTCACTCATGAAACTTTGCGAAAAATTTTAAGATCCATGGGATTTAAATGGAAAAAGACGGAAAATAAGAGGAGGATCATGATCGAAAAACATGATATACGCTTTAAAAGAGTATGCTATTTAAATAAAATTCGACAGTATAGGGCGGAAAATAGGCCAATCATATTTTCAGATGAGTCGTATATTCATTCAACGCATACCATGAATTTGGCATGGACTGATGAATCAATTAACGGCTACAAAAAAAATATTTCAAAGGGATCAAGACTAATCATAGTCCTCGCTGGTAGTGAAACAGGAGGTGTGGAAAATTCTCTTTTAGTCTTTAAAGCAGGTCAAAAAACAGGAGACTACCACAACGACATGAATGCGGAAAATTATGAGAAATGGATTCAAAACCAGCTACTCAGAAATCTTCCAAAAAATTCAATTTTTGTGGTAGATAACGCTCCGTATCACAATAAATTAGCGGCTGCTACACCAAATTCAAATAGCAGAAAGTCAATATTGATGACATGGCTAACAGAAAGAAACATTCCATGTTCTGAAGCGATGCTAAAATGTGAACTATACGAATTAGTTAAAATGAACAAATACGACACGATGAGTATTATTTTGATCGCTTATTGGAACGTGAAGGTCATAAAATACTAAGACTACCACCTTACCATCCCGACTTAAATCCCATGGAATTAATTTGGGCGAAAATAAAAAATGAGATTGCTGTTGAGAATGTTACAAATGACATTCGTAACGTGAAAGCAATGGTTGAACAGAAAATAAGCGAATTGGGTACGGATTTTTGGAAAAAATGTTGCGATCACGTATTAAAAATAGAAAATGAATATTACGAGACAGACAGAGCTATGGACATGCAGACAGAAAGTCTAATAATTACAAATGACAGTGACAGTAGCAGTGATGGAAGATATGAGAGTGACAGTGAACAGTCTGATGCAGATGACATTGTGCCATTGCAAATATGACATTGTGCCACTGCAAATATAATTATGACTAATATTGTAAATAATGTATTATATATTGATGTATCCAATACTGTATCATAAATATTTTAGTGAAATTTTCTGGTTTCTCCGTACCGTAGGTTTATATGGTCTAGGCCTACGGCGACCTCCAACATGGTGGAAGGGTTGACGTTTCCTTGGGGGCTTTTCACAAATGTCCACCGACCACAGACAATAAGACAAAATAGTCAACCGTTCCAGCTACGATCTGTTCTCTGTGACAGCTTCAGTAGAATGAGACTTCACGCACGCACATACCTACGCATGCATCGAACGTATGTCATCCCTTCTACAGCCGGCAGTGTTCTCCCACTCACTTCTCATTTCTGCGCGAACTACGCTTACACAACATTGACAGATATTCTAACTTTAAACAATTCTAAAACGCATAAAACTTTGGTTATTATAAAAAGGGGATTTCTAATGTCTTAATCTCATTCTGCAGTATAATTTTGACAATTTTTTCGCTTAAGTTCCTCTAAACAGGAAAAAGTTGTAACTACCAATACATACAATAGAAGACTTCAGTTTGATTAATCCTCTTTTTTATGTCATTTGGTCCCAGAAAATACACTAACAACATACTAGACGATATTATAACTCATATACAACATAATACCTACGTTTGATTAATCCCTTTTATTGGTTTTTTTTGCCTAGAAGGTATATTAGTATACTACTAAACAGTTATTTTACCCAGGTGGCATATTAACATACTACTAAACAATAAACTAACATAAAATACAATTTTTTGGTTTAACGTCCGAATGTTTTGCAAATTGTTGCTAATGTAGATGGTGAAGGAGTAAATAAATTTTTTTGTAACGTATGAACACATTTTGTTCAAACATTTTTTTTGTACAACGCTATAACCTTCTAACACTTTCTCTGCTTGATTGGAACGTGGCAAAAGGAATAAAAATAAACGTTTCTACTATATTCGATTTCCGAGAATTCATATTTAAAACATTTCATTCATGACAATCCATTATCATTGTTAAAATACAATCAATTTCTAACAATAAACAATTTAATCCCTTAACTATTTCTAGAAAATATTACTATTGTGTCCCATTAATATTAGTTTTATTATTATTCGTATTGTTTTATTAAAATTCATATTATTATTTTTGTTACTTGTTTCATTATTATTATTATTATTATTATTATTATTATTATTATTATTATTATTATTATTATTATCGTTGTATTTAACCGAATAATCCTTTTTGGTCGTAGTGCACCGCGTAAGCAACTCTTTTTTGTTATTATTCTTAACTGTGATTATATAAATCGATTTTGTATTTTTCTGTTACGTAATGTACTTTTCCAAGCACGGGCTGTGCTTCTAGGAGCACTAATATGTATGAATAAATAAATAAAATTTTCACTGAAATTTATAAATAACAAAATTTATAGCAACAAAATTCAATTAGATTTAATTTAATTTTAATGAATTTATTCTCGTGTTATAATAAAGAATAGCTTACTGTAATATACAATGTTATAAATTAATTTAGTTACAAAATTAATTTAAAATAATCTTTGTTTCTCTCTTAGTAAAAGGTTTTACGATTACATTTTGTAACAGATGCTGGTTTAACAAAAGACAATGAACGCAACCAAAGCATACGTATTCTTTTGTCGGTTGCTGCCTAATTAGCTAAATTCATTACTTCTGTCTACTAAGACAGTACGTAGTGGGTATTCTTTTTTCCAATACATATTATTTTTCGTAAAGCATGTTTATTATAATTTTTGCTTTTTTAGTAAGTAAATTGAACTGAGATTAGGTCGATGAAAATATTTTAACATGATGTAATAAACTAAAAATCTGGTGTGAAACACTCACACGACTTTCACTTGCCAATGCATATAATGAACAATAAAACCTAAGTAATAAAACATTAGAAATAAAAAAAACTAACCTCAAATAAACCTAACCTTATTTTAATCATTATTGAAAAACGCAAAATGAAAATCAACCTGATTGGCTTAAAAATACGGAAAATAAAAAATAACACGGAAAATAATACGGAAAATACGGAAATTTAGCGTGAAAGAGTGCTTTCACGCTAAACTAGGCTCTGTAGAGAAAAATGATTTAAATGAAAGTTGTAGATCTTTCAATTTTCTATAAATTTGATTTCGTGCACAATTTTAGGTAGGAGTTAGTTTATGATTTTAGGGGAGACGGAAAGGGTAGAGTTTGGCATAATCACCGGCCTTTTATTTTCTAAGTGTTTAATAATTTAAAATGGCGGCTCTTTTCACCGTAGTGGAGTAATTTTTATTTATTTTTTTTTTTATTTATTTAACGTCGCATCAACTACAAAGGTCATTAGCGACGACGTTGGGGTGGAACTGTATGTAATGTAGGATGAAATGATTTTTTGTAACGTATGAAAATATGCCATGCCTGAGTGGGATTCGAACCTATCCATTTGTTTCGCATTCGTTTATTGACGTTAGCTTTTTGATTATTTCTAATGTTTTATTACTAATGTTAAGTTGTATTGTTTAGGGGCTTAGTTTAGCGGTAATTAGCGATTTTCTGTTTTTTTTTCTCACGATAACGTGTGAAAAATCTATTTTTTAAAGATTTCAGCCTTAGTATCATTTTACGACAAAAGTGTATATAATCAATTTATAGTAAATTAAAAGATCTACAATTTTTTTCTAAAGCATTTTTTTACAATGCCTAGTTTAGCGTGAAAGAGCGATTTTCCGTATTTTTAAGCCAAACTGAGGTCAATTTTTATTTTGCGTCTTTCATATATGATTAAAATTAGGTTATGTTTATTGAGGTTAGTTTTTTGTTTTTTACTATTGTTAGGTTGTATTGTTAATTAATTGCATTGGTAAGAGAAAGTTGTGTGAGTGTTTCACACCAGATTTTTTGAATTTTCGTCATACGATCTTTTACCCTCGTATATCTAGTATACTCGTTTAGTACTTTTAACGGGTTTTCAGGGTACAGCTGAAGCCGTGAATTTAGTATCTTTGCAGGTATCCATTCAAAATAGCTTATACAGTACTTTTAGATTGTAGGTTTGTAGTTTCTGGCGGCTTTTGGTATTCTCTCGCCTGGCATGCGATTCAAATGGCTGCACCATCTGCTCCTGTTCTGCTTGATTTTGTCTAGCAACGGTAAAGCATTCAGTGTTTTTTTTTCTAATTTCTTCATTTCGTAGCCTATCTCTTCGGCTGCATCCATATACACTTCGTAAGAATCTCATTTCTGCAGCCTGGATTTTGCTGTCTACCTTTTTTGTATGTATCCAGGACTCACTGCCATACATCAAAGTAGGGACAGCAATTGTATCGTAAAACTTAAGTCTCGTATCTATCTTGTTTTCCGTTTCAGATGTTTATGTATATTGCCACAAATGCTTTGAAATTTAGATAGTTTGTAAAGCACATCTTTGTCAAAGTCATACGAAACATCAGAAGCCATCTTGATAAATAAGGGAGTTCGACAAGGCTGTAGTATGTCGCCGACTTTATAGATTTACTTTAAAATTATAATATTTGTAGTTTAAAATTATATAATAAATTACGCGTAAATCGTTAAGGTAAATGAACAAATTCAAACAAGAAATACATTTTTTTTTACAAGAAACACATTATAACAGACGAAAATAAACCTGAAAAGAACATTGAATTGTTTACTTTTATGTTACTAGCAAACATGAATCCATGTATAAGTCGCAAATGAAATAAATCTATAAAAGTGTTAGTAAGATAAGTAGTAGGGGTGGGGGCAGATAAAGCAAGTGGAAAACACGCTGCACCAGTAATGATATACATTTTGCGTTAAAATGCATAATAAAGCCGCAATCTTACAAAACACCAACCTGTTTACTTCAGATCGGAGAAGCCAGTTCCCCCCCCCCCCCGGCAATTAATATAAGAAATTTATAAATCTATGATGAACTTGTAAAAAAAGTTGGAACTCTGCCATATATAGATTTCTTTGGCTGGATTATTTTCCTGGTATGAGAATTACATACCGGCTACCTTACAGCATTATGTAACACTTTAACCGGTCACAATAATATATTGGCTTGTCTATTTCTTATTAGATGACCTTGAAAAGCGGTTGGATACAAACTAACTAAATAAAAAATAGTTTTATCTCTCCGGTTCTATTAGTTCCTTTATACCCATTTCACAATTAAACCAAACCAACAGAGTAAAAAAAAATAAATATTTATTTTTTCGCATAACCTAGCATACAATTATTGTTTTGTTAGCCTCACGCATTTATTATAATGATCACATTCGGTTTTTTTTTTGTAACAAATCTTGTAAAATATTTGCTTGTTTTTTTTTCATCTTGCACATACTACACTAATTTGCGTTCTCTCTCTTTTTTTTACAGAAGAAAGAACAAGAAAAAAAGTGTGTAACACTGTAGTTAATCAATTATTCGCGTAAGATCTGTTTTCAGTACTTTAATTCAAAAGTATTAGGTTGATATTAAAAAAATTAATATAGATAGAATACTGCTAAAAAAAATAATTAAAACCATTTATCTCTTAAGTTACACTACAATACATACATTTTATCCCAAACAGTCCGGTATTTTAACCAGTAACCGGGATATATTAGACCCCCCCCCCACCCCCCTTCCGTAAAGCATCTACCTTCCACCCTGCAAATAACACCTTCACTACATTCACCACAAGGTCTGGTTGTATAATGAAATTCATTACTCTCAGAGGAGATCTAAAAAAAAAGAAATCTAACTACCTGATTATATCATATATTCACACTATCTGACCATATAATCTCACTATCAGACTAAAAAAAATCTGATTCACTGACCATAAACAAACGATCTGACTACCCAACAAAAAAAATCTGACTGTCTCTCTCACCATACAATCTCACTACCTCACTATACAATCCACTACCTGACCATAAAATCTGACTGTATGACAAAAAAAAATCTGACTACCTCACTATAAACTGACTAACACAAAAAAAAATCTGACTATCTAATCCCAACCAACAACAACAACAACAACAACAACAACACACACACACACACACATAATCTGACTATCTAACTACCCAAACAAAAAAAAACCTACAACCTACACCAACATCTACAACCAACCAACCACCATACAAATAAAACCAACTAAACAACAACAACTAAACAACAACAACAAAACTGACCATAACACCAAACACAAATAAAGAAAACCAAAACCACCACAAACTGACCAAAGAAAACCAACCCTAAATAAATCCAAAACACTTTTCTGAGCTGATTGAACCTAATTACAAATACAGATAGGCAAAACCATCACAAACAAATCCAAAAAAAAAAACCATTCTGAAACACAAATCGCTCCAACCACAGATACAAATAGGTAAATCCCATCGCAATCCGACAACAGAAAACTAAAACAAAACAAATCCAAAACTATTTGAGACAAAACGCTCCAACCACAAATACAGATAACTAAACCCATCCCATTCACAATCTGACAACAGAAAACTAAAATAAAACAAATCCAAAACCATTTTGGGCAGCTCGCTCGTATTTTCTACTACTAGAGAATTATTAAATCATTTATTGTATCACCTAATTATAATTAGTTTAATCATTTATTCTGTAATCTTTTAGTGAAATAAATATTTGTAATTTTAAACTTTAGTGTATTAACTATTTATGAACCTAGATCCCGAAACGGACCTTAGCAATAAGTGACACAGTATATATAGTATTTAGATGAACTATGTCCTCCTAGCCGTGGGAGTGAGAGAATTCATAGAGCTCTCACTCGCACAACCCATACGCGCCGTTCCAGTAACATTGTCGTATAATTTCACGGTAAAGACGTTTGAGCGCCTGCGTAGTTATGCCACATATCTCCTACTCACTCGCTCTATGGCTATGGGACATTAGTTCGTCTGATACTTATACTGCTGGGTGCACAGCTTTATGGATCTCGTATTCCTGCTATTAAGTTAACTATGTTTTCAATTATAACTACTTAAAACATCAGTCATTATATTATATGATGTAGCCGTAACAATTTCATTTAGAAAAATACTTTTAAAAGTATTTTGTTGTTACTTTTTAATCAGCGTGTACTCATTTTGATATAATGCGCATGCTCAGTGATGTCATTGTTTGTTTACATTAGGAGCAAACTAAGAGAGGCTGGAATTTACTGTTATTAAGTTTACTATGTGGGCTGGCTAAATTAGTCACTCACTTTCACTCGGTCAACCCGATCTAATTTTGTAGCTGTCGTTTAACCGACCCTTCGACGTATTTGCCGTACTATGACGCCGGTAAAATCCAGTGCCGCGGCTTTTTGCCGTAATAGTACGCCGCAGTCTTAACGATCACAATAGACTATGTACAAAATAACTTGGACTCGATAGAGAGTCATTAAATGTCATTCATATTTTGTGTAACACGTTCCAAAAGGAAAAAGTTGTTTTGAACGGTGACCAGTGCTGACATTCCGTCGTCCAGGTGATCTGTTCCCAGACGAGGTTAGGCTATATCATTCGGAAGAAAACTAAAGTCCAGCCTTTATAAGTTTCCTTTTACTGTAAACAAACAATGACGTCACTGAGCATGCGCATTATATACAAATGAGTACACGCTGATTAAAAAGTAACAACAAAATACTTTCAAAAGTATTTAAATACAAAATACTTTTAAAAGTATTTTTATAAATGAAATTGTTAGGCCTACATCATATAATATCATGACTGATGTTTTAAGTAGTTATAATTTAAAAGATAGTTAACTTGATAGGAATATGAGATCCATAAAGTGGTGTACTCTAGCGTGCACCCTGTAATAGGAGGTGGCTTTGGTTTGTTGACAGAAGGAGGAGGAGGAGCAAACTAAGGACGGCTGAACCACAGAGTAAGTCTTACGTCTTACTCTGTGGGCTGAACTTTAGTATTAATTTGGGATGGAAAACGGGCCGGTTGTTATTCAGAGTGTATGTTTGTTTGTGTTGTGGATTAACCACTTACACTTTGTCCATAAAGCCAGGTTACGAACATAAATTTAAATGGACTGTAAATCCTAATTATTATTCTAGTTACCTGTACTGGCATGGAGCGAGGTAACTAGTAGACTGTGTACGTTCCGTACGCGTTCCAAAAGACAACTCTTCTTATCGGAAAGCCTGGTTCGTGTAGATACCGGTCAGCTGCAAGTAAGCGGCGGCACTAGTCGAATGCGAGGGAAGCCCGCGAGTTTAAAGTTCTAACATAAACCCCCCACCAAAACAACTGCAAGGGGTTTTCAGTTCACACACTAAATACATATATAAAAATAAAACAAAAACCTTTGAGGAAAGGAAAACTATGTACACAAAAAAAAACTAAATAAAACAAAATTTCTTCTTAATGGTAAAAGAATGGTCTAGGCTGTAGGTAGTGGAGTGATATTGACTACCGGTCGACGAAAACTGCCTTGGGTTGTTCGTACTGTCACCACTCTCACTCGATTGTCTTTCCCAGGATGGGTGTCTTCAATTCGCCCAAGCCGCCAATGAAGAACTGCAGACTTTTCTTTCAGGAAGACTATTGGATGTTTAGTTTGAGCAGGCAGGTCAGCATGGCGTAACCTACCCCCCACCCTAACGAAACCCAACAGGTCAATGAAGGGGCTGGGCCTCTGAAGGTATGCTGAAACATTCTTGCTCGCTTGAAGGGCTTCTATATCTGGTTTAAAATATTGATGCTGAATTTCCTTAATCCAAAAATTTAACGCCTTGTGCCATTCTTCAGCTGTAAGGCTGGAGTTCACTCGCTTGCAGGTCTGAAGGATGCTGATAAAGCGGAAACACCAGGCAGTTATCCTAATAAGCCGGGAAAAGGATGAAACCTTGTTGAGTAAATTCGTAATTAATGGTCCTAACTCTTCACTCCTTGTGCTTGTAACCATAGCAGATGGTTTACATTCTTCAAGGCTGTCTAAGGTGTTCAGATCGATGTTTTGTGAAGGCCATTGTTCTACTGGAGTAGTCAGCCATGCAGGTCCTGACCACCATAACGAGTTGCAAACTAAATCTTCTGGATAAATCCCACGTGAAGCGTGGTCAGCAGGATTATCTTCAGATGACACATGGTTCCATGATTTTGGCGATGAGACATCAAGTATTTCACAAACTCTATTAGCTACGAATGTTTTGAGTAGATGTGGTGAAGTTTTCAACCAGGATAATACGGTTTTAGAGTCAGTAAACAAATAAATTTCTTTGAAATTAAGTTTGCTTGATAATATCTTATGCGTAAAATTGAAAAGTCGAGACAGAAGTAGAGCTCCACAAAGTTCTAGCCGAGGTATAGACACTGATTTTAATGGAGCAACCTTAGATTTTGCAATTACTAATGATGATTTAACGGTAAAACGTGAGTCTTGCACTAATAGATAGATGACTGCACCATAACCCTTTTCTGAAGCGTCCGAAAATCCGGCGATAGAATAACTGACGTGCTCTTCAGTGAGGACAAATCGGTTGATTTTTATTTCTGAAAGTAATTCTAGTCTACTTGCTATCTTCCGCCACTCCTTTTCTAAAGATGAAGGAACAGGATCATCCCAGTCTAGGCCTGACAGCCAAAGTTGCTGGAGTAGGCACTTTCCTCGCATAATAACTGGGGTTAGCCATCCCAGAGGGTCAAAAATGCGCGCAATCTGAGAAAGAATAGATCGTTTAGTAGGTGTTGCAGTGGTTAGCTCTATTTTGTAAGAGAAAGTATCTGATGAAGGTGTCCATTGTAGCCCCAATATTTTCATTACATGCTGACTCTCCAAGTCTAGAGGCACTGATGATTCTATGAATTGTTTTGGAATATCTTGTAGCAAAGCAGGGTTGTTACTAGACCATTTATGTAATTCGAATCCTCCCCGGGCTAAAAGATTTATAAGCTGGTCACGTAGTTTTAAGGTTTCTTCCAATGTTTCTGCGCCAGTTAGAATATCATCCATGAATACATCTTCTTGTAGCATAGCAGCAGCTTGAGGGTAGACATGCTGTTCATCTTGAGATAACTGTTTCAATACCCGCAACGCTAGGAACGGGCTTGATGCTACACCATATGTTAGCGTTTGGAGCTCAAACTCTTGTATAGATTGTTCTTGAGATTCGCGCCAGAGAATATGTTGATATTTTCTTTCTTCTGGAAGGATTTGAATCATCCTGTACATCTTGATTATGTCCGCTGTTAAAACGAAAGGATGAAGTCTGAATCGAATAATAATTTCCGTGATGTCTCGCTGTAGCTTAGGTCCAGTGAAAACCACATCATTTAACGACTTTCCAGAAGTGGTCTTGAAAGAAGCGTCAAAAACTACTCGGAGTTTAGTTGACGTACTAGCTTCACGGATCACACAGTGATGTGGAATGAAAAACTTTCCATTTGGAGAAAGGCTTTGTGGCACCTTTTCCATGTGACCAAGAGATTCGTACTGGTTTAAGAATTCTTGGTATGCAATTTTAAGATCAGGCTGACGAGCCAAACGGCGTTGAGTTGATCTTAATCTTGACTGTGCTAGTTCAAATGACTCTCCTAACTCTTGCACAGACGGCTTTAAAAGCATTGGAACTACAAAGCGTCCACTTGGTTCTCGATAATGATGAGCTAAAAACATTTCTTCACTAAGAGTATCTTCTGGGTTTGGAGGAACTTGGCGTGGAATTTCTTCTGTTTCCCAGAACATTTTCAACGAGTTATCTAACGAGCTATTGGATGAAGTCAAACAGGTTGAAATCAAAGTAGTTGGAGGTTTGAGAGCCTGTATCTTTCCTGTAACTACCCAGCCAAAGACACTATGCATTGCTGAAAGACCAGTAGGCGTAGTTATAGTCTGGCCATCGTAAACATAAGGAAATATATCTCCAGCAATCAGAAAATCTATTTCAGCAGGTTTATCAAAGTTGGGATCTGCCAAGAACAGATGTTTAAAATGATTGCAGGCTGATTCTGGAATCTTTGTAGAGGGCATGTCTAACGTTATCTTCGGCAATATAATAGCTTCAGTATTGAACTGAGGTTGATCAGAGTCCCTTGGTTTGAAAAGGCACGTAACTATTCCTTTTGCATCAGAAATTTTATTCTGCCCTAAGCCAGCGACAGAAATATTGCACGTTTTATGCGATAGGCCTAAGCGCAAGGCGCACGATGACGTAATGAAAGAGGTTTGCGCCGCGGAATCAATAAGTGCGCGTACGTATTGAAAAGTATTAGTTGCGTCCCTTATGCCGATAATTGCTGTGCCGAGGACAACTGAAATTGAATGATTTGCTTTGTCCGTATTCGCATTAGAGTGACACGAAGTCAAGTCATTGGCTCTAACAGAAGATGCTAAAGTATTATTCTGAATCACTGAAGTTGAATTATTCGGCTGACCGGGAGTATTGATTACAGGTAGTATCGATTCTGGTACAGTGGTTTCAAAGTGTAAAAATGAATGATGCCTTCCACCGCATTTTAAACAATTTGTTTTTGATGGGCACGCAGCGATCTGATGCGAACTTTTCAAACAATTAAAACAAAGCTTCAATTTTGTAACTTGCTCTTTGCGTTGAGGCAAACCTAGGCGAAGAAAATTTGGGCATTTGAAAACGGTATGAGGCTGACTGCACACCGGACAAAGAATTTTCTGTGTTTGTTGTTTAACTACGGCTGACGTATGAGTCGAGACTGGATTATAAGGACGAGGTCTGATCGTGTTGCTACTAGTAAATTTGTTGTCAGGTGACAATGCTGACGATTTGACAGACTTATTATTCGACGATTTTCCCGTCCAAATTGATGGTTCCGAAATTTCTAGAATTCGAGACTGATTTTGAAGGAATTCTGCTAATAACTCAAAGGTCGGAATGTCAACACTACTATGGTGCATCTCGAATTGTTTTCGGGTTTGATGCGGCAAGTTTCGTAAGGCAACAAATAAGATTATGAAATCTGCTAAATCTGGTATACCAACTGCTTTTAGTGCAGTAACTTGTTCACAAAAATTTGATAAAAAATGAGATAACGATGCAGCTGATTCTGTAATTCTTGGTTGATAGTTGAAAACCGCATCGAGTAAGCCGTTTCCCAACACTCGCTTATTATGGTATTTGCTCTTAAGTGATCTCCATACTATATCATAATTGGCATCGGTAATTTGCAAGGAATGAGCTATTGCTAATGCAGGACCAGATAAACAAGATAACAGATAATGAAATTTTTCTATTGCTGTAAGCCCACTATTATTATGAATGAGAGAGACAAAACTATCATAAAATGGAATCCACTTAGTTAAAGTCCCATCGAATCTAGGAAGGTTAATTTCCGGTAAACGGGGACGAACAAGTTTTTGTTCTGATGTGGTCTCGGTTACAGAAATCTCAACTGGACTGCAATATTTTTTATAAGCAGCAATTGTTTTGAAATACAATTCTTCAAATGCCGTAGTTGAAGCGACTGTCGGGTCTGAACTCAAATCTTTATTTATCTTAACGGAAAGAGAGTAAATCTCTTCTTGTGTGGATTCAAATTGGTTAAAGGTTTCCTTTAAATTTTCAAATCTTACTTTGAACTCGTCCAATTTAATTGGATCCGAAAGTTGCGCTATTAAATCATGTAAGCTTTGGATTCGGCGGAAAAGTTTTTCCCGACGTGAAATTGCCCCTTTTAAGGCGGCTTCTAATTTTTCAGCCATTTTTGAAGGCGATTGAAATTAAAATAAATTTTTAATTTTCTTGATAGTAAATAAATTTAGTATTTTAATTTGAAATAATATGGTTTAAATGTAATAAACGTAGTTTCAAAAATAAAAATAAATTGATTGAAAACTGTAGTAATAACTTGTAATCTAATAACTAGATATTCAATATTCGGTAATAAACAACATTTTATATTGTACTATAAATGTATCAGAATAAATTTTAAATTAATCGTATTTATTAAAATTATCTATTTTAATAAATTAAATGAATTTGCAGAATCGTTGAAAGTAAATCGTTTTGATAATATCGTTGCGATTAATAAT
The DNA here is from genome assembly GCA_035578175.1 of Catonia carolina. Taxonomy (NCBI): domain Eukaryota; kingdom Metazoa; phylum Arthropoda; class Insecta; order Hemiptera; family Achilidae; genus Catonia; species Catonia carolina. The sequence goes on from JAQMRL010000031.1 coordinate 838,043, forward strand.
TTGTTGAGATAAGAAATCGTTGATAAGGATATTATTGTAAAGGTTTTACAATCGGGCTTGAAAAAACCGGTTTATGAAAATGTAAAGATGCGTACACAAACTTCCTTGTACAACCTAGACCATAGATTAGTGATACTGATATGATATATGATATTACTATTGATGACCATTTAATAATATCCAAAATAATTTCTTTATATTAAATGAATGCTTTTACATAATATAAAGAAAGAAAAATAATTATTTGAACCCAAGAAAATGACTTATAAACTTGTTTATAAAATAATAAAAAGTTTTTAAGTTGACGACGTATTTAAGTCTATAAACAAATTTTATAATTAAACATTACTTACGTACATGTATTTAAGTATAAAAATACCTTTCCTTTTATTGTGAATAACTTTGTTTCCATATACGAATAATTACGGCTCGCGTATTCGGGCTTCCCAAACGAACACTACTAAAAAAATACAATACTAGTAATTGACGGTATACACTGATACGCAACACACTGAATTCGAATCCGGACGTGGATAACCGAAACACTGGTTTCGAACCCGATCGCGGACGACTAAAAACTTTTTAATAGACTGGTTTCGAATCCGGCCCGGAGGACCAAAAAACTATGTCCATAAAGCCAGGTTACGAAAATAAATTTAAATGGACTGTAAATCCTAATTATTATTCTAGTTACCTGTACTGGCATGGAGCGAGGTAACTAGTAGACTGTGTACGTTCCGTACGCGTTCCAAAAGACAACTCTTCTTATCGGAAAGCCTGGTTCGTGTAGATACCGGTCAGCTGCAAGTAAGCGGCGGCACTAGTCGAATGCGAGGGAAGCCCGCGAGTTTAAAGTTCTAACACACTTATTGCGGTGTGCGTAATGAATATTGGAGGACAGTGTTGGGGCCGACTGGAGCCGCCGAATCTACAGCCAGTGGGGGCGTGTGTGGTAGGCTAGTTGATGAAGGCCGTCCGTCCGTCCGATTAGGCCTATTTACTAGTAATCTAATTATTATTTCCGAGAGAAAACAAACATAGCTCTTATGTTATGATAACGGAATCATACTAAAAGTGAGTGGACTACGCCTCTCCTCTCCTCTCTACACCACCGATTCTCAACCGTTCTTTAAAAAAACGCAACCCCCTTATAGTAAAAATCTGGTGTGAAACACTCGCACAACTTTCTCTTGCCAATATAAATAATTAACAATAAAACTAATATTAGTAATAAAACATTAGAAATAACCAAAAAACTAACCTCAATAAATATAACCTTATTTTAATAATGAGTGAAAGACGCAAAATGAAAATCGAACTTAGTTTGGCTTAAAAATACGGAATATCACTCTTTCACGCTCAACTAGGCTCTGTAGAGAAAAATGCATTCACTTTCCACCCTGCAAATGATATCTTCACTTCATTCACCACAGGGTCTGGCTGCATAGAGAAATTCATTTGATAACAGATACAGAAAAACATTGAAAATTCGTGAATAAAAATATTTAGAAAAAATAATTAATAATAATATTATATATTACTTACTTCGTCTATCTGTTGAGCTTCTTCTCTCATATGATTGTAAACATTTTCCTCTGCTCGGTTCATGTTTTCCAATCTAAGATGTATTGAATATGATTAGGAACAATGGAAAAATATGTTTATATACAATTTTCTGGTTACAGAGAATATTGTTGTTATGTTCAGTGACCTTATAAGATGAGTAACTTTACACATTTTATTGTGAGAACTTATTAAACATAAGTCTTTACTTAATATTTCTATTTTGTCCATGCTTGACAAATTTGATTAAAAATAATGACAGAAATTTTTATATTTATATTCATTTCGTACAATGAACTTATGAGAAAGAATAGTATGTAAAAAATTATAGTATTTACAAAGAAAGAAACAGAATTTTTTAATTAATCTTTATATTTGTATATTCTATAGAAATTTTATTATAAATAATTACAGCAACATATTGTATAGTAATAAAAAGTAAGTAGCTATAGCGAGGAACACTAAATACTTTGTTAAAACTTGAGTTCAATGCAGAACATTGAACTTACAGTAAGCTAATATAAATGTCTTACATAGCGAATTATTCTTTCTTTACCACAATATATAACGTAAATAAAATAATACAATCTTGGAACAAAATATATCTTATAAGATTTAACAATTAAAGATGAGAGATTTTCATAAATTTATCTTTAATTTTACTTTTAATAAAACAACTAAGTGTAGACTTAAATTTTTGAACAACACAAGTATTAAATGTATAAGTGTGTATGTGAGTTACAAATAAGCCTTTGTTAACGAAGAAAGAAGTACAATATTTTATATTTTCATTTAATTTCAACAGACTGTAAGGTCTGTTATTTTTGTAAGCTGTATTATTTTAATGAATTTTGTACTGTACAACTTTCAATTATTAGTTAATCATCCGTAGCAAAAGGCTCTATTATTTTAATGAAACTCAGTACTTTACAACTTTTAATCAACAGTAATTGACTGTGGAATATTATATTGCTTTTTGTAGAAATATAATTGTTTTAAACAAGAGACCAAAAGTGGAAGTCATTTCGGCACTTATACCTACTACTAGGCTCTGTAGAGAAAAATGTTCTAAATAAAAGTTGCAGATCTTTTAATTTTCTATAAATTCGATTATATACACTTTTATTATAAAATGCATACTAAGGCCGAAATCTTTAAAAAAATCGATTTTTCTCACGTTTTCGTGAGAAAAAGTCAGAAAATTGCTAATTACTGCTAAACTAAGCATTATACAAAAAACTGTTTGAAGTAAAAGTTGTAGGTTTTTAAATTCTCTACAACTTTTATTATATACATTTTTGTTCTAAATTGCATATTAAAGCCGTAATCTTAAAAAACTATGTTTTTACGTAAAAACAGCCTCACCAAGAATTTCAGCAAACATGACGCCTACCCTATCTTGTAGAGAATAAAAAATTGAGTAAACCAGGCGATTTTTAAAAAAATCGTAGGACCAGTTTTTGTGAAAATCGCAAAAAAGTGAAAAATTACACGAATAAACTACTACTTCCGGTTGACCGATTTTGATGAAAATGTTCGTGTCGGGTCCGGTAGTGGTATGCAACTTAAGTTTCAAGTTTCAAGTTCGTACGTTGTTCCGTTCTTGAGATATTTTGTATACATACACACACTGACCAATCGCTAAAAACATGTTTGTGTGGGTTCAGGGGGTCTGAAAACGTAAAGATCCGGTGAAAACTCGATTTCTAAAAATCGACATGAAAACAATACTTTCCTTCCTATATTTTCATATAGGCAAGAGAAAGTAATAATACTCATATTATTCTGCATGTTTTTATTAGGTTTTATGTATCAATTTCTAGTTAAATATAGTTTATTTTATTTTAGTTTTTACAACAGCAATGTATGTTTTACAGTTTATATTTTAAAAATTTTTAGGTGAGAAAAATATCATTTTTTATGTATCATTATTATCATTAAAGTAATAACAAACATAAAAATCTGGTGTGAAACACTCACACAACTTTCTCTTGCCAGTGCAAATAATTAAAAATAAACCTAACATTAGTAATAAATAAAAAAACTAACCTCAATAAACATAACCTAATTTTAATCATATATGAAAGACGCAAAATGAAAATCGATCTTAGTTCGCCTTAAAAATACGGATAATCACTCTTTTACACTAAACTTAGGCTCTGTAGAGAAAAAGTGCTCTAAATAAAAGTTGTAGATCTTTTAATTTTCTATATATTTGATTATATACACTTTTGTCATAAAATGCATACTAAGGCCGAAATCTTAAAAAAACACTTTTTTTACGTAAAAACAGCCTCACCAAGAATTTCAGCAAACATGGCGCCTACCCTATCTTGTAGAGAATAAAAAAATTAAGTAAACCAGGCGATTTAAAAACAAAATCGTAGGACCATTTTTTGAGAAAATTGCAAGAAAGTGAAAAATTACACGAATAAACTACTACTTCCGGTAGACCGATTTTGATGAAAATGTTTGTGTTGGGTCTGGTAGTGGTATGTAACTTAAGTTTCAAGTTCGTACGATGTTCCGTTCTTGAGATATTTTGTTCACACACACACACACACAGACCAATAGGTAAAAAGCAGTTGTTGTGTGCGTTGAGGGTGTCTGTTTAGGTGTATATTCGGGTGAAGAGTGTATTTGTTAAAATGGACATGAAAACAATACTTTCTCTTGCCTATATATTCATATTGGCAAGAGAAAGTAAAAAGTATTGCATGCTCTTATAATACTAAATAACAACAGATTATGCGTGTATGATTAATGTGATCAACAAATCATAAAATAAATACAAGTGGAGGGGAGGCAAACATAATACGAGTGGAAACGGTTAATCATTAGTAAACAATGTAAAATGAAAATTGACCTCAGCTAGGCTGAAAAGTACAGAAAATCAGTAATTGCTTAAACTAGATTCTGTAGAGATAATTGCTTCAAATAAAAGAAACCTAATAAATTGGGTTTTTAATAAAGGTTTTTTTAATGAATAAAAACTTTTAGTAAACCAGGCAATTTTTAAAAAAATTGTAGGACCAGTTTTTGAGAAATCGCAAAAAATTGAAAAATTACACGAATAAACTACTACTTCCAGTTGACCAATTTTGATGAAAATGTTCGTGTCGGGTCCGGTACTGGTATCCAACTTAAGTTTCAAGTTCGTACGATGTTCCGTTCTTGAGATATTCCGTTCACACAGACCAATCGCTAAAAACATGTTTTTTAGGGTTCAGGGGGTCTGTTTACGTGTAGATCCGGTGAAAACTCGATTTCAAAAAATCGACATGAAAACAATACTTTCATTCCTATAAATATTCATATAGGCAAGAGAAAGTAAAAATTGTTAAGGTTGCAGCCTTAAATGGATTTCAAGGCAAAAGTGGGGTATTTTCTGTTAGTCGCTCGCCAGCATGTTTTTTTTTATATTTTGTGGATATTTCGAATGTATTCTTATAGTATTTCGAACGATAAAAACGAAAAAGCATTTTTTATGTATCATTATTATCATCAAAGTAATAACGAACATAAAAAGTATAGCATGCTCTTATAATAGGCCTACTAAATAACAACAGATTATGCGTGTATGATTAATGTAATAGGGGGGGGGGGGTATCAACAAATCATAAAGTGAACACAAGTGGAGGCAAACATAATACGAGTGGAAACGGTTAAAGATTCTCATGCCAAAGGCGTATCATGTTCAATAAACATTTATATAAAAAAAAAAATCTGGTGTGAAACACTCGCACAACTTTCTCTTGCCAATATAAATAATTAACAATAAACCTAACATTAGTAATAAAACATTAGAAATAAACAAACAACTAATCTCAAAAATAAAACCATATTTCAATCATGAGTGAAACACGCAAAATGAAAATCGAACTCAGTTTGGTTTAAAAATACGGAAAATCACTCTTTCTCTCTATAGGCTCTGTAGAGAAAAATGCTCTTAATAAAAGTTGTAGATCTTTAAATTTTTTATATATTTAATTATATACACTTTTGTCGTAAAATGCATACTAAGGCCGAAATCTTAAAAAAATTGATTTTTCACACGTTTTCGTGAGAAAAAAACAGAAAATCGCTAATTACCGCTAAACTAAGCGTTTTACAAAAAAAATGCTTGAAATAAAAGTTGTAGGTTTTCAAATTCTCTACAACTTTTATTATATAACATTTTGCGCTAAAATGCATATTAAAGCCGCAATCTTAAAAAGAAAATGTTTTTACGTGAAAACAGCCTTACCCAGAATTTCAGCAAACATGGCGCCTACCCTATCTTGTAGAGAATAAAAAGTTTAGTAAATGAGGCGATTTTTAAAAAAATCGTAGGACCAGTTTTTGAGAAAATCGCAAAAAAGTAAAAAATTACACGAATAAACTACTACTTCCGGTTGACCGATTTTGATGAAAATGTTCGTGTCGGGTCCGGTAGTGGTATGTAACTTAAGTTTCAAGTTTCAAGTCCGTACGATGTTCCGTTCTTGAGATATTCTGTTCACTCACACACACACACACACACACACGCACGCACGCACGCACGCACGCACACACGCACGCACGCACGCGCGCGCACACACACACACACACACACACACACACACACACACACACACACACGCACACACACACACACACACAGACCAATCGCTAAAAACATGTTTTTTGGGTTCAGGAGCTCTGAAAACGTATAGATCCGGTGAAAACTCGAATTCGAAAAATCAACATGAAAACAATACTTTCCTTCCTATATATTCATACAGGCAAGAGAAAGTAAAAAAAACAATGAAAATAATCTTTATTTTAACCAAGCATTGACAAGACTAATATGCTTGTTACAGTTGATGAGCTCTGCTGTTCCACATGTTTAGACCAATCACAACGTTTGCCAGATTGTTCATGACAAACATTACGCGCGCATGCATATAAGAGCTGCAATAGTTCACTCTCATCTTGCATCTCGTATTGAACACATTCGATTATAGAGCGCGTTAACATGCAATACTTTATAATATAATCAGCTGATTGTATGTTTGTGTTTAGGCCATCAACCAAAAGGATGGTTTGAACCTCTAAAGGGTTTTACGAAGTAAAAACAAGGAGTCAGGTAGTTTACTATTGCCTTCCTCACCGAGTGGAAAAGAACGCTTATCAGCATGGTAAGCCCTTCCGAAAAGCACAAATTTTCCACTCTGCAAATGACACCTCCACTTCATTCACCACAGGGTCTGGCTGTACAATGAAATTCATTACTTTCAGAGGAGACAACTGTGATTAGTGTCACAGTACACCTCTACCTCTTCTAATCTCAAATGATTCAGCCATTTGATTGGTTGACCATGTGATAAGAAACACAACTATTTATTTTAGCCCTGGAACTAAGAGATTGAGTGTAAATAATTTCACACTCCACCTGTCTGTTACGGGCACGGTTGTATGTTTATCGATTATAATTAATATTAAAACACTTTCAGCCGTATGTGTATCAATTTGCCTCACGAAAGAGTTTTGTGTGGGCCCGCGTGAGCTAATATGATTGACAGTTGTTAAGTTTCATCATCAGCCTGCCGTGTATCACCCGTGTATCAATTTGATACACGGGTGATAGTTGCGTATCTGCTTCGCATTTTCTGTCTATTTAAACGTATCAACAATTCCTACTGGGTTCTAGCAATAGATTTCAGACCTTGGGTTGGAAAAATATTCACCACGTAGCAGCACATTGTGCCCCCATGGTTTTTGCGTTCTCACCAGCAGCTGATAGTGCATAGTTTTGTTGTTGTTATTACAGTTAACCTGCAAGTGGCTTCGACCACTACCAAAACTGAAAAATACTTGTCTCGGGCTGAAAGTGTTAAAGGACCAAAATAATGGCCGACCAAATATTTAACAGAGGTAGGAGAGGAGCAAGTATTGCAGTGTAGTTGGTGGCAAGTGATTGGGTGGGTGGGGGACAATGCAAACGTAAACAGAGCTCATCAGACTTGACAAAATAGTAAAGATAAGAAAGGCTTACTGCCACACAATTTGCCATAACGGTCGTAAATTTCTTTCAGGTAAACTTTTATGATTTTTTTTTATTTTGCATGAAACAAATGAAATTGAGTATAAAATACCTTCGGCTGCTCTTCTTCCTTCTGCTGTAGAGGTACCTGCGCAATTCACGAGAGATCGGCTTCAAGTGCATGAAGTTGCAGAACCCACTGCGAGTGCATTCCCTGGAAACAACAAACAAGAGGTAAAGTCAATTCAAATTTATTGGAACGTTTGAAATTAATTCATTTCCTAGATTAGCTGTGTTTTTATTGGCGGGTAAAGTTAATTCAAATTTATTGGAACGTTTGAAATTAATTCAAATACTCAATACTGGTCGATTTGAGATGGTACCATCAGCCTACGATACAACAATTTCAGCTGCGGTTGAAGCATAAAACAACAGAAGAGGATAAGAGATGGCTCGTTCCGCATTCGTTAAAATTAAAAACCTTTTAATAAATAAATCGTTGAGACTTGACCTGAGATTGAGGATGGTTTGATGTTACATCTGCTCAACAGTGTTATATGGCGCGGAAGCTTGCGTGTTAAAAAAGACAAGTAAAGTTACTCGAGTCACAACTTTGCCCTTGTTTGTAACGAGGGATAAAGGAGCAGAAGCATCAACATGCATTCACTAACACAAACATAACAACTGATACTATACCCAGTGCATATATATATATATATATATATATATATATATATATAGGCCTACAGTATATCACGGAACCTTTTCTACGTTAAATGTACCAATATAACTGTTTGTTACAGTTAACACAAATGTCGATTTCTCAAAAACCTGGTCGAACTTATTCACAATGCTGAACAAAATCTAATACACAATGTATTAAAATGTTGTGAAGTAGAAGCTAAACAAAAATGCCTATCTGTGCCTCCTAACAAAAGCCGTGAGTGAGTGGCTAACTACTGTGATGTTTCTCTTTGCACGGTTCGAAAAATAAAGAAGGAAATTAAAGACATGAAGAAGCTATTCTTTAACAGTTTTGTTGGCACCTGGTAGAAAAAAAGAAATGGTTAGTTAGATACTGTTGAGACTGATAGTGAAGACGCCAATGACAGCGACAGTGAAGAAGGCAATTCATTCGTACAGAATTTCGCTTCAACGATCACACGATCACAAGATAACTCGACAACTCGACAACTCGACAACTCGACAACTCGACAACTCGACAACTCGACAACTCGACAACTCGACCACTCGACCACTCGACCACTCGACCACTCGACCACTCGACCACTCGACCACTCGACCACTCGACCACTCGACCACTCGACCACTCGACCACTCGACCACTCGACCACTCGACCACTCGACCACTCGACCACTCGACCACTCGACCACTCGACCACTCGACCACTCGACCACTCGACCACTCGACCACTCGACCACTCGACCACTCGACCACTCGACCACTCGACCACTCGACCACTCGACCACTCGACCACTCGACCACTCGACCACTCGACCACTCGACCACTCGACCACTCGACCACTCGACCACTCGACCACTCGACCACTCGACCACTCGACCACTCGACCACTCGACCACTCGACCACTCGACCACTCGACCACTCGACCACTCGACCACTCGACCACTCGACCACTCGACCACTCGACCACTCGACCACTCGACCACTCGACCACTCGACCACTCGACCACTCGACCACTCGACCACTCGACCACTCGACCACTCGACCACTCGACCACTCGACCACTCGACCACTCGGGCACTCGGGCACTCGGGCACTCGGGCACTCGGGCACTCGGGCACTCGGGCACTCGGGCACTCGGGCACTCGGGCACTCGGGCACTCGGGCACTCGGGCACTCGGGCACTCGGGCACTCGGGCACTCGGGCACTCGGGCACTCGGGCACTCGGGCACTCGGGCACTCGGGCACTCGGGCACTCGGGCACTCGGGCACTCGGGCACTCGGGCACTCGGGCACTCGGGCACTCGGGCACTCGGGCACTCGGTCACTCGGTCACTCGGTCACTCGGTCACTCGGTCACTCGGTCACTCGGTCACTCGGTCACTCGGTCACTCGGTCACTCGGTCACTCGGTCACTCGGTCACTCGGTCACTCGGTCACTCGGTCACTCGGTCACTCGGTCACTCGGTCACTCGGTCACTCGGTCACTCGGTCACTCGGTCACTCGGTCACTCGGTCACTCGGTCACTCGGTCACTCGGTCACTCGGTCACTCGGTCACTCGGTCACTCGGTCACTCGGTCACTCGGTCACTCGGTCACTCGGTCACTCGGTCACTCGGTCACTCGGTCACTCGGTCACTCGGTCACTCGGTCACTCGGTCACTCGGTCACTCGGTCACTCGGTCACTCGGTCACTCGGTCACTCGGTCACTCGGTCACTCGGTCACTCGGTCACTCGGTCACTCGGTCACTCGGTCACTCGGTCACTCGGTCACTCGGTCACTCGGTCACTCGGTCACTCGGTCACTCGGTCACTCGGTCACTCGGTCACTCGGTCACTCGGTCACTCGGTCACTCGGTCACTCGGTCACTCGGTCACTCGGTCACTCGGTCACTCGGTCACTCGGTCACTCGGTCACTCGGTCACTCGGTCACTCGAGCTCAGCTCAGCTCAGCTCAGCTCAGCTCAGCTCAGCTCAGCTCAGCTCAGCTCAGCTCAGCTCAGCTCAGCTCAGCTCAGCTCAGCTCAGCTCAGCTCAGCTCAGCTCAGCTCAGCTCAGCTCAGCTCAGCTCAGCTCAGCTCAGCTCAGCTCAGCTCAGCTCAGCTCAGCTCAGCTCAGCTCAGCTCAGCTCAGCTCAGCTCAGCTCAGCTCAGCTCAGCTCAGCTCAGCTCAGCTCAGCTCAGCTCAGCTCAGCTCAGCTCAGCTCAGCTCAGCTCAGCTCAGCTCAGCTCAGCTCAGCTCAGCTCAGCTCAGCTCAGCTCAGCTCAGCTCAGCTCAGCTCAGCTCAGCTCAGCTCAGCTCAGCTCAGCTCCGCTCCGCTCCGCTCCGCTCCGCTCCGCTCCGCTCATCCACTCACTCACTCACTCTCACTCACTCACACATACACACACACACACACACACACATACACTCACAAACTCACTCACTCACACACACACTCACTCACACACACACACACACACTCACACACACACACTCACACGTACACACACACACACACACACATACACTCACAAACTCACACACACACACACAGACCAATCGGTAAAAACATGTTGTTGTGTGGGTTGAAGGGGCCTGTTTACATGTATATGAGGTGAAGAGTGGATATGTTAAAATCGACATGAAAACGATACTTTCCTTCCTATATATTCATTCATACAGGGCAAGAGAAAGTAAAAATAAAAACTTAAAGTCCAGCCTCTGTTAGTTTGCTCCTAATGTAAACAAATAATGACGTCACTGAGCATGCGCATTAAAAAAAAATGTATACACGCTGATTAAAAAGTAACAACTAAATACTTTTAAGAGTATTTTCTAAATGAAATAGTTAGGCCTACATCATATAATGACTGATGTTTTTAGTACTTTAAGTGCTTATAATTTAAAAAATAGTTAACTTAATAGGAATACGACATCCGTAAAGTCGCGGACTCTAGCGTGCACCCTGTAGTAGGTGGCTTATGTTTGTTGACACTAAGAGCAAACTAACAACGCCTCAACTGTATATAAGCAACAACTGACCCCATTTCGTACTGTCGGCAACAAGCTTCTCTAAAATCAGTGACTGGACTCAATTCAGCGTAGACCGGTCGGCCACCAAACCATCTGTTATTCAAATCAGCAACCGCTTTTTCTGCATCCTCCTCTCTACGAAACTGTTAAAACAAAAGAAAATACAACAAATAAGCCAATCGGGTTTTGTTCAAAGTATAATAATTGTACAATCCAACAACTCCACAGTTAAATTTTTCATTCCTCGATGAGTAATTCAAAATTTCTCTTAAAACCTGCAAAATTATAAAGTTATTATCCTGTTAGAGTTACCGTATTGTTCCGAATACAAGCCGCAGTTTTTTCCTAAAAATCGGTTCCATAATTTGACCTGCGGCTTGCATTCGCGCTTTAATAATAATAATCGTTTCTTATTAAGCATAAGTAGGTATGAATAGAGAGAGAGAGAGGGTGGGAGGAGGGAGAGAGAGACGCACTCCTTACGTAGTGCGTGTACAGTCATTTTTATCAGTTTGGTGTTACAGCATAAAGTTTGCTAGCAGTTTTCTTATATTTCATTTTATTTTTTAGCCGATTATTTGTTTTTTGTTGTATTTTATACATCGCCATGAGTGATGTTATAGGTTAAGGGTACTTTGTATATACAAGTACCCAAAAAGTAGCGCAGGACTTGCGATACCAATTTCGAATTATTGGTATCGCAAGTCCTGCGCTACTTTTTGGGTAAAAACGCGGAAAAGACATTCACCAAAGAAGCAGGAAGAAAACACAAATAATGTAGATGAATTTTTGTGTTCGGCATTGAACAAAAAATAAACAAAAACTTCTAAATGCTAATTAAAGTGTATTTTGTTTGTACGGTATTTTCTTCTTAAAAAATAAAATACTTTCAAAAACATACAAGTTCTGTACTTGAAATTTATTTCCTAGGTTTGATCGTAATTTTTCCGATGCGGCTTAATTTCGGGTGCGGCTTGTTTTCGGAATAATACGGTATGTTTCATAATATTGTTAGAGTTTGTCGCAAACCACAAAACATTTTTGGGGGCAGAAACGAGTGTAGTAGGAGAAGATTCAAAAAGCGAAATGAAAAAGTGGCAAGGCAAATACCAATTTATGTAATTTTTACCGTCTCTTGCCTATATGAATAGATAGGAAGGAAATTTTCATGTCGATTTTAACAAATACACTCTTCACCCGAATATACACCTAAACAGACCCCCTCACACCCACACACACAACTGCTTTTTACCTATTGGTCTGTGTGAGTGTGGGTGTATGTGTATACAGAATATCTCAAGAACGGAACATCGTGCGAACTTGAAACTTGAAACTTAAGTTACATACCACTACCGGACACAACACGAACATTTTCATCAAAATCGGTCAACCGGAAGTAGTAGTTTATTCGTGTCATTTTTCACTTTTTTGCGATTTTCTCAAAAACTGGTCCTACAGTTTTTTTTTAAAAGTGCCTGGTTTACTTAATTTTTTATGCTCTACAAGATAGGGTAGGCGCTATGTTTGCTAAAATTTTTGGTGAGGCTATTTTCACGTAAAAACATTGTTTTCCTAAGATTACAGCTTTAATATGCATTTTAGGGCAAAAATTTATATAATAAAAGTTGTAGAGAATTAAAAATCCTACAACTTTTATTCCAAACATTGTTTTGTATAATGCTTAGTTTAGCAGTAATTAGAGATTTTCGGTTTTTTCTCACGAAAACGTGTGAAAAATCGATATTTTAAAGATTTCAGCCTTAGCATGTATTTTACGACAAAGTTGTATATAATCAAATTTATAGGAAATTAAAAGATGTACAACTTTTATTTAAAGCATTTTTCTCTACAGAGCCTAGTTTAGCGTGAAAGAGTGATTTTCCGTATTTCTAAGCTAAACTGGTTGATTTTCATTATGCGTCTTTCACTCATAATTAAAATAAGGTTAGGTTTTTTGTTTATTTCTGATGTTTTATTATTAATGTTAGGTTATATTGTTCATTATTTGCATTGGCAAGAGAACATTGTGTGAGTGTTTCACTACAGATTTTTATATTTTGTACTATAGTACTGGTTACGTAGCCATGTCTCCTTTGCTTTTGAGTCATCTACAAGTGGACATATTTCGCCTTGGTTTCGTCGTTTGCAACAAACCCTAGGGTGCTATTTAGAAGCTATGATAATTATTGTTGTTGTTGTTGTTTAGGTGATCAGCCTGTAGGCTGGTTTGAACGTGTAGAGGTTTTACTAAGTAAAATGAGGAGTGAGATGGTTTACCATTGTCACAACTCACTGAGTGGAAAAGTACACTTATCACCATGCCGGGGCCACTCTGCAAATGACACCTTCACTTCATTCACCACACAATCCAACTGTATAATGAAATTCATTACTTTGAGAGGAGATAACTGTGATTAGTGTCACAGTACACCTCTACCTCTTCTCTTCTTAAATGATTCACTCATTTAATTGGCTGACCACGTGATAAGAAACACAACTATTTATTTTTGCCCTGCAACTAACAGATTGAGTGTAAATAATTTGACACTCCTCCTGTCTATTATGGGCACATGATAATTATTACTAACACTAATATAAGACATTGTAACATGATTTTCTTCTTTTTTTTTGGCGAATGCCCTAGTGAAAATATCAAACATTACGAAGAATCTCCTTTTATTCCAACCATTTCAAGTTTAATCATGAAATAATCTAATTAATCGTTTTTATGATATTTTATATTGTCGCCGCCTGCGCTTCCAATATTAGCGTCTGCACACACTCCCACTACCTGCCTACAGCCTCTCCCCACCACCTTGAGAGGTATTTAAGAGATGACCCTCGTCCGCGAGACTTACTCTTCGCCGAACTCTCAACCGGACAACAAGAAAGAAGAGCTCCAGCCAGAAGAAGACGAGACTAGACGCACCATCCCTGGTCTAAGCTACCGGTGGTGGACGCATCATTCCCGCACCGGTCAGCCTTCGCCAGCCCGGAGAGAGCCGCCTCGGCCGCGCTACCGGCAGACGGCCTACGCCGACCGGACACTGCGGGGCTCTGGGGGCCACCACTGCCACGCTGCAGTGGGGACCCAACTGCCACTGAGGGAAGGCTACGCCTGAACCCGGTTGCCGAGCCGTCACTCTTCGGGCTCTGCTTCTATCACGCCGGCTCGCCGCTTCCGACCGTCAACAACGGCCCTTTTCAGGGCCACCAACACAATTAAACGGTTCTTTTCAGGGCCACCAATTTTACAGACAAGGTTTCGCCACATGTCGTTGGCCCCGGTTGGCGACAATACGCTCCAGTAATAATTAGAACCAGTGAAAAGTTAAAACAACATTTTTTTATAAATGGCCAGATTTTGGCAACTTAACACTGACATAATGCCCGTTGTTCCCAAGCTTTGTGCAGCTGAGAGGTATGCATTACGTCACTACTACTGTCAGAGATTTCGTTAATAGTAGTAGTGTTTTACTTGTACTATTTTTGTACAAGTCAAGGGTACTACCCAAACTATATAAAGTCCAGCCTCTGTTAGTTTGCTCCTACTGTAAACAAATAATGACGTCACTGAGCATGCGCATTATATCAAAATGTGTACACGCTGATTAAAAAGTATTTAAATACAAAATACTTTTAAAAGTATTTTTATAAATGAAATTATTAGGCCTACATCATATTATGACTGATGTTTCAAGTAGTTATAATTTAAAACATAGTTAACTTAATCAAAATACGACATCCGTAAAGTCATAGACTCTAGTGTGCACCCTGTAGTAGGTGAATTTTGTTTGTTGACAGTAAGAGCAAACTAAGAACGGCTGAACTGTAATAGAATCTAAGATGATTTATTTATTAAATAGATCCCCGCCCGCAAAATGTTCTAAGCGACAAAATTGCATAAATGGGGAATTGTGGGTGAAAAATGTTTTAAACGATATTAACCTCTGGTAATGGCAATGGTTTGGTGGGATTGGTCCCACCAGCTCCCCTCCAATTGGTCGCCAGAAGGTATACACCTGGAGGCCGTTCCCAACAACTCTTATGAAACTTTGTGACGGCAGCGACAGTCACCTTACTTGAGAATTAAAACTAGTTAAGAATTAAAATTTTCGAGGGCGAGTTGGAGGGAGGTCGACCGACCTGGGGAGTGTGCACTGCTCACCCTCTTGTCAGGGTGCCTCTTCGGGCTCAAGGCCCGCGTCAGAAAATATTTGGGTCCTAACAGTCAGAGAACTTGTCGAAGATTAAAATGAAATTAGCTAATAATATAAAATATTGGTTAGGACCTAGTCGCCTTTAAATTTGTCCAGCAAGTGTTTGTTCACCATAGGCCTATGTAATTTTGACTTCAGTGCCCTTGACGATAGCCGAGACACAAACCCTTAGTTATACTACATGACGACGGTAGAATGTAGCTACCTCGTCAAGGAACCCCCACACCGCCCGGGCATGCACCTCGCGATACAAACTCAAACGTTCCATGAGAGGCCAATTTTCCCCTTGGCCTTGAAGCTCCAGGGTCAGTTGTCGTCTGGACCCCCCAAGAGTGGGGTAACCTCTGGTAAACTTGGATTTTTAATATTTTTAAGTTGGTAGCATTAATTTCATCTATTAAAATCAGTGGGATTGGTGCGACTCTACACGCTGTGAGCAGTAAAAAGTTCCACCGGCCAAAAAATGGATACCTCGATTAGCACGTCCTTACTTCCCATGAACCAAAAACATAAAGAAAATACATATAGAAATACAAACAGTAGGAAAAAAGCTAAAATTACACGTGGGGAATTGGAAAGAAAGAGTCAAGAAACACTGGTTTGCCTTATATTTTTTCTTTTTTTTTGTTTAACGTCCGACTGTTCTGCAATTACTGCTAATGCAGACGGTGAAAGATAAAAACGATTTTTTTTAACGTATGAAAATATGCCATGCCTGAATGGGATTCAAACTTAAGACAGCATGATGAGAGGCGAGCACGTTACCAACTACGCCAATGCATTTTTTTTTTTTTTTGGTTTAACGTCCGACTGTTCTGCAGTTACTGCTAATGCAGACGGTGAAGGATGAAATGATTTTTTGTAACGTATGAAAATATGTCGTGCCCTAATGGGATTCAAACCCAAGCTGACGCCAATGCAGTCAGCTTGCCTTATAAGTCTAAAAATAAGAAGGCTGTTCTGAAATTTTACAAAAGTACAACAAATCAGGGGGTGAACAAAACATTTTTACCAAAAAAAAACTTTGATCGTCATTCTTCGCGTAATTATTTAAAATTGTATGCTCGTCGCTTGAAACATTTTGTGAGGGGGGGATTTATTGAATTGTTTCCTACTTACTTTGATGTAAACATTGCCAACTAGATGGTCACCAAGATTATCGCACACGTTCATCTCCTCTATCTCACCATACTGTAAACACAACAACAAAATGCACTTCATTAACAACACACACACACATAACAACACTACACTAACCTTCTTCTTCCATTTCAAACTCACATGTCACCTACCGCTTGAGTCGCAGCTGCGTGTAGTTGTTGTGGAATGCAGTGCGTGCGTTGTTATAGTAGTGGGAGAATGAATGAGTGTTAGTAGTGTTTCACAGCTCATGGCATTTGTAGTGATAGTGTCTACTAACTACACTAAAAACATATTCTTATAATCCGGCGCATTAATTTAACAAATACCTACTACAGGGTTATTAACTTGGTCGGAATCATAATATCAAAATAAATAAATGTAATAAATACAAACAAATATGTTAAATATGGAAAGTTTGAAAACGAATGTTTTGTATCAGAGTAATTTAACAATCGTTCTCCCAGAATGAGTCACTCACTCATTATACCTCTCCCGTATCCTTCACCCCACAACTACACCCCCGCTGGGACTCAAGCAATAGTTCTAAGGAATGGAGTGCGTTGTTATAGTAGTGGCAGAATGACTGAGTGTTAGTAGTGTTTCACAGCTGTTGCATTTGTAGTGGTAGCGTCTACTAACTAGACTAAAAAACATATTCTTATCATCTGGCGCATTAATTTAACAAATACCTACTACAGGGTTATTAACTTGGTCGGATTCATAATATTTAACTTACCAATTCATATCAAAACATGTAAATAAATACAAACAAATATTTTAAATATGGAAAGTTTGAAAACTAATGTTTTTTATCAGAGTAATACAATAATCGTTCTCCCAGAATGCGTCACTCATTCATTATACCTCACCTGTACCCTTCACCCGGCAACTACACCCAGCTGGGACTCAAGCAGCAGTCACACATGTAGGGAAATTAAACTTTACACACTATAGGTGTTGCATTTCTACTCGAGCTACTGAAATTTTTTCAATTTAATCCTTGGACCATACCATTTTTTTTTTTTTTTAAATTACAAAAGCATAAAATTTTTACAAATTGTTTTGCGTATTACTAATTTTTGGAGCACCTGAGGAAGTCATAAAGATGTCGGTATATGTGACTGTACAAGATAATTAACCGGTAAAAATTTCAGCCTGGTACGTTCGTTTATTGGTTTCTACGACAAATGTACGTGAGTGTTAAAAATCTGTTTTGAAACACTCACACAACTTTCTCTTGCCAGTGCAAATAATTAACAATAAACCTAACATTAGTAATAAAACATTACAAATAAACACACAAACTAACCTCAATAAACATAACCTTATTTTAATCATATATGAAAGACGCAAAATGAAAATCGACCTCAGTTTGGCTTAGAAATACGAAAAATCACTCTTTCTCTCTAAATTAGGCTCTGTAGAGAAAAATGCTTAAAAGTTGTAGATCTTTTAATTTTCTATAAATTTAATTATATACACTTTTGTCGTAAAATGCATACCAAGGCCGAAATGTTAAAAAAATCGATTTTTCTCACGTTTTCGTGAGAAAAAAACAGAAAATCGCAAATTACCGCTAAACTAAGCGTTATACAAAAAAATGTTTGAAATAAAAGTTGTAGGATTTTAAATTCTCTACAACTTATATTATATAACGTTTTGCGCTAAAATGCATATTAAAGCCGCAATCTTAAAAATAAAATGTTTTTACGTAAGAACAGCCTCACGCAGAATTTCAGCAAACATGGCGCCTACCCTATCTTGTAGAGAATAAAAAATTGAGTAAACCAGGCGATTTTTAAAAAAATCGTAGGACCTGTTTTTGAGAAAATTGCAAAAAAGCGAAAAATTATAGGAATAAACTAAGTTACTACTACTTCCGGTTGACCGATTTTGATGAAAATGTTCGTGTCGGGTCCGGTAGTGGTATGTAACTTAAGTTTCAAGTTTCAAGTTCGTACGATGTTCCGTTCTTGAGATATTCTGTTCACACACAGACACACAGACACACACACACACACACACACACACACACAGACCAATCGCTAAAAACATGTTTTTTGGGTTCAGGGGGTCTGAAAACGTATAGATCCGGTGAAAACTCGATTTTGAAAAATCGACATGAAAACAATACTTTCCTTCCTATATATTCATATAGGCAAAAGAAAGTAAAAATCTAAATTTACGGTAAAAAGGTAAGAAACAAGAAGGCACAAATCAAAAACAATATGTACACAAACAAGTAAATTTCCCATCAACAGTTGTTTAGAACGGTGAACCAACAACTGAGAATAGAAAAAACCATGATGCAGATATTTTAAAAATTAAAATTTTCTTTACACTAAAACGAGCAGTATAAAATTATGCAAAAATATTCGTTCTTCGTAACATGATAATTTTTCTGCGTAAACCTGATAAAAACTAGATTTTTTTTATAAAAAAAAGTATTCTTTTAATGTTAATTTAATGTTTTTCTGGTAGATCTAGGCCTAAACCAGTGGTTCCCAACCTTTTATGGGGCTTTGCCCCTTTGTGAAGGATGACTTACACCTATCGCCCCCTTCTCTTAGCATCGTATACCTAATTTAATTTGAAGTAATGTGTTGATAAATAATAAAGTATGTTATTCTGTAAAAAAGATTTATTATTGTTCACAACAAATAATCAACCAAAGCAGTTGTGTCCAGAATTCTTCATCTCATGTGTACGAGCTCGACCATAAAAAATGTCAACAAAGAGTTTAGTTTATTTGTTTGTAAAAACTAAACTATTTGTTTGTAAAAAAAACATGTATCCGCGACAGTAAAGATTCTACCCTGTAGTACAGTTTTATTTTTCTGTCTTTCAATACTCATCGACCCCTATCGCCCCCCACAAATTTATCGCCCCCCTGCGACCCCAAATCGCCCACCAGGGGACGATCGCCCCCAGGTTGGGAACCACTGGCCTAAACTATTGAAAAATATAAAAAACAAAAATTAAAATTTTGAGTGAAAAACCATCATGCAGTCTCCCCTTAATAAGCATTCTTACCACTAAACATTATGCGATTCATTTCAATAAACGTTCCTCGGTAAGTGTACCTGTTCTGGCACTAGAAATACAATATTCAAGTCCTTATACCCTACAAAGGGTTAAAGGTGGATAAACTATGTGTAAGAACAACTCCTTACCAGTGAATTTTTTTTTCAGAAATGAATACTATTTTGCTTTATTTTTTTTTTCGCTTTAACACAATTATTATTACTGCTAATTATGACCAAATATGATATTAAAAGCGACATTTTTGCATGTAAAATATATTTTATTCATAATTTAAAACAATTAGTTACCTAACCTATCTTAAAGTTGTATTATTGAAATGAAGTCTGTAAGTCCATAAAATAAAATATAAGTCCATAATTGTTTCATTTACATAACTGAATAATTCTTTTCTATAAAATTACTTAAAAAATACTCATAAAATAAACACTTGTAAAATTCACTTCTAAAATACCTATAAACACATAAAAATTCATTACATTTATAGGTTATTCGAGCACATGGGCCACCGTAACTAACGACGACGTCACTTCACGTTGGTGATAATACGCGTAGACTACTTTGAAGCTACGTACTAGCGCTCTATATCGTTTGTGAAGGATAGTGAAATTATAGTTCAGCCGTTGTTAGTTTGCTCCTACTGTCAACAAACCAAAGCCACCTACTACAAGGTGCACGCTAGAGTCCGCGACTTTATTGATGTTGTATTCCTATTAAGTTCTTCTTTCTTCTTTACAACCAGGGCGTTCAGGCTTCTGCAGCCCCTCCTCACCGCGACCTAAAACTCTGGGACACAATGAAGCACCAAATGAATCAACAGTTCGCAGGCTCATGAAAAAGTTTTTTGAGTCGGGTTCAACAGTCGACCTTAAAAGTTCTGGACGTCGTCGTTCTGGCCGAACTGAGCAGAACGTTGCGTTGGTTCGTGACAGTGTGGCTGTTAGGCCAGCAAAATCAATACGTCGCCATTCTCAACAATTGGGTTTACGATGTTCTTCTGTACGTAGAATTCTTCGGTATGATCTCCAATATCACCCGTATAAAATTCAGTTGACGCAACATTTGAAAGTGGCAGACCACCAGAAGAAACGACAGTTTGTTGACTGGGTATTGAGAAAACGGCAGGATGATGACACCTTCGCAAACAAAATCATTTTCAGTGATGAGGCGCACTTCCACTTAAACGGTTTTGTTAATAAACGGAACTGCCATATGTGGGGTTTAATTCGACGGGTTATCGGGCAAATGGAAGTCAAAACTTGTCGTGCAGTGATATCCAATTTCATGGACAGAGTTGATGCGTGCCAGCGCAGTAGAGGAGGACACATGCACATCATTTTTCATACATGAAATCGGAAGGTAAGATGAACTTGTTAATGTATTTATTTTCAGTTTTTCAATAAAATAAATCTCTTAATTTGATATATCAAAACCGGCGCTCTTTTTGAATCACCCTATATTTAACAGAGGTAGGAGAGCAAGTATTGGCGTAGTTGGTGGCAAGTGAATGGCTAGCTATGAAGTGGGTGGGTGGGGGGGGGGGCAATGCATATGTAAAGAGAGCTCATCAACTTTGAAAAATAGTTTAGTTTTTATGATGACAACCAACATATATTTTTATTGTAATTTTATAACAAAGTATTTTTTTTTAGGATATATTAATAATTACGATAAATGATTATATTTTGTGTATAACAAGTGATATCAGAAGTAGAATTGCTCAAGCTAGAAAAGCCTTTGAAATGAAAAACAGCTTACTGACTACAAACATTGATTTACAGGTTAGGAAAAATTTCTTAAAACATTATGTTTGGAGTGTAGCATTATACGGAAGTGAAATGTGGGTGATAGGGGCTGTAGAACGGAAGAGGATAGAAGCTTTTGAAATGTGGTGTTATAGGAAAATGTTAAAGATTAGGTGGGTGGACAAAATAAGTAATTTAGAGGTTCTTAGGCGAGTGGATGAAAAAAGAAGTATATGGAAGCATCTTACCAAAAGAAGGGATAGGCTAGTGGGGCATATCCTAAGACATCCAGGTATTGGGCTCTCAATAATGGAGGGTAACATTGAGGGAGTAAATTGTAGAGGGAGGCAAAGATTAGAATATATAAAGCAAATTACAAAAGATGTAGGGTGTTACAGGTATGTAGATATGAAACGACTTGCGCAAGATAGAACAGGTTGGAGAACTGCATCAAACCAGTTGAGAGACTGATGACAAAAAAAAAAAACCTAACTTAAATTACAAGTCTCAACTGTGTATGCTATTCCATTCTTGAGATATTTTGTACACACACACACCAATCGCTACTAAAAACATGTTTTATTTTTTTGGATTGAGGGGGTCTGAAAATGTGTATGTGTGTTTAGGTGATCAGCCTGGTTGGCTGGTTTGAACCTGCAGAGGTTTTACTAAGTAAAGGGAGAGGAGTGAGGTGGTTTAACAAAAGTATAAAAGTATAGGCAGGCGGGTCCCAGCTGGATGTAGCTGTGGGGTGAAGGGGGTACAGGTGAGGTATATTGAACGAGTGATGCATGCTGGGAATACGACTGTTGTATTACTCTAATACAAACATTCATTTTCAAACTTTCCATAATTAAAATATTTGTTTGTATTTATTACATTTATTTATTAACATATTTCGATATAAATTGGTAAGTTAAGTATTATGAATCCGACCAAGTTAATAACCAGGTAGGTATTTGTTAAATTAATGCGCCGGATGAAAAGAATATGTTTTTAGTTTAGTTAGTAGACGCTACCACTACAAATGCATCAGCTGTCAAACACTACTAACACTCATTCATTGTCCCACTACTATAACAACACACTGCATTCCACAACAACTACACGAAGCTGTGAATCAAGCTACACATTAAACTAAAGACATATTTACCTGACTGAAAGTAGGCTTATTATGGATTCTTGAACATCTATCACCATGACGACATGCTCCAATTTTGAAATAAAACCAACAGTTGACTCTGAAAAATCAAACAAATAAACTCAAGATTAATACCGTAATTAACACCGTGCGGCACTATGTGCATAAATGTTATGTCACCAGATAGTGACATTAAGTGGCAAACCTTATTTATTTTGTGGCCCTGAAAAGGGCCATTTAAGGGGTGGTCGTCTTGATGTGAAGCGTCGAACGAAGAGCTGGGCGACACGGCATGTCGTTGTCCAGCGGAGACGTCATCTTCTTCCCTCGCAGTAGTGCTTCGTTGGGTCCGGTGGGCGTAAGGCTCAATCAAGGGACTGCTGTGGGCATCACTCATCAAAATTCAAAATATTGGGTTAGGAGTGAATGTACATTTTATGTGCATCTGTTTTGATTTTAAATAAAGCGAAATTTCAATATCCATTATTTATATTTTTCCTGAGTAATTCACATGAATCCTATCAGAATTAAATTTTCTACAAATTTATTTAAGAAAAAAATGTATTTGAATAGTGTGGTCAGAGAATTTCAGCAATTTAATTAAATAATACCTAGGGATAAATAAGTGCTTCAAACTAGATCAATCTTGAAATCTTATAATTTAAGTAACTCCCTATTTTACACGTTCCACCAGTACTAGTAAAAAACAACCGCAAACCGAAATGCAACAAAAATACGTTAAAAATGCAAAACACAGTGAAGGTTTTTCTTGAAAATAACCTATGTTAAATAAAATAATGAAATTATATAAATTATTTAATGATGTATTTCCTTCCAAAACATAACACTACGGTATAAAATAATATGTACCCAGTGGTCGCTCTAAAACTCTGCTAACCTCAAAATGATCAGCGTATTTTCTTAATAAATCTACAGACAAAGTATTAAAGTGAATACTTATAATAAAATTAAATTACACAATCAAATAATGTTTTAAAATTGATAGATTACAGTTCGAATGAATTATTATTATTGTTTAAACAGAAATTATAAGCTACGTTATGCTTTACGTATAATAAAAAAATTACAATTTTATGGATATAGCTATTACTTACTTATCTTTTTCAGTACCAAAAATTGAGGCAAGGTATTCTGCCATAGTTAAGCACTCAAAACAAGCACACTTTTAAGTTATTTACTATACACTTAGCGAAAATAATACAACGAAAAATCCAAAATGCCGACAATTACAGCTCTTCATCCAAGACAGCTGTCATTTAAAATGGCGACTAATGGATTGGGGTGGGGGTAATCACAGAAATCGACTAATCGATTAGTACGAATAGTGTTTATTCGAAGTAGTCGACTAGTATTGAATTTGAAACGACTAACTTTATTAGAAACACCTTTATTAAAATGTAAAACAAACGTAATTTTTTTATTTTCTCTTGCCTATGTGAATCTATAGAAAGGTAAGTATTCTTTTTAGTCGATTTTTCGAAATCGAGTTTTCACAGGATCTACACGTTTTCAGACCCCCTGAACCCAAAAAAACATGTTTTTAGCAATTGGTCTGTGTGTGTGTGTATGTGTGTGAACAGAATATCTTTTTTTTTATTCCTAATTTGTGTATTTTGCAATCTGTTCAATTGAGAACAATAAGCAACCCCATGACCCAATGAGATGAGGATGATATTATGTATGACGTGTAAATGAGGTGTAGTCTTGTACAGACCCAGGCCGACCATTCCTGAGAGAGTATATTTAATTGAACCCCAACCATCAAAGTACACCGGTAACCACAGTCTTGTATCCAAATCCGAATAAAAGTAACTACCTTTACTAAGATTTGAGCCAGGAACCTTCGACTCCGAAAAACAGCTGATTTTGGCAAAACCTCTAGACCAACCCGGTGGGTTCAGAATATCTTAAGAACTGAACATCGTACGAACTTGAAACTTAAGTTAGACACCACTACCGGACCCGTCACTAACATTTTCATCAAAATCGGTCATCCGGATGTAGTAGTTTAATCGTGTCATTTTTCACTTTATTGCTCCTACGATTTTTTTTAAAATCGCCTCATTTACTAAAATTTTTATGCTCTACAAGATAGGGTAGGCGCCATCTCTGCTGAAATTCTTAGTGAAGCTTTTTCACGTAAAAAAAAATCGTTTTTGTTTTAGATTGCGGCTTTAATATGCATTTTAGCGCAAAATTTTATATGATAAAAGTTGTAGAGAATTTAAAATCCTACAACTTTTATTTCAAACATTTGTTTGCATAACGCTTGGTTTACCACTAATTAGCGATTTTCTGTTTTTTTTTTCACGAAAACGTGGGAAAAATCGATTTTGTTAAGATTTCGGCCTTAGTATGCATTTTACGACAAAAGTGTATATAACCAAAATTATAATAAATTAAAAGATCTACAACTTTTATTTAAAGCATTTTTCTTTACAGAGCCTAGTTTAGCATGAAAGAGTGATTTTCCGAATTTTTAAGCCAAATTGAGGTTGATTTTCCGAATTTTTAAGTCAAACTGAGGTTGATTTTCATTTTGCGTCTTTCACTCATATAAAAAATTAGGTTATGTTTATTGAGGTAAGTTTTTTTTATTTCTAATGTTAGGTTTATTGTTAATTATTTGCATTGGCAAGAGAAAGTTGTGTGAGTGTTTTACACCAGATTTTTTGTTCTGAAATAAAGATTACTCAATAAACAGTTTGGCCACACCACATTAGTAAAGTTTCACCAAGGGCCGCACAAAATATGATTAATAACATATCGTATATTCCGTATACAAAAGTAAAAATCTAGTGTGAAACAAGTCACACAACTTTCTTTTGCCAATGCAAATACATTAGTAATAAAACATTAGAAATAAACAAAAAACTAACCTCAATAAACATAACCTTATTTTAATCATATAATGAAAGACGCAAAATGAAAATCAACCTCAGTTTGGTTTGGAAATACGGAAAATCACTCTTTCACTCTAAAATAGACTCTGTAGAGAAAAATGCTTTAAAAAGAAGTTGTGGATCTTTTAATTTCCTATAAATTTTTTTATATACACTTTTGTTGTAAAATTCAAACCTACGCCTAAATCCTAAAACAATCGAATTTTTCACACGTTTTCATGAGAAAGAACAGAGAATCGCTAATTATCGCTAAACTAATCGTTATACAAAAAAATGTTTAAAATAAAAGTAGAATTTTAAATTCTCTACAACTTTTATTACATAAATTTTTGTGCTACAATGCATATTAAAGCCGCGATCTTAAAAGAACAATTTTTTTACGTGAAAACAGCCTCACCAGAATTTCAGCAAACATGGCGCCTATCTTATCTTGTAGAGCATGAACATTTTAATAAACCTGGCGATTTTTAAAAAAATTGTAGGACTAGTTTTTGAGAAAATCGCAAAAAAGTGAAAAATTATACGAATAAACTACTACTTCCGGTTGACCGATTTTGATAAAAATGATCGTGTCGAGTCCGGTAGTGGTATGTAAGTTAAGTTTCAAGTTCGTACGATGTTCCATTCTTGAGATATTCTGTTCACACACACTCACAGACCAATCGCTAAAAACATGGTTTTTTTGGGTTCAGGGGGTCTGAAAACATGTAGATCCAGTGAAAACTCGAATTTTTAATATCTACATGAAAACAATACTTTCCTTCCTATAGATTCATACAGGCAAGAGAAAGTAAAAATTAAAACAAATTAAAGGATAAACGTTTTCATTACAACATTGCTTCAGTGTTGGTGGATTATCGATGCTTAACACATTCTGGTACCCCGGACACGAGCATGGTGCGGTGTGTTTGTCCCCGAGCGGACACAAAAACAAAATCAAACGAAGGATCCCATGGGACCCTCCTCCAGAGCAGTGAACTGTATGCGTTGCCCGTCTTGTGCCCTATTTATTTGGTTGACGTACCCGGAATGCTAGGTAAAGAAATACAAAAAATCTGGTGTGAAACACTCACACAACTTTCTCTTGCCAATGCAAATAATTAACAATAAACCTAACATTAGAAATAAACCAACAACAAACCTCAATAAACACAACCTAATTTTAATCATGAGTGAAAGACGCAAATGAAAATCAACCTCAGTTTAGCTTAAAAATAAGGAAAATCACTTTCACGCTAAACTAAACACAAAATTTGGTTGACATACCCAGAATGCGATGTAAAGAAATACAAAATTAAGCAGCCTCTTACCCTCCTTTCCCAGTGTGAATCGAACTCGTGATGAGTGGGGGATAAAAGGTGATAGACAGGAATAAGGGATAAATATACCCACTACACTGCTGTCTTCTTCCAAGGATCGGTTTCTTCACATGACCTTCACGGTTGTAGGCCGTTTTCCGAGTGCGTGTATAGGCGGTGCAGCGGTGCACTACAATAAAAGCTGCGGACTGACTGTCCGCTCCGCGACGCATACTGGCGAGCGAGTGTGTGTGTGTGGTCAGCGGTTACAACAAAAACGACAGCAGCGCCCTCAACCCTTCAACTATAAATTGAAATTGTGGCGCAACCACATTCAGTGCAGTGTCAATGTACGTAACAAATATCAATTACGACACAATTAAATGAGATGTAAAACAGCTTCACCGAATTACGGATGTGGTAGGACTACCACTTGGATATTTCATAAACACTATTCAATTTTTTGTCAGTAAGGTTGGTAGATCTGATTTTTTAGAGTGGTAGTTCAGTAGTAATAGTTGAAATAATACATACAGGGTGATTCATGAAGTTCTCCCCCCACTTCTACAGCACATTGTACTAGTAAAAATAATGAAAAAATGTTATATAAACCTAGGTCCGAAAACGCTTCGTTAGCGAGTTACAGCTAGCGAAAGTTTCGCCTGGATTTCAGTTCACCAGGTGAAATGAGGTCTTCCTGGAATTGTGGTAAGGTAGATTAAGGGGCGAATTCAATCATTTCTTATGGTTTTTGATCTGATAAATTGAATAAAACAGGTCCCAGAACTGTAAGTTAAATAGTTTTTGAGAAAACCAGTGTCAAATGCAAAAAATGGAGTGAAAATCACATTTTTTCATCTTTGGGCAAGAATAACTTTGTTATTTCACCAAGAAACAGTTAAAATTTTTCAATAAAAAATGTAGAAAATTTTATTCTGAACAAACCGGTGTAAATAAAGTACACAGAAAGCGAATAGTTTTTGAGAAAACCAGTGTCAAATACAAAAAAATGGAGTGAAAAAAACACATTTTTTCATTTTAGTTTTTCCGGTTAATTTTACTTTGTACTCTTATGAATAAAAACTCATTTAATCAAACATCTATTCGCTTTCTGTGTACTTAATTTACACCGGTTTGTTCAGAATAAAATTTTCTACATGTTTTATTGAAAAATTTTAACTGTTTCTTGGTGAAATAACACAGTTATCCTTGCCCAAAGATGAAAAAATAAGTTTTTCACTCCATTTTTTGCATTTGACACTGGTTTTCTTAAAAACTATTTAACTTACAGATCTGGGACCTGTTTTATTCAATTTATCAGATCAAAAACCATAAGAAATGATTGAATTTGCCCCTTAATCTACCTTACCACAATTCCAGGAAGACCTCATTTCACCTGGTGAACTGAAATCCAGGCGAAACTTTCGCTAGCTGTAACTCGCTAACGAAGCGTTTTCGGACCTAGGTTTATATAACATTTTTTCATTATTTTTACTAGTACAATGTGCTGTAGAAGTGGGGGGAGAACTTCATGAATCACCCTGTATATTGAGTTGAGAGTGTGTGAAAGTTGTTCCTTGATTCATGGAATTGGTTAGTAGGGACGGACAGAGGGTTTATTATGAAAAGGACTGCCGTGGTATCCTTACCACGGCCGTCACTCACAAAAATCCTTATGTGGTAGGTAGCCTATACCAAATCCACAAGGAATGTGTTAAAAGTGATAACGATTTCAATAGATAAGATATAGGTATGAGACGAACTAATGTCCCATAGCCGAGCGAGTGAGAGGGAGATATGTGGCATAACTACACATGCGCCAAAGGTCTTTACCGTTATAATCCAAATGTGAAAACATAATACAGTCGTTATCTTGCTTGTTAGTTTACTGGATGCATAAACGCTTGTTCACAACAATGAGTAAAATTATACAACAATGTTATTAGAACGGCGCGCGTATGGGTTGTGCGAGTGAGAGCATTATGCATTCATTCTCTCACTCCCACTGCTAGGGGACATTAGTTCTTCTGAATACTGTACTCCAACCGGAATGGTACTAGAAAATAGATTTGTCTTAAAATTTATTTATAATTAATAAGAATGAATAAATAATTACTTTATACAAAATGTTCATTGGATATTGTATTACAATTGCAATAGACATACTTTGTACGTACTGAGAATGACTACACAAATCCAAACATCTTAACAAAGTCAACACTGACTATTTCACATTCACCTCCTCTCACACAAACATTTCCCATACATTATACTGGATTATAGGGACTTAAGGGCAGTCAGAACAGCTTATTTACAGTCCAGCCTTTCTTAGTTTGCTTCTAATGTAAACAAATAATGACGTCACTGAGCATTATATCAAAATGAGTACACGCTGATTAAAAAGTAGCAACAAAATACTTTTAAAAGTATTTTTATAAATGAAATTGTTAGAGCTACATCATATCATGACTGATGTTTTTAGTACTTTAATTAGTTATAATTTTTAAAAAATAGTTAACTTAATACGAATAAGACATTTGTAAAGTGGTGGAGTGTAGCGTGCACCCTGTAGTAGGTGGCTTTTGTTTGTTGACAGAAGGAGGAGCTAACTAACAACGGCTCAACTGTAGTTACTCAAATCACAATTTTTTTTTTTTTTATTGAGTGATGATGCCTGCATAAGCCTTGGGCTTGTGCGTAGGTAATGATATGTGGTGATTTACAGATGAAAATAATCCCAGACCTGATTGGGAATCAAACCCAGGACCCCGGCATAGTAACCAGTTGCGCTGACCACTACACCACAGGCTGGCCTTTGGTTTTAACGAGCGGTAAAGGGGGGAAGCTGTATTGTATTGCACATAATTATACATTAATTATGTTGCTTATAAATTTATGTATAGGGTGATTCAAAAAGAGCGCCGGTTTTTAAACGGCTGGTAAATTTTTGGTTATCGGTTGGCAACATTGTTAGACCTCATTTCTATTTCGGAGAACATTCCGATTGACGATTCAGTTGTAGTTTCTCTTGTTCGCAGTGTAGTACTCTCGCAGTCTGTGTCTAACCATGGAGAAGTTTACTATTACACAACGAGTGTTAATCGTCAAAATATTTTACCAGAGTGGAGAGAGTTATGCGGCTACTGTCAGGCGACTTCGCGGTACTCTAGGACGTAATGAAGCACCGAATGAATCAACAGTTCGCCGGCTCATGAAAAAGTTTTTTGAGACGGGTTCAACAGTCGACTTTAAAAGTTCTGGACGTCGTCGTTCTGGCCGAACTGAGCAGAACGTTGCGTTGGTTCGTGACAGTGTGGCTGTTAACCCAGCAAAATCAATACGTCGCCGTTCTCAACAATTGGGTTTACGATGTTCTTCTGTACGGAGAACTCTTCGGTACGATCTCCAATATCACCCGTATAAAATTCAGTTGACGCAACATTTGAAAGTGGCAGACCACCAGAAGAGACGACAGTTTGTTGACTGGGTATTGAGAAAACGGCAGGATGATGACACCTTCGCAAACAAAATTGACGCCTTGTGACATTTATCTTTGGGGTCATCTGAAGTCATTGGTGTATGCCAATAAACCCCGAAACATCAATGACTTGAAGGAGGAAATTCGACGGGTTATCGGGCAAATGGAAGTGGAAACTTGTCGTGCAGTAATATCCAATTTCATGGACAGAGTTGATGCGTGCCAGCGCAGTAGAGGAGGACACATGCATGACATCATTTTTCATACATGAAATCGGAAGGTAAGATGAACTTGTTGATGTATTTATTTTCAGTTTTTCAATAAAATAAATCTCTTAATTTGATATATCAAAACCGGCGCTCTTTTTGAATCACCCTATATTTATACAAATTAGTGTCCAATCAAATTAATTTTATGAACTGGCTTAAAACACTACAAACAAAACCTAGTTATTTATGGTAAAATCAAACAGAAATAGAAGTACTTTATGAAAAAATCTGGTGTGAAACACTCACACAACTTTCTCTTGCCAGTGCGAATAATTTAAACAATATAACCTAACATTAGTAATAAAACATAAGAAATAAACAAAAAACTAACCTCAATAAACATAACCTAATTTTAATCATGAGTGAAAGACGCAAAATGAAAATCGCACTCAGTTTGGCTTAAAAATACGGAAAATCACTTTTTCACGCTAAACAAGGCTCTATAAAGAAAAATTCTCTATATAAAAGTTGCAGATCTTTTAATTTTCTATAAATTTAATTATATACACTTTTGTCGTAAAATGCATACTAAGGCCGAAATCTTTAAAAAATCAATTTTTCTCACGTTTTCGTGAGAAAAAAACAGAAAATTGCAAATTACCGCTAAACTAAGCGTTATACAAAAAAGTGTTTGAAACAAAAGTTGTAAAATTTTAAATTCTCTACAACTTTTATTATAAAAATTTTTGCTCTAAATTGCATATTAAAACCGTAATCTTAAAAAAACAATGTTTTTTACGTGAAAACAGCCTCACCCAGAATTTCAGCAAACATGACGCCTACTTTATCTTGTGGAGAATAAAAAATTGAGTTAACCAGGCGAGTTTAATAAAAATCGTATGACCAGTTTTTGAGAAAATCGCAAAAAAGTGAAAAATTATACGAATAAACTACTACTTCCGGTTGACCGATTTTGATGAAAATGTTTGTGTCGGGTCCGGTAGTGGTATGCACACACACACACACACACACACACACACACACACACACACACACACACAGACGGACCAATCGCTAAAAACATGTTTTTTGGGTTCAGGGGGTCTGAAAACGTATAGATCCGGTGAAGAGTGTATTTGTTAAAATCGACATGAAAACAATACTTTCCTTCCTGTATATTCATATAGGCAAGAGAAAGTAAAAAACCGTCAATCAATTATATTTAAAACTCATAAGACATGAAAATGGAACATTATAAGAGGATGTTGGTGCTGGGAAATTCACAACTTGCAACCAGAGAGCGTTCACTGATATAACCGTTTTATTTTATTTTGGTTTTTATTTTTATTTTCCTCTAAAAAGAATGAATGCGGGAATAATTCCATACAGGCTGTGTGACGTGTAAATCTCACACACAAGAAAGAATTTTGCATTCTTCTTTTCTCGAAAATAAATGATCGGAAAGACACAAAACTAAATCACTCACTAGTCGCTACTATAAATGTATAAACTCAGCAATATAAAAATAATAATAGCAATAGTTGTATTCCATTTTTACTTTCTCTTGCCTATATGAATATGTAGGAGGAAGGAAAGTATTGTTTTCATGTCGATTTTAACAAATACACTCTTCACCCAAATATACACCTAAACAGACACCCTCAACCCACACAACACATGTGTTTACCGATTGGTGTGTGTGTGTGTGTGTGTGTGTGTGTGTGTGTGTGTGTGTGTGTGTGTGAACAGAATATCTCAAGAACAAAACATCGTACGTACTTGAAACTTAAAACTTAAGTCTTGGTCAACCGGAAGTTGTATTTATTTGTGTAACTTTTCACTTTTTTCGATTTTCTAAAAACTGGTCCTACGATTTTTTTTTAAAATCGCCTCATTTACTAAATTTTTATGCTTTACAAGATAGGGTAGGTGCCATGTTTGCTGAAATTCTTGGTGAGGCCGTTTTCACATAAAACAATTGTTTTTTTTAAGATTGCGGCTTTAATATGCTTTTAGCGCAAAGATGTATATAATATAAATTGTAGACAATTTAAAATTCTACAACTTTTATTTAAAACATTTTTTTGTATAACGCTTAGTTTAGCGGTAATTAGCGATTTTCTGTTTTTTTCTCACGATAAACGTGTGAAAAATTGATTTTTTTAAAGATTTCAGCCTTAGTATGCATTTTACGACAAAAGTGTATATAATCAATTTTATAGAAAATAAAAAGATCTACAACTTTTATTTAGAGCATTTTTGTCTACAGAGCCTAGTTTAATGTGAAAGAGTGATTTTCCGTATTTTTAAGCCAAACTGAGGTTAATTTTCACTTTACGTCTTTCACTCATGATTAAAATAAGGTTATGTTTTTTGCGGTTATTTTTTTATTTTTTCCAATGTTTTATTACTAATGTTAAGTTATATTGGTCCTTATTTGCATTGGCAAGAGAAGGTTGTGTGTTTCACACCAGATTTTTTACTTTCTTTTGCCTATATGAATATGTAGAAAGGAAAGTATTGTTTTCATGTCGATTTTTCGAAATCGAGTTTTCACCGGATCTATACGTAAACAGACCTCCAATGTGGGTAGTGAGCACTACTATCCATGTTGCCCGAATCTGACTGTCTACCTGGATGGGATTGACAATGACTGCATTGTCAATTGAGGTAGCCTAGTCAGTCCGACAGGATGTCACGTAGGCCTACACTAACTGTCAACATGCACACCCCACCCCCCTCCCATTACCCAGTCTATTTTTCAAAATTTAAAAAAAATTATGTGTGAAACACTCACACGACTTTCTCTTGCCAATGCAAATAATTAACAATAAACCTAACGATAGTAATAAAGCATTAGAAATAAACAAAAATCTAACCTCAATAAACATAACTTAATTTTAATCATGAGTGAAAGACGCAAAATGAAAATGAACCTCAGTTTGGCTTAAAAATACGGAAAATCACTCTTTCACATTAAACTAGGCTCTGTAGACAAAAATGCTGTAAATAAAAGTTGTAGATTTTTTAATTTTCTGTAAATTCGATTATAAACACTTTTGTCGTAAAATGCATACTAAGGCCTAAATCTTAGAAAAATCGATTTTTCACACGTTTTCGTGAGAAAAAACAGAAAATCGCTAATTACCGCTAAACTAAGCGTTATGAAAATAAAAATATTTGAAATAAAAGTTGTAGAATTTTTAATTCTCTACATTTTTTATCATATACATTTTTGCGCTATAATACATATTAAAGCTGTAATCTTAAAAAAACACTTTTTTACGCAAAAACAGCCTCACCGAGAATTTCAGCAAACATGGCGCCTACCCTATCTTGTAGGGAATAAAAAATTGAGTAAACCAGGCGATTTTTAAAAAAATCGTAGTACCAGTTTTTGAGAAAATCGCAAAAAAGTGAAAAATTATACGAATAAACTACTACTTCCGGTTGACCGATTTTGATGAAAATGTTCGTGTCGGGTCCGGTAGTGGTATGTAACTTAAGTTTCAAGTTTCAAGTTCGTACGATGTTCCGTTCTTGAGATATTCTGTTTACACACACACACACAGACCAATCGCTAAAAACATGTTTTTTTTGGGTTCAGGGGGTCTGAAAACGTAAAGATCCGGTGAATAGTGGATTTCTTAAAAATCGACATGAAAACAATACTTTCCTTCCTATGAGAAAGTAGAAATTCTACCACAACATTAGCCAATCAATATTTCATGTCATTAACATATCTGTACTAAGTTTTTTACGCTGAATAAAACGACAGTTGTTTGCCTGTGCCGAAAGATCGAGCGGTTACCGAGATAGCTACAAGGGTTCAGAATATTGTTAATAAAACAAAATTTAAATAACGTACAAAATTGAAATTTCGTACACGCTGTAAGAATATAATTGTCTATGTTGTGTTAAAATTTCAAACTTTTCGGTCAAATAATTATCGAGTTACAAGCCTCTAAACGCATGAAATTTGTTGCGGTAGCAAGCAAACCGGGTCTTTTTGTCTTCTAACCTCGATATGGCAATTTTTCGACAATACTAAAAATATAAGACTATTATAGGTGAACGCAGAATAAAATTAGCGAAATTTTCATGTTAATTATGTTGAAATCCGACTCATAGTTTTGGAGATGCTTTCGGTTGAAACTCGGGTGTCCATAATTATGAAAACATGCCTAAGCAAAAGT
This sequence comes from Catonia carolina, assembly GCA_035578175.1. NCBI lineage: Eukaryota > Metazoa > Arthropoda > Insecta > Hemiptera > Achilidae > Catonia > Catonia carolina. The sequence goes on from JAQMRL010000031.1 coordinate 872,731, forward strand.
GAAGAGTTGTCATTTTTGTGGACAATTAGCCTGCACGTCCGTCTTCAAAATTAAACAAATATGAATAGACTACGTTCCAGTAATCTCACTTAATATAATAGCAATCATAATGAGAAAAGAAATCTGGTTTGAAACACTCACACGACTTTCTCTTGCCAATGCTAATAATAAACAATATAACCTAATATTAGTGATAAAACATTAGAAATAAACAAATAACTAACCTCCATAAACTTAACCTAATTTTAATCATGAGTGAATGACGCAAAATGAAAATTAACCTCAGTTTGGCTTAAAAATACGGAAAAATCAGTCATTTCCGCTGATCTAGGCACTGTACAAAAAATGCTTACTAAAATAAAAGTTGTAGATCTTTTAATTTCCTATAAATTTTTTTATATACACTTTTGTCATAAAATGCATACTAAGGCCGAAATCTTAAAAAAATAGATTTTTCACCCGTTTTCGTGAGAAAAGGAACAGAAAATTTCTAATTATCGCTAAACTAAGTTATAAAAAAAATGTTTCAAATAAAGTTGTAGGATTTTAAATTCTCTGCAACTTTAATTATATACATTTTTGCGCTAAAATGAATATCTACGTCGCAGTCTTAAAAAACAATTTTTTTATGTGAAAACAGCCTCACCAAAAATTTCAGTAATAATGGCGCCTACCCTATCTGTAAACCACGCAAATTTAAAAAAATCGTAGGCCCAGTTTTTGAAAAAATCGCAAAAAAGTGAAAAATTACACGAATAAACTACTACTTCAGGTTGACCGATTTTGATGAAAATGTTCGTGTTGGGTCCGGTAGTGGTATGTAACTTAAGTTTTAAGTTTCAAGTTTGCTCGATGTTCCGTTCTTGAGATATTCTGTTCACACACACACACACACACACACACATGCGCGCGCACACACACGCACACACACAGACCGATCGCTAAAGACATGTTTGTGTGGGTTGAGGCGGTCTGTTTACGTGTAGATCCGGTGAAGAATGTATTTGTTGTGATGGACATGAAAACAATACTTTCCTTCTTATATTATATTCATATAGGCAAGAGAAAGTAAGAAACAACGTTTCTCTTAATTAAATTTTTTTTATAAGGAACCAACAATTTCGATATATGGAGGTCCAACGCTTTGATGTTTTTAACTCCAAACCTATGCGACCCCATTGGTGCTAGATAGATCCGGTGAAAACTCGATTTCGAAAAATCTACATGAAAACAATACTTTCCTTCCTATATATTCATATAGGCAAGAGAAAGTAAAAAAATAATGTATTTTTAGTAGATCATGAAAAATGTATTTGGTGTTAGGGCTTCTTATATTTCTATAATTATATTGTGACACTTATTGCTAAGGTCCGTTTCGGGATCTAGGTCATTAAATAATTAATACACTAAAATTTACAATTACAAATATTTATTACGCTAAAAGATTACAAAATAAAAATAATTAAACTAATTATAATTAAGTAATACAATAAATGATTTAATAATTCACTTAAAATAGATAATTAACAATAAATAACTTACAATCACTTTTATAGATTACACAGACATACAAAACACAGAAACTGAATAGTCAAAACAACACCCACGTATGTCACCCCACTAGGAGGCAGCCTACTGCCCAACGAAGAGCAATGAGATGATTAGTAGAGTGTTATGACGTTACACCAGTCTGGTACTTCGTCTTTCCCCTTCATCCCCCACCTGCACAAAGCTTGGGGACGGGCAGTAGCTCTGTTAAATATTTCATCAGCCATTTTTTTTGGTCTTTCAATAATAATTATAACCTATAATTACAAATACATTTTTTATTATATAAATTTTTGCGCTAAAATGCATAGTAAAGCCGTTAAAAAAGAGTTAAAAAAAGAAGTTATTTTAAAAATCTTCCGCATCATTATACAAAAGTGGAGTTAAGGGGGTAGTCTACTCAAGAAGTGTTTTTTTTTTAATTTTATTTGTTTTTTGCATTTATTTGAAGTTTAAAATTTTCTGAATCACAACATTTGTTTACTTTGTTTGTACGTTGACAAAAAAATTATAAAAACATCTGTTTAAAATAAAACTCAATAGCGGGGCGAGTGAAATTACTCCTTCAACTTCAAGTTTTCCGGAAATGGGGTTTTTGCACGATTGTAAATTCTTGGGAATTAAATATTTTGGTTTGTATTGGAGGTATTTTGATGATGTTTTTTTCAATTGTTCATAATTTCTTGCTCTATTATCTGTGGAATGAATTATTACAAAAACCTTAATAGGGATTTAGTTTAAAAAACAATTTGTGAATACATATAATAAATGTCTTTGGAAATATGGTTTTTCTTCAATAAATTTCTTGTAAGAAAATATACAAACAACCGCATACAACAGATAATAGACAGAAATTTTCTGTATTTTGTAGCATAAGAATCATGTTGATATCTTTCATGGTTCCTGAGATATTTGATTCCCCGTAAAAACCCGTTTTTCCAACCTCACCCTTATATTAGAGGCTGTAATTAATTTTTCGGCTTGGTTCAAATGGTAGATCATTACTAGTAAATTACTCTTTCATTTAAAACAAGTAATGATAAATTATAGCCCATAACTGACAGGTGGAGTGTCAAATTATTTACACTCAATCTGTTAGTTACAGGGCTAAAATAAATAGTTCTGTTTCTTGTCACATGGTCAGCCAATTAAATGACTGAATCATTTAAGAACAGAAGAGGTAGAGGTGTAAAAGACACTATTCAGAGTTATCTCCTCTGAAAGTAATGAATTTCATTATACAGCCAGACCCTGTGGTGAATGAAGTGAAAGTGTCATTTGCTGAGTGGAAAATATTTGCTTTTCAGAGGGCCCGGCATGCTGATAAGCATACTTTTCCACTCAGTGAGTAAGGGGCAATGGTAAACCAGCCTAAAGGGGCTGATCACCTAAACAACAAATTATAGCCAGAAGTTTTAATTTTAATTTTCTGGGTTGACTGCCCCTTTAATGTTGTTACTGAACCTTTAATAGAGATTTCTTTCTTGCTGATTTTCAGACTTAATTTTGACAAAATTGGAGTTAACACCCTTTACATCTAGGGCACAGATTTATATAGGGCAACAGAAAGGAAAATTGTTTTTTCTAAATTCTCCAACTAGGCACAAAAAAATAACATATACGACAACTTCCTCTTCTATAATATAATTATATTTAATTATATGAATAACCTACTATAATGTCATGCAAAATAATCTAACTACATTAATAATAAATAATAAAAAAAATTGGGCAAGGTGAATGAAAACGGACGAAGAAATAAACATGAGAATAAGATTAATAAAAATAAATGACCGATAACGTTATTTGCAGTATATTAAATAAAATAAAATGGTAAAAAGAAAATAATAATAAATGATTTGCAAATCATTTAACGTGATTAGAGGATGACTTGCATTCGGAAGAGAACTCGGCCAACGGGAAAGCAGATTACAAAAATAAGTACTCTCGTATTTACGGGACTCGATTCTAATAGTACTACAGCATCACACAATGATTGTTCACTTTCTTTCTTTCTCTCTCTCTCTCTCTCTCTCTCTCTCTCTCTCTCACTCTCTCTCTCTCTCTCAACGCTTCCTGATCTCCATCTTCATATCGGTATACTATTCACCGTTCTATGAAACGTCCAGGCAACTTAGTATCGATTTCGTATTTATAAATATCGATGTTTGAACCCTTGCGTTTCCTAAACGATGAGTCGGATTTCAACATACTTTACATCAAAATTTAGCTCATTTTATTATTTGACCCACCGATTTGGTCTAGAGGTTGTCGCCGACCGGGGCCGACGACACGTGGCGAAACCTTGTCTGTAAAATTGGTGGCCCTAAAAAGGGCCGTTTAATTGTGTTGGTGGCCCTGAAAAGGGCCGTTGATGACGGTCGGAAGCGGTGAGCCGGCGTGGTAGAGGCGGAGCCCGAAGAGTGACGGCTCGGCTACCGGGTTCAGGCCTAGCCTTCCCTCAGCGGCAGCTGGGTCCCCACTGCAGTGTGGCCCCCAGAGCCCCGCAGTGTCGGGTCGACGTAGGCCGTCCGCTGATAACGCGGCCGAGGCGGCTCTCGACGGGCCGGCGAAGGCTGACCGGTGCGGGAATGTAGCGTAGACCAGGGATGGTGCGTCTGGTCTCAGCTGGGCTCGTCTTCTTCTGGCTGGAGCTCTTCTTTCTTCTTGTTGTCCGGTTGAGAGTTCGGCGAAGAGTGACTCTGGCGGGCGAGAACACTCTCTTAAATAGCTCTCTTGGTGGTGGGTAGAGGCTGTAGGCTGTCTGCATCAGGCGGTAGTGGGACTAATATTGGAAGGGCAGGGCGGCGACTAGGTAAAGTCGTCGCCAAAATCAGCTGTTTAACAGCTGATTTTTGGAGACGAAGGTTCCTAGTTCAAATCCTAGTAAAGGTAGTTACTTTTATACGGATTCGAATACTAGACAGTGGTTGTGGGTGTACTTTAATGGTTGGGGTTCAATTAACCATACTCTCTCAGGAATGGTCGGCCATTACAGTTCGAGTTATTTTTTATGACATAGATAACGAAAATTTGTTAAATTTGTAGAAGGGAAGAAAGGAATTATTTTTACGTAAGCGCGTTTCACATTATCCAACAGCCGGCGTCAGCTAGGCAACCGGCAGTACTAATATCACGTGAACAACGCATGTATTTGTTGATGCATGTCTCTAGACTCGGTGAATTTAGTATAGTGTGGCTCTTATACGATTGTTATTGGGAACTGTACTTTGTTGACAACTACCCAATTTTATAGCTGCTTTTTGCTGTATTTTTACTTTCTCTTGCCTATATGAATATATAGGAAGGAAAGTAGTATTGTTTTCATGTAGATTTTTCGAAATCGAGTTTTCACCGGATCTATACGTTTTCAGACCCCCTGAACCCAAAAAACATGTTTTTAGCGATTGGTCTGCGTGTGTGTGTGTGTGTGTGTGTGTGTGTGTGTGCGTGTGTGTGTGTGTGTGTGAACAGAATATCTCAAAAACGGAACATTGTACGAACTTGAAACTTAAAACTTAAGTTACATACCACTACCGGACGCGACACGAACATTTTCATCAAAATCGGTCAACCGGAAGTAGTAGTTTATTCGTATAATTTTTCAGTTTTTTGCGATTTTCTCAAAAACTGGTCCTACGATTTTTTTTTAAATCGCCTATTTTACTCAATTTTTTATTCTCTACAAGATAGGGTAGGCGCCATGTTTGCTGAAATTCTCGGTGAGGCTGTTTTCACGTAAAAACGTTGTTTTTTTAAGATTACGGCTTTAATATAAATTTTAGCGCAAAAAGTTATATAATAAAAGTTGTAGAGAATTTAAAAACCTACAACTTCTGTTTCAAACATTTTTTTGTATGACGCTTAGTTTAGCAGTAATTAGCGATTTTCTGATTTTTTTCTCACGAAAACGTGTGAAAAATCGATTTTTTTAAGATTTTGGCCTTAGTATGCATTTTACGACAAAAGTGTATATAACCAAATTTATAGGAAATTTAAAGATCTACAACTTTTATTTAACGTATTTTTCTCTACAGAGCCTAGTTTAGCGTGAAATAGTGATTTTCCGTATTTTTAAGCCAAACTGAGGTTGATTTTCATTTTGAGTGTTTCACTCATGATTAAAATAAGGTTATGTTTATTGAGGTTAGTTTTTTGTTTATTTCTAATATTTTATTACTAATGTTAAATTATATTGTAAATTATTTGCATTGGCAAGAGAAAGTTGTGTGAGTGTTTCACACCAGATTTTTTGTTTTTGAAAAGCAGTACGTCTACAGAAATCAAAGATGAGTTGGATTCTGTGTATGGGGACTCTGCACCATCATTTACCACAGTGGTGATTTTTTTGGCAGCTGAATTTAAACGTGGCCGTAAGAGCTTGGGAGATAATGAACGTTCGCGACGTCCAAAAACTGCAAATACCGACGAAAACATCGCCAAAGTTCACAAAATGGTGCTAGACGACCGCTGAATTAAAGTGAGAGAGATAGCAGAGGTTATGAACCTGTCAAAAGAATTGTTTGTCACGTATTAAATCAACATTTAGGCATGAGAAAGCTGTCCGCACGTTGGGTGCCGCGTTTGCTCGCGTTAGACCAAAAACGTGTTCGAATGAACATTTCCAACGCTTTGTTGGCGCAGTTTAGGTGCAATAAATCCGAGTTTAGGCGCCGATTAATAGATGAAACTGATTAGTAGATGAAACTTGGATACACCATTATACGCCCGAAACAAAAATACAGTCCAAACAGTGGACTGCAAAGGGGGAACCGGCTTCAAAAAAAGCAAAAACTGTTTTTTCGGCTGGGAAAGTGATGGCGACTGTTTTTTGGGATAGTCATGGAGTTATTTAATCGATTATATTCAAAAAGAAAAAACCTTACAGGAGCAGACCTACGCATCATTACTTGATATGCTAAAGGCAGAACTTGCGGAAAAACGGCCACATTTGCAGAAAAAGAAAATCCTGTTTCACCAAGACAACGCACTGTCTCACACCTCAGCGGTTGCCATGGCGAAAATCCACGAATTACGGTTTGAACTGCTGGATCATCCGCCTTACTCACCAGATCTAGCCCCAAGCGACTTTTTTTTGTTCTCTCATCTAAAATTAGCATTCGGAGGACAGAGATTTTCGTCAAATGAAGAGGCAATCATCTTCGTGAACAACTATTTTGCAGAGAAAAACGCCGAGTACTATTTGGACGGGTTGCAAAAATGAGAGCATCGCTGGGAGAAGTGTGCAGAGTTACAAGGAGATTATGTTGAAAAATAAAAAAAAAAATTGGAAAAAATGTCTTGTATCTTTGTTAGGTGGTAAACTTTTCAGACCACCCTCGTAAATAATTAAACACTCCATTTGCATGTTATGGGAAAAATGACTAAAAAATTCACCCTAATTGTCCTGGACTACATTTAGTCTAGTGAAGGATGGTGTCAGATGTGGGATCTGTTGTCAGACCAAAGGCATCTGTTTATGAATTATGAACATAACAATAGCTTTATTTAACTACGACTTGAATCGTGGTGCGGGAGGGGACCAATGGTACCTGTACCACATTAACCTGCTTTTATTTACTACCACACACACACACACACACACACCAATCTCATTCGCATTCATTCGTTATACACACACGCGCGCATGCGCCAATACATCAACTTATTACCATCTCACCCATATATACGACGATTCCACGAATCATTCTCATTACCAAAACTATTAACATCTTTTAAACCTTTTTAAACCTCCATTTACGCTGTCTAGATACGAACTTATCGCGTTATTCCTTCTCTTAACGACGATTTTAGTCTTCAGATGGAGAAAAATACCAACCGCCTTACAAGAGGATGGCAATAGTCGAGATGTTGTACGGGTTGCAATATCTCGTGTTTGTCAATTCAGAACAGGCTTACGCCTAATCCTTCAGTATAAAGGAGAAAGAGGAGGAAAAGGAGAAGGAGGAGGAGAAGGAGAAGGTGAAAAAGTAGGAGGAGGAGGAGGAGAAAAAGAAGGAGAGGGGGAGGAGAATGAAGGAGAGGGGGAGAAACAAAGAATAAGGAGGAGGAGAAGTAGGAAAAGGAGACGAAGGAGGAGGAAAAGAAACAGAGGAGAAGGAGAAAAAAGGAGGAGGTGGAGGAGGAGGAAGATAAAAAGTAGAAGGAGGAGGAGGAGAAACAAAGAAGAAGAAGGAGGTGGAGGAGGAGGATAAAAAGTAGAAGAAGGAGAAACAAAGGAGGAGGAGGAGGAGAAGGAGAAAAAGTAGAAGGAGGAGGAGAAACAAAGAAGAAGGAGAAAAAGTAGAAGGAGGAGGAGAAACAAAGAAGAAGGAGGAGGAGGAGGACGAGGAGAAACAAAAAAGGTGGTGGAGGAGAAGAAGAAAAAATAGAGGGAGGGGCGGAGGAGGAGAAACAAAGAAGAAAGAGGAGAAGGAAAAGAAGAAGAAGATTTTTTAAAGGTTTTTTGTCATTTATTCCCGAAAGGACCTGGAATAAACGCTACAATAATAAATTAATAAAACTGAAGCTCCAAAGTTAGAACTCCAGCTAAAACTTAACGGATTATTTTTACACGCATTATTTATCGTAGACGTAAACTGAAAGAAATGAACATTAAAAAAAAGCTGGACTTTCTCTTGCCAATGCAAATAATGAACAATATAAACTAACATTAGTAATAATACATTAGAAATAAACAAAAAAAACGTAATCTTTTTTTAATCATGAGTGAATGATGCAAAATGAAAACCAACTTTAGTTGGCTTAATAATAAAGAAAATCACTCTTTCACGCTAAACTAAGCTCTGTAGAGAAAAATGTTCAAAATAAAAGTTGTAGATATTTTAATTTCCTATAAATTTTATTATACACACTTTTGTCGTAAAATGCATACTAAGGCCGAAATCTTAAAAAAATAGATTTTTCACACGTTGTCGTGAGAAAAAAAACAGAAAATGTCTAATTACCGCTAAACTAAGCGTTATACAAAAAAAATGTGTGAATAAAAGTTGTAGGATTTTAAATTCTCTACAACTTTAATTATATAGGCTACATTTTTGCGGTAAAATGCATAATAAAGCCGCAATCTTAAAAAAACAATTTTTTTACTTGAAAACAGCCTCACCGAGAATTTCAGCAAACATGGCACCTACCTTATCATGTAGTGCATAAAAAATTTAGAAAATGAGGCGATTTAAAAAAAATCGTAGGACTAGTTTTTGAGAAAATCGCAAAAAAGTGAAAAATTACACGAATAAACTACTACTTCCGGTTGACCGATTTTGATGAAAATGTTCGAGTCGTGTCCGGTAGTGGTATGTAACTTAAGTTTTAAGTTCGTACAATGTTTCGTTCTTGAGATATTCTGTTCACACACATACACACACGCAGACCAATCGTTAAAATTATGTTTTTTTGGACTCAGGGGGGTCTGAAAACGTGTAGATCCGGTGAAAAATCGACATGAAAATAATACTTTCCTTACCTATATATTCATATCTGCCCATAACAGTGCCGGCCGCATTGGCGCAGTTGGTAACGTGCTCGCCTCTCATCATGCGGTCTTGGGTTCGAATCCCATTCAGGCACGGCATTTTTTCGTACGTTACAAAAAATCATTTCATCATTCACCGTCTGCATTAGCAGTAATTGCAGAACAGTCGGACGTTAAACCAAAAAAAAAAAAAAAAAAAAAAAAAAAAAAAAAAAAAAAAAAAAAAAAAAATGCCCATAACAGACAGGTGGAGTGTCAAATTATTTACACTCAATCTGTTTGTTGCAGGGCTAAAATAAATAGTTCTGTTTCTTATCACATGGTCAGCCAATTAAATGACTGAATCATTTGAGAACAGAAGAGGTAGAGGTGTAAAAGACACTAGTCAGAGTTATCTTTTCTGAAAGTAATGAATTTCACTATACAGCCAGACCCTGTGGTGAATGAAGTGAAGGTGTCATTTGCAGAGTGGAAAATATGTGCTTTTCAGAGGGCCCGGCATGCTGTTAAGCGTACTTTTCCACTGAGTGAGTTGTGGCAGTGGTAAACCACCTCACTCCTCGTTTTACTTAGTAAAACCTCTACAGGTTCAAACCAGCCTACAGGCTGATGATGACCTAAACAACACATATTCATATAGGCAAGAGAAAGTAAAAAAAACACATCGTTTAAAGAAACCGCGTTAATCGAGACATGAATATGAAAAGGAACACTCTTGAATAAGGAACGCGATTGCTTTTATTGAAACGGCATGAATAATATTACAAGAAATTAGTTTACGTTTATTTGTCCATCATCACCTTCTAGATTAACATAGACCTAGAGGCTTACATCCGTTACTCGTCTACACTGTCCTATCACATTGAAATACCACAGCCATCTCTATATCCTGGTGAAATATTTCAAGTCAAGAGCCGTTGCTCTGTCCCGCTTAAATCATACATACACCTTATACAGACAGATTTTTTTTTCTGTCGGTCACCGTCGAAAAATTAATTTCAACAAATCGTATGCCGTCGTGAAAAAAAATTAAACTCACAAATAGATTTATTTATTTTTTATTACCATCATTATCACCAAATAAATTATGGCCCATTTTTTTTTTAAATTATTATTCTATTATTACTAACGTTATTTTTTATAGTGGGAATTTTAATAATACAAATTAACTGGAAGGAAAGAACAAATAAATTAATCAAATCCGCCATAACCACTAGGAATATTTACAATAAGAAGTGTATGTCCATCAACACAAAATTAAGACACTACAATACCGTGATACTTCCTGAAGTCCTGTATGCGAGTGAAACCCTGTTTGGTCCAACAAGAATAGGCGAAAAGGACAAAATCGAGAAAGTGGAGAGGCAAATAGCAAGAAGGTGTATTGGAAAATGGTCCCTTCAAGATGGTAGTTTCTATATTGTACCAAACAAGGAAGTATATGAAACAATTGAGCCTTTAACCAGTATCATCAGGAAAAAAAGGATATCCTTCCTGGGACATATATTGAGAATGGAGGATACAAGATTACTAAGAAGGATGACTGAGTTTTTCTGGCAAAAGAAGATGACACCAAACTGGATAAAGGAAGTCAAAAAGGATATGGAGGAACTAAACATCACAATAGCTGACCTCAAAACTAAGTCAGGGAGCTACAGGACATACAAACAGCGATCGGTTAAATTTAGGGAACAAATGAGGGTCAGGAAAGCCATGGTGATTTCGGACGCTGAGAGACTGAGAAGATCCGAAACATTGAAGAATTATTGGCGAAGAAGAGGAGAAGTACGGGAGCGACAACTGCGGGGGCGTTTTGGTGGAACATCTGAAAGAGCTAGACGTTGAAAGATTGAACTTAAGTGGTCCTTTGTGGCCGTAGAAAAAAAAATAATAATACAACAGGATTAATGAACTAAACACACTTTGTCTCAATGATACAGTAAAATTTCTGTAACAATGACTTCGCCGCTATTTAACAACTGATTTTACTTTCTCTTGCCTATATGAATATATAGGAAGGAAAGTATTGTTTTCATGTCGATTTTAAAGAAATCGAGTTTTCACCGGATCTATACGTTTTCAGACCCCCTGAACCCAAAAAACATGTTTATAGCGATTGGTCTGTGTGTGTGTGTATGTGAACAGAATATCTCAAGAACGGAACATCGTACGAACTTGAAACTTGAAACTTAAGTTACATACCACTACCGGACGCGACACGAACATTTTCATCAAAATCGGTCAACCGGAAGTAGTAGTTTATTCGTATAATTTTTCAGTTTTTTGCGATTTTCTGAAAAACTGGTCCTACGATTTTTTTTAAAATCGCCTATTTTACTCAATTTTTTATTCTCTACAAGATGGGGTAGGCGCCATGTTTGCTGAAATTCTCGGTGAGGCTGTTTTCACGTAAAAACGTTGTTTTTTTAAGATTACGGCTTTAATATAAATTTTAGCGCAAAAACTTATATAATAAAAGTTGTAGAGAATTTAAAAACCTACAACTTCTGTTTCAAACACTTTTTTATATAACGCTTAGTTTAGCGGTAATTTGCGATTTTCTGTTTTTTTTCTCACGAAAACGTGAGAAAAATCGATTTTTTTAACATTTCGGTCTTAGTATGCATTTTACGACAAAAGTGTATATAATTAAATTTATAGAAAATTAAAAGATCTACAACTTTTGTTTAGAGCATTTTTCTCTACAGAGCCTAGTTTAGCGTGAAAGCGTGATTTTCCGTATTTTTAAGCCAAACTGAGTTCGATTGTCATTTTGCGTCATTCACTCATGATTAAAATAAGGTTATGTTTATTGAGGTTATTGTTTTGTTTATTTCTAATATTTTATTAATAAAATGTTAGGTTTATTGTTAATTATTTGCATTGGCAAGAGAAAGTTGTGTGAGTGTTTCACACCAGATTTTTTGTATACAAAGGCTCCTCGTTGAAATGGTAGTAAAGGTACAGTCCAGTCTTTCTTAGTTTGTTCCTAATGTAAACAAATAATGACGTCACTGAGCATGCGCATTATATCAAAATGTGTACACGCTGATTAAAGAGTAACAACTAAACACTTTCAAAAGTACTTAAATACAAAATACTTTTAAAAGTAATTGTATAAATGAAATTGTTACGACTACATCATATAATGACTGATGTTTTTAGTACTTTAAGTACTTACAATTTAAATAATAGTTAAGTTAATAGGAATACGACATCCGTAAAGTTGTGGACTCTAGCGTGCACCCTGTAGTAGGTGGCTTTTGTTTGTTGACAGAAGGAGGAGCAAACCACGGACTTAGTATGATAGGGACGGAGCGTAAATTCAAAAATCTGTGTCTAAAGAGGGGATACGGAAAAAAGAGAAACAGAGAAAAGTGAGCTAGGCCCAACTCCCACTCCAAAGCAAAGACTGAGCTATATTTAATAAGAAGCGCGCAGCAGGTATATACTATATATGCAGATAGAGATAGAGAGTGTAAGGAGTGGGAGGCGACCCTAGCTCGATTTTGAAATTTATACAACCTTCTCTTTTCTCCAAGTGGCCGGAGTTGGACACAGTTTCGTTGCGTGTATTAAGATACGTACGCTCCGTCCCTATCATACTAAGTCCGTGCAGCAAACTAACAACGGCTCAACTGTAGTTACTTTTATACGACACCCACCGGGTTGGTCTAGAGGTAAAGTCGTCGCCAAAATCAGCTGTTCAACAGCTGATTTTCGGAGATGAACGTTCCTGGTTGAAATACTAGTAGAGTTATAGATATCAGAGGAATTGATGTCCCATAGCCGAGCGAGTGAGAGGGAGATATGTGGTGTAACTACGCATGCGCCCAAAGGTCTTTACCGTTATAATCCAAATCTGAAAACATACTACAGTCGTTATCTTGCTTGTTAGTTTTTTTTGTCATCAGTCTCTCGACTGGTTTGATGCAGTTCTCCAAGTTGTTCTATCTTGCGCAAGTCGTTTCATATGTACATACCTGTAACACCCTACATCTTTTGTAATTTGCATTATATATTCTAATCTTTGTCTCCCTCTACAATTTACTCCCTCAATATTACCCTCCGTTATTGATAGATGTCTTAGGATATGCCCCACTAGCCTATCCCTTCTTTTGGTAAGATGCTTCCATATACTTCTTTTTTCATCCACTCGCTTAAGAACCTCTAAATTACTTATTTTGTCCACCCACCTTCTTCTTCTTCTTAGCGTGCCTGTCCGGTTCGAACGCTGGCTGTCATCATGGCTATCTTGGTCTTGTCATCTGCAATGCGGAACAGTTGGGCCGAGCTTTTCCCATACCAGTCTCTCAGGTTAGCAAGCCAGGATATTCTTCTTCGGCCTGGCTGTCTTCTACCATCCAATCTTCCCTGCAGGATGCGCTGCAACAGTTCGTATCTACCGTGGTTCCTCATAATATGACCGAGGTATTGCAACTTGCGACACTTAATGGTGTTTATTACCTCTGGTTCCTTGTTCATCCGACGCAGTACCTCAATGTTGGTCACCCTATCTGTCCATGGTATCCTCAGCATTCTTCTGTACACCCAAAGTTCGAAGGCTTCAAGTTTAGTAGTGGTCGCCCTCGTCAACGTCCAAGACTCTACTCCGTACAGAAGAACGGAAAACACGTAACACCGCAAGAGTCGCAACTTAGTGCCCATAGTGAGATCATGACTCTTAAACGCCGAACTCATTGCGTTGAAAACACTCCTTGCCTTACCAATACGGCACTTGATCTCTTGTGAGTTTTCCCAGGCTTCATTGATAATAGTGCCCAAATACGGATACCATGCTACACGCTCAATTCTTGCATGTTTTATATATAGGTCTACACCAGTTATCGGTCCCCTGCTAATTACCATTAATTTGGTTTTCACGATGTTGATGTCCAGGCCATACTTCTCGCTCACTTCTGTTATCCTGTTCATCAGTCTTTCCACCCACCTACAGTCTCCACCCACCTACCTAATCTTTAAACCAGATGATTTTGTTTAAACCTTCCTAATCTTTCACTGGGATATATTTTTTATTTCTTTCTGTATTCCACAAGGACAGTATTCAAATTAACTAATGTCCCATAGCCGAGCGAGTGAAAGGGAGATATGTGGCATAACTACGCATGCGCCCAAAGGTCTTTACCTTTATAATCCAAATCTGAAAACATACTACAGTTGTATAGAGCGGTAAACGGATTGTAATTAAAGACTTTCAGCACCATCGATAATTACTTAATTGGAACACTTAAGTCCGAATCCATAGTTCGACGTCATGGATTGAACGTATAACGTTGGAAATAAAGGAAGGAACACAATTAAAGGAATAAGAACACAGTAAATGAAATAACTAGTGAGCAAATAGCATTGAATTGTACTTACATTTATTGATAACAACACAAATACAGCAGACAGTTTATACTCAGACATGCGGTCAACGGCGTCAACACGAGATGATAACAGCTTGGCGGAAAACGGCTTATAACTTGTAAAAATCGGCTTAAACAGTTCAACAGCTTGAAGAAACACAACACATAATGCACAAACAATACTATAATACACTCTAGTTATTCATAATGCGGGAATCGGCTTGGATGGTATCGGATGAAGATAACGGCTTGGAACATCGGGCAGCCATGACGAAAGCCTGTACAAGAGTGAGGAAGGCGGAAGGAAGCAAGGAATGACGTTGCAACAGGTTGCAAAGAGATAGGAGAAAAACCGCGCGCTAACAACCGGCGCAGGATTCAAATTTGAACGTATGTAATACTGAACAACAGTCGTTATCTTGCTTGTTAGTTTACTGCATGCATATTTATTTATTTAGCGTATATGGCTTTTAAAGACATTTAAAAATCAGCATCATAATTGTTATATATTGGGATCAAATATGACCCTCTGTCTATAAGGATGGGAAATAACATTAATGATTGTTTGGGAAACAAATAGTCATAAAAAAAAAACATGAAAAATATGTACATACAGTACGTAATTATAAAAACATGCTTAAGTCTATATACAGACATCCAGTCTGTCCAAGTAGGCTATTGATTCTGGAGTTGCCATCAGGAAATCCGCTCTTGTCCCTCCTCTAAAGGCAGTTATTCTGCACTCTTTCACTATGTGATCAATAGTTTGTCTTTGACCACACTCACATAAAGGCGATAATATTTTGCCCCATTTAAACAATAAATCAGCACACCTACCGTGTTTTGTTCTTATTCTATTTAGAGCTGACCATTTTCTACGAGGTAGTCCAAAACCTGGTGGTTTTTGTGAAAACCATGGGATTTGTTCTTGCTGCTTTGATGCCCATTCTTGCTGCCATGCACTGGGTATGTTAAATGCTTCCTCTTTGGCAGTGATTGCAGTTTTTGTAGGTGGCTTTCTTGATCGCAGACGAGTTTTATTTGCGTGTAATGTTAGTTCGCCTCCACGTGGTGCACCCTGGATAACGCTAAATGAGCTAACAACAATCGGCAGTCAGACAAATCAATTGGTTCTCCTGACTAACAAGACATTGGAAAAAAAATCATGCATAAAATCTTGCTCACAACAATGAGTAATGTTATTGGAATGGCACGTATGGGTTGTGCGAGTGAGAGCGTTATCCATTCTCTCACTCCCACGGCTAGGGGACTGCAGTTCATCTCAATACTATAGTTACTTTTATACGGATTTGAATACTAGACAGTGAGTGGTTGTGGGTGTACTTTGATACCTTTGGAAGGCCCGACACGAACATTTTCATCAAAATCGGTCAACCGGAAGTAGTAACTTATTCGTGTAATTTTTCACTTTTTTGCGATTTTCTGAAAAATAGGAAAAAATAGGTAGACGCCACGTTTGCTGAAATTTTTGGTGAGGCTGTTTTTACGTAAAAAAATTGTTTTTTTTTAAGATTGCGGCTTTAATATTCATTTTAGCGCAAAAATTTATATAAAAAAGTTGTAGGGAATTTAAAATTTTACAACTTTTATTTGTAACATTTTTTTTTGTGTAACGCTTAGTTTAGCGGTAATTAGCGATTTTCTGTTTTTCTTCTCACGAAAACGTGTGAAAAATCTATTTTTTAAATATTTCGTCGACAAATTTCACGACAAAAGTGTATATAATCAAATTTATAGGAAATTAAAAGATCTACAACTTTTATAAAGCATTTTTCTCTACAGAGCCTATTTTAGCGTGAAAGAGTGATTTTCCTTATTTTTAAGCCCAAAAGAGGTTTATTTTCATTTTGCGTCTTTCACTCATAATTAAAATTAGGTTATGTTTATTGAGGTTAGTTTTTTGTTTATTTTAAATGTTTTTTTTTACTAATGTTAGGTTTATTGTTAATTATTTGCATTGTAAAGAGAAAGTTGTGTGTTTCACCAATTTTTTTTTGTGTGAGAACGATTTCTGTTTTTTTTAACACAATAAAAATTAATTTTTTACTGGAAATTTTATTTTTGTGTAACGTGGAAATTTTGTTTGGCAATGGCAGGCTTACGCTTTCAAGTTTTCGAAATAAGGGCTGCCACTTCCCTTATACAACCCTTATTCAAAATAAATGACACTTAGATGAAACTTTTAAATATTGTTTCGGCACTTAAAGGGATAAAGTGTACATTTTAACTGGGTTTTTTTTGTCCAGCACGGTCTGCCTTTAAGGACTGTAAGGCATGTTTTTATAATTACGTACTGTATGTACATATTTTTCATGTTTTTTTTTATGACTATTTGTTTCCCAAACAATCATTAATGTTATTTCCCATAACTGCCTTTAGAGGAGGAGGGACAAGAGCGGATTTCCTGATGGCAACTCCAGAATCAATAGCCTACTTGGACAGACTGGATGTCTGTATATAGACTTAAGCATGTTTTTAGAATTACGTACTGTATGTACATATTTTTCATGTTTTTTTTTTATGACTATTTGTTTCCCAAACAATCATTAATGTTATTTCCCATAACTGCCTTTAGAGGAGGAGGGACAAGAGCGGATTTCCTGATGGCAACTCCAGAATCAATAGCCTACTTGGACAGACTGGATGTCTGTATATAGACTTAAGCATGTTTTTAGAATTACGTACTGTATGTACATATTTTTCATGTTTTTTTTTATGACTATTTGTTTCCCAAACAATCATTAATGTTATTTCCCATCCTTATAGACAGAGGGTCATATTTGATCCCAATATATAACAATTATGATGCTGATTTTTAAATGTCTTTAAAAGCCATATACGCTAAATAAATAAATATGCATGCCTCCCAATGGGACAGATTCTGGTAAATGTATTTTTTAAAATGAAACTCTTCTTTTTATAGATTTACCCTCAGTTTTAGTGGCAAGTCCTGACTCACGTTTAATAATTAATTCAGCGATAAAAAAAATTTTCGCATCATTTATCATCTAACCCACCGGGTTGGTCTAGAGGTAAAGTCGTCCCCAAAATCAGCTGTTTAACAGCTGATTTTCGGAGACGAAGGTTCCTGGTTCGAATCCTAGTAAAGGTAGTTACTTTTATACGGATTTGAATACTAGACAGTGGTTACCGTTGTACTTTGATGGTTGGGTTTCAATTAACCATACTCTCTCAGGAATGGTCGGTCTGGGTCTGTACAAGACTACACAGTCTCATTTACACGTCATACACATCATCCTCATCTCATTGGGTCATGGGGTTGCTTATTGTTCTGAACTGAACAGATTGCAACGTACACAAATTAGGGATATAAAAAAAAAAAAAAATTTATCATCTTAAAATACTTTTCACGCGTGCAAATCTTTCTCTGAATTTGTTGGCGGCTATAGTGAACAGAAAGTAATTTAATTTAGAATTAGAATTAGAAGAAAAGGAATTGTTTTCAAAACAGCTGACTACTACTATCCTAGATAAGGAACAATTGTTTTTATTTTAACCGGATTAGACACGATTGCCAACCTTTCAAAACAAAAAACACTGTCATAATATAAACACTTAATGACAATAGCCTAATAATGGTAACTGGCAATTCTTACATTTTTTTAGTTTAACCATCTTCATCATTTTACTTAACAACGATACTGGGTGTGCCCAAAGTGACGGGTGTTTTATTAAGGATGCAACCCTGATTATAAAAAGATAGAAGTAATACAACGGTAAATTTTCTCTCCCCCAATCGGTATGTTGGCAACAGTGTACTCAAGGCCAACTACCTAACACAGTTAAAATGTTCCAGTCAAGCATTAGTGTGGTGACAGCTGTCGTTTTGTTATATTGTGTCAACAATGGTTATTTTTCAAACGAAGAACCGGGTGTTTTATTGAGGACGCAACTCTGATTATAAGAAGATAGAAGTAATACATAGGTAAATTTTCTGTCCCCCAATCGGTATATTGGCAACAGTGTACTCAAGGCCAACTATCAAAGACAGTTAAAATGTTCCAATTAAGCATCAGTGTGGTGACAGCAGTCGTTTCGTTATATTGTGTCAGCAATGGTTTTTTTCTAAGGAAGAACGTTCATAGCCATCTGATGGTCTGTAGCTTTCAGTTCTCATGAGTTACTCCAACGCGATAAGGATGCAAATATAACTTTTTCGTAGCTCTGAAAACAGTAGTTAATGTTAGCCAAGCTTGCGATGATAATCTTCTAAGCTAGTTTTTAGGTGATTGAGTCAAACGATTTTTCAAATCTTCGAGAACTTCCGCGGTTAACTTTGTTGGCTGGCAAGGTGGTTTCTCATCAAGTACACTCCCAGTTCTACGGAATTTATTTATCAAACGCAATATTCGGAACGGCAGAACGGGGAAATTTCAACTGAAACTTATCTTGCACACATTTGTAAGATTTACTCGCTATGTAAATCTCTAAAATGAACACGCGTTATTCCGTTGGAAAAAACCATTGGTGACACAATATAACGAAACGATTGCTGTCACCACACTAATGCTTGACTGGAATATTTTAACTGTCTTTGGTAGTTGGCCTTAAGTACACTGTTGCCAACATACCGATTTGGGGACAGAAAATTTACCTATGTATTACTTCTATCTTCTTATAATCAGGGTGGCGTCCTTAATAAAACACCTGTTACTACTCATTTTTTTATATTACCTTTTTTATAGATGCGACGGAATCGTAGAAAGGAAAACTGGTGATAGACTTTTGGGACATCCTATACTTATGAAAGCCTAGATGTAATAAAACATTGCACGTTACTTTTAAAGTAATAAAATAGAATGAAATTCAGGCCTAAGTAATAATTTGAACAATTATTCAACTGCATTTAAAGTAAATAAACAAAATGAAAATTGGAAATTATAGTCTAGCTACTCTAGCTGTAGTATAAAAAGTACTATAAAAATCTGGTGTAAAACACTCACACAACTTTCTCTTGCCAATGCAAACAATTTTTTTTTTTTTTTTTTGCTTTTTTTTGTTATTGGGAACTGTACTTTGTTGACAACTACCCAATTTTATAGCTGCTTTTTGCTGTATTTTTACTTTCTCTTGCCTATATGAATATATAGGAAGGAAAGTATTGTTTTCATGTCCATTTTAAAAAATCGAGTTTTCACCGGATCTATACGTTTTCAGACCCCCTGAACCCAAAAAACATGTTTTTAGCGATTGGTGTGTGTGTGCGTGTGTGTGTGTGGGTGTGTGTGAACAGAATATCTCAAGAACGGAACATCGTACGAACTTGAAACTTAAGTTACATACCACTACCGGACACGACACGAACATTTTCATCAAAATCGGTCAACCGGAAGTAGTAGTTTATTCGTATAATTTTTCACTTTTTTGCGATTTTCTCAAAAACTGGTCCTACGATTTTTTTTAAAATCGCCTATTTTACTCAATTTTTTATTCTCTACAAGATAGGGTAGGCGCCATGTTTGCTGAAATTCTCGGTGAGGCTGTTTTCACGTAAAAACGTTGTTTTTTTAAGATTACGGCTTTAATATAAATTTTAGCGCAAAAACTTATATAATAAAAGTTGTAGAGAATTTAAAAACCTACAACTTCTGTTTCAAACATTTTTTTGTATGACGCTTAGTTTAGCAGTAATTACCGATTTTCTGATTTTTTCTCACGAAAACGTGTGAAAAATCGATTTTTTTAAGATTTTGGCCTTAGTATGCATTTTACGACAAAAGTGTATATAACCAAATTTATAGGAAATTTAACGATCTACAACTTTTATTTAACGTATTTTTCTCTACAGAGCCTAGTTTAGCGTGAAATAGTGATTTTCCGTATTTTTAAGCCAGACTGAGGTTGATTTTCATTTTGAGTGTTTCACTCATGATTAAAATAAGGTTATGTTTATTGAGGTTAGTTTTTTGTTTATTTCTAATATTTTATTACTAATGTTAAATTATATTGTAAATTATTTGCATTGGCAAGAGAAAGTTGTGTGAGTGTTTCACACCAGATTTTTTTGACGTGGATTAGACATGAGTTTGAACAGGGACCCCAAGTAGAGTTTGTTCATGGATGGTTGTCAACTGGTCACCATACAAAGTCGCTTGCCCAACCGGTGTTACTCAACAAATAATAGCGCCTTTCTACCAGCTGACTGGTTGGGCTGGCCCGAAGGCCAATGCAAATAATTAACAATAAACCTAGCATTAGTAAAAAAACATAAGAAATAAACAAAAAACTAACCTCAATAAACATAACCTAATTTTAATCATGAGTGAAAGACGCAAAATGAAAATCGACCTCAGTTTGGCTTGAAAATACGGAAAATCACTCTTTCACGCTAAACTAGGCTCTGTAGAGATAAATGCTTTAAATAAAAGTTGTAGATCTTTTAATTTCCTATAAATTTTATTATACACTTTTGTTGTAAAATGCATACTAAGGCCGAAATCTTAAAAAAAAATAGATTTTTCACGTTTTCGTGAGGAAAAAACAGAAAATTGCTAATTACCGCTAAACTAAGTGTTATACAAAAAAAATGTTGAAACATAAGTTGTAGGATTTTAAATTCTCTACAACTTTTATAAATTACATTTTTGCGCTAAAATGCATATTTAAGTCGCAATCTTAAAAAACAGCCTCTTCAAGAATTTCAGCAAACACGGCGCCTACCTTATATTCTTGTAGAGCATAAAAATTTAGTAAACCAGATGATTTAAAAAAAAAAATCGTAAGAACAGTTTTTGAGAAAATCGCAAAAAAGTGAAAAATTACACGAATAAACTAGTAGGCTACTTCCGGTTGACCAATTTTGATGAAAATGTTCGTGTTGGTTTCAGTAGTGGTATGAAAACAGTGAATCTGTGAGTGGTGATTTTTCGTATTTTTAAGCAAAAATCCTTATTTTCGAGAAATTAAAAAAAATTGTCTTGTGACTTTGTTTTTGGTTTAATGGTAAAATGTTCAATTGATCATTTGTAGTAGTACTATATTAAATAAAGCTTTTTAATGGTTAGTTTAGAATTTGTTTTACAATAATCATGGGATTGATTTTTGATTATATTAATATGTTGACTATTCACCTTTTTCTAGATTTGGCACAAGTGAATGGGAAAAATTAAGTTGAAAAAACAATATAATGAGCCAATATGCTACAAAACTTTATTTTAATTTTAAAATGGCCTTCGGGCCAGCCCAGTCAGTCAGCTGGTAGAAAGTCGCTATTATTTGTTAAGTAACACCGGTTGGGCAAGTGACTGTATGGTGACCAGTTGACAGCCATCCATGAACAAACTCTACTGGGGGGTCCCTGTTCAAACTCATGTCTAATCCTCGTCAAAAAAAAAAACAGCAAAAAGCAGTGATCAAATTGGGTAGTTGTCAACAATCTACAGTTCCCGATAACAAATAAGAGCTAAAAAAAAAAAAAAAAAAAAAAAATTTAAATAATTTACAGTTACATTTTGAAATAATAATACAGAAACCATTGGTTGAATGGAAGAAGGGTAATATTCCTGGAATATTATCCTTTTTCCACTCGACTAAATTTTCAATGTAGTTTAGCTGCGTTTAGATACAAGCAATATTTCCCTTTTATCAACCAATAGATGCGCCGAAGTAAACTTAACAAAACCGCTATCTTCGTTCAATTTCGCATTTTTTTGGAATATTACCCTTTTTCCACTCACCGATTCAAATATTAATTAACTAATAAAAATCAATCCTATTTATTTCCGTATGATTGAAATCCCATGGGATACCCGGTATACAGTTGTAGTAGGCCTACTAGAAAGTGAATGAAAAAAATGTAAAGATTGTAGGTATGAAATATTTGTTTGGCTGTGAAATGTGATGGTATTGAAATATGGCTGGTTGATTGATACGATTGAGAGCAGCAAACAGCCTGGGCTGGCGGGCGGACAGATCCAGACAAAAGGTAACCCACTAACATACTCTCTCTCATTCACAATTATTATTTATACAATCGGTTGCTTTGCTTTGTCATCAATTCAATCCAACAATTCCATTCCATTTGGTTACGGGTTATTTCATTTTTAGCTAGCCGCACTTCTCAATATACAATCATTATTTCTTTTGCTTTGTCAACGCAACGCAACGCAACGTCATAAACAGAACGTGTGCCGCTCGCTAACGCACAATAAATAATCAACACATCTCTCTATAACGTGTTCCATTCAACGTGACTCTATGCCGGCTGCATTGGCGTATTTGGTAACGTGCTTACCTCTCATCATGCGGTCTTGGGTTCGAATCCCATTAAGGCACGGAATATTTTCATACGTTACAAAAAAATCATTTCATCCTTCACCGTCTGCATTAGCAGTAATTGCACAACAGTCGGACGTTAAACAAAAAAAAACAAAAAAAAATTAACGCGACTCCTCTTATTGTTGTTAATTTCTCTTGCCTATAGTCCAGCCTTTCTTAGTTTGCTCCTAATGTAAACAAATAATGACGTCACTGAACATGCGCATTATATCAAAATGTGTACACGCTGATTAAAAAGTAACAACTAAATACTTTCAAAAGTATTTAAATACTAAATACTTTTAAAAGTATTTTTATACAGTTCAGCCGTTCTTAGTTAGCTCCTACTGTCAACAAACCAAAGCCAGCTACTACAGGGTGCACGCTAGAGTCTGCAACTTTACGGATGTCGTATTCCTATTAAGTTAACTATGTTTTAAATTATAAGTACTTAAAGTACTAAAAACATCAGTCATGATATGATGTAGGCCTAATAATTTCATTTAGGAAAATACTTTTAAAAGTATTTTGTATTTAAATACTTTTGATAGTATTTTGTTGATACTTTTTAATCAGCGTGTACACATTTTGATATAATGCGCATGCTCAGTAACGTCATTATTTGTTTACATTAGGAGCAAACTAACAGAGGCTGGACTGTAAATGGAATTGATCTGAAACGTTTCCAGACCCCCTGAACCCAAAAAACATGTTTTTAGCGATTGGTCTGTGTGTGTGTGTGTGTGCGCGCGCGCAAAATATCTCAAGAACGGAACATCGTACGAACTGGAAACTTGAAACTTAAGTTACATACCACTACCGGACACGACACGAACATTTTCATCAAAATCGGTCAACCGGAAGTAGTAGTTTATTCGTATAATGTTTTACTTTTTTGCGATTTTCTCAAAAACTGGTCCTAAGATTTTTTTAAAAATAGCTTCATTTACTTAATTTTTTATGCTCTACAAGACAGAGGGTAGGCGTCGTGGTTACGAATTATTTCATTTTTAGCTAGCCGCACTTCTCAATATACAATTTTATTATTACTTTTGCTTTGTCAACGCAACGCCATAAACAGAACGTGTGCCGCTCGTTAACGCACAATAAATAATCAACACATCTCTCTATAACGTGTTCCATTCAACGCGATTCTTTTTACCGTTGTTAATTTCTCTTGCCTAAAGTCCAGCCTTTCTTAGTTTGCTCCTAATGTAAACAAATAATGACGTCACTGAGCATGCGCATTATACAGGGTGATTAACGAAGATATACAGAAATTTTGGGAGCTCATTGTATATGTAAAAATAATGAAAAATGTTTATATAAACATGGGTCCGGAAATGCTTCATTACCGAGTTACGGCTAGCGAAAGATTTCGCCCGGATTTCTGCTCAACAGGTGAAATGAGGTCTTCCTGAAATTTTGGTAAGGTAGATTAAGGAGCGAATTCAATCGTTTCTTAATGGTTTTTGACCTGATAAATTAAATAAAACAGGTGCCAGAACTGTAAGTTAAATAGTTTTTGAGAAAACCAGTGTCAAATGCAAAAAATGGAGTGAAAAAAACACATTTTTTCATCTTTGTTTTTCCGGTTAATTTTACTTTGTAATGTTATGAATAAAAATTCATTTAATCAAACAGTTATTCGCTTTCTTTGTACTTTATTTACACCGGTTTGTTTAGAATAAAATTTTCTACATGTCTTATTCAAAATTTTTATCTGTTTCTTGGTGAAATAACAAAGTTGTTGTTTCCCAAAGAAAAAATTTGTTTTTTCACTCCATTTTTTGCATTTGACACCGGTTTCCTCAAAACCTATTTAACTTACAGTTCTGGGACCATTTTTATTCAGTTTATCAGGTCAAAAACCATAAGAAACGATTGAATTCGCCCCTTAATCTACCTTACCAGAATTTCAGGAAGACCTCATTTCACCTGGTGAGCTGAAATCCGGGCGAAATCTTTCGCTAGCCGTAACTCGGAAACAGCATTTCTGGACCCATGTTTATATAAAAAATTTTCATTATTTTTACATGTACAATAAGCTCCAAAAGTTTCTGCATATCTTCGTGAATCACTCTGTATAAAAATGTGTACACGCTGATTAAAAAGCAACAACAAAATACTTTCAAAAGTATTTAAATACAATACGAAATTGTTAGGCCTACATCATAAATATCATGTATGATGTTTTTAGTACTTTAAGTACTTATAATTTAAAAATCTGGTGTGAAACACTCACCCATATTTCTCTTGCCAATGCAAATAATTAACAATATAACCTAACATTAGTAATAAAACATTAGAAATAAACAAAAAACCTAACCTCAATAAACATAACCTTATTTTAATCATGAGTGAAAGACACAAAAGGAAAATCTATCAACAAACAATGACATTAGGAGGAGCAAACTAACAACTGCTGAACTGTACAATTATTGCTTTTACTTTGTCAACGCAACGTAACATCATAAACAGAACGTGTGCCGGTCGCTAACGCACACTAAATTATCAATTCATCTCTCTATAACGTGTTCCATTCAACGCGATTCTTTTCACCGTTGTTTTTGTTGTTGTTTAGGTCAGATGTAGTCGGAAGGCTGTCTTAACCCTTTCAATCCCAAAATTTTTAATTATATACAAAAAATTATGTGTACATTGTTTCATAAATTTTTTTTTTTTTTTTAATTCCTAATGTGTGTACGTTGCAATCTGTTCAATTCAGAACAATAAGCAACCCCCCCATGACCCAATGAGATGAGGATGATGTGTAAATGCGGTGTAGTCTTGTACAGACTCAGGCCGACCATTCCTGAGTGAGTGTAGTTGATTGAACCCCAACCATCAAAGTACACCGGTAACCACTGTCTAGCATTCAAATCCGTATAAAAAGTAACTACCTTTACTAGGATTTGAACCAGGAACCTTCGTCTCCGAAAATCAGCGGTTAAATAGCTGATTTTGGCGACGACTTTACCTCTAGACTAACCCGGTGGGTTTCATAAATGTTTTAAGTGTAATAAAATCACTTTTAGTGCTTTAGCCCTTTTGATGACCTGACAGAAAAGTGTGACACGTACGTCACGTTGGGACGTGATGGTATCAAAGTTCCCAAAAATATGAATAAGTCAAATCATGTTCAGGCTTCCTAAACAAAATATATTCCCCTCTTACTTATATTTGTAGCAAAAAACCAAATATGATTTTCCTTTCTCTTGCCTATATGAATATATAGGAAGGAAAGTATTGTTTTCATGTCGATTTTAAGAAATCGAGTTTTCACCGGATCTATACGTTTTCAGACCCCCTGGACCCAAAAAACATGTTTTCAGCGATTGGTCTGTGTGTGTGTGTGTGTGTGTGTGTGTGTGTGTGTGTGCGTGCGTGCGTGCGTACGTGCGTGCGTGGTGTGTGTGTGTGTGTGTGTGTGTGTGTGTGTGTGTGTGTGTGTGCGTGAACAAAATATCTCAAGAACGGAACATCGTACAAACTTGAAACTTGAAACTTAAGTTACATATCACTACCGGACCCGACACGAACATTTTCATCAAAATCGGTCAACCGGAAGTAGTAGTTTATTCGTATAATTTTTCACTTTTTTGCGATTTTCTCAAAAACTAGTCCTACGATTTTTTTAAAAATCGCCTGGTTTACTACATTTTTTATGCTCTACAATATAGGGTAGACGCCATGTTTGCTGAAATTCTGCTTGAGGCTGTTTTTACGTAAAAACATTTTCTTTTTAAGATTGCGGCTTTAATATGCATTTTAGCGCAAAACGTTATATAATAAACGTTGTAGAGAATGTAAAATTCTACAACTTTTATTTCAAACATTTTTTTGTATAACGCTTAGTTTAGCGGTAATTAGCGATTTTCTGTTTTTTTCTCACGAAAACTTGAGAAAAATCGATTTTTTTAACATTTCGGTCTTAGTATGCATTTTACGACAAAAGTGTATATAATTAAATTTATAAAAAATTAAAAGATCTACAACTTTTGTTTAGAGCATTTTTCTCTACAGAGCCTAGTTTAGCGTGAAAGCGTGATTTTCCGTATTTTTAAGCCAAACGTAGTTCGATTGTCATTTTGCGTCATTCACTCATGATTAAAATAAGGTTATGTTTTTGAGGTTAGTTTTTGTTTATTTCTAACATTTTATTAATAATGTTAGGTTTATTATTAATTATTTGCATTGGCAAGAGAAAGTTGTGTGAGTGTTTCACGCCAGATTTTTAATATTAAAGTCATTATTAAGACTTGAAAAATTTTACAACAAAAATATATTGGTAAAATGGATAAAATCATTATTTACTAAAAAGTCTAAAAAATATACTTGTTGATACATACAACAAATTCGATGAAATGCTACTTTAAGTTAATGAACACGAATATTTGAAACTAAAATTAACTTTAAAAAAATCTGGTGTGAAACACTCACACAACTTTCTCTTGCCAGTGCAAATAATTAACAATAAACCTAACATTAGTAATAAAACATAAGAAATAAACAAAAAACTAACCTCAATAAACATAACCTAATTTTAATCGTGAGTGAAAGACGCAAAATGATAATCAACCTCAGTTTGGCTTAGAAATACGGAAAATCACTTTTTTCCTCTAAACTAGGCTCTGTAGAGAAAAATGCTCTGAATAAAAGTTGTAGATCTTTTAATTTTCTATAAATTTAATTATATACACTTGTGCCATAAAATGCATACTAAGGCCGAAATCTTAAAAAAATAAATTTTTCACACATTTTCGTGAGAAAAAACAGAAAATCGCAAATTACCGCTAAACTAAGCGTTATACAAAAAATTGTTTGAAATAAAAGTTGTAGGATTTTAAATTCTCTACAACTTTTATTATGTAAATTGTTGCGCTAAAATGCATATTAAAGCCGTAATCTTAAAAAAACAACGTTTTTACTTGAAAACACCCTCACCAAGAATTTCAGCACGCATGACGCCTACCGTATCTTGTAGAGAATAAAAAATTGAGTAAACCAGGCGATTTTTAAAAAAATCGTAGGACCAGTTTTTGAGAAAATCACAAAAAAGTGAAAAATTACACGAGTAAACTACTACTTCCGGTTGACCGATTTTGATGAAAATGTTCGACTCGGGTCCGGTAAGGGTATGTAACTTAAGTTTCAAGTTTCAAATTCGTACGACGTTCCGTTCTTGAGATATTTTGTACACACACACACACACACACACACACACACACACACACACACATACAGACCAATCGCTAAAAACATGTTTTTTGGGTTTAGGGGGTCTGAAAACGTATAGATCCGGTGAAAACTCGATTTCGAAAAATCGACATGAAAACAATACTTTCCATCCTATATATTCGTATAGGCAAGAGAAAGTAATAAACTGATGATCGCCTCCATGGCGCAATGGTCAGCATGCTACACTCCAAAGCGGAGGTCTTAGGTTTGATTCCTGGCTAGGGTACAGAAAATTATTACACTTCACACCCAGCGTTCTTTCATCCAAAGAAATCACTAACACCTAACATTTTTATGGCTGTTATTTCACTCCAATGTGACTTCTATGGCACACTCCGTTAGAAAAGGTTAACCCTAACGGCGAAAAGGCGATTGAGCCGATTTGAATTTTTACGAAAGACTTCTCATCATATCGCGTTGCACGAGGTGTGGCTATTAAATAACGAGACTGACATTGCAAAAAAAAAAAATTTTTATTTTATACATTATCAATCATTGTCACCTTCAATACACACTCCTTCTCTATGCCTACAACGTTCCATGCGAATTTTCCATTGTTGGAAACAGTGCTGGAAGTCATCTTCTGTCAGCTCCTTCAGGACACGTGCCAAGAACGGAACATCGTACGAACTTGAAACTTGAAACTTAAGTTACATACCACTACCGGACCCGACATGAACATTTTCATCAAAATCGGTTAACCGGAAGTAGTAGTTTATTCGGGTAATTTTTCACTTTTTTGGGATTTTCTCAAAAACTGGTCCTACAATTTTTTTTTTAAATCGCCTAGTTTACTAAATTTTTTATGCTCTACATGATAGGGTAGGCGCCATGTTTGCTGAAATTCTTGGTGAGGCTGTTTTCAAGTAAAAAAAATTGTTATTTTAAGATTGCGGCTTTAATATGCATTTTAGTGCAAAACTTTATATAATAAAAAATGTAGAGAATTTAAAATCCTACAACTTTTAGTTCAAACATTTTTTTTTGTATAACGCTTAGTTTAGCAGTAATTAGCAATTTTCTGTTTTTTTCTCACGAAAACGTGTGCAAAATTGATTTTGTTAAGATTTCGACCTTAGCATGGATTTTACGACAAAAGTGTATACAATCAAATTTATAGGAAATTAAAAGATCTATAACTTTTATTTAATAAATTTTTCTCAACAGAGCCTAGTTTAGCGTGAAAGAGTGATTTTCTGTATTTTTAAGCCTGACTGAGGTTGATTTTCATTTTGCGTCTTTCACTCATGATTAAAATAAGGTTATGTGTTTTAAGATTATTTTTTTGTTTATTTCTTATGTTTTATTACTAATGTTAGGTTTATTGTTAATTATTTTCAATGGCAAGAGAAAGTTGTGTGAGTGTTTCACACCCAATGAGATGAAGATGATGTGTATGACGTGTAAATGAGGCTGTGTACTTTTCTACAGATACACTCGCAGAGTGGTGGGGGTTAATTAAACCCCCGCCACTGTCTAGTGTTCAAATACGTTTAAAAATAACTAATTTACGTTTACTAGGATTCGAGTCGTCGCCAAAATCAGCTGTTTAACAGCAGATTTTCGGAGACGAAGGTTCCTGGTTGAAATCCTAGTAAAGGTAGTTACTTTTATACGGATTTGAGTGCTAGACAGTGGTTGTGGGTGTACTTTGATGGTTGGGGTTCAATTAACCATACTCAGTGAGTGTGTCTGTAGAAGACTACGCAGTCTCATTTACACGTCATACACATCATCCTCATCTGATTGGGTCATCTCATTGCTTATTGTTCTCAATTGAACAGATTGCAACGTACACATATTAGGAATAAAAAACTAGGATTCGAACCAGTAACCTTCGTCTCCAAAAATCAGCTGTTAAACAGCTGATTTTGGCGACGACTTTACCTCTAGACCAACCCGGTGGGTTTCCTATATATTTACATTGGCAAGATTTTATTGTATTTTGAATCACCTGTTGTACAGTATGTGTGTGAGGACATGCGTACAAGTGTTTTATGGAAAGCAACGCCAGCGCCCAAATCGAACATATTTGGGTGCTGGTTTTTGGCGTTAAATTTCTAGTCGAGTGGGGCGATGGGTTGCCACACGAAACAGAGCCGAACACATAAGCGCCGGCGCTTGTATCGATTCTCTACGAATGCCTTCCCAACCTAACAGTTCACAGTTCTAGAATCGGTTACCCTGTAAGGTGGTGGATTTTCCGTCGTTTGTTGGACACATTTCGTCATTCGAAATGCCATGGATATGTTCGTTGCCAATCTTCAATGGTGTATTATGACCACACGAAGTAATATCCTAAAATTCGGATATTCTGTTGTTAGACCGCCCAATACAGGTAATTTCTATTCATCAATTTTCTTATCCATAGTATGGCAAATTGCATTGATTTTCTCACCTATCTTAGTCTATTACCACATTTTTAATTTACTCGCTTTGTATATTATAATATTGTAATGGAAATTTTTACCACAAGTGATTAAAATCAAAATTTTCAGTAACCGAATGATAAAAATGTTCAATACTTTTACGCCCCCCGAAGCCAAAAATTTGGTATTTAAAAAATCATTTAAATTTATTTTTCTTTTACAGTCTCATTGGATCTTTTTAGTTAATTTATTTTGATATTTTATGTTTCTTAACTTAATTTTTTACTTTCTCTAGTTTATAGGAATATACAGGAAGGAAAATATTGTTTTCATGTCGATTTTAAGAAATCGAGTTTTCACCGGATCTATACGTTTTCAGACCCCCTGAACCCAAAAAACATGTTTTTAGCTATTGGTGTGTGTCTTATTCTATTGCCAAATTTTTAATTTACTCGCTCTGTATATTATAATATTGTAAAGAAAATTTTCAGTAATCGAATGTTAACAATGTTTAACACCTTTACGCCCCCAGAAGCCAAAAATTTGCCTTTCTCTTGCCTATATGAATATATAGAATGGAAAGTATTGTTTTCATGTTGATTCACTGGATCTACACGTTTTCAGACCCCTTGAATCCAAAAAACATGTTTTTAGCGATTGGTCTGTGTGTGTGCGTGTGTGTGTGTGTGTGTGTGTGTGTGTACGTGTGTGAACAGAATATCTCAAGAACGGAACGTCGTACGAACTTGAAACTTGAAACTTTAGTTACATACCACTACCGGACCCGACACGAACATTTTCATCAAAATCGGTCAACAGGAAGCTGTATGTTATATGTTTAAAGACCGCCCAATACAGGTAACTTCTATTCATCAATTTTCTTATTCATTGTATGGCAAGTTGCATTGATTTTCTCACCTATCTTAGTCTATTATAACATTTTTAATTTACTCGCTTTGTATATTATAATATTGTAATGAAAATTTTTACCACAAGTGATTAAAATCAAAATTTTCAGTAACCGAATGATAAAAGTGTTCAATACTTTAGCGCCCCCCGAAGCCAAAAATTTGGTGTTTAAAAATATCATTTAAATTTATTTTTCTTTTACAGTCTCATTGGATCTTTTTGTCAATTTTGATATTTTATGTTTCTTACCTTACCTAATTTTTTACTCTCTCTTGCCTAAATGAATATATAAGAAGGAAAGTATTGTTTTCATGTCGATTTTTCGAAATCGAGCTTTCACCGGATATACACGTTTTCAGACCCCCTGAATCCAAAAAACATGTTTTTAGCGATTGGTCTGTGTGTCTTAGTCTATTACCAAATGTTTAATTTACTCGCTCTGTATTTTATAATATTGTAAAGAAAATTTTCAGTTAACAATGTTCAATACTTTTACGCCCCCAGAAGCCAAAAATTTGGTATTTTAAGAATATAATTTTTAATTTTTTTTCTTTTACAGCCTAGTTGGATCTTTTTACTCAATTTATTTTGATATTTTATGTTTCTTAACTTAATTTTTTACTTTCTCTTGCTTAAATTAATACATAAGACCCCCTGAATAAAAAAGCATGCTTTAAGCTATTAGTCTGCGCGCGCGCGCGTGCGTGTGTGTGTGTGTGCGCGCGTACATACGTGCGTGCGTGTTAACAAAATATCTCAAAAGCTAAATATTGTACGAAGTTAAAACTTTAAACTTAAGTTAGGTACCACTAGAGGACCCGACACAAACATTTTCATCAAAATCGGTCAACCGGAAGTAGTAGTTTATTCGTGTAATTTTTCACTTTTTTGCGATTTTCTCAAAAACTGCTTCTATGATAGTATTTAAAAGTCGCCTTATTTACTATATTTTTATGCTCTACAAGATAGGGCCATGCCTGCTGAAATTCTTGAGGAGGCTGAGCTATCGTAGAAAAAAATGTTTTTTTTTAAGTTTCTGGCCTAAATATGGATTTAAAGGCAAAAATTTATATAATCAAAGTTGTAGACAATTTAAAAATCTACAACTTTTATTTCAAACATTTCTTTGTATAACGCTTAGTTTAGTGATACTTAGTGATTTTCTGTTGTTTATTTTCATGGAAGTCTGTAAAAAATTGATTTTTTAAGATTTCGGTCTTAGTATGCATTTTACGACAAAAATGTAGGCTATATATTTTTTTTTGTAATCCCTAGTTTGTGTACGTTGCAATCTGTTCAATTCAGAACAATAAGCAACCCCATGACCCAATGAGATGAGGATGATAATATGTATGACGTGTAAATGAGACTGTGTAGTCTTGTACAGACTCAGGTCGACCATTTCTGAGAGGTATGGTTAATTGAACCCAACCATCAAAGTACACCGGTAACCACTGTCTAGTATTCAAATCCGTATAAAAGTAACTAACTTTACTAGGATTTGAACCAGGAACCTTCGTCTCCGAAAATCAGCTGATAAACAGCTGATTTTGGCGACGAGTTTTTTCCTCTAGACCAACCCGGTGGCTAAAAGTGTATATAATAAAATTTATTGAAAATTAAAAGATCTACATCTTTTATTTAGAGCATTTTTCTCTACAGAGCCTAGTTTAGCGTAAAAAAGTGATTTTCCGTGTTATTAAGTCAAACTAAGCTTGGTTTTCATTTTGCATCATTCACTCATGATTAAAATAAGGTTATGTTTTTTTGAGGTTAGTTTTTTGTTTATTTTCTAATATTTTATTACTAATGTTAGGTTATATTGGTCATTATTTGCATTGACATGAGAAATTTGTGTAAATGTTTCACGTTATATTTTTAATTTACTCGTTCTGTATTTTAAAATATTATTGCAATAAAAATTTTTACCACAATGTTTTTTACTTTCTCTTGCCTATATGAATATATAGGAAGGAAAGTATTGTTTTCATGTCGATTTTTCGAAATTGAGTTTTCACCGGATTTACACGTTTTCAGACCCCCTGAACCCAAAAAACATGTTTTTAGCGATTGGTCTGTGTGAACAGAATATCTTAATAACGGAACATCGTACGAACTTGAAACTTGAAACTTAAGTTACATACCACTACCGGACCCGACACGAACATTTTCATCAAAATCGGTCAACCGGAAGTAGTACTTTATTCGTATAATTTTTCACTTTTTTGGCGATTTTCTCAAAAACTGAACATACGATTAATTTTAAAATTACCTGGTTTACTCAATTTTTTATTCTCTACAAGATAGGGTAGGTGTCATGTTTGCTGAAATTCTTGGTGAGGCTGGTTTCACGTAAAAAATACTTTTTTTAAGATTACGGCTTTAATATGCATTTTAGCGCAAAAATTTATATAATACAAAATGTAGATAATTTTAAATCCTACATTTCTTATTTTAAAATTTTTTTTGTATAACGCTTAGTTTAGCGGTAATTAGCGTTTTTTTGTTTCTCTCACGAAAACGTGAAAAATCGATTTATTTAAGATTTCGGCCTTAGAATGCATTTTATGACAAAAGTGTATATAACCAAATTTATAGAAAATTAAAAGATCTACAACTTTTATTTATAGCATTTTTCTCTACAGAGCCTATTTTAGCGTAAAAAAGTGATTTTTCGTATTTTTAAGCCAAACTGAGGTGGTTTTCATTTTGCGTCTTTCACTCATGATTAAAATAAGGTCATGTTTTTTTGAGGTTAGTTTTTTATTTATTTCCAATGTTTTATTACCAATGTTAGGTTTCTTTTTAACTATTTACATTGGCAAGAGAAAGTTGTGTGAGTGTTTCACACCAGATTTTTACCAAACTTTTTACCAAAGTAGATGCAATGGTAAACCATCTCACTCCTCATTTTACCTAAACTGAGATCCTTTGAAATATTTTAAGGGAAAATTTCAATTGAAATGTAAATACATACAATTTTGGCAGAGATCGGGAGAAAGTATATAATAATGAAATCGCTGAAAACAGTTTTAGCACTATAAGAAAATGTCATTCAAAGAGAAATCCACGGGTGCCTACTTGTGTATAATATATCGTATCTTGAATAATAAAGAGAAATGATAAACTAATGGACATACACCTATATTAAAAGACACCTAATTTTCTTACTAGGTTTTTCTTTTCTTCGCTTTCTTTATGGAAAATTATATTCACGTTAGTATTAATACAGGTAACTTTTACACTGGGTGAGTCATAAGTAAGTTATATATTTTTTTTTATATATATGTCCCTAATTTGTGTAGGTTGCAATCTGTTCAATTGAGAACAATAAGCAACCCCATCACCCAATGAGATGAGAATGATATGTATGACGTGTCAATGAGGTGTAGTCGTGTACAGACTCAGGCCAACCATTCCTGAGTGAGTGTAGTTGATTGAACCCCAAACATCAAAGTACACCGGTAACCACTGTCTAGTATTCAAATCCGTAAAAAAGTAGCTACCTTTACTAGGATTTGAACCAGGAACCTTCGTTTCCGAAACATCAGTTGTTAAACAGCTGATTTTGGCGACGACTTTACCTCTAGACCAGAGGTTCCCAAATTGTGTGCCGCGAGGCCGGCCAAGTGAGACGCGGAACTCAAGGAAAATAAATTAAATTAAATTTAAACGGTCCAACAAAATGATGCCTAGCCGATGACTTTAAGTAAGTATGTATAAGTATGATATAAGTGCGTTTATATCAAGTAATGGCATAAAGCAATAGGTG
The DNA here is from genome assembly GCA_035578175.1 of Catonia carolina. Lineage (NCBI taxonomy): Eukaryota > Metazoa > Arthropoda > Insecta > Hemiptera > Achilidae > Catonia > Catonia carolina. The sequence continues at coordinate 907,732 of JAQMRL010000031.1, forward strand.
TGCCGCGGCTATTGGCCCTTTTTTTTGCAGTGTGCTGCGAGAAAAAAAATTAAAAAAAAAAATTTTTAAGAAACGCTATTATTTAACAATTAATCAAAAAGAAATGAACTAAAAAGGAAAAAAGAAAAAGTTAACAAAAAAAAATCACAGACATTACAGTTAAAAATAAAAGCGTGGCGCATTAATATATATAATATTTATTGTAAAATATTCGTTGTAAAATATTATATATATAATGCGCCACGCTTTTATTTTTAACTGTAATGTCTGTGAATTTTTTTTTGTAAATTTTTTTCTTTTTTTCTTTTTAGTTCATTTCTTTTTGATTAATTGTTAAATAATAGCGTTTCTTAAAAAAAATTTTTTTTTTTATTTTTTTTTTATTTTTTTGTAATTTTTTTTTCTGCGATTTTTTTGTAAATTTTTTTAATTTTTTTCTTTTTAGTTAATTTTTTTTAAGTAATTGTTAAATAAAAGCGTTTTTAAAATTTTTTTTTTAAATTTTAAAATTTTTTTTTACAAACACCTCCACAGCGTATTGTCATCGAAGATAAACAAGTGTGCAAAGTTTGATTCATATTGATACGGTAGAAGTATTAAAATTTTAAGTTGCAAGATTTGATGGATCCAAGAGTAAGCTAAATAAAAGCGTTTAAAAAGTTTGGGAAACACTGCTCTATACCAACACGGTGGGTTGAGTTAAAAATAGTTGTTGTTTACGTCATCAGCCTGTAAACTGGTTTGAACCTGTAGAGGTTTTACTAAGTAACAACAAGGAGTCAGGTGGTTTACCATGCCTTCCTCGCCGAGTGGAAAAGTACGCTTATCAGCATGCCGGGCCCTTTAAAAAGCACATATTTTCCACTCTGCAAATGACACCTTCACTTCATTCACCACACAATCCAACTGTATAATGAAATTCATTACTTTCAGAGGAGATAACTCTGATTAGTGTCACAATACAACCTCTATCTCTTCTGTTCTTAAATAGTTCAGTCATTTAATTGTGAAAAGCACATATTTTCCACTCTGTAAACGAAACCTTCTTCACTTCATTCACCACAGGGTCCAACTGTACAATGAAATTCATTACTTTCAGAGGAGATAACTGTGATTAGTGTCACAATACACCTCTACCCTCTTCTCTTATTAAATGATTCACTCATTTAATTGGGTGACCATGTAATAAGAAACACAACTATTTATTTTACCCCTGCAACGAACAAATTGAGTGTAAATAATTTGTAAAAAATAGTAGTGATTTTTAAATATGGAAGATACGAGTAAACCATTAGATAGCCGCATTTTTCTGCTGATTATAAAACTTAATGTTATTAAAATTGGAGTTAACACTCTTTACCTCTAGGGCTCAGAGTTCATCTGAATACTGTACTTGTGGAATACAGAAAGAAATGAAAAAGGTATCCCAGTGAAAAGTCGAGCGACTTTTGGGTTATCCAGTAGATAATACGAGAATAGAATAGAAGATAATAATATATAGGCCAGTGTCAGTGTCAGTGTTATAATACAATAACAGTTAATAATGGAAATCCGAACGCAGATCATGTGAACAAGAAATATGCATAATTTCCAGATTCGTTTCACACGAAACTGACACTCAGTTGAGTGTCCACTCAACACTCTCCATCGCACCATAATGTTTTACATGTTGGACTCTCAAGTTCCCTTACACTAGATATTTATATAGCCTCCTAGTAACCGTGAAATTCCCAGCCTCGATAGCCTAGTTAGACAGTTATCCAGTGTTCGAATTTGGCAGACTGCAAACCAATTTTTAATCTTTTAATTTTTTACTTTCTCTTGCCTATATGAATATCTGCCCATACCAGACAGATGGAGTGTTAAATTATTTACACTCAACCTGTTCGTTGCAGGGATAAAATAAATAAATCTGTTTCTTATTACATGGTCACCCCAATTAAATGAGTGAATCATTTAAGAAGAGAAGAGGTAGAGGTGTATTGTGACACTAATCACAGTTATCTCCTCTGAAAGTAATGAATTTCGGGTTCCTTAGGCCTACACTAGATATTTATATAGCCTCCTAGTAACCGTGAAATTCCCAGCCTCGATAGCCTAGTTAGACAGTTATCCAGTGTTCGAATTTGGCAGACTGCAAACCAACTTTTAGCTTTTAATTTTTTACTTTCTCTTGCCTATATGAATATATAGGAAGGAAAGTATTGTTTTTCATGTCGATTTTTTCGAAATCGAGTTTTCACCGGATCTATATGTTTTCAGACCCCCTGAACCCAAAAAACATGTTTTTAAGCGATTGTCTGTGTGTGTGTGTGTGTGTGTGTGTGTATACAAAATATCTCAAGAACGGAACATCGTACGAACTTAAAACTTGAAACTTAAGTTACATATCCTTACCGGACCCGACACGAACATTTTCATCAAAATCGGTCAACCGGAAGTAGTAGTTTATTCGTATAATTTTTCACTTTTTTGTGATTTTCTCAAAAACTGGTCCTATGATTTTTTTGAAAATCGCCTGGTTTACTAAATTTTTTATTTTCTACAAGATAGGGTAGGCGTCATGTGTGCTGAAATTCTTGGTGAGGGTGTTTTCCTCGTAAAAAGTTGTTTTTTTAAGATTACGGCTTTAATATGCATTTTAGCGCAACAATTTACATAATAAAAGTTGTAGAGAATTTAAAACCCCACAACTTTTATTTCAAACAATTTTTTGTATAATGCTTAGTTTAGCGGTAATTAGCGATTTTCTGTTTTTTTCTCACGAAAACGTGTGAAAAATTGATTTTTTAAAGATTTCGGCCTTATTATGCATTTTACGACAAAAGTGTATATAATTAAATTTATAGAAAATTAAAAGATCTACAACTTTTATTTAAAGCATTTTTCTCTACAGAGCCTAGTTTAGCGTGAAAGAGTCATTTCCGTATTTTTAAGCTGAACTGAGGTTGATTTTCATTTTGAGTGTTTCACTCATGATTAAAATAAGGGTTATGTTTTTTGAGGTTAGTTTTTTGTTTATTTCTAATGTTTTATTACTAATGTTAGGTTATATTGTTTAAATTATTTGCACTGGCAAGAGAAAGTTGTGTGAGTGTTTCACACCAGATTTTTTACTTTCTCTTGCCTATATGAATATCTGCCCATAACAGACAGATGGAGTGTTAAATTATTTACACTCAATCTGTTCGTTGCAGGGCTAAAATAAATAAATCTGTTTTTTATCACATGTGTTGTTGTTTAGGTCAACAGCCGAAAGGCTGGTTTGAACCTCTAGAGGTTTTTACTAAGTAAATACGAGGACTGAAGTGGGTTACCATTGCCCCTTCCTCACTGAGTGGAAAAGTATGCTTATCAGCATGCCGGGGCCCTCTGAAAAGCACATATTTTCCACTCTGCAAATGACACCTTCACTTCACTCACCACAGGGTCCAACTGTATAATGAAATTCATTACTTTGAAAGGAGATAACTGTGATTAGTGTCACCTAACACACCTCTACCTCTTCTCTTCTTAAACGATTCAGTCATTAAATTGGCTGACCATGTGGTAATAAACAGAACTATTTATTTTAGCCCTGCAACTAACAGATTGAGTGTAAATAATTTGACACTCCACCTGTCTATTATGGGCGCTTATCACATGTTCAGCCAATTAAATGACTGAATCATTTAAGAAGAGAAGAGGTAGAGGTGTACTGTAACACTAATCAGAGTTATCTCGTCTGAAAGTAATGAATTTCTGGTTCCTCAGGCTTACACTAGATATTTATATACTAGTAACCATGAAATTCCCAGCCTCGATAGCCTAGTTAGACAGTTATCCAGTGTTCGTATTTGGCAGACTGCAAACCAACTTATATCTTTTAATTTTTTACTTTCTCTTGCCTATATGAATATCTGCCCATAACAGATAGATGGAGTGTTAAAATATTTACACTCATTCTGTTCGTTGCTGGGCTTGAATACGAGGGTCGTTTGAAAAGTTTGTGCAAAGTCGGATAGATGGCACTACTGGCGCATATCGAGCATACGTTTTAGTTAGTACCATCTGTTGGAAAAACACATCTGTAGTTTCAGCCAGATCGGTCTATTTCTTTGTGTTTGACATTCGTTTTAATCGAGCAAGTCGAGTGATTTTCAAAAAAATGGATGGAAAAGAATTTTGTGTGAAGTGTTGCAAGGACGGTTTACAGCTGTTCCAGAAGAATTCGCAGGACTTTAAGCGTCGTTTCGTCACTGTGGATGAAACATGGGATACATCACTACACTCCTGAGACCAAAGAACAATCTAAATAATGGGGTTATGAAGGTGGAATCTGCGCCAAAAAAGGCGAAGACAGTTCCTTCGGCCGGAAAGATTATGGCGACTGTCTTTTGGGATTCACAAGGAATAATCTTCATCGATTATCTGGAAAAGGGTAAAACTATTTATTACAGGTGCATATTATTCATCGTTATTGGACCGTTTGAAAACCGAGCTGCAAAATAAACGCCCACGATTGCCCCACAAAAAGTCCTTTTCCATCACGACTGGACTGGACTGTGGTGAATGAAGTGAAGGTGTCATTTGCAGTGTGGAAAATATGTGCTTTTCAGAGGGCCTGGCATGCTGATAAGCGTACTTTAACACTCAGTGAGTTGTGGCAATTGTAAACCACTTCACTCTTCGTTTTTTTACTTAACGCACTCTGATATGTGAACCAGCCGGCTGTGACCTAAACAACAACGTATGAAAGAATAGAAAGGAAAGTATTATTTTTATGTCGTTTGTTCGAAATCGAGTTTTCACCGGATCTACTCGTTTTCAGACCCCCTCAACCCAAAAAAACATGGTTTTAGCGATTGGTGTGTGTGTGTGTGTATGTGTGTGTGTGTGTGTGTTGTTGTTGTTGTTGTTGTTGTTGTTGTTGTTGTTTAGGTCATCAGCCGAAAGGCTGGTTTGAACCTATAGAGGTTTTACTAAGTAAAACGAAGAGTGAAGTGGTTTACAATTGCCTTTCTCACTGAATGAAAAAGTACGCTTATCAGCATGCCGGGCCCTCTGAAAAGCACATATTTTTCCACTCTGCAAATGACATTTTCACTTCATTCACCACAGGGTCCAACTGTATAATGAAATTCATTACTTTGAAAGGAGATAACTGTGATTAGTGTCACAGTACACCTCTACCTCTTCTGTTCTTAAATGATTCAGTCATTTAATTGGGTGACCATGTGATAAGAAACAGAAATATTTATTTTAGCCCTGCAACTAACAGATTGAGTGCAATTAATTTACACACTCCGCCTGTCTGTTAATGGGCAGTGTGTGTGTTTGTGAACAGAATATCTCAAGAACGGAACATCGCACGAAGTTAAAACTTGAAACTTAAGTTAGATACCAGAAGAGGACTGACATGTACATTTTCATCAAAATCGGTCAATTGGAAGTAGTAGTTTATTCATGTCATTTTTCACTGTTTACGATTTTCTCAAAAACGGGCTCCTACGATTTTTTTTAAAAATTCCTTCAATTACTATATTTTTTATACTCTACCAGATAGGGTAGGCGGCATGTCTGCTGAAATTCTTGGGGAGGCTGTTTTCTCGAAGAAAAAATATGGTTTTTTTTAAGATTGCGGCCCTAATATGCATTTTAGCGCAAAAGTGTTTACAATAAATATTGTAGATAATTTAAAAATCTACAACTTTTATTTCAAACATTTCTTTGTATAACGCTTAGTTAGTTTAACGGCACTTAGTGATTTTCTTTTGAAAAGAGCCGCCATTTTAAATTATTAAACACTTAGAAAATAAAAGGCCGGTGATTATGCCAAACTCTACCCTTTCCGTCTCCCCTAAAATCATAAACTAACCCTTACCTAAAATTATACCATTTGTCCATGTTAAGTACGGTGCGTGCCTTCCCCTCCCCAAGACAATAAAACTCCCACATAACTGAAAAAGACCACTGAAAAACAAAATGAAAGAAAAGAGCCGCTCTTAAACCCACTTGTCCGTTAATATAAATTTTCATCCACGAGTAACTTCTTAAAATACATTACCTACTTTGAAGTCCCAGTCCCAATCCCGCAAGAGCCAGAATCCTATTTCCTAATTATAAACTATAAAATTCCCCCTAAATTTCATGAGGTTGCAATTATTCAGTAAAATTGTTCCCCGAGCGACCAGGTGTTCCTTAACACGATGTCGCCATCATAGGGCTTCTCAGCCCTTTCAACCAGGATTCAGGATTCAGTGATTTTCTGTGGATTTTTTTTCATAAAAATCGGTAAAAATGGATTTTAAAGATTTCGGCCTTTAAGCATTTTACGACAAATGTGTACATAATAAAATTTATATTTAGATTATTGAAAAATGTACAATTTTTGTTTTAAGCATTTTTCTCTACAATACCTTTTGCAGGGTGGAAAAGTAATTTTCCATATTATTAAGCCAAACTCTAAGGTTGATATTCATTTTGCACCATTAAATCATGATTAAAATAAGGTTGTTTTTTTTTTGTTTATTTCTAATGTATTATTATAGATTAATGTTAATTATTTGCATTGGCAAGAGAAAATCGTGTGAGTGTTCACACCAGATTTTTAATTAAATAATGAAAAACATTTGAAATTATAATTACAATTTTTAATTCGTAAAGTATTTTTTTATTTAATTTATTTTTCTATTTTTTTGTTTTTTTGTTTTTTGTTTTAACGTCCGACTGTTCTGCAATTTCTGCTAATGCAGACGGTGAAGGATGAAATGATTTTTGTAACGTATGAAAATATGCCGTGCCTGAATGGGATTCGAACCCAAAACCGCATGAAATTATTTTTCTAGTAGGTATAGTAAACGTCACACAATTTACAACACTGGCTCACTTAGTAACCAATGAAGAAGTTGCTAAAAGACTTCTAAATTTGACTAATTACAACCCATCTCGAATAACTTGTTGTTGTTTAGGTGGTCATCAGCCGAATGGAGGCTGGTTTAAACGTGTAGAGGTTAAAACTAAGTAAAACGAGGAGTGAGGTGGTTTACCATTGCCACAACTCACTCAGTGGAAAAGTACGCTTTTCAGCATGCCGGGCCCTCTGAAAAGCACATATTTTCCACTCTGCAAACGACACCTTCTTCACTTCATTCACCACAGGGTCCAACTGTACAATGAAATTCATTACTTTCAGAGGAGATAACTCTGAGTAGTGTCTTTTACATCTCTACCTCTTCTGTTCTTAAGTGATTCAGTCATTTAATTGGGTGACCATGTGATAAGAAACAGAACTATTTATTTTAGCCCTGCAACGAACAAATTGAGTGTAAATAATTTGACACTCCACCTGTCTGTTATGGGCAGTCGAATAACTTAAAAAATATTAAAAAAAAAATCTAGTGTGAAACACTCACATAACTTTCTCTTACCAATGCAAATAATTAACAATATAACCTAACATTAGTAATAAAACAGTAGAAATAAACAAAAAAACTAACTTCAAGAAACATAATCGTATTGTAATCGTGAGTGAAAGACGTAAAGTGAAAATCGACCTCAGTTCAGCTTAAAAATACGGAAATGACTCTTTCACGCTAAACTAGGCTCTTTAGAGAAAAATGCTTTAAATAAAAGTTGTAGATCTTTTAATTTCCTATAAATTTGATTATATACACTTTTGTCGTAAAATGCACGCCAAGGCCGAAATCTTAAAAAAAAACGATTTTCACACGTTTTGTGAGAAAAAAAACAGAAAATCACTAATTACCGCTAAACTTAGCGTTATACAAAAATATGTTATGGTATAAAAGTTGTAAAATTTTAAATTCTCTACAACTTTTATTATCTACATCTTTGCGCTAAAATGCATTTTAAAGCCGCAATCTTAAAAAAACAATTTTTTTACGTGAAAACAGCTTCACCAAGAATTTCAGTAATAATAGCGCTACCCTATCTTATAAAGCATAAAAATTTAAGTAAATCAGGCGATTTTGAAAAAAATCGTAGGACCGGTTTTTGAGAAAATTGCAAAAAATTGAAAAATTACATGAATAAACTACTTCTTCCGGTTGACTGATTTTGATGAAAATGTTCGTGTCGGGTCCGGTAGTGGTATGTAACTTAAGTTTCAAGTTTCAAGTTCGTACGATGTTTCGCATATAGACAAGAGAAAGTAAAAATATCTGAAATACATTTTGCTTTTTGATTGACAGGAAGATTGGATGTATTAAATTAACAAATTATTTTTATTATTTTTGATAAAATTGTTTAGCAAAGAAATAAAATAAAAATTTTTTTAGTTAATGTGGTATTCGAACTCACGACTCTCGTACGATAATATCAAAATTAAAATTTTTACTAACCTCTAAATGCGCACAGCTATAGTACGCGAAATTTGTCTTATGTAAGTATCACGCTATATCAAAATTTCTTCTTTTTTTTGCAATCCCTATTGTGTGTACGTTGCAATTTGTTCAATTGAGAACAATTGGCAGCCCCATGACCCAATGAGATGAGGATAATGTGTATGACGTGTAAATGAGACTGTGTAGTCTTGTACAGACTCAGGTCGACCATTCCTGAGAGAGTATGGTTAATTGAACCCCAACCATAAAAGCACACCGGTAGCAACTGTCTAGTATTCAAATCCGTATAAAAGTAACTACCTTTACTAGGATTTGAACCAGGAACCTTCGTCTCCAAAAATCAGCTGACTCAAGGCGACGACTTTACCTCTAGACCAACGGTTCACAAAGTGGGGGGCGCGCCCCCCAAGGGAGGCGTGAAGACACGTCAAGGGGGCGCGGGACTTCGAGATAGATTTACCCTCCATAACGGATCCTTTCAGTGTCAACATAGACTTCCTGCCCGAATTACTTAAAAAACAAGTTTTAGAAATAAAAAAATGTTTTTGCTGTGAAAAACAATTTCGATAAAATTGACAAAACATCACTTTGTGTTAAGTATTACCAAGTTTACCCCAGTATATAACAGCAAGCGGCAGTAATTGTAATTATCTTTATCAAGCACACTTTATTTGTGCGGAAAAGTGTTTTCAGCACTTGTTACAATAAAAACAAAGCATCGGTGCAATGTTGGTTTTATCAATGATTTACGTTGGGCACTTTCTAATAATCAACTTTTTTTGAAAAAAAATGCGAGGTCAACCATCCACTGATTTATTTTGTCTCTTGTTAGAATTAAATTGCAACTTCTAATGCTACAAAAAATAAAAAAATAAATGTATGGTAATTCAATGTAATACGTGATTTTTCATTGCCCAATAAAATTGTGTAAGGGGGCGTGAGAAGTTTTCTTTTTGGCAAAAGGGGGCGTAAAAGGTAGAAGTTTGGGAACCGCTGCTCTAGACCAACCCGGTGGGTTTTATATCGAAATTGAATAACATTTTGTATTTATTTATTAATAATTAAATTATTAGCTATTAAAATGTTTTGTAATCTGTTTCCAAACGACTTGAGTAACAAAAGCAAGATTACACCCTTATATTACGTCACGCCGCTGGAGTGTCTCGGCCTGAGAGGGGTAGCTGGATCAGAACCATTTGCCACAAGGTGATGAAGTTCGGCCGCCAAAGGGGTTGGGTGGGTCACAATATTTTGAAGTTTGAAAATTTGTTTGTTTAAAAATTAAGTTTGAAGTTTCAAAATTTAAAATTAATTTAAATTTAATTTAATTTTGCCGGCCGCATTGGCGCAGTTGGTAACGTGCTCGCCACTCATCATGCGGTCCTGGGTTCGAATCCCATTCAGGCACGGCATATTTTCATACGTTTCAAAAAATCATTTCATCCTCATTGCACACAGTTACACCCCAACGTCGTCGCTAATGACCTTTGCAGTTGATGCGACGTTAAATAAATTAAAAAAAAAATTTTAAATTTGAAGGTTTTGAAATTTCAGCTTTGAGTGTTAAGGTTTGAATGTATGATACTTTGAGTTTTTTTGTTTTCTCATGCGACCTGAAAATTTTCGGGTTACCAAATTTTTATTTAATTTTCTTCGCTAAATAACATGCCGTTAAGTGATTATTTTGTATTCCGAAAATTTTAAAATATTTGTTGGGTTAGTAATCACCATAGGACCCCGACCTAAAATTTAATAAATTCTCCGTGACTCTAGGGCAGTGTTTCCTAACCGGTGGTCCGCGGACAAAAGGTGGTCCTTGAGAGCCTTCGGGGTGGTCCGTGAGAGTCCGGTGACTACTTATAAAAAATTAGTATTTTCCCATGATTAAATCAAAGTTACGATTTTCATGGAACAAGATTATGTAAAGGTAGAAGAGTTGTGGTGATCTTGGGCTTCCCCAAGATTCGGCAAGTAGCTTTGTGGTATCTTATGATTTTTTTCAACCACTTATTTGTGTGAGGAGGGGTTCTCTAGTTCATTGTTAATTAAAAACAAACAACGAAATCGGCTAAGTGTAAGCAGTGATTTGAGAGTAGCTCTTAGCAAGAGCCTAAAACTTAAAATTCCTCAGCTAGTCAGAAAGATTCGTGCACAAAAGTCGCATTGAAATTTTCATTTCATTTTTAATTCATTTTTTAATTTTCATTGTTATTTTCGACTAAGTAAATTCTGTATTCCTTATTTTATTAAAAGACAATTTACAATTAAAATATTTTTACTTTTTGTGATGTACAATGTACCCTACTTTCTGAAAATAATAATTATATGTTTGTAATTTTCTCTAAAATGTATTTTCACTCGCGTCCACTTTTTAAACAACCTGTACGAGTAACATACAGATAAAGGAAAAAGAAAATATAAAACAGTTGAAGAAAAAAAATGAAAAATATTCAGGGAGAAATTGGTAGAAAAACATACGTGATCATGATCATAATCATCAAATGATTACTGAAAGTCAGTGACCGATATTTTCATCACAAACTCAACAGAAGAGACACCTCCTCCTCCTCCTCTTCCTCCTCCGCCGCGTCATCGACCAATCATAACATCCGTTGATTTATTTTATATATTCAAAGAAATGAGAGCGGAAATAATCGAATTGTGTTTAAGAGAATCGATGAATCGATCATTCCTTCTTCAAAAGAATAAAATAATGAAGAATCGAAAAGAAAGGTGTTTCTACTTTTCATATGTTCACATCTCTATTCATATTATTATTATTATTATTATTATTTTACTTGGTACAATGACAATGCAAATAAAGTGGATGAAATTTCACAAATATTTTCAAATTATATATTAAAAATCTGGTGTGAAACACCCTCACAACTTTCTCTTGCCTATGCAAATAATAAACAATAATCCCAACATTAGTAATAAAACATTAGAAATAAACAAAAAACTAACGTCAGTAAACATAATTGCCCCACCGGGTTGGTCTAGAGGTAAAGTCGTCGCCAAAATCAGCTGTTTAACAGCTGATTTTCGGAGATGAAGGTTCCTGGTTCAAATCCTAGTAAAGGTAGTTACTTTTATACGGATTTGAATACTAGACAGTGGTTACCGGTGTACTTTGATGGTTGGGGTTTAATTAACCATACTGTCTCAGGAATGGTCGGCCTGGATCTGTACAAGACTACACCTCATTTACACGTCATACACATCATCCTCATCTCATTGGGTCATGGGGTTGCTTATTGTTCTAAATTGAACAGATTGCAACGTACACAAATTAGGAATAAAAAAAAAAAAGTAAACATAACCTAATTTTAATCTTGAGTGAAAGACCCAAATTGAAAATCGACCTCAATTTGACTTAAAAATACGGAGAATCACTCTTTCTCACTAAACTAGGCTCCGTGGAGAAAAATTCTCTCAATAAAAGTTGTAGATCTTTTAATTTTCTATAAATTTAATTATATACACTTTTGTCGTAAAATTCATACTAAGGCCGAAATCTTAACAAAATCAATTTTTCACACATTTTCGCGAGAAAAAACAGAAAATCGCAAATTACCGCTAAACTAAGCGTTATACAAAAAATTGTTTGAAATAAAAGTTGTAGGATTTTAAATTCTCTACAACTTTTATTATGTAAATTGTTGCGCTAAAATGCATATTAAAGCCGTAATCTTAAAAAAACAACGTTTTTACGAGAAAACACCCTCACCAAGAATTTCAGCACACATGACGCCTACCCTATCTTGTAGAAAATAAAAAAATTTAGTAAACCAGGCGATTTTAAAAAAAATTGTAGGACCAGTTTTTGAGAAAATCACAAAAAAGTGAAAAATTACACGAATAAACTACTACTTCCGGTTGACCAATTTTGATGAAAATGTTCATGTCGGGTCCGGTAAGGGTATGTAATTTAAGTTTCAAGTTCGTACGACGTTCCGTTCTTGAGATATTTTGTACACGCACACACACACACACGCACGCACGCGCGCGCGCGCACACACACACACACACATACAGACTAATCGCTAAAAACATGTTTTTTGGGTTCAGGGGGTCTGAAAACGTATAGATCCGGTGAAAACTCGATTTCGAAAATCGACATGAAAACAATACTTTCCTTCCTATATATTCATATAGGCAAGAGAAAGTAAAAATCTGGTATGCAACACCCTCACAACTTTCTCTTGCCAATGCAAATAATTAACAATATTTTTCTTTCTTTTTAATTCCTAATATGTGTACGTTGCAATCTGTTCAATTGAAAACAATAAGCAACCCCATGACCCAATGAGATGAGGATGATGTGTATGACGTGTAAATGAGACTGTGTACTCTTCTACAGACACACTCACAGAGTATGGTTAATTGAACCCCAACCATCAAAGTACACCCACAACCACTGTCTAGCATTCAAATCCGTATAAAAGTAACTACTTTTACTAGGATTTGAACCAGGACCTTTCGTCTCCGAAACTCAGCTGTTAAACAGCTGATTTTGGCGACGATTTTGCCTTTAGACTAACCCGGTGGGTTAACAATATTATGTAACATTAGTAATAAACAAAAACTAACCTCAATAAACATAACCTAATTTTAATCATGAGTGAAAGACGCAAAATGAAAATCAACCTCAGTTTGGCTTAAGAATACAGAAAATCATTCTTTAAAGCTAAACTAGGCTCTGTAGAGAAAAATGCTCAAAATAAAACTTGTAGACATTTTAATTTCCTCTAAATTTCACTATACACTTTTGTCGTACAATTCATGCTCGGGCTGAAATCTTTAAAATATCGTTTTTTCACACGGTTTCGTGAGAAAAAACAGAATATCGCTAATTACCATTAAAACTACGCGTTATACAAAAAAAAAATGTTTGAAATAAAAGTTGTAGGAATTTAAATTCTTTACAATTTTTATTAATTATTTTTGCCCTAAAATGCATAGGCCTATTAAAGCCGCAATCTTAAAGAAACAATTATTTTACGAGAAAACAACCTCACCAAGAATTTCAGCAGACATGGCGCCTACCCTATATTGTAGAGAATAAAAAATTTAGTAAATGATGCGATTTTTAAAAAAATCGTAGGAGCCGTTTTTGAGAAAATTGGAAAAAAGTGGAAAATGACACGAATAAATTACTACTTCCGGTTGACCGATTTTGATGAAAATGTTCGTGTCGGGTCCGGTAGTGGTATGTAAGTTGAGTTTTAAGTTTCAAGTTCGTACGATGTACCGTTCTTGAGATATTCTGTTCACACACAGACCAATCGCTAAAAACATGTTTTTTGGGGTTGAGGGGATCTGAAAACGTGTAGATCCGGTGAAAACTCGATTTCTTAAAATCGACATGAAAACAATACTTTTCTTCCTATATATTCATATAGGCAAGAGAAAGTTAAAATAATAGTATAAAAAAATTAAAAAATAAAATGCCATGTAGTGGCAAAGGATGAAGCAGACTTTCGATGACAATGTTAACAAAAAAAAAATATTTTTTTATTAAAAAAAATTTAAAAAAATATTTTTTTATTAGCTTGACACAAGAGGAAGAGCAATTAGTTTGAATACTAAGAAATAATAAAATCCTCAGACTGCCCTCTCCCTAAATTAATCACCCAGTTGGTTACTTTTATTTTGATATTTAAAGAGTTACATGAGTAGCCTATTTCGGAGAGCCTCTGGTAAATTAATGTATGTGATTGAGGCTATATAATGAATGTGGTGTGCAGTGGTGTTAATGGTTTTATGCAATCCAGGGGCTTGATATCCAATACGGGTTTCAGCTCTGGTATGATTATCAGTTATTTTCTGTAGTACAGAAAGTTTATTAGATCTTATGTACAGTAACAAGTTCCTTATGTAAAGTTGCCGAATGTCAAGTACCCGAAATCTACCGTATAATAAATCAGAAGAGAATTGTCTGTCACAATTTAAAGCGCTTTTGATCACAGCTTTCTGAGCCGTTACGAGTGGTTCCAATGTCGAACGGAAGGCGCCACCCCAAGGGATGATTCCGAACTGCAGCAAGGATTGTATCAATGCACAATATACTTTTCGTAGGACATTTTATGATAAAATTCTATTTATGCGGGAAAAATTTAAAGGAATTTTCGGATTGTTACTTTCTCTTGCCTATATGAATATGTAGGAAGGAAAGTAGGCCTATTGTTTTCATGTCGATTTTTCGAAATCGAGTTTTCACCGGATCTACACGTTTTCAGAACCCCTCAACCCAAAAAAAACATTTTTTTAGCGATTGGTCTGTGTGTGAACAGAATATCTCAAGAACGGTACATCGCACGAACTTGAAACTTAAAACTCAACTTACATACCACTACCGGACCCGATACGAACATTTTCATCAAAATCGGTCAACCGGAAGTAGTAGTTTATTCGTGTCATTTTTCACTTTTTTGCGTTTTTCTCAAAAACTGGTCCTACGATTTTTTTTTAAAATCGCCTCATTTACTAAATTTTTTATTCTCTACAGATAGGGTAGGCACCATTTCTGCTGAAATTCTTGGGGAGGTTGTTTTCACGTAAAAAAATTATTTTTTTCAGATTGCAACTTTAATATGCACTTAAGTGCAAAAATGTGTATAACAAAAAATGTAGAAAATTTAAAATCCTACAACTTTTATTTCAAACATTTTTTGTATAACGCTTAGTTTATCGGTTATTAGTGATTTTCTGTTTTTTCTCACGAAATCGTGTAAACAATCGATTTTTTTTAAGATTTCAGCCTTAATATGCATTTTACGACAAAAAAGTATAATGAAATTTACAGGAAATTAAAAGATCTACAAGTTTTATTTTGAGCATTTTTCTCTACAGAGCCTAGTTTAGCGTGAAAGAGTGATTTTCTGTATTTTTAAAAGCTAAACTGCGGTTGATTTTCATTTTGCGTCTTTCACTGATTAAAATAAGGTTATGTTTATTGAGGTTAGTTTTTTGTTTATTTCTCTTGTTTTATTACTAATGTTACGTTTATTGTAAAATATTTGCATGTCCATAACGGACAGGTGGAATGTCAAATTATTTACACTCAATCTGTTAGTTGCAGGGCTAAAATAAATAGTTGTATTTCTTATCACATGGTCAGCCAATTAAATGACTGAATCATTTAACAACAGAAGAGGTAGAGGTGCAAAAGACATTAATCGGAGTTGTCTCCTCTGAAAGTAATGAATTTCATTATACAGTTGGATTGTGTGGTGAATGAAGTGAAGGTGTCATTTGCAGAGTGGAAAATATGTGCTTTTCAGAGGGCCCGGCATGCTGATAAGCGTACTTTTCCATTCAGTGAGTGTTGGCAATGGTAAACCACCTCACTCCTCGCTGTTACTTAGTAAAACCTCTACAGGTTCAAACCAGTCTTTTGGCTGATGACCTAAACAACAACAACAACAACAACAACATTATTTGCATTGGCAAGAGAAAGTTGTGTGAGTGTTTCACACCAGATTATTTTTTTCAAGTGATGAATATGGACGGACCTTTTCATTCTTTCATCATTTGGTTGTTGACTTTGTGTTAGTCAACAACCTATATTAGTCTTTATAATATTAGTATATTCCGGCCGCATTGGCGCAGTTGGTAACGTGCTCGCCTCTCATCATGCGGTCCTGGGTTCGAATCCCACTCAGGCACGGCATATTTTCATACGTTACAAAAATTCATTTCATCCTCCATTGTACAACGTTACACTCCAACGTCGTCGCTAATGATCGTTGTAGTTGATGCGACGTAAATAAATAAATTAAAACAAAAAAAAATTTACGTCTTAAATAATGCTTCGATATTAAAATCATATTTAGTTTTTTTGCTACAAATCTAAGTTAAGAGAATATTGTTTAGGAAGCCAGAACATGATTTTAGTTACTCATATTGTTGGGAACTTTGATATCAAGTCCCAAAGGTGACGTATGTGTTACACTTTTTTGTCAGGCCATCGAAAAGGCTGAGGGTCTAAAAGTGATTTAATTTCACCTAAATGTCAGTAAAATGTATGAAACAATGTACACGTATTTAAAAAATAGTTAACACGTTGACTGCTACGTGACCCAAATATGAGTCACGCTTGCCTTTAAAAATTGGCCACGTGCATCAAAAATGAGTCACAGTAGATGAGTGATTTTTAAGCCGTGTTTTGTGGTTTCAAAAGGCACAGCTTCAAAGAGTGACATTATACACTTCTTCTTCTTCTTCTTCAAGTGCCGTCTCCGCGTCGGAGGTTGGCGATCATCATTGCTATTCTAACTTTCGAAACAGCTGCTCGGAACAGTGACGTGGAGTTGAGACCAAACCAATCTCTCAAATTCTTCAGCCAGGACGCTTTCCTTCTACCCGGCCGGCGCTTTCCTGCTATCTTTCCTTCCATTATCAGCTGAAGAAGTCTGTATTTCCCGTTTCGAAGAACATGGCCGAAGTACTGCAGTTTTCGTCGCTTGATGTCGTATAGCAGTTCCATCTCCTTGCCCATCCGAGTCAGTACGTCCGTGTTTCGTACTCTGTCGGTCCACGATATACGGAGCATGCGGCGGTATAGCCACATCTCAAACGCCTCCAGCCTCCTTTCTAGAAGTTTCGTTAGTGTCCATCCTTCCTGCCCGTAAAAAAGTACAGGAAGTACGTAGCACCTCAGAATTCGGAGCCTCGTGTTGAGACTAAGATCACGCTGGCACAATAGATGTTTTAGTTTCGTGAACACCGCTCTGGCTTGCTCGATACGCACTTTAACTTCCTGACCGTAGTCCCATTTGTCATTTAGGCAGCACCCAAGGTATTTGTACGTGTGCACCTGTTCAATGGCGGAGCCAGCGAGTGTGATTCCTGCGTTGACCTCCTCCTCACCGATCACCATGAACTTGGTTTTACGTATATTCATCCGTAGTCCGTATGCTTGTTGGGATTATACACTCAAGACTGTTTAAATAGTTGGTATTTTTCAAATAATATTGTTGTTGTTGTTTAGGTCATCAGCCAAAAGGCTGGTTTGAACCCGTAGAGGTTTTACTAAGTAAAAAGAGGAGTGAGGTGGTTTACCATTGCCTTCCTCACTGAGTGGAAAAGTATGCTTATCAGCATGCCGGGCCCTCTGAAAAGCACATATTTTCCACTCTGCTAAAGACACCTTCACTTCATTCACCACAGGGTCCAACTGTATAATGAAATTCATTACTTTCAGAGGAGGTAACTCTGACTAGTGTCTTTTACACCTTTTCCTCTTCTGTTCTTAAATGATTCAGTCATTTAATTGGCTGACCATGTGATAAGAAACAGAACTATTTATTTTAGCCCTGCAACGAACAGATTGAGTGCAAATAATCTGACACTCCACCTGTTTATTATGGGCAGGAAATAATATTATATTTCGTATACTGGTAGTTTTCCTTGTTGTCCTATACTAGAATGATGCTATTGTTTTTCATTTTATCATTTATTTTGCTTATTTCGGTTGAAAGAAATAGTCTAGAATACTTTCCAACTAAACCCAATTATGTTTATTACTTTTTTTATTGTGACGCAAAAATGGGTCACATGGCTCTGAAATGTAAAATCATTCCAGCAGACCATGTGACCCAAAATTGTGTCACAACTTAATTTTACAAAACAAAAATAGCTGTAATTATTTTAATTAATAAATGAAGTAAAATAAGAAGAAAAAGGAATAAAATGTGAAAAATAAAATAAAAGTACGATGGCCCCGCTTTAAGTGTCACAAAATTTAGTGAGGCAGTCAACGTGTTAAAAAATTTGGGATTGAAAGGGTTAAAACGTAATAGGGGTAATTAATTACCAATATAATATTAGGGGCATTTTTGGGGTGCCGTTACGAACTAGTTCCATTGATAAAGATGCCATGAAAAAAACAACCTGTTACGCACTACTGCCTTATTGATCAAAAAGTGAATTTAGTAGCCTAGATTTAGTTGTGTGAGGTTAATAAATAAATATATTAGAGAAATGCCTGACTATAAAATATGATGATGATAGATTTACCGTTATAGTATTAACAACGTTAAAATCAACCGACAACTAATCTACCAGTACTAGTTCGTTTTTATGTCAGTTGGCAATACATCTGCACAACCAAATCCCATCATCTTATTCTTCTGCTCAGATGATGGTCTCATCTAATAGTATCTCTCCTGGTTTCTCCCTCCCCTTAAATATTTACCCCTTCCAGTTTATTTTACAACCCCTCCGATTATTTCCATTGGATCGTATTCACCAGTGACTCTCTTCCGACCGACGTTAACTAGTTGTTAAGAGAAGACTTCTTTCGGTCCGTTCTGGTTAACATCTTTCACATCTGTCAATAATTTTTATTAAATTTTTTTTATATCTTCTTATATACAATTTTTTTAAAAAAGTGCGCGAAAAATTTATTATATATTTTTTTTCTAAATTATTTTTATAAAAATAAAACCATGGTTCATGATTGAATCAATCAAATATCATTCATGGACTTAAAACACCGTAGCAATTATTTTATTAAAATTATTTACAATTTATAATTTTTTTAAATTTTAATTTTAAAAAAATTTCACGAAAAATTTTAGGTATAAATTTTTTTCTACTTAACTTATTCAGGTAAGAAAATTTTATTTATTAAATAATAATTTGAGACTTTTAAGAGAATTTATCTAATCAGTAAAAAATTTATTTTTGATTGAAGTGTAGTTTTTAAAGAAAAATAATTCTGGTGTAAACACTTACACGACTTTAATCTTGCCAATGTAAATATATAACCTATGTTTAATTATGGGTGAATGATGAAAAATGAAATTCAACCTTAAGTTTGGGTTTATAGTAGGAAAATCACTCTTTCACGCTAAACTAGGTAGGCTCTGTAGAGAAAAGTGCTCATAAATAAAAGTCGTAGATCTTGTAATTTCCTATAAATTTTATTTTATACACTTTTGTCGTAAAATGCATAGTATCTACATACTAACGCTGAAATCTTTAAAAAACCATTTTTTTTTACATATTTTCATGAAAAAGAAAAACAGAAAATTACTAATTAGCCTACTGCTAAACTAAGCGTTATACAAAAAAAATTTTGAAATTAAAGTTGTAGGTTTTTAAATTTTCTACACCTTTTATTATACTATACATTTTTGCTCTAAAATGCATTTTAAAGCCGCAATCTTAAAAAAACCAATTTTTTTTTTACGAAAGAATCGCCTCCTCAAGAATTTTAGCAAACATGGCGCCCACCTTGTGTAGAGTATAAAAAATGTAGTAAAGGAGGTGATTTTTGAAAAAAATTCTAGTAGCAGTTTTTGAGCAAATTGAGTAGCAGTTTTGAGCAAATTGACTAGCAGTTTTTGAGCAACTTGAGTAGCAGTTTTGAGCAAATTGAGTACCAGTTTTTACGCAAATTGACTAGCAGTTTTTGAGCAAATTGAGTAGCAGTTTTGAGCAAATTGAGTACCAGTTTTTAAACAAATTGACTAGCAGTTTTTGAGCAATTTCCATTGCATCGTATTCACCAGTGACTCCAATTCGACCGACGTTAACTAGTTGTTGTTAAGAAGAGACTTCTTTCGGTCCGTGCTGATTAACATCTTCAACTTCTGTCAATAATTTTTATTAAATTTTTATTTATATCTTCTTATATACAATTTTTTTTAAAAAGTGCGCGAAAAATTTATTATATTTTTTTTTATAAATTATTTTTATAAAAATAAAACAATGGTTCATGATTGAATCAATCAATTATCATTCATGGACTTAAAACACCGTAGCAATTATTTTATTAAAATTATTTGCAATTTTAATTTAAAAAAAATTTCAAGGAAAATATTTAGGTATAAATTTTTTCTACTTATTCAGGTAAGAAAATTTTATTTATTAAATAATAATAATTTGAGACTTTTAAGAGTATTTATCTAATCAGTAAAAAATTTATTTTTGATTGAAATGTAGTTTTTAAAGAAAAATAATTCTGGTGTAAACACTCACACGACTTTAATCTTGCCAATGTAAATAATTAAAATTTATAACCTATGTTTGTTTAATCATGGGTGAATGATGCAAAATGAAATTCAACCTTAGTTTGAGTTTATAGTAGGAAAATCACTCTTTCACGCTAAACTAGGCTCTGTAGAGAAAAATGATTTAATAAAAGTTGTACATCTTTTAATTTTCTATAAATTTAGTTTCTTACACTTTTGTCGTAAAATGAGTAGGCCTACTTATGCCGAAATGTTAAAAAAATCGATTTTTCACACGTTTTCGTGAGAAAAAAACAGAAAATCGCTAATTACTGCTAAACTAAGCGTTATACAAAAAAATGTTTTAAATAAAAGTGTTAGGAATTCAAATTCTCTACAAAATTTATTATATATACATTTTTGCGCTGAAATGCATAATAAAGATGCAATCTTAAAAAACAATTTCTTTACGCAAAAACAGCCTCACCAAGAATTTTAGCAAACATGACGCCTACCCTATCTTGTAGAGCATAAAAAATTTAGTAAATCAGGCGATTTTAAAAAAAATCGTAGGACCAGTTTTCGAGAAAATCGCAAAAAAGTAAAAATTTACGCGAATAAACTACTACTTCTAGTTGACCGATTTTGATGAAAATGTTCGTAAAGGGTCCGGTAGTGGTATATAACTTAAGTTTCAAGTTTCAAGTTCGTACGATGTTCCGTTCTTGAGATATTCTGTTCACACACACAGAACAACATGTTTTTTTTTGTGTTAGGGGGTCTGAAAACGTGTAGATCGTGTGAAAACTCGATTTCTTAAAATCGCAATGAAAATAATACTTTCCTTCCTATATATTCATATAGGCAAGAGAAAGTAATAAATCTGGTGTGAAACACTCGCACGACTTTTTTCTAACCAATGTAAATAATGAATATATATAACCTATGTTTAATCATGAGTGAATGATGCAAAATGAAATTCAACCTTAGTTTGGGTTTATTGTAGGAGAATCACTCTTTCACTCTAAACTAGGCTCTGTAGAGAAAAATGCTCATAAATAAAAGTCGTAGATCTTGTAACTTCCTATAAATTTTATTTTATACACTTTTGTCGTAAAATGCATACATACTAACGCTGAAATCTTAAAAAAAACATTTTTTACAGATTTTCATGAAAAAGAAAAACAGAAAATTACCGATTACTGCTAAACTAATCGTTATACAAAAAAAATGTTTGCAATTAAACTTGTAGGTTTTAAAATTTTCTACCCGTTTTATTATACTATACATTTTTACGCTAAAATGCATTTTAAAGCCGCAATCTTAAAAAACCAATTTTTTTTTACGAAAGAATCGCCTCAAGAATTTCAGCAAACATGGCGCCTACCCTGTCGTGTAGAGTAGAAAAAATTTAGTAAAGGTGATTTTTGAAAAAAATCGTAGTAGCCGTTTTTTAACAAATCGCAAATAATTAAAAAATGACACGAATAAACGACTTCTTACGGTTCACCGATTATGATGAAAATGTTCGTGCGCATGCACACACATGCGCGCGCGCGCACACACACACACACACACACACACAGACCAGTTGCTAAAAACATGTTTTTTGGGTTCAGGGGGTCTGAAAACGTGTAAATCCGGTGTAAACTCGATTTCGAATAATCGACGCGAAAACAATACTTTCCCTCCTATATAGGCCTATTCATTGTAGCCAAGAGAAAGTAAAAACGTTACAAAATTTGAAAAACGAAGTTTAATAAACACTTGTTTTCGGAAAATTGCAATGAAAGTTGTTTAATGTTTTAGTGGTAATATTGTTCAAAATTTAGTATTTAGGACTTTCCTCGTCTTAAGTCAGATGTCACTTCTTACGTAAAATTTTCACCACGCCACGGAGGCGGTTTCAAAATACAGTATTCCATTAATTTTTACTTTCTCTTGCCTATATATGAATATATAGGAAGGAAAGTATTGTTTTCATGTTGATTTTTCGAAATCGAGTTTTCACCGGATCTACACGTTTTCAGACCCCATGAACCCAAAAAAAAACATATGTTTAGCGATTGGTCTGTGTGTGTGTCTGTGAACAGAATATCTCAAGAACGGAACATCGTACGAACTTGAAACTTTAAACTTAAGTTACATACCACTACCGGACCCGACACGAACATTTTCATCAAAATCGGTCAACCGGAAGTAGTAGTTTATTCGTGTAATTTTTCACTTTTTTGCGATTTTCTCAAAAACTGGTCCTACGATTTTTTTAAAAATCGCCTGGTTTACTACATTTTTTATGCTCTACAAGATAGGGTAGGCGCCATGTTTGCTGAAATTCTGCGTGAGGCTGTTTTTACGTAAAAACATTTTCTTTTTAGGATTGCGGCTTTAATATGCATTTCAGCGCAAAACGTTATATAATAAAAGTTGTAGAGAATGTAAATTTCTACAACTTTTATTTCAAACATTTTATTTGTATAACGCTTAGTTTAACGGTAATTAGCGATTTTCTGTTTTTTTCTCACGAAAACGTGTGAAAAATCTATTTTTTTAAAGATTTCGGCCTTAGAATGCATTTTACGACTAAAGTGTATGAAATAAAATTTATAGGAAATTAAGAGATCTACAACTTTTATTTTAAGCATTTTTTTCTACAGTGCCTAGTTTAGTGTGAATGAGCGATTTTCCGTATTTTTAAGCCAAACTGAGGTAGATTTTAATTTTGCGTATTTCACTAATGTTTTTTGAGTTTAGTTTTTTGTTCATTTCTAATGTTTTATTACTAATGTTAGGTTTACTGTTAATTATTTGCATAGGCAAGAGAAAGTTGTGTGAGTGTTTCACACCAGATTTTTTTATATTCCTTTAATCACGATTATTAAACTTTTATCGTAAAATGCATATTGAGGCTGCAATCTGAAAAAAACCACTTTTTTTAACAGATTTTGATGAAAAAAAATCTGGTGTGAAACACACGACTTTCTCTTGCCAATGCAAATAATTAATAATAAACCTAACATTATTAATAAAATATTAGAAATAAACAAAAACTAACCTCAAAAACATAACTTTATTTTAATCATGACTAAATGACGCAAAATGAAAATCGAACTCAATTTGGCTTTAAAAAAAAACGGAAAATCACACTTTCACGCTAAACTAGGCTCTGTAGAGAAAAGTTCTCTAAATAAAAGTTGTAGATCTCTTAATTTTCTATAAATTTTATTATATACACTGTTGTCGTAAAATGCATACTAAAGCCGAAATGTTAAAAAAATCGATTTTTCTCACGTTTTCGTGAGAAAAAAACAGAAAATCGCAAATTACCGCTAAACTAAGCGTTATACAAAAAAATGTTTGAAATAAAAGTTGTAGGATTTTAAATTCTCTACAACTTTTATTATATAAATTTTTGCTCTAAATTGCATATTAAAGCCGTAATCTTAAAAAAACTTTGTTTTTACGTGAAAACAGCCTCACCCAGAATTTCAGCAAACATGACGCCTACCCTATCTTGTAGAGAATAAAAAATTGAGTAAATGAGGCGATTTTTAAAAAAATCGTAGGACCAGTTTTTGAGAAAATCGCAAAAAAGTGAAAAATTACACGAATAAACTACTACTTCCGTTTGGCCGATTTTGATGAAAATGTTCGTGTCGGGTCCGGTAGTGGTATGTAACTTAAGTTTCAAGTTCGTACGATGTTCCGTTCTTGAGATATTTTGTATACACACACACACACACAGACACACGCACAGACCAATCGCTAAAAACATGTTTTTTGGGATCAGGGGGTTTGAAAACGTATAGATCCGGTGAAAACTCGGTTTCGAAAAATCGACATGAAAACAATACTTTCCTTTCTATATATTCATATAGGCAAGAGAAAGTAATAAACAGAAATTAATTAATTGCCGCTAAACTGAGCGTTGTACTAAAAACGCTAGAAAAAAAAGTTGTAGGTTTTAAAATGTTCTACAATAATTTTTATTATAGTACATTTTTGTCGTGAAATGCATAGCTACTCTGCCCGGAATCTTAAAACATTAAATTTTTACAAATTTTGATGGAAAAAAATAGAAAATCAGTAATAGCTGCTGAACAAAGCGTTTTACAAAAGAAAATGTTGGAATAAAAATTGTACGTGTTTAAATTTTCTACAACTTTGATTTATAGGCTGTATACTTTGGTTCAAAATGCATATTGAGGTCACAATCTTAAAAAATACCCATAAAGGGTAGATGGCAGGGGCGGTTTCAGGGAAGGGGCCATGGTGGCCATGCCCCCCCCCCCGAATTACTAGGAAAACTTAGTTTAATATTTTCTATAAACTATTATTTCTAACAAAACTGAATCCCAATACTCGTCGTACCTATCAATTAACAATAATTATTTTAGTAGGTATAAAAATGAGTCAAACAGAAAGTATCTATTTTTAAAAAGTATTAAGATAACAATCAGTGTCAGAAGTCAAAAGCCACTCGCATCCAGTCAGTGCCTTCATCTTTCAAGATTTTCTTGATTTACAAGGACTTTGACGTAGCGAAAATTTTTCAATTAATTAATATTGTGGTTACAGCAATACAGCATAAAGGAGGACTTTTCAATGACTCAATTACAAACAGTAAGAACTACATAAAAACAAGATAGCCCCCCCCCCCCGAAAATCAGCCCTGAAACCGCCCCTGGTAGATGGATTGTTAAATTATGTGCCCTCAATCTGCTAGTTGCAGGGCTACAAAAAATAGTTGTTTGTTATGATATGGTCACCCAATTATATGGCTGAACTATTTAAGAACGGAAGAGGCAGAGGTAGAGGTGTGTTAGGTGACACTAGTCACAGTTATACGTTGGACAAATTGAATTGGCACAAGCATCTTCGGTGTTTATCTGCTGCACTTTTCGCCCCTCACCAAGCAACGACGGTACAGTCACAAAAGTTGTTGTTGTTGTTGTTTAGGTGATGAGCCTGTAATGTGGTTTGAACCTCTAGAGGTTTTACTCAGTAAAAACGAGGAGTAAGGTGGTTTACCATTGCCACAACTCACTCAGTGGAAAAGTATGCTTATCAGCATGCTGGGCCCTCTGAAAAGCACTCACTTTCCACCCTGTAAATGACACCTTCACTTCATTCACCACAGGGTCCAACTGTATAATGAAATTCATTACTTTGAGAGGAGATAACTGTGATTAGTGTCACAATACACCTCTACCTCTTCTCTTATTAAATAATTCAGTCATATAAGTGGCTGACTATGTGATAAGAAACATAACTATTTTTTTAGCCCTGGACCAAACAGATAGAGTGTAATTAAAATAACACTCCACCTGCCCGTTTTGGGCAGCACAGGGTAGCGCAGGGTAAAAAACGCTACAGTAATGTGCGACTCACGCACAATCAGTACGCTTTATTTTCACTTTTTACTTTCTCTTGCCTATATGAATATATAGGAAGGAAAGTATTGTTTTCATGTCGATTTTTCGAAATCGAGTTTTCACCGGATCTATACGTTTTCAGACCCCCTGAACCCAAAAAACATGTTTTTAGCGATTGGTCTGTGTGCGTGTCTGTGTGTGAACAGAATATTTCAAGAACGGAACATCGTACGAACTTGAAACTTAAGTTACATACCACTACCGGACGCGACACGAACATTTTCATCAAAATCGGTGTACCGGAAGTAGTAGTTTATTCGTATAATTTTTCAGTTTTTTGCGATTTTCTCAAAAACTGGTCCTACGATTTTTTTTAAAATCGCCTCATTTACTCAATTTTTTATTCTCTACAAGATAGGGTAGGCGCCATGTTTGCTGAAATTCTCGGTGAGGCTGTTTTCACGTAAAAACGTTGTTTTTTTAAGATTACGGCTTTAATATAAATTTCAGCGCAAAAACTTATATAATAAAAGTTGTAGAGAATTTAAAAACCTACAACTTCTGTTTCAAACATTTTTTTGTATAACGCTTAGTTTAGCGGTAATTTGCGATTTTCTGTTTTTTTTTCTCACGAAAACGTGAGAAAAATCGATTTTTTTAACATTTCGGTCTTAGTATGCATTTTACGACAAAAGTGTATATAATTAAATTTATAGAAAATTAAAAGATCTACAACTTTTGTTTAGAGCATTTTTCTCTACAGAGCCTAGTTTAGCGTGAAAGCGTGATTTTCCGTATTTTTAAGCCAAACTGAGTTCGATTGTCATTTTGCGTCATTCACTCATGATTAAAATAAGGTTATGTTTTTGAGGTTAGTTTTTGTTCATTTCTAATGTTTTAATACTAATGTTAGGTTTATTGTTAATTATTTGCATTGGCAAGAGAAAGTTGTGTGAGTGTTTTACACCAGATTTTATTATTAATAATAATGTGTCAGACATAATGATGTGACTAATTTGTTTTCATATATAAATTTCTGTTTATTATTATTATTATTATTAGCCGTAGAGCTCCCGAAGTGGAAGACGCTGAGCATTATTCACGATCATTGATTATTGGACTTGGTGTTTTTCTTGTTTGCCCACCAGCCTTTCATTTTCTGAGAAAAATCAGCTTTTCTTTCCTCACTCCATCTTGTTCCAACTCTTGGAATTTTAACCTCTGGAATAATCTCCCATTCATTAATTTTTGTTCTAAAACTATTTCGTATGGTAACTTCATTATCAGTAATGTTTGCCAGAACTAGATCTTTCTTAACGTGTCGAATCCATTCCCCTCCATTGACAAGCGAAGCTACATATTTTACCATCTTTTTTGTAACTCTATGATCAGGAAGCCTCATGATATGACCAAAAAATTTAAGACGTCTTTTCCTCATGTCTGTTACAATATTTGAATGTTGCTCAACTGTGTTATTTTTTTGTAATCTATAACCGTTTTCAGTTAATCTTGGACCGAGAATTTTCCTTATTATTTTCCTTTCCTTCTTTTTCAAATTTTCTAAATCGGCTTTCCTGTTGAGGTTCAGGGTCTCACTGGCATAAAGCATTGATGGCTTGATCACTGTGTTGTATTGTCTAATTTTTGTGTGAAGAGACAAGCATTTTTTATTATAAATAAATTGCACCAGCCCTAGGCCTTTACGAGCTTTCTTTATTCTCTCCTGCTGTGAAAATTTCTCCGAAATAACTTCTCCTAAATATTTAAAAAAAGACACCCTGTTGATTGTTCCATATTTGGTTTGTAGTCTGGTAACTTCTAGGTTTGTAGTTGTGAACACTGTTTTTTCAAAGGATACCTGTAAACCAACTTTTTCTGCACATTCTTTCAGAGTCTCTATCTGCTTTATTGCAACTTTGCCCGAGTCTGCCATTATTGCAAGATCATCTGCAAAAGCCAAGTAAGGTATTTGCAGATTATTTTTCTTAGTCCCAAGTGAGATTGGCTTCCAGAGGTTTCCTTCTTTGAGTTTCCTCTCCCACTCTTCCATTACTCTATCCAGAACTATGTTGAATAGCAACGGAGACAAACCATCACCTTGCCTGACGCCAGTCCTTATCTTAAACGGCTTTGAAAGTTTCCCCATGAATTTTACTTTGGATATTGTATTTGTTAATATTTGTTCAATTATTCTCCGAGTTTTCCGATCCAGTCCCCTTTCTTCAAGAATTTTAAAAAGTGTGGGTCTGTGGATTGAGTCGTAGGCTTTCTTGAAATCAACAAAACAATAAACTGTTGGTTTTCCACGCATTTTTCTCAACTTTGTTATCAATTTCAAGTTCAATTTCTGTTTATTATATACATATTCAGACCAATTTTGTTTAGTTAGTTGTGTGCGTCTATAGCATTGGTTCCCAACCCGCAGTGGTCTGCGGACCACTCAGCCTGAAAGTGAACTACCACGGACCACCCATTACATTATTGCATATATCTTATCAGTTGTAACCAAATTAAAAGGTGATTAAATTAAACAAATTTTCACAAACAAACTATTATTATTAATTAAGAAACTATTATACCTACAAACATATAATTGTTATTTTCAGAAAGTAGGGTACATTGTACATCACAAAAAGTAAAAATATTTTAATTGTAAATTGTCTTTTAATAAAATAAGGAATACAAAATTTACTTAGTCGAAAATAACAATGAAAATTAAAACAAGAATTAAAGATGAAATGAAAATTTCGGTGCGACTTTTGTGCACGAATCTTTCTGACTAGCTGAGGAATTCTAGGTTTTAGGCTTTTGCTAAGAGCTACTCTCAAATCACTGCTTACACTTAGCCGATTTTGTTGTTTGTTTTTAATTAACAATAAACTAGAGAACCCCTCCTCACACAAATAAGTGGTTGAAAAAAATCATAAGATACCACAAAGCTACTTGCCGAATCTTGGGGAAGCCCAGGGCTTTCGTACACCACAACTCTTCTACCTTTACATAATCTTGTTCCATGAAAATCGTAACTTTGATTTAATCATGGGAAAATACTACTTTTTTATAAGTAGTCACCGGTGGGACTCTCACGGACCACCCCGAAGGCTCTCACGGACCACCGGTTGGGAAACACTGGTCTATAGAGTATAGTTTAGTGAGTTTTTGCAGTTTAGTTGTCATTTTATAATTTAAATTTTTATTAGAACAAATTAAATACATATTTAAAAATAAAATAATTATTTGTATGTTTGTACATTGAAATAAAGTTGTAGGCATTTGAGAACATAAAAATTTGTAGACCTTGTTGAAAGAATAGATTATGGATTTTTTTTTTTTTTTTTTTTTTTTACGCCCTGGAGACTCCAAGCGGAGTATAGGACATGTCGTCAGATGTAACACCTGAAATACATATAAGAAACACACTATGTATCACTACTATCAAGAAAGAAATTCTTGCAGCTATAAAAAGTTTCACCGATCAAGTAATTTTTAAAATTTTTTTTAAAGGAATTCAAATCCTCACAACACTTTAAAGATTGGGGTAATTTATTTATGAATTTTCTCCCTGCATAAGTAGGTTTTTGTTCAAACAATTTTGTGGAGTGATTAGCCACATAATAATCATTCCTGTTTCTCGTGTTATGATTGTGAACATTGAAATTCTGCAGAAAATTATTTTGCCTAACATACATAATCACCTCAAAAATGTAGAGACAGGGAACTGTAAGCAATTTAAGCTCCTTAAATAGTGGCCTGCATGAGGTTAGCTGGTTAGCTCCCACCATACACCTAATAGCTTTCTTTTGAATTTTAAAAACCCTATTCATATTACCCATGCTAGAATTACCCCATACTAAAATACCATACCGGATATGAGACAGAATGAGGCCATGATAAGCTGCCGTTAGTAATTTTTTATAATTTAATCTGGCAATTTGTTTTAGTGTATATACTTTATAATATTGTGTATTATACTTTATAATAAACTTATGAACTTTATAATATATAATAAACTTTATAATAATAAAGTGTAATATACTTTATGCGGAACTGTGTGTACACGTAGAGCAAGAGTTGTGCCAGTTCTAATTGTCCACACTATACTTCCTATTTCATAATACAGGAGGTAGTGTGTATGTGGTAGTAGGTGAATGAAGTGAAGCTGTCACGTGTTGGCAATGGTAAACCACCCCTCACTCACTCATCCTCACACTTAGTAAAACCTCTAGAGGTTGAAACCACCCTTTCGGATGATGACTTAAATAAAATCAACCGACTTAAAATCTGAATTACTAATGTGTTTGTGTGTATTTTTCAGGTGGTAAGAGGGAGAAGCTAAAGTATGGCAGCCGCGTCGCAGTTTCTAAATTCAACACAAAAAGTCGTTGGACAGATTTATGATTATTATTTATGGACTTTGTCATTAGCTGGTAAGTACTTTATCTGCATTCAAATGAAATTGGCTTATGTATTACCCTAACTCACCGGGTTGGTCTAGAGGCAAATTCGTCGCCAAAATCAGCTGTTTAACAGCTGATTTTTGGAGACGAAGGTTCCTGGTTCAAATCCTAGTAAAGATAGTTACTTTTATTTACCATACTCTCTCAGGAATGGTCGGCCTGGGTCTGTACAAGACTACACAGTCTCATTTACACGTCATACATATCATCCTCATCTCATTGGGTCATGGGGTTGCTTATTGTTCTAAATTGAACAGATTGCAACGTACACCAATTAGGAATAAATAAAATGTATTACCCCTCACTCTGACTGGGCCAGATATAGTCACTCGAGTCACCCACTGAGTTTGCCCTTGTTTGCAACGAGGGGTAAAGGGGGAAAAGCATCAGTGCGCATGCCCAACTGCTTTAATTTCAGTACGACAAACATAACAACTTATACTATACCCAGAGCATATACAGTTCAGCCGTTCTTATTTTGCTCCTACTGTCAACAACGAAAGCCACCTACTACAGGGTGCACACTAGAGTCTGCGACTTTACGGATGTCGTATTCCTATAAAGTTAACTATTTTTTAAATTATAGGTACTTTTTTTTGCAATCCCTAATGTGTGTACGTTTTAATCTGTTAAATTCAGAACAATAAGCAACCCCATGACCCAATGAGATGAGGATGATGTGTATGACGTGTAAATGAGATGTAGTCTTGGACAGACCCAGGCCGACCATTCCTGAGAGAGTATGGTTAATTGAACCCCAACCATCAAAGTACACCGGTAGCAACTGTCTAGTATTCAAATCCGTATAAAAGTAACTACCTTTACTAGGATTTGAACCAGGAACCTTCGTCTCCGAAAAATCAGCTGTTAAACAGCTGATTTTAGCGACGACTTTACCTCTAGACCAACCTGGTGGTAAATGGAAGGTAAATTAAGAATAATTTTGTTAGTAGTTTATTATTTATTAAATATTTAGTTTAGAACCATGAAATATAGTCTTATTTATTTATTTTCTCATGCTCTGCTGACAGAGCTGGCGCCCAAAAATCTTTATTAATTATTTTTTTAGTTCACATTTAAGTGTTTGCCCACTGGACATAGTTAATGGTGGTGCGAATGGGTGAAGAGCCCTTTTATTATTGGCTGTTCAATTAAATAATTTTGGTGATTGTTGGTGTTGTTTTAGATGAAAGGACGCGAGGATGGCTGATGGTAGACTCACCAATGCCGACTTTGGTCTACACTCTGATCTACCTGGTGATAGTGGTGGTCGGACCCCGAATGATGCGTGATAGAAAACCATTCCAGCTTACTTGGATACTTGTACCCTACAACTTAGCTATGGCTGTCCTAAACATGTACATTGCTATTGAGGTATGTTCGTTCTCACTAATAAAGTCGTTGTTGTTGTTGTTGTTGTTGTTTAGGTCATCAGCCGAAAGGCTAATGGGTTAAACCTCTATAGGTTTACTACAGTTCAACCGTTGTTAGTTTGCTCCTCCTCCTCCTTCTGTCAACAAACAAAAGCCACCTACTACAGGGTGCACACTAGAGTCTGCGACTTTACGGATGTCGTATTCCTATTAAGTTAACTATTTTTTAAATTATAACTACTTAAAGTACTAAAAACATCAGTCATGATATGATGTAGGCCTAACAATTCCATTTAAAAAAATACTTTTAAAAGTATTTTGTTGTTACTTTTTAATCAGCTTGTACACATTTTGATATAATGCGCATGCTCAGTGACGTCATTATTTGTTTACATTAGGAGCAAACTAAGAGAGGCTGGACTATAAGTAAAACGAGGAGTGAGGTGGTTTACAATTGCCACAACTCACTGAATGGAAATGTACGCTTATCAGCATGCCGGGCCCTTTGAAAAGCGCATATTTTCCACTCTGCAAATGACACCTTCACTTCATTCACCACCACAGGGTCCGGCTGTATAATGAAATTCATTATTCTCAGAGGAGACAACTCTGATTAGTGTCTTTTGCACCTCTACCTCTTCTGTTCTTAAATGATTCAGTCATTTAATTGGGTGACCATGTGATAAGAAACACAACTATTTATTTTAGCCCTGCAACGAACAGATTTGAGTGTAAATAATTTGACACTCCACCTGTCTGTTATGGGCACATTAATTTCCTGAGCTGGGGATGAAAGAGATGAATGAAAGTGAGAGAGTAAGTGTTGGTCAGTGACAGCGAGAGGGAAATTAGGTTACGGTTCCCTTCCACGCCCCGTTGACACTTCCCTTGTAGTATTATATAAACAGTTGCGAGGGAGGTGGAAGGTTGTTTGCTGATGTTGGATCAAGTGGCCAGGCGGCGGGTTTTTGGTTGGTAGGCGGTTGCGGCCTCCTTGAGACTGGACGATGATGCCTCAATTGAGTCCAACACTACTTCCCTGGGATAAAAAAAAAGTATCCATCGGGCGGGTTGTCATTAATTTTAACATAAAAATATTTTAAATTTCTGTACTTATCTTTTGTATGGAGTGATTATTTAGTCCTGTTACCCAATTGTTAATGTCTGGTAATTTTTTCTAAAAAAGGGAAATTTTGTTTTGTGTCACAAAGTTGGTAGCCCTACTCAACCGGTATAGATAAGGCAGTATGAGTTCATTCTCCTTAATCTGGGTAAAATTTTGTGCCGTTTCCAGTCATGTCACGTACGAACAGAAAGTCTTTTACCCTAGAACAACGGGTTTTCATTCTTGAACAATGTCTAGTGAGGAGAAATTGTAATGTTAGTTTTAAGCTTTTGTGGGGTGTTATAGCTTCTCTCATTATCTTGTATCTTTTTTTTAATTAAATTGTTCCAAGTGACAAAAGATTCAAGGTTCATTCTGAGATAATTATGTAAATCACATGGACGTAAATCTTTAATTCATTCAGCAAATTAATACAGGAATAAGTTTCGCTTTTCATTAACCACTCATTACACGAGACATGATGTTTCTTCCTTTGCATGTTCGCCTGGACAAGGAAAAAAGCTGCCAAAACATCATCTTTCGAGCTCATTGCAATACCAACTAATCCTTGTTCAAGCATACTTGTTTCACGTGGTGTTGAAGTCATGTTGATATCATGTGAAAATGTTCCATGCTTGTACAAAGAGATTGATGATGCATACTTGTTAAACTTGCAGTTATAGACACTGAAGTCACGAGATTGGTTTTTGCGTACGTATGGGCTGTGAGGAAGGGAAGTGAAATATTTGCAGTGCAGCCAACCTCAACAGTGAGACACTACTCGTACATTTCACTACCGTGTAGTTTCTACATACATTTTGTAAGCTGTGGTTTATTCCGAGAAAATGTTTTCTTCTTAAACCTTATAAGAAATAAATGTGACCTGCAATATTGCCTATAGCTTAATTACATGACCAGAAATGTTTGATTTACTGTAATTACGAATGAATCGCCTTCTTTACTATTGCTGTCATTGGTGTTTCCATTATCAGTCTCTCTAGTATCTACCTATACCAGGTGTCAACAAAACTGTTAAAGAATAGCTTCTTCATATCCTTAATTTCCTTCTTTATTTTTCGAATTATGCAAAGAGAAACATCACAGTAGTTAGCCACTCACTCACGGATTTTGTTAAAAGGCACGGATAGCCATTTTTTGTTTACCTTCAACTTTACAACATTTTGTTACATTGTGTTCAGCACCGTGAATAGTTTTACCACGTTTTCGAGAAACCGACATTTGTGTTTGCGGTAACAAACAGTTATATTCGTACAGTTAACTTACAAAAGGTTCTGCGATATCACAGCTGTATATGCTCTGGGTATAGTATAAGTTATTACGTTCGTCGTACTGAAATTAAAGCAGTCGAACATGCGCACTGATGCTTTTCCCCCTTTACCTCTTGTTGCAAGCAACAGGGAAGGTGCCATGGGGGCCATGCCCCCCCCCCCCGCGAAATACTAGGAAAACTTAGTTTAATATTTTCTATAAGCTATTATTTGTAACAAAACTGAATCCCAATACTTGTACCTATCAATTAACAATAATTATTTTAGTATAAAAATGAGTCAAACAGAAAGTATCAATTTTTAAATAGTATTAAGATAACAATCAGTGTCAGTAGTGAAAAGCCACTCGCATCCAGTCACCACCATGAAAATTTCTCAATGAATTAAAATTGTGGTTACAGCAATACGGCATAAAAGAGGACTTTTCAATAACTCAATTACAAACTATGTATTACAAATTGTGTAGTAAGAGCTACATAAAAATAAGATAGTTCCCCCCCCCCTGAAAATCAGCCCTGGAACCGCCCCTGGCAAACAAGGGGCAAACTCGTGACTCAAGTGACTATAGGGGTGTATAGCCACCTGAATACCGATTATCCGTGGTAATTGGGGGGATAACTATACCGGATAACCGGAAAACACGGATAATACAACCCAATTCGGTCGAGACCACCTACGTCATAAACAAAACCACCAGTTACGCGTATGTTTTATTCTACTGATTAATACATGTTATTACTATCGGATATCGGAAATATATAAACAAATTGAATTGAAATAAAAATATTTACTACATAAATTTATATAAGTCTTACCTTAAACTACGTACCAAAAACAAATCACAAAAAATCTGTTATTTTACTTTGTTTCATTTTGTGCCGCAATATATTTTTTCTTTTATTTTTCTTATATAACCACGAATATGTAAAATGTCCACGTAATCTGTGTCATCCTGATTTTCCATGAAAGTTTGTAATGTTTCGGCACCGGTTAAAGCTTCTTTGCAACTTATTTTAGGAGCTGGTAACGTGCTCGCCTCTCATCACGCGGTCTTGGGTTCGAATCCCACTCGGGCATGGCATTTTTTCATACGTTACAAAAAATTCATTTCATCCTTCACCGTCCGCATTAGCAGCAATTAGCAAAACAGTCGGACGTTAAACAAAAAAAAAAATTTCTAGTGATCGCACGGTTAATCCGAACCCCGGTTAAACGATCCACGGAAAATCAGTACTCTACTGTATATTGAGAAATTATTTTATTTTGTATATTTTAATGTATTTATTTATTTGTTTTCCAGTTGTTAATAGCTTCAAGTCGATTACGTTATAGTTATGTTTGTCAACCGATCAAGCAGATCAATCACAAAGAAGAATTAAGAGTAAGTCTTCTCTTGTAAGTCTTTCTCTCACTCATTCTCACTCCCATACAACCTAAACTTTTGTTTATTAAAATACTTCATACGTACAAAGTGTGGCTATTAGTCATTTATAAAAATACTTTTAAAAGTATTTTGTATTTAAATACTTTTGAAAGTATTTTGTTGTTACTTTTTAATCAGCGTGTACACATTTTGATAATACAGGGTGATTCACGAAGATATGCAGAAATTTTAGGAGCCATTATACATGTAAAAATAATGAAAAAAGTTTATATAAACATGGGTCCGGAAATGCTTCGATTCCGAGTTACGGCTAGCGAAAGTTTCGCCCGGGTTTCAGCTCACCAGGTGAAATGAGGTCTTCCTGAAATTCTGGTAAGATGATTAAGGGTCGAATTTAATCATTTCTCATGGTTTTTGATCTGTTAAATTGAATAAAACAGGTCCCAGAACTGTTAGTTAAATAGTTTTTAAGAAAACCAGTGATAAATGCAAAAAATGGAGTGAAAACACATTTTTTCATCTTTGGGCAAGAATAACTTTGTTATTTCACCAAGAAACAGTTAAAATTTTTGAATAAAACGTGTAAAAAATTTTATTCTGAACAAACCGGTGTAAATAAAGTACACAGAAAGCGAATATATATTTGATAAAATGAATTTGTATTCATAACAGTAGAAAGTAAAATTAACTGGAAAAACAAAGATGAAAAAATGTGTTTTTTTCTCTCCATTTTTTTGCGTTTGACACTGTTTTTCTCAAAAACTATTTAACTTACAGTTGTAGGAACTGTTTTATTCAATTTATCAGGTCAAAAACCATAAGAAACGATTGAATTCGCCCCTTAATCTACCTTACCAGAATTT
The DNA here is from genome assembly GCA_035578175.1 of Catonia carolina. NCBI lineage: Eukaryota > Metazoa > Arthropoda > Insecta > Hemiptera > Achilidae > Catonia > Catonia carolina. The sequence continues at coordinate 943,886 of JAQMRL010000031.1, forward strand.
CAGGAAGACCTCATTTCACCTGGTGAGCTGAAATCCGGGCGAAATCTTTCGCTAGCCGTAACTCGGTAACAAAGCATTTCCGGACACATGTTTTTATAAACTTTTTTCATTATTTTTACATGTACAATGAGCTCCTAAAGTTTCTGTATATCTTCGTGAATCATCCTGTATATAAAAAAAACAAAATTCATAAAAACAAGTTTACAAATGAATTACAAATCAAATTAATTATAAAAATGAATTACATATCAAATGTCATCATCCACTACAAATGACAATTCAAATTGTAGCGGCAGCTGCAACGCATGTTAACTGTATTTTTTAACAGCAATATTAACCAAGCCGTCAGTGTTCATAGCAGACATTCACCTGTACATGGCCAACACTAAAATCAGTTATTATTGTTATATTGTTTACCAAGATCAGTAAATTCCTACAAAGACTGAATAGCAACCACTGCAAGTCAGCAACGGTAAAACACCAACACTAACCAACAATTTTTACAAGTGAATCAACATCAGTTATCTCATTGAACCAATCTTTAACCTTTCTTGAAAATATTAACATGTTTAAGCTATTTTTAATTTCAATAGGCAACAGATTAAAAAAACACTTCAGACCTAAAAAAACAAAAGTTTTAGCAAAAAAGGATTTATTAACTTTCGGTCTTACAAAAAGTTGTTGGCTTGAACCTCTAGTTCTGTGATATAAGTTTTCAGTACCTCTGTTGCCACTTTTTTTATAAAATAGTTTTAAAACTTTAAAAATAAATAAGTTTTTAATGGGCAATGGGGTTTTTAATAAGGTTTATAATGTGCATGCTCAGTGACGTCATTATTTGTTTACATTAGGAGCAAACTAACAGAGGCTGGACTATAGGTATATAAATTTTTCAACTATTCCAACACTTTGTCCTCGTATGTCTATTTCATGTATGCAGAGTGGATCCATGATCATAAACTTGGTATTCTCATACGAGATGTTCAATCCAATTTTTGTTGCTACGTCTTCCAGAGTTTTTTTTAAGAAATAACGAGACAAAGAAAGAACTAGAGGATATCTTAAATAGAATAGATAAGATCATGAGAAAGAACAAAACGAATGTGTTGTGCAGCAGCAAGAGTGGTTTAGAAGAGATGGGAAATTTAAAAGTAGGCAACGCAAACTTACTGGAAGTTGGGGAATTCTGCTATCTAGGGAGTAAAATAACAAAGGATTGTAAAAGCATAAGTGATATCAAAAGTAGAATTGCTCAAGCTAGAAAAGCCTTTGAAATAAAAAAAAAACAGCCTACTGACTATAACATTGATTTACAGATTAAGAAAAATTACTTATAACATTATGTTTGGAGTATAGCATTATACGGGAGTGAAACGTGGGTGATAGGGGCTGTAGAAAAGAAGAGGATAAAAGCTTTTGATATGTGGTGTTGTTGTTGTTTAGGTCAACAGCCGAAAGGCTGGCTTGAACCTCTAGAGGTTTTACTAAGTAAAAACGAGGAGTAAGGTGGTTTACCATTGCCTTCCTCACTGAGTTGAAAGAGTATGCTTATCAGCATGCCAAGCCCTCCGAAAAGCACTCACTTTATACCCTGCAAATGACACCTTCACTTCATTCACCACAGGGTCTGGCTGCTTAGTGAAATTCATTACTCTCAGAGGAGATAACTCTGAGTATTGTCTTTTACACCTCTACCTCTCTGTTCTTAAATAGTTCAGTGATATAAGTGGCTGACTATGTGATTAGAAACAGAACTATTTTTTTAGCCCTGGACCAAACAGATAGAGTGCAATTAAAATAACACTCCACCTGCCCGTTTTGGGCATAAAAATGGGCATGTGGTGTTATAGGATGTTAAAGATTAGATGGGTGGACAAAATAAGTAATTTAGAGGTTATTAGGCGAGTGTATGAAAAAAGATGTAAATGGAAGCATTTTATCAGAAGAAGGGATAGGCTAGTGGGGCATATCTTAAAGACATCTATCAATAATTGAGGGTAATATTGAGGGAGTAAATTGTAGGGGGAGGCAAAGATTAGAATATATAAAGCAAATTACAAAAGATGTCAGGTGTTACAGGTATGTAGATATGAAACGATTCGCGCAAGATAGAACAGGTCGGAGAACTGTATCAGACCAGTCGAGAGACTGATGACAAAAAAAAAGTTCAAAATTTGTTTTACCTTCAAATTTATTGAAACTATTAAAAATGTTTTTCCCATTACTTACATGAGCAGAAAGAGAAGATTTTAAGGTAAAAAAATGATACTAAAAGCTCTCTCCTGTGTTAGTTCTAAAATTTATAACAATTTTTCAAAATTTTTTGGTAAAATGATGGGATTTTAGCTTGGAATTCTTTGGACTATTAGGTACAAGCAGTCTGCCAACGTGAGGCAAATACTCACGTTAAGGGGGTACATACCCTTGAAAAAAATTTTCCCCCCTTTAATGTTACATGATTGAGCATTTGCAAATTTGTTCTTCAAGTCATTACTTATAAAATGAGTTGAATATTTTTTCAACAACCCTTATAATTAGGGTTGGGGATGGAAAAACGCAATTTTTTTGTTAAGTAATTTCTTAACCTTCAGATGTTAATAAACAGAGTGGCCACAGTTAGTGAAGAGTACGGTCTTTCACTTAATATTAATAAAACAAAGTATATGTTAATAGCTAAAGCATATCAGAACGTTGGTAGGATATATGTAGGGAACCAATGCATTGAAAGAGTCCATGCTTACAAGTACCTAGGCACAACTGTTAATGAAAACAATGACAGCTCTCAAGAAATTCGCATCAGAATAGAACAGGCCAGAAAAACATTTATAAAGATGAAGAAACTGTTCTGCTGCCGAGATTTAAGCCTTGAATTAAAAACACGTCTCCTAAGATGCTATGTCCTATCCGTACTGTACTATGGGATGGAGGCTTGGACAATGAAGAAGATTGATGAAAAGAGACTGGATGCATTTGAAATGTGGCTGTGCCGGTGAATTCTGAGGATTTCATGGGTGGAAAAGATGACGAATGTGGAGGTGTTGAGACGTATGCATAGAGAAAGAGAAGTACTATTAACAGTGAAGAAAAGAAAATTATTGTATATGGGACATGTCATGAGGGGAGAAAAATATAAAATATTACAAGTGATTGTCCAGGGGAAAATCCAAGGAAAGAGATCCTTGGGAAGAAGACGAAAATCCTGGCTGAAAAACCTAAGAGATTGGTATGGTTGCAGCAACAACGAATTGTTTAGGGCTGTGACATCAAAGATAAAAACCGCTCTGATGATTGCCAACCTTCGAAGCGGAGATGGCACCTGAAGAAGAAGAAGAAGGCTCAAATTAATGGGAAATTTATTGTCTATGAATTGTGGTATTCATTTTCAATTATTTTACCTAGTTAAATTTTTAGATAATTATTTGTAAAAAATGCAGTAAATCCACCCTATAGTAACTTTAAAATAGTTTTAAAATTGTAGGAATGAATATTGTGTATTTTCCATACCACATTGCATAGAGCATAAAAATCCGATCATTTAAAAAAAAAATTATCTCTCTAGGTGGTGTAAAACCTAAAATATGATTTAACAATGATTCTGAAACACGTGAAAAAAAAGTTGCGGGAAATGCAAAAACAAAATAATTTTAGTATTTATGTATTTGTTCTTACTTTCATTAGTCGCATGGAACTACTAAACGTGAAACAACACACTACTTGTGGTTCACTCTATCGGTGTGTAGTTGAACTAATAGAGAATGAAACGTAGTTCAAATCTGTGAAAAAATCATCAATTTCCGACTATCCGTTTTCAAGTTGTTTTAACTTGAAATAAATTTGATGGTTTTACATGAAAAACTGCGTGAAACATGATACAAATTTTTTTTTATATTATTTTAAAATACCTTTTTCTAAAAAGTAAATATATTGGTATATTCAGAAAATATCAGAGAATCAAAAGAGCAAATAATTTTTTTTTTTTTTTACAATTTTTCAGGGTATGCCACCCCTTAAAGTTTACGTGAGGTTAAATACTCACGAAAATAAATTTAATTTTTTAATTTGACTTTAATATTGAAATGCATTGTACAACGATTTTCTTTTACAATTTTTCAGATAGCGAATGCAGTTTGGTGGTATTATTTTTCAAAATTGTTAGAATTCTGCGACACGTTCTTCTTTATCTTGCGAAAAAAAGATAAACAATTGACATTCCTTCACGTTTACCATCATTCGACAATGTTTTCACTTTGGTGGATAGGAATAAAATGGGTGCCAAGCGGTTCAACATTTTTACCAGCGATGGTTAACTCATTTATACACGTGTTAATGTATTCATATTACGGGTTGTCTTCACTGGGGCCAAAAATAACCAAATATCTCTGGTGGAAAAAGTATTTGACCATGTTACAATTGGTAAGTGATTCAATTAGCCACTATATTTTTTACTTTCTCTTGCTTATATGAATATATAAGAAGGAAAGTCTTGTTTTCATGTTGACTTTAAAAAACCAGTTTTCACTGGATCTACACGTAAACAGACCCCTTGAACCCAAAAAACATGTTTTTAGCAATTGGTCTGTGTGTGTGTGTGTATGTGCGTGTGTGTGTGTGTGTGTGTGTGTGTGTGCGCGCGCACAAATCAGATCCAGTTCACAACGGCGCTAATTTTAGGTATAAACGGGATTCGTTCTGGTTGTGACTTCCCATTGTGGATGCAGTACGCGCTTGTTTTATACATGCTGTCATTCATCGATGCGTGTGTGTGTGTATGTGTGTGTGTGTGCGCGTGTGTGTGTGTGTTTGTGTGTGTGTGTGTGTGTGTGTGTGTGTGTGTGTGTGTGTGTGTGTGTGTGTGTGTGTCGAATATCTCGAGAACGGAACATCATACAGGCCTTCAAAATTATGTAAGTGTACGCGCAGTAGACGGATTTGGTTGAGGTACGCGCTGATGAAGGGAGAAATAATGGAGTGAGTAGTACAGCTGTAGAGGGGGGAGGGAATTCACAGCCGAATGCATAACGTACCGTACCACACCGTAGGTTTATATGGTCTAGGCCTACGGAAGCCTCTGTTTCCTAAAAGAACGACCGCCAACATGGTGGAACGGTTGACGTTTCCTTGGGGGCTTTTCACAAATATCCACCGACCACATACAATAAGATAAAATAGTCAACCGTTCGAGCTACAATCTGTTCTCTGCGACAGCTTCAGTAGAATGAGACAATTCACGAACGTATGTCATCCCTTCTACAGCCACCGGCAGTATTCTCCCCACTCACTTCTCATTTCTGCGCAAACACTACGCTTACAAAACATTGACAGATTGACTTTACCTCTAGACCAACCCGGTGGGTTAAATTAAAATTAATTTACTATAATGACCCACCGGGGGTTGGTCTAGGGGTAAAGTCGTCGCCAAAATCAGCTGTTTAACAGCTGATTTTCGGAGATGAAGGTTCCTGGTTCAAATCCTAGTAAAGGTAGTTACTTTTATACGGATTTGAATGCTAGACAGTGGTTACCGGTGTACTTAGATGTTTCAATTAACTATACTCTCTCAGGAATGGTCGGCCTGGGTCTGTACAAGACTACACCTCATTTACACGTCATACACATCATCCTCATCTGATTGGGTCATGGGGGTTGCTTATTGTTCTCAATTGAACAGATTGTAACGTACACACATTAGGGATTAAAAAAAAAAATTTCCCATTACTACTTCTAAGTCCACAGGATCCATTATAAAGACTTATTTATAAACTAATTTGTAAATTTATAAACTAATTTGTAAATTTATAAACTAATTTGTAAATTTATAAACTAATTTGTAAATTTATAAACTAATTTGTAAATTTATAAACTAATTTGTAAATTTATAAACTAATTTGTAAATTTATAAACTAACTAGCAACCCCCCCTCGCTCCGCTTCACAGCAGCTAATGTACGCCTAATTAAATTATTTTTTAAACCTCTCTATATACAATATTTGTATAATACAGTAGACTCTCAAAAATCCGGATCGCGCTAGTCCGGACTCCAGATAGTCCGGACGATGATTTTTTTTTTTTTTACTTTATTTTCTGAAAATTTACAACTTTTAAATTAACAACCAGTAAAAAGTTTTCATGGGATTGGCCCGATGAACGATCATGCGATTAGCACTATAATTTGTATGTAGGCCTATCTACTTTCTAATAATAATTGCGTATATAAAATGTATGTAAATGACATTTTTTGTCATTTAGGGCCCACAGTAGTTTGCGTGCATATGTATGTACTGTACTGTTTCACTTAAACAGTTTAACTTAAACTTTTAAACTTAAACACTTAAGGGGAGCAGACTGATTTTAATAAAAATATTGATTTTTTTAATTTTACCATGTAGTGATCGATCGTTTTCCGCTATTTAAATTGATATATAACACGACATTCGTTGCTTTTTCTGTAGAGAAAAATTATGTTTTTATGTTGATGGGGTATGTAGTGGTTATTTCGATATTTTTTCATGTTTTTCATTCTTTTAAATTGATATTAATTTAATCATGTTACTGCTCTAACATTACGGAGATCGCGTTCACATAAAAACAATAATTTCTAGAATGCATAGGAATCAGCTGTAAAACAAGATAAATATTGGTGTGTTTTTGTTTGGAAGTTAATTCCAATTGGCAATAGGTGTTTCTGTTATGGTATTATGCGTTTACTACATCCCGCATTTTCCGCATATTGTATTTTTTGACTTTAGGTACACTTATTTCAGGAACCATCCCACCTAGGAGTGTGCAATTTCACACACTACATTTTAGTAATAAGGTGTGTATTTACTCCAGAGGTATTTCAAAAATTTTGGAGTTTTTATTTTTTGGGTGTCTTTTCATAAAATAATGTGGGCTACATTTGAACACTTTTTGAGAATAAAAATCATTTTTAGATTGGATAAAGATAAATAAAAAAGCTCTGGTACAAATTTGTAAAAAGGTACTGTCCTAAAGATATCCTAAAGCTCAGCTTTGTAGCTTAAATGGTTCCTACAAAAAATCTACCTAAGTTAGTATTGCAGGTATAGGGATAATCAAAATGGTCTGCTCCCCTTAACACTTAAATTTTTTAACACTTAAACTTTTTTACTTCTGCCTTTTACAAATTATTCACTTGTGTATTTTATTTAATCCCAGAACCGTACTTTACTAAGCACAGTACCGTACTACAGTACATTTAGATTTTATTTAGTTGATCGTGTAATTACTCTATAATTGAGACATATATGACGTTCATGGTTACATGTTTGAAATCCGTAACTTGCAAATCTTACAAAGAGTGCAATCGAATCTTATTACGGTACAGTAGCGTTAAGTTTAGTCAATGTTTGTGCTTCGTATACCGGTACTGTAATTATTCAATGAATAATTACAGTACCGGTAGCCTACTGTAATTTATTAGGCCTACAGTGTTTTAAAGTTTTTTCAGAAGCTCACTTTTATATTAGCAGATAAACGTTAATGCTTATTGTCATAATTATTCGCCATAAAGACGAAATTGCCAACCTCCGGGAAATCCGGATTTTTTGAAATCCGGACCTGTCGTCCGCCACATTAGTCCGGATTTCTGAGAGTCTACTGTACTTGTATAATAATTTGTATAAAAATTTGTATTTGTATAATAATTCTATTAGTATAGATTTGTGGTTTAGTTGCCCTGTGGCAGCAAAATAAATTGTTTTTCTGCACTTCCAGCTCTAGAAAGTCTGATATAAGGTTGCCCATGAGTGAAGGAACCACTCTTGTCTCAAATCGATACCCACCGTTTTAAATGTTTGTCCCTGCGATTAACAGAATTGAATAGAATGCATAGAAGTTGCCCATAACAGACAGGTGGAGTGTCAAATTATTTACACTCAATCTGTTAGTTGCAGGGCTAAAATAAATAGTTCTGTTTCTTATCACATGGTCCGCCAATTAAATGACTGAATCATTTAAGAACAGAAGAGGTACACGTGTAAAAGACACTAATCAGAGTTATCTCGTCTGAAAGTAATGGATTTAATTATACAGCCAGACCCTGTGATGAATGAAGTGAAAGTGTCATTTGCAGAGTGGAAAATATATGCTTTTCAGAGGGCCTGGCATGCTGATAAGTTTACTTTTCCACTCATTGAGGAAGGCAATTGTAAACCACTTCACTCCTCGTTGTTACTTAGTAAAACCTCTACAGGTTCAAACCAGCCTACAGGCTGATCACCTAAACAACAGAAGAATACCGATGGAAAAGAAAGAGTTAGTTGATATTAAGTGGGTGAGATAAGAGACAAGAGTAATAGGTGTAGGCCTACGTGACGTGGTATGCAGAGTAGGCTAATTGGAAATGCCTATATGACTCATTCGCTGCCTGTCCAATGAAAACAAATAGTATATGAAATGCAGTACAAAAATAAAAATCTGGTGTGAAACACTCACACGACTTTCTCTTGCCAATGCAAATAATTAATAATAAACCTAACATTATTAATAAAATATTAGAAATAAACAAAGAAACTAACCTCAAAAACATAACTTTATTTTAATCATGACTAAATGACGCAAAATGAAAATCGAACTCAATTTGGCCTAAAAAAAAAACGGAAAATCACACTTTCACGCTAAACTAGGCTCTGTAGAGAAAAATTCTCTAAATAAAAGATGTAGATCTCTTAATTTTCTATAAATTTTATTATATACACTTTTGTCGTAAAATGCATACTAAAGCCGAAATGTTAAAAAAATCGATTTTTCTCACGTTTTCGTGAGAAAAAAACAGAAAATCGCAAATTACCGCTAAACTAAGCGTTATACAAAAAAATGTTTGAAATAAAAGTTGTAGGATTTTAAATTCTCTACAACTTTTATTATATAAATTTTTGCTCTAAATTGCATATTAAAGCCGTAATCTTAAAAAAACTTTGTTTTTACGTGAAAACAGCCTCACCCAGAATTCAGCAAACATGACGCCTACCCTATCTTGTAGAGAATAAAAAATTGAGTAAATGAGGCGATTTTAAAAAAAATCGTAGGACCAGTTTTTGAGAAAATCGCAAAAAAGTGAAAAATTACACGAATAAACTACTACTTCCGTTTGACCGATTTTGATGAAAATGTTCGTGTCGGGTCCGGTAGTGGTATGTAACTTAAGTTTCAAGTTTCAAGTTCGTACGATGTTCCGTTCTTGAGATATTTTGTATACACACACACACACACACACACACACACACACACACACACACACACACACACACACACACAGACACACACACAGACCAATCGCTAAAAACATGTTTTTTGGGTTCAGGGGGTTTGAAAACGTATAGATCCGGTGAAAACTCGGTTTCGAAAAATCGACATGAAAACAATACTTTCCTTCCTATATATTCATATAGGCAAGAGAAAGTAAAAATTTTGAATATTTCCGAATTTTTAATGTTTTTGGAATCGAATGTTATTCTTCACGTTTTTCTATGAAATATCAAAGTTAAATAATTGTGCTTCTAGCCCAAAAAATACACCGTCCAGAGGACTTTGAAAAAATAAAAGTGCTATGCACCCGATGGACTAAAACATGCGACATCGTCACAGTTTAAGTTGGTTAATTCACTTAATTAAAGTTATTTAAAGTTGCGAAATAGCCTATATTGATCAGGAATCTCTAAGCTATGCAACAATGAATATGAGATTTTGTTAAAATCAGTTGAGTAGTTTCTGAGATTACCTCATACAAACAAACCAACAGACGTTTCTTCTTTATTATATTAGTATAGATTAATTTATAAACTAATTTAATAGTAAATTAATTTTAATTTTGTTTAAATTTCAGATCCAGTTCACAACGGCGCTAATTTTAGGTATAAACGGGATTCGTTCTGGTTGTGACTTCCCATTGTGGATGCAGTACGCGCTTGTTTTATACATGCTGTCATTCATCGTATTATTTGGCAATTTCTATGCAAAGGCTTACATCGAAAAGGTAAGTTGAAGTGTTATAGTTACTTAAGTGACGAGTTTGCCCTTGTTTGTGTCACCGCCACCCCTTCTGCTGCCAGCCTTCAATACTTCTTCCGGCCTTTGTCGGCGCGGTAGGATCTTTGGCGGGGGTACCGACAAACATTTTGTTGGTTCCGATAGAGGGCTTTGTTGCCAAGGCCGAGTGAGTAACCGCCCCCTACCACAGTGCTCTCAGTAGCTATAAAAGCGCAGTGCACTGAGCCGCTTGTCCAACAAACAGAAATCCAACAAACGAAAAATTATCTCCTTTCAAAATAAAATCCTTCGCATAATATCCGAATTCCACTATCTTATCCCCAACACCACTATTCAAGAAAATCTCCTCTTCCCGTCCCTTGAAAACTATATCTACAATACTTCAAGAAGACTTCACGATGCAGCAAAAATCTCAGAACATCCCATCATCTGAAACCTGTACGAAACAAACCACCCGCCAAAAGAGATATGCATACTGCCGTTCCACAATTTCCTTTAATAAATACAGTATATACACCCTTTCCTTAATATTCCTACTTTAAATTTTCTCCGGAAAATTTAAAAGATTAAACAAAGAAAAGAGCCATTCACCCACTCTTCCCACCAATCCCACAAATTTCTACTAATTCCAACACCCCAAAAAAAAAAAAATTCCGAATTCGAATCATATTATTAACCCCAGCTACTCCTTCCTTCAATTTAATAAAGAAACCCCAAATTCTGTAATCTTGTTCCCCGAGCGATCAGGTGATCCTTTCACGACATCGCCCATTTTGGGTTTCCCAACCCATTCCTTAATGATTTTCCGCTTGTCATTACGCTCTACATCTCCGACGAAAATCGACCGACTACATCCATGAGATAAAGAAGGAAGATGCTCTGGCACTTGCAGCAGCCAGCAATGCAACAGCCGCAGCCACACGCTGCCTATACTGGTCTCCTTCAAGACCAGCACAACGGTTCTTCTCAGGACCAATTTAATAAGGATTTAACCAGCCCTTCTCAGGGCCATCAACCTGAGCCACGGCTCTCATCGCAGCCACGCACTGCCTACGCCGGTCTCCTTCGAGACCAGCACAACGGTCCTTCTCAGGACCAATTCAATAAGGTTTACACCGGCCCTTTTCAGGGCCATCAAACACCTCTGCCCGCCCCACCGGACACACACATAAACGGCCCTTTTCAGGGCCACCAAACAGATAAGGTTAGCTACTTAATGTTGCCATCCGGTGACATTTGCAACGAGGGGTAAAGGGAAAAAGCACCAGTGCGCATGCGTGACTGCTTTAATTTCAGGACGACACAAACATAACAACTTGTACTAACCAGAAGCATATACAGTATATCGTTTTGAAGGAACCTTTTGTAGGTTAACTGTACGAATATAACTGTTTGTTACCGTAAAAACAAATGTCCGTTTATCGAAAACGTGGTTGAATTATTCACAGTGCCGAACGCAATGTAATAAAATGTTGTGAAGTTGAAGCTAAACAAAATGCCTATCTACGCCTTTTCACAAAAGCAGTGAGCAAGCGGCTAACTACTGTGATGTTTCTCTTTCCACAATTCGAAAAAAAGAAGGAAATTAAGGATACGAAGAAGCTATTCTTTAACAGTTTTGTTGACATTTGGTAAAAAAAGGAAACAGTTAGGTAGATACTAGAGAAACTGATAATGAAAACGCCGATGACAGTGATAGTAAAGAAGGCGATTCATTCATAATTACAGTAAATCAAACATTACTAGTCATTTAATTAAGCTATAGGCAATATTATAGATCATATTTATTTCTTATAAGATTTATGAAGAAAACATTTTCTCGGAATAAACCACAGCTTACAAAATGTATGTATAGGGTGATTCAAAAAGAGCGCCGGTTTTGATATATCAAATTAAGAGATTTATTTTATTGAAAAACTGAAACTAAATACATTAACAAGTTCATCTTACCTTCCGATTTCATGAATGAAAAATGATGTCATGCATGTGTCCTCCTCTACTGCGCTGGCACGCATCAACTCTGTCCATGAAATTGGATAATACTGCACGACAAGTTTCGACTTCCATTTGCCCGATAACCTGTCGAATTTCCTCCTTCAAGTCATTGATGTTTCGGGGTTTATTGGCATACACCAATGACTTCAGATGACCCCAAAGATGAAAGTCACAAGGCGTCAAGTCACACGACCTTGGTGGCCATTGATGGTCGGAATTACGAGAAATGATGCGATCCTGGAACCGTTCACGGAGCAACAACATTGTTTCTCGTGCAGCAACTGAATTTTATACGGGTGATATTGGAGATCGTACCGAAGAATTCTCCGTACAGAAGAACATCGTAAACCCAATTGTTGAGAACGGCGACGTATTGATTTTGCTGGGCTAACAGCCACACGGTCACGAACCAACGCAACGTTCTGCTCAGTTCGGCCAGAACGACGACGTCCAGAACTTTTAAGGTCGACTGTTGAACCCGTCTCAAAAAACTTTTTCATGAGCCTGCGAACTGTTGATTCATTCGGTGCTTCATTACGTCCTAGAGTACCGCGAAGTCGCCTGACAGTAGCCGCATAATTCTCTCCACTCTGGTAAAATGTTTTGACGATTAACACTCGTTGTGCAATAGTAAACTTCTCCATGGTTAGACACAGACTGCGAGAGTACTACACTGCGAACAAGAGAAACTACAACTGAATCGTCAATCGGAATGTTCTCCGAAATAGAAATGAGGTCTAACAATGTTGCCAACCGATAAACAAAAATTTACCAGCCGTTTAAAAACCGGCGCTCTTTTTGAATCATCCGTTAGAAACTGCACGGTAGTGAAATGTACGAGTAGTGTCTCACTGTTGAGGTTGGCAGCACTGCAAATGTTTCACTTCCCTTCCTCACAGCCCACACACACATACGTAAAAGGCAATCTCGTGACTTCACTATCTATACTTAAGTTGAATATTATACAACTATACAGGGTGTCTCACGAGTAACCCGCTAACTTCTAAGGTGGTTTCTTCTCTTCAAAATAATGAAAACAGTTTATATAAACATGAGTGTGGAAGCGCTTCGTTAGCAAGTTATGGCTAGCGAAAGATTTCGCTCTGGGTTCAGAACATACACCAAAATAAAGTCATCCTAGAGGTCTAGGAACCCAATTTTATGAGTAGATTTGATGGTTTCTTATGTATTTCGACCCGAAAAATTGAATAAAATAAGTTCCAGAACCATATCTCCAGTAGTTTTTGTAATATTCAATGAAAAACGGACAAATCTGTGATAAAAATACGTTTTTTTAGGTTTGAAGAATAATAACTGTGTTAAATGGCTAATAAACGTGTAAATTTTTTTAGCAAAACTTGTAGAGATTTTAATTCTGAAGAGAATGATATAAAATAGGCCAATAATAAACAAACACAAAGTTTAAAAAAATTGTGTTTAATTAAATCGAATGTGTTTTAAATCGTATTAAATCTAAATCGTATGTGTTGATTTAATTAAACACAATTTTTTTTAACTTTGTGTTTGTTTATTATTAGCTATTTGACATCATTTTCTTCAGAATTAAAATCTCTACAAGTTTTGCTAAATAAATTTACACATTTATTAGCCATTTAACACAGTTATTGTACTGCAAACCTAAAAAAACGTATTTTTATGCACAGATTTGTCCGTTTTTCATTGGATATTACAAAAACTACTGGAGATATGGTTCTGAAACTTACGAGGGTTATCCAGAAAGTAACCTCCATTTTGAAATAAAAAGTAAACGAGTGAAGATACAAAAACTTTATCATCATCTTCACTTCCAAGGATTAGGTTACATGAACCTGTTCCGGTACCCATCTCCCTCTCGGCCTCCCTACATCTCTTCTGCCAACTGGCTGATAATTTAAAGCTGCCACTGGCATCCTTTCGTTTGGCATTCTGTCCAGGTGACTACACCATCGTTGTCTATTTTTTATTATCTTTTCATGCAAAGACTGAACTGATAGTGCGCTTCTAATATCCACGTTCCTTATTCTATCCATTCTGGTACATCCATGCACAAAACTTTATTATTTATACAATTTAAAACTACAGTTTTTCTCTATTTTTCGACATAGTCGCCAAACAGATTCAAGCACTTTTCGTACCTTGGAACAGTCTTTGAAATACCCTCTGCATAAAAATCTGCCGCCTGTGAATGTAGCCAACCATTCATGGCGTTTTGAAGCTCTTCGTCATTAGCAAACCGCTGAGATGCAAGCCACCGCTTCATGTTCAGGAACAGGTGAAAGTCACTAGGAGCCAAGTCCGGGCTGTTTGGTGGATGATCGAAAACGTCCCATTTAAACTTGGCCAAAAGTTCATTTGTTCTTCGAGCTGTATGAGGGCGAACGTTGTCATGCACAAACAAAACACCATGTGTCAGAAGGCCACGACTCTTGTTTTGGACTTGGCTCCTAGTGACTTTCACCTGTTCCCAAACATGAAGCGGTGGCTTGCATCTCAGCGGTTTGCCAATGACGAAGAGCTTCAAAACGCCGTGAATGGTTGGCTACATTCACAGGCGGCAGATTTTTATGCAGAGGGTATTTCAAAGACAGTTCCAAGGTACGAAAAGTGCTTGAATCTGTTTGGCGACTATGTCGAAAAATAGAGAAAAACTGTAGTTTTAATACTATGTACATAATAAAGTTTTTGTATCTTCACTCGTTTACTTTTTATTTCAAAATGGAGGTTATTTTCTGGATAAACCTCGTACATTTGTTCATAGATCAGCAGATCGAGTGCAAATAGTTTTTAACACTCCACCTGCCCATTACGGGCAAACCAACATAATGAATGATATAAGGGGTGTTCACAACCAGAATGAACCAAGTCCACTTCCAAATATTTTTACAGAAACACTAATTAAAGCTGTGGAAAATGACAATCATATGGAGTGACAAATTTTGCTGCAATCTGTGTGGCAAATAACGGGTGTTTTATTAAGGACGTAGCCCTGATTATAACAAGATAGAAGTAATACATGGGTAAGTTTTCTCTCCCCCAATCGGTATGTTGACAACAGTGTACTCAAGGCCAACTACCTAAGACAGTTAAAATGTTCCAGTCAAGCATTAGTGTGGTGACAGCAATCGTTTCGTTATATTGTGTCACCAATAGGTTTTTACAAGGAAGAACCGGGTGTTTTATTAAGGACGCAACTCTATGTTAAAAGCCACAATCTACGGCATATTTTTATTTTCCGTACTTTACAAATCAGTAATTAATCTAAATTATTTTTTTACAAATGAATAGCAAATTGCAATGAAAACATTGTATTATTTCTATTTTCTTATAATCAGGGTTGCGTCCTTAATAAAACACCCGTTAGGTGAACTAAGGACTTGGTTTGTTATGGCAGTGAATAAAACTGAAGTTTATTGTTGTATGAAGAAACAAAACCATTTTTTTCTAAAGTGGACTTGGTTCACTCTGGTTGTGAACACCATATATGTAGATAAACGATGAAATTGAAATGTTTTTGTTGCAGGGCAAACGAGCAGTTTATGGTAATTTATCAGACGAAGATTGTAACGGGTACAATAAATATAGCGAAGATATTTCTGTGATACCGAGCACTAGTACAACCACTACTAGTTTGTTGTCTTCATCAACCTTATCATCGCAAATGTTATCCGACAAAAAATGGAATTAATCGTACTACCAACAGAGAATCATTATCATCATCGTTTAATCATTATTGTATCATTCATCATACGTACCTGTCAGATTCATCCATAACTGAACACTGCCAGACACAGTTCGGTAGATTTTAGATTTTGTTTTTGTTTTTAAATAAGTGTCAACTTAACTAATTGTATTGGAACAAAAGTTTATTGGCTATATAATTATTTAAGTTATTAGTCAGCTTCATAGCAGTAAAATCCATATTAATATTTTGTTATTTATGTATATATAAAAATTTCTATTTTATATAATTAATTTATGTAATAAATTTCACTAACCTTCTTTATAAACTGTGTCAACTTTTATCTTTATTTACACGTGTTTCAGTGGATTCACCATTATCAGAATAAATAACATAACTTATAATTGAAATTAAAAAATTTTTCATTTATTTAAAATCTGTAGAAGGTGATACATCTTCAGTCATTTTTGTATAAAACTGATTTAAAATAAATTTCCTCAATAAAAATTTTATTTTAAATCAGTTTTATACAAATGACTGAAGATGTATCATCTTGTGTAGATTTTAATTTTTTTTTCAATTCCTAATGTGTGTCAGTTGCAATCTGTTCAATTCAGAAAAATAAGCAACCCCATCACCCAATGAGATGAGGATGATGTGTATGACGTGTAAATGAGACTGTGTAGTCTTGTACAGACTCAGGTCGACCATTCCTGAGAGAGTATGGTTAATTGAACCCCAACTATCAAAGTACACCGGTAACCAATGTCTAGTATTCAGATCCGTATAAAAGTAACTACCTTTACTAGGATTTGAACCAAGAACCTTCGTCTCCGAAAATCAGCTGTTAAACAAATGATTTTGGCGACGACTTTACCTCTAGACCAACCCGGTGGGTAGTATAGATTTTAATGAATAACAATTTTTTAGTTTCAATAATTATGTTATTTACTGTGATGATGGTGGATCCACCAAAACACGTGTAAGTAAAAATAAAAGTTGAAACAGTTTATAAAGAAGGTTAGTGAAATTTATTACATAAATTCATTATATATAAAATAGAATTAATTTCAAACTGCAGGATGTGCATCATTATAAAGATTTATTTTTGAATATATATAAAAAAATTTGTAATTTACCTTTTACTGCTTTCAAGATCCTTCTTACGAGTACTTTCACGGTGCGCACCGCTATTTACTTTCTCTTGCCTATATGAATATATAGGAAGGAAAGTATTGTTTTCACTCGATTTTAACAAATCGAGTTTTCACCGGATCTACACGTTTTCAGACCCCCTGAACCCAAAGAACATGTTTTTAGTGATTGGTCTGTGTGTGTGTGTGTGTGTGTGTGTGTGTACAGAATATCTCAAGAACGGAACATCGTACGAACTTGAAACTTCAAACTTAAGTTGCATACCACTACTGGACGCGACACGAACATTTTCATCAAAATCGGTCAACCGGAAGCAGTAGTTTATTCGTGTAATTTTTCACTTTTTTGTGGTTTTTTCAAAAACTGGTCCTACGATTTTTTTTTAAATCGCCTGATTTACTAAACTTTTTATGCTCTACAAGATACGGTAGGCGCCATGTTGAAGCTGTTTTCACGTAAAAAAATTGTTCTTTTAAGATTATGGTTTTAATATGCATTTTAGCGTAAAATTGTGTACAATAAAAGTTGTAGACAATTTAAAACCCTACAACTTTTACTTCAAACATTTTTTTGTATAACGCTTAGTTTAGCGGTAATTAGCGATTTTCTGTTTTTCTCACGAAAACGTGTGAAAAATCGATTTTTTAAGATTTCGGCCTTAGTATGCATTTTTCTCTACAGAGCCTATTTTAGCGTGATAGAGTGATTTTCCGTATTTTTAAGCCAAACTGAGGTTGATTTTCATTTTGCGTCTTTCACTCATGATTAAAATAAGGTTATGTTTTTGAGGTTAGTTTTTTGTTAATTTCTTATGTTTTATTACTAATGTTAGGTTTATTGTTAATTATTTGCATTGGCATTCGTTTGCTCCTAATGTAAACAAATAATGACGTCACCGAGCATGCGCATTATATCAAAATGTGTACACGCTGATTAAAAAGTAACAACAAAATACTTTTAAAAGTATTTTTCTAAATGAAATTGTTAAGCCTACATCATATCGTGGACTGATGTTTTTAGTACTTTCAGTACTTATAATTTAAAAAAATAGTTAACTTAATAGGAATACAACATCCGTAAAGTCGCAGACTCTAGCGTGCACCCTGTAGGAGGTGGCTTTTGTTTGTTGACAGTAGGAGCAAACTAAGAACGGGTGAACTTTACTTTAGAATGGGTGGGCTTTACTAGGATTTGAACGAGGAACCTTCGTCTCCGAAAATCAGCTGTTAAACAGCAGCTGATTTTGGCGACGACTTTACCTCTAGACCAACCCGGTGGGTACTATCTTCATAATATTGTAGAAATTTTATCATCATTACCTGAAGAAGCGGTGTGCACCGCAAAAGTACTTGGAAGAAGGATTTTGAAAGGAGTATAAGGTAAATTACAAAATTTTTTATATATACAAAAAAAACAAAATATTAATATTATTGGCTGTACTTTTTTCAAAACTGATGAGCTCTGAACACACGCATTGCCACCTTCCCTCTTTATAGCTAGCCAAATGACGTTGCCAATACTTGCTCTCACAGCTCTGTTGTATATTGCTTCTTTCAATGACAATTATAGCCTATCAACATACGAGGTGTGATCAAAAAGTAAGGTGACTTTTCATTTTTATAATAAAATACTCATTTATTCATCCAAAATTATAGTTATCCCCTTAACTATCATATATTTTGGTCTGGGGCGTGCCCCCACAACACGACAACAGCAAGAGAAATACAACACTATATAAAACGTTAACCTACAAACTGACCCCATCTGGGCAGTTGTTTGTTGAAGATCTCTACTAGCGCCATCTAACTGGAGAATTCTCTACTACTACTTGTATGAATGGTAGCGCACTCTCAGTCCGGTTTTTTTTTTGGGGTCGCCCCTCATACAAGTTGCATAGCGAATGAATGAAAACAGAATTAAAATGAGTACATGTCAACGGAGACTACAGTCCAGCCTTTCTTAGTTTGCTCCTAATGTAAACAAATAATGACATCACTGAGCATGCGCATTATATAAAAATGACTACACGCTGATTAAAAAGTAACAACAAAATACTTTCAAAAGTATTTAAATACAAAATATTTTTAAAAGTAATTTTATAAATGAAACTTTTAGGACTAATTCATATAATGACTGATGTTTGAAGTAATTGAAGTACTTATAATTTAAAACAAAGTTAATTAATAGGAATACGACATCCGTAAAGTGACGGACTCTAGCGTGCACCCTGTAGTACTGGCTTTGGTTTGTTGACAGTAGGAGCAAACTAAGAACGGCTCAACTGTAGCACATATTTTTCATTAGGACATACAGGTTTAAAGTAGTTTCATTCATAAAATTATTGTTATTTACTTTTGTAAGTGTAGTTAGTTTTGAACAATTTTCATTTCTGAATTTTTTTTGGTAGAATGCCGCAAGTGTCTTCTTTAGAATCATTTAAAAATTACTGAAATCTATTTGGTAGAACTCTACATTTAAAGGCAAATACAGTCCATTCAAAATAGTATGATATTAAGTCTCTGAAATTTCCCTTTTAATTATGCTTACAAAATTTTATACAAATCTTTGTTTTCCAATTTTGAAAATAATATGGAATTAATTATTTTACTTTTTTTTAATCCCTAATGTGTGTACGTTGCAATCTGTTCAATTGAGAACAATAAGCAACCCCATCACCCAATGAGATGAGGATGATATGTATGACATGTAAATGAGGTGTACAGACCCAGGCCGACCATTCCTGAGAGAGTATAGTTAATTAAACCTAGGCCGACCATTCCTGAGAGAGTATGGTTAATTAAACCCCAATTATTAAAGTACACCTCTAACTACTGTCTAGTATTCAAATCCGTATAAAAGTTACTACTTTTACTGGGATTTCAACCAGGAACCTTCGTTTTTGAAAATCAGCTGTTAAACAGCTGACTAGCGGCGGCGACGACGTTACCCCTAGACCAACCCGGTGCAGTAAAATAATGTCAGTAAAATAATTGACCCACCGGGTTGGTCTAGAGGTAAAGTCGTCGCCAAAATCAGCTGATTTTTAGAGACGAAGGTTCCTGGTTGAAATCCTAGTAAAGGTAGTTACTTTTATACGGATATGAATACTAGACAGTGGTTGTGGGTGTACTTTGATGGTTGGGTTTCAATTAACCATACTTTCTCAGGAATGGTCGGCCTAAGTCTTTACAAGACTACACGTCATACACATCATTCTCATCTAATTGGGTCATCGGGTTGCTTATTGTTCTAAATTGAACAGATTGCAACGTACACACATTAGGGAAAAAAAGAAAAGAAAAAAAATTTGTTATTGTCGCATTCAATACAGAAGGTGTGATTAATTAATTTTTAATTGTTATTGTTTAGCTGAACAGCCGAAAGGTTGGTTTGAACGTGTAGAGGTTTTACTAAGTAAAACGAGGAGTCAGGTAGTTTACCATTGCCACAACTCACTCAGTGGAAAAGTACGCTTATCAGCATACCGGGCCCTCTAAAAAGCACATATTTTCCACTTTGCAAATGACACCTTCACTTCATTCATGTCAGGGTCCAACTGTATAATGAAATTCATTACTTTCGGAGAAGATAACTCTGATTAGTATCTTTTACATGTGTACCTCATCTGTTCTTATTAAATGCTACAGTCATTATAATTGGCTGACAATGTGATAAGAAACACAAATATTTTTTTTGTAGTCCTTGAACTAGCACATCGAGTGCAATTAATTTTACACTCCACCTGCCTGTTATGGGCATGACTGTTGTTTAGGCCAACAGCCAAAAGGCTGGTTTGAACGTGTAGAGGTTTTACTAAGTAACAGCGAGGAGTGAGGTGTTCTGCCATTGCCCCTTACTCACTGAATGGAAAAGTACGCTTATCAGCATGCCGGGCCCTCTAAAAAGCACATATTTTCCACATCAAATGCTCCTTGGTAGAACGACACAAAATTTGACACAGCTCAAAGAGAATCAACTTACTCTGCCTTATCTATCTGCCGTAACTATACTGGTTAAGTAGCGCTACCAACTTCACAAAACAAAATTTCCCTTTTTTATAAAAAAATTACCAGATATTGTTAACAATTGGGTTACAGAAGTAAACAAATCACTCTGTATCATTCCCAATCGGTCCAAACGCACTCCAACATATAGTCCAGCCTCTCCTAGTTTGCTCCTAATGTAAACAAATAATGATGTCACTGACAATGCGCATTATATCAAAATGTGTACACGCTGATTAAAAAGTTACAACTAAATACTTTCAAAAGTATTTAAATAGAAAATACTTTTAAAATTATTTTTCTAAATGAAATTTTTAGGCCTACATCATAATATAATGACTGATGTTTTTAGTACTTTCAGTACTTATAATTTAAAAAATAATTAACTTAATAGGAATACGACATCCGTAAAGTCGCAGACTCTAGTGTGCACCCTGTAGTAGCTGGCTTTGGTTTGTTGACAGTAGGAGCTAACTAAGAACGGCTGAACTTTTGTACAATCGCGTCAAAAAAAAAACACTGTATTATTTTCTAGATATACCCAGTAGAGATGGGAGGTAGCGTTTGGTTATTAAGAGTGTATACACTGCCATATGTCAAATTATTTACACTCAATCTGTTAGTTGCAGGGCTAAAATAAATAGTTCTGTTTCTTAACACATGGTCAGCCAATTAAATGACTGAATCATTTAAGAACAGAAGAGGTAGAGGTGTATTGTGACACTAATCACAGTTATCTCTTCTGAAAGTAATAAATTTCATTATACAGCCAGATCCTGTGGTGAATGAAGTGAAGGTGTCATTTGCAGAGTGGAAAATCTATGCTTTTCAGAGGGCTCGGCATGCTGATAAGCATACTTTTCCACTCGGTGAGGAAGGCAATGGTAAACCACCTGACTCCTCGTTTTACTTAGTAAAACCTCTACAGGTTCAAACCAGCCTACAGGCTGATGACCTAAACAACCTAATATTTTCTCATTTTTTCGAATAAAAAGTTGACAAATCAATGTTAAATAAAAAATATCAGGGCTACAAAAAATAGTTCTGTTTCTTATCACATAGTCAACAAATTATATGACTGAACTATTTAAGAACAGAAGAGGTAGAGGTGTAAAAGACACTAGTCAGAGTTATCTCCTCTGAGAGTAATGAACTTCGCTATACAGCCAGACCCTGTAGTGAATGAAGTGAAGGTGTCATTTGCAGAGTGGAAAATATGTGCTTTTAGGAGGGCCCGGCATGCTGATAAGCGTACTTATCCACTCGGTGAGGAAGGGAATGGTAAACCACCTGACTCCTCAATTTACTTAGTAAAACCTCTAGAGGTTCAAACCACCCAACGGCTGATGACCTAAACAACAACACTGCTGTAATATTTTCTAATTTTTTCGAATAAAAAGTTGACAAATTAATGTTAATAAAAAAATGTAATTATAAAGCATTTATTTTTTCTGACAGGTATGAAGTTTTTTTGAAAATAATTACTGTACTCTTGTAAATGATCTGTCGTCGATTATAAATTACGTTAATATTAACAATTAAGGTAACGATAATTTACTTTGTAAGTTAGTATATAAAATTATTACTTGTATTTTTTGTTATGTTCTTGTTAAGTTTATTGTTTTATCTAATTGTAATTATTATTATTATTAAATAAAGTAATTTCGTTTCAAAATTACTATTACAGTAGAATGTCAATTATCCGGATTTATTCGGACTTGATCCTATCAAAATTAACCAATAAAAGAGCCAGTATAGGTATCAGACGAATTGATGTCCCATAGCCGAGCGAGTGAGAGGGAGATATGTGGCATAACTACGCATGCGCTCAAAGGTCTTTACCATTATAATCCAAATCTGAAAACATACTACAGTCGTTATCTTGGTTGTTAGTTTACTGCATGCATAAACGCTTGTTCACAACAATTAGTGAAATTAAAGACAATGTTATTGGAATGGCGCGTATGGGTTGTGCGAGTGAGAGTGTTATGCATTCTCTCACTCCCACAGCTAAGGGACTTCACTTCATCTGAATACTGTAGATATCTTCAACGTAAAATATTAACTACAATCGCTCATAATGCACTGTCATGTTTACAGAAGAGGAGCTGATACATAAAACCATTCATGTACGAGATGTACCGGATGTCCCACAGAATTTGAACCATGCAGAAATAGCATTTAATTTCATTAGTTTATTAATATTTTCTTTCCACGAATCAATGAACACTTGTTATAATCAGGAATCATAAGAAAATGAAGGGTGCAGGGGAAAAACCAACTAAGTCACAAAACAGGAATTTTGCGGGAGGGCAAAAACAAAGTTAAAAACAATCTGAGAGAAAGAGAAATGTAGAAATTAGAAGGCCAGCGACGTACGTGCTGGCTTTGGACTCGGTTGGTTATTCCCCTGATTCGAATGGACTGAGTTGGTTTTTCCCCTGTGCTGCAATATTTCAAATGGCTATATCTTGTGATTAAATTAGTTTTTCCCCTATAGCTTTCAGCACGTGAAAATATTTACCAAAGAGTATCAAATGGCATATTAATTTAAGTTTCAAATTTTTTGGACTAAGTTGCTTTTTCCCCTGTACCCTTCAAATGTTTAGACCTTTTAAAAAATAACATTTTTCATACATTTTAAGCTGTATTTTAGCTTAGATACAGAAATTTTTAACAGTTTTTCATTTAAGTATTGTGAATTTTATCAACATTTTGAATTGTTATGTTTGGAGTAATAGTAACGTTCTCGTCTGGAGATGTAAAGATAGGTGTGTCAAAATCAATCAGCGGTAAAATTTTTTATTGTTCAATAATATTGGAAATATTAAAAAAAATTATTAATTTATTTTTTAATTTTAATAATTTGTTTTATAATCTGAAATTATTGCAACAATCAGCTGTCTCTGAATTACTCTGAAGGAATTACTTAGGTATTTAAAATTTGCTTCCAAAAAAATAAAAAAAGAATTTTTAAGTAAATAATTTTAGATGATACTGTCACTGGATGGCGACATTAAGTGGCAAACCTTATTTGTTTGGAGGCCCTGAAAAGGGCCGTTTGAGCGGTGGTCGTCTTGGAGAGGCGTCGGTCGTAGTCGTCATGGTGGTCAAGGAGCTGGGCGACACGGCGTGTCGTCATCCAGCGGAGACATCATCGTCTTCCCTCGTAGTAGTGCGTCGATGGCTGCTTCGTCGGGTCTGGTGAATGTAAGGCTCGGTTGAGGGACCGCTGTGGGCATCGCTCGCGTCAGCGGGCGATGACGGTCCGGTCGACAGCTTACGGTGACGGGACAGCGAGCGGAAGCATCATCTTCTCTCTTGCGGGGTAGCCTTCGCTGGAGTCCGGCAGCCGTGTGCCGTGGTGGGCGCCTTGTCTGCTGTCTGGTTCGAAGTGAATCCCTCGGAGTCTTGATCGGAATTGAATCACTCGGCTCAGTGCAGCACTCTTTATATAGTCGCCAAGAGCGCTGTGGTAGGAGGCGGCTACTGGCTTAGCCTTGATGACAAAGGCCTCTGTCGGTGCGGAGCCGAAAGGTTTGTCGGTGCGCTGACAAAGGCCGGAAGAAGTATTGAAGGCCGCCAACACAATAAATGATTAATTAGAAGGGGTGGCAGTGACAATACAACAATTGTCTAAATTTTAAAAAAATTAATAATTTTTTAAATATTTCCAATACTTTTTGAACAATAAAAAAATTTTACCACTGATTGATTTGACCCATCCATCTTTACATCTCCGTACCAGAACGTTACCATTACTCCAAACATAACAATGCAAAAAGTTGATAAAATTTACAATACTTAAATGGAAAACTGTTACAAATTTATGTATTTAAGCTAAAATACAGCTTAAAATGTATCAAAATTGATATTTTTTAAAAGGTCTAAACATTTTTTAATGATTCCTCACTATAACAATTCTTTATTTATTCGTGGGAAGAAAATATTAATTAACTAATGAAAATCAATGCTATTCCCCATCTGCATTAGCAGCAATTGCAAAACAGTCAGATGTAAAACAAAAAAAATATATAGTTCATCAAATTTTGTGGGACACCTGGTATGTAGTAAAAGTTTTACGTGTTTTATTTAAAGAAAACAAATACTGTATTGTATGTCTTATTTTGTGTACCATAAATCTAGACCTAACAGGTGTTTTATTAAGGACGCAACTTTGATTATAAGAAGATAGAAATAATACAATGTTTTCATTGCAACTTGCTATTCATTTGTAAAAAAATAATTTAGATTAATAGATAATTTGTAAAGTACGGAAAATAAAAATATGCCGTAGATTGTGGCTTTTAACATAGGGTTGCATCCTTAATAAAACATTCGGTTCTTCCTTGGAAAAAACCATTGCTGACACAATATAACAAAACGACTGCTGTCACCACACTAATACTTTACTGGAACATTTTAGCTGTTTCAGGTACTGTATGAATCTAAGCTTTGTGCAGCTGCGGGATGAAGGGGAAAGACAAAGTACCAGACTGCTGTTACGTCATAACACTCTACTAATCATCTCATTGGTATTAGTGGGCTGACATAATGTGGGTGTTGTTTTCACTATTCCCTGTAGACGGTGACACACAATATATATAGTTTGGATAGTACCCCTTCACTACTACAAACATCATACAAGTAAAACGTAACTACTACTAACGCAATCTCTGACAGTAGTAGTGACGTAATGCATACCTCTCAGCTGCACAAAGCTTGGCAACGGGCAGTAGTTGGCCTTGAGTACACTGTTGCCAACATACCAATTGGGGGAGAGAAAATTTACCCATGTATTACTTTTATCTTCATGTAACCAGGGTTGCGTCCGTAATAAAACACCTGTTACTTTCCTTCCCTAAATATTCATATAGAGTAGTCATGGGACGGTGGCACAGTAAAATAGGTGAGCTAGCACACCTTGAGTGAACGGCACAGAGCGTGCCACCATACAATTGAACTATGAGACAGCGTGAACTGTGGCAATGAGCTAGTAGATTCTAATACGTACAGCACCGAGCTGAGCTATGTGAATAAACAGACAGTGACTCAAGTTGAGGGTGACTTTCGCTCACTCTTACGCACACAGCACATTGGGTTTGCGCGTGCGTCAATCTGAACGTTCATGCATCCCTTTCCACAAACAAATTTTTGTCATGTGTCCATCTTTGTTTCATACGCACGTGGTAAAATTGTTATAGTAGAATACAATGGTATTTTACAACCACTTGTCTCTGGGTTGTTGTAGTATAATATGAAAGAATAACTACCCCCTCTCCGCACCCATTTCCTGCACCATCACAAACAGAGGCAGAGTTTGATACGATATGTATACTTTCCATGCAGCGTTTAGATAGCCCTTGTTGCTATGATGCGACTAGAGAAAAGTGGTTTAGTCGTGGAGGGGATAAACAAGTCAGCTCTGTGCGGAGAGTGTGCTGCGTGGGGGAAACACTCCGGTGTGGTGGTTGTTGAAAATAAAAGAGGTGGTAGCTCACCGCTCAGTTAAAAGAGCAGCTAGCTATTTTGTGCGACTCGCTCATGTGCATCACATCACTAATATACAGCAAGAGAAAGTAAAAATTTGACACTTTGTCGCTGAATCAATTCAGTCAGCATCAGCTATCAGATTTTTTCACAATTGCAACACCTTTCATAGAAGCAGGAAAGAAAATCTGAAAATAGTTCAAGAGAATTCCAGATGGCAGCACAGTAACTGTTCTTTAAGAAGAAATGAAAATGAAGTAAGAGTGAATAATAACCAATTTTCATTACCAGGATAATATGAAATTAAGGTGGTTTCTAGCACAGGTCAGTCAGATTTTTTTTTTAATTCCTAATATGTGTATGTTGCAATCTGTTCAATTCAGAACAATAAGCAACCCGATGACCCAATGAGGTGAGGATGATGTGTATGACATATAAATGAGGTGCAGTCTTGTACAGACTCAGGTCGACCATTCCTGAGAGAGTATGGTTAATTGAACCTAAACCATCAAAGTACACCGGTAACCACTGTCTAGCATTCAAATCTGTATAAAAGTAACTACCCTTTACTAGGATTTGAACCAGGAACCTTTGTCTCCGAAAATCAGCTGTTAAACACCTGATTTTGGTGACGACTTTACCTACTACCTTTACCATCTTTACCTCTTTACCATCTTTACCTTTATACATCTTCAGTCACTTGTATAAAAGTTTATTTTATACAAGTGACTGAAGATGTATCATCTTCTATAGATTTTTAATAAATAATGTTTTTAGTTTCAATTATATGTTATTTACTCTGATGATGGTGGATCCACCAAAACACGTGTAAGTAAAATTAAAATAAAGGTGACGCAGTTTAAAAAGAAGGTTAGTGAAATTATTGTATTAATTCATTATATGAAATAGAAATATTTAAAACTGCAGGATGCATTATAAAGATTTATTTTTGAATTTTGCGCGCTCTGTACACTCTATTTCACTTTTTTTTTGTTGTGTTGGTACACTTGTCACGATCATATGTTCAAAGTTTTGACTATATAGCTCGTGTTGTTTTTATGTGAGAGGCATAAACTGGTTAGACTCGTGTTTGCATGCTCGGGGATTTTTTGCTGTTGAAAATAATGGAGCAGAGTGTAAAAAATGGTATTAAGTGTTCAAAAACTCTTGAAATGTTGACAGTGGCGTATGGTGAGTCAACTTTGAGCAAAAATAATGTTTATAAATGGTATAAGTTATTCCAAGAGGGCCGAGAAAATGTTAATGATGAACCTTGCTCTGGACGCCCCAGCACGTCAAAAACCGACGAAAATGTTCAGGAAGTGAAAGAAATTGTGTTGAAAAATTGTCGAATCACAATTAGAGAAATAGCTGATGATCTTAACATATTGTTTGGCTCATGCCAATCAATTTTAACGGATGTTTTGGGTATGACACGTGTGTCAGCAAAATTCATTCCAAAACTGCTTAATTTTGATCAGAAGCAGCGTCGCATGAACATCGCCCAAGACATGTTGAACGATGTCAATGATGATCCTGATCTGCTTAAAAGGGTTATAACTGGTTATGAAACATGGGTCTATGGTTATGACATCGAAACCAAAGCCCAATCATCCCAGTGGAAGAGCCCAGGCTCTTCTCTGGAGATTAAGGCTGCATCGCTGGAGGAGCTCAAGGCAATACCCAAAAGTGCATTTCAGAAATGTTTTGATGACTGGAAAAAGCGCTGGCACAAGTGCATTGTATCAGAGGGGGATTATTTTGAAGGGGATAACATAATTTTGGATGAATAAATGAATATTTTTTTATAAAAATGAAAAGTCACCTTACTTATTGATCACACCTCGTATATCAATGTACAAATGTGTACGATTAAATTTAAATTTAATATCATGGAGTAGGGCTGCTTTAAGCAGGTAGCATATGACAAAATTGGTACTAAACGTTATTCTTGTCTTTATTTGCATTTTTCCGAATATCATGATTTTTCGTATAAAAAAACCCATTTTCTCAAAAACTATTAGACCGATCTGCTTCAAATTTTTTGTGGTAACTATAGTCAAAGAGGTGAAGTTATACCACTAGAATTATTGATATTTACTAAAAAATAAAATAATTTTGGCTTATGTAAAGGTGTTTTCCGAGCAAATTTTTTTTACAAATAGAAAAAAATTAATTTTTTTTTCTTTCAGTAAATTTTGATGATTGTAGCGGTATTATTTTCAAATAAAGAGCTGAAGAGCCTCTCAAAATTTCATGTTTGTAGCTTTTATATGTTTTTAGAAAATGGGTTATAAAGTTAAGAGATTTTAACAACGTTGAAATATACGTTGGGTATTGGTTACTAAATCAAAAATAGTAAAAAACTGTAGATTTAAAAAGTAAATAATAAAATATTTTTTCAATACACGGTTTTATATTTTATAGTTTAACGGAGGTTTACATTCCGAACCCCTTTTGTAATTCCATTCAACTTAAATTTAACAGTTGGTGAACAAAACAACTAAATTATATTAAAGAAAAACATTGTACACAATTTTTTTTATTATTTTACATCCAGTAAAAACAAAATCTTACATCTACAGACAAAAATTATAAATTCTTTCGTAACCTTTAAAAGAATTCATAGACTTGAAAACAGCACTACAGATAAGATCATACAAAAGTTCTTGTAATCATTACATTAATACCACGTTTGCAGCAAATCAGAAGAAAGTCACAAAATATTTTTTTAACCGTTTTAAAGAAATTTTTTTTTTAATCTCTGCGCCGTTGTGCGGTTGGATTTCCACCGCCACCTTGCCACGACCCACGGCCTGGACCGGCTCGACCTGGGGTTCCACCCCTACCTCTGCCCCGAGCTGAAACATAACACAATAATCATTAAAAATCTGGTGTGAAACGCTCACACAACTTTCTCTTCCCTATGAATATAATGAACAATATAACCTAATGTTATTAATTAAACATTAGAAATAAACAAAAACCTAACCACAAAAAAACATAACCTTATTTTAATCATGAGTGAAAGACGCTAAATAAAAATCGACCTCAATTTGGCTTAAAAATACAGAAAATCACTCTTTCACGCTAAGCTAGGCTCTGTAGAGAAAAATGCTCTAAATAAATGTTGTACATCTTTTATTTTACTATTAATTTTACTATATACATTTTTGTCGTAAAATGCATACTAAGGCTGAAATCTTAAAAAAATTGATTATTCACGCGTTTTCGTGAGGAAAAAAACAGAAAATTGCTAATTACCGCTAAACTAAGCATTATACAAAAAAATGTTTGAAATAAAAGTTGTAGGATTTTAAATAGTCTACAACTTTTATTATTACATTTTTGCAGTAAAATGCATATTAGTTACAATCTTAAAAAAATAGCCTCACCAACAATTTCAGCAAACATGGCATCTACCCATATTGCAGAGCATAAAAAGTTTAGTAAACCAAGCGATTTAAAAAAAAAAATGTAGAACCAGTTTTTCAGAAATCGCAAAAAAAGGAAAAATTACACGAATAAACTATAGTATTTCTAGTTGACCGATTTTGATGAAAATGTTCATGTCGGGTCCAGTAGTGGTGTCTTAACTTAAGTTTCAAATTCGTATGATGTTCCATTCTTGAGATATTTTGTATACACACACACACACACACACACAGACCAATCGCTAAAAACATGTGTTGTGTGGGTTGAGGGGGGGTCTGTTTAGGTGTATATTCGGGTGAAGAGTGTATTTGTTAAATTTTTAGATTTATAATTTTTCACTTTTTTACGATTTTCTCATAAACGGCTCTTACGATTTTTCTTTTAAATTGCCTCATTTACTACATTTTTTATGCTCTACAAGATGTAACACTTAGTTAGCGGTAATTAGCGACTTTTTTTTTCATGAAAATCTGTAAAAAAAATGGATTTTTTTAGATTTTGACCTTAGTATGTATGCATTTAAGGACAAAAGTTTATAAATCATATTTATACGAAATTAAAAGATCTAGAACTTTCATTTTGAGCATTTTTCATTACAGAGCCTAGTTTAGCGTGAAAGAGTGATTTTCTATATTATTAAGCCAAATTAAGGTTGGTTTTCATTTCGCATCATTCACTCATGATTAAAATTAGGTTATGTTTTTTGTTTATTTCTGATGTTTTATTACTAATGTTAGGTTATATTGTTCATTATTTGCATTGGCAAGAGAAAGTTGTGTATGTTTTACACCAGATTTTTACACATTTTCAAAGGAAAAAAATCATTAATTACTGCTAAACTGAGCGTTATACAAAGAAATACTAGGAATAAAAGTAGTAGGTTTTTAAATGTTCTGCAACTTTAATATTACATACACTTTTGCCTTAAAACGCACATTAATGTGCGTTTTAATGAGCCTCGCCAAGAATTTCAGCTGACATGGTGCTTACCCTAGCTTGTAGAGCATAAAAAATGCAGTAAATGAAGCGATTTTAAAAAAAATCGTAGGATCCGTTTTTGAGAAAATTGCAAGAATGTGAAAAATCACACGAATAAACTACTACTTCCAATTGATCAATTTTAATGAAAATGTTCGTATCGGATTCTCTAGTGGTAGGCCTAAAAGTTTCAAGTTCGTACGATGTTCCGTTCTTGAGACATTTTGTTCACACACACACACATCAATCACTAAAAACATATTTTTTTGGGTTGAGCGGGTCTGAAAACGAATATATCCAGTGAAATTCGAAATGAAAACAATACTTTCCTTCCTACACATTCATATAGGCAAGAGAAAGTAAAAAGCGGTTGGGCAAGAATAACCTTCACCTAACCCAGTGTTTCCCAACCGGTGGTCCGTGAGAGCCTTCGGGGTGGTCCGTGAGAGTCCGGTGACTACTTATAAAAAAGTAATATTTTCCCATGATTAAATCAAAGTTATGATTTTCATTGAACAAGATTAAGTAAATACATTCAAGATTCAGATTAAGTAAGGGTAGAAGAGTTGTGGTGTAAGAAAGCCATGGGCTTCCCCAAGATTCGGCAAGTCGCCTTGCGGTATCTTATGATTTTTTTTCAACCACTTATTTGTGTGAGCCGGGGTTCTCTAGTTTGTTAATTAAAAACAAACAACGAAATCGCCTACTTTACTAATGTACCCTACTTTCTGAAAATAACAATATTATATGTTTGTAATAATAGTTTCTTAATTAATAATAATAGTTTGTTTGTGAAAATTTGTTTAATTTAATCACCTTTTAATTTGGTTACAACAACTGATAAGATATATGCAATATTGTAATGGGTGGTCCGTGGTAGTTCACTTTCAGGCTGAGTGGTCCGCAGACCACTGCGGGTTGGGACCACTGACCTAACCTATACGTTTTGAGCCATTGTTGTCAAACGACAATATAGTAAATATATTGTCATATCTTAGAATTTACAATACTATTATGGTAACCAATATTATTTAAGATTGTAAAAATATATTGTGAATACCTTGTGCTCGCAATATAGCTGATTTCCCTCGTCCAGAGGCAGTAGTGCTTTTATTCCCTTGTCTTTTGAACATAGGAGCATTTTTCAACATATCAGGTAATATAAAAAATCTTATTTTTGAACCTCTAATATAAACATTTTCTAACTGTTGTACTCTTCCATCTCTGTATGTAACTGTAATTGTAGACATTTGACAATTCATATTATCTTCTGCTTCAATTAATTTACCACGGTATACCTCGCCGGTATTTGTTTCACACGTAACTATATGCCCTTCCGCCTCGTGTAAAACTTTTATCGGTACTCCAATAGACATCTTGAATAGGTAAACCTAAATAATTAATGTCTATTCACTAACTAAGTTGAAAAACAATCACTAGTTTTTATTTAAGATTTCACAAAACACATCAACCAACCCGACGCAAGGCAAACGTTCGCATGGAAAACAAAACGCACCACAAGATAATTGTAGCCAACATAATATTATAATATTTTTTGTTTATATTTCAATAATGACATAGAAATTTTAATTTAATTCATGTTAAAATCATAATTTTATTATGAATTACGTAATAAATATAGTATATAATTTCCAAAAAAGGTATATTAAAAATTAAACCGTAATATTTATTATGTATATAAAATTTTCAAAATAAAATATTTATATATTTTTCAAAAATAAAATATACTAAATTATTGTATTTTATTAAAAGCTCAGGAAATTAAAATAAATATTTATTAAAATTAATTTTGAAAACTGATTTTGAACGTAATCCACTGACTGTGATG
The DNA here is from genome assembly GCA_035578175.1 of Catonia carolina. Taxonomy (NCBI): domain Eukaryota; kingdom Metazoa; phylum Arthropoda; class Insecta; order Hemiptera; family Achilidae; genus Catonia; species Catonia carolina. Next base: position 976,479 of record JAQMRL010000031.1, read on the forward strand.
TCACGGAATGAAATTCGGCGCATAGGTATAAACTATGTTTGTTGGCTTAGTTAAACTTTAAAAAATATCGTTTCCAGTGAGTGAAAAATTGTTTAAGAAGCCACTTGATACTTTACATCTTCGTATTTTATTCCACACACTATGCTAATGACGACTTGAGAATAAGTATTTGGCTGAAGCAGATTTCATACGGTCCTGGGGGCCATTTTGAGAACTAAGTTATGTGTTCTTGAAAGTTGTTCATTATAAAAATACTTATACTGCTGTTACATGCTCTTTCATTTATTATTTTTAAAACATGACAACCATAATGTTCTTGAAAAGTAAAGATATTCATTGATACCCTACCAGCCAAGTAAATTGTTTTGCAATTGCAACGTTCGATAACCTGACGTATTCAGTTGTCGTTGAAAAAGCATCGTAGTTACCGCCCTCGCTTTAATCCGGCGCGCCTCCGGTTTAGATCTTTAAAAAAATATTACTTTATATTTTGTACTAATATAAAACGTTCCGGAATCAAGGCTTACAATTCTGCACAACTTTTTAATTTATGTACAACCGATAATTATTTTTCAAGAATAAATTGGAATCGTGAAGAAATCAGACTTTTTTTAAATAAGGTAAGATAGACTTAACCTATATCAATAAACTGTAATACGCACACAATAATTGAATCTGTGAGAGGAAAAAAGGTAATATTCCAAAATCCTTATTTTCAAGAAATTAAAAAAACTGTTTTGTGACTTCGTTTTTGGTTTAATGGTAAAATGTTCAATTGGTCATTTTGTAGTAGCTTTTTAATGGTGACTTTAGAATTTGTTTTACAATAATCATGGGATTGATTTTAAGTTGACTGTCCACCTTTTTCTAGATTTAGTACAAGTGAATGGGAAAAATTAAGTTGAAAAAAACAATATAATGTGCCAATATGCTACAAAATTTTATTTTAATTTTAAAATAATTTACAGTTACATTTTGACAATAATAAGACAGAAACCAGTGGTCCAACAGCTGTTCGCTATTGAATGGAAGAAGGGTAATATTCCTGGAATATTATCCTTTTTCCACCCTACTAAATTTTCAATGTAGCTTAGCTGCTTTTAGTTACAAGGAATATTTCCCTTTTATCAACCAATACATGCACTGAAGTAAACTTAACAAAACTGCTATCTTCGTTCAATTTCGCATTTTTTTGGAATATTACACTTTTTCCACTCACTGATTCAATTTAAGGATAACTTACTTTTTTTAAATATAGTTTTTAATTTTATTCATTTACTGTTTTCTAACTTCCATGTTACTATTTGTATAATCTTGCAATGTTTACTTTTTCAATGTTTTAATTAATTTTTTGTTTAAATCTGCTGTACTGTGTTCAAAAGACAATAATAAAATAATGGGTTGAATGCATCTGAAGAGGCCCAAATTATAACAATGAAAGAATTACTATAGAGTCTGTCTAAGCTAAGAGTACTCCGACGTAGGCAACCACCAATACAACTGAGCATGCGCATCAATTAAAAATCCGCACAGCATCATCAACAAACAACAATTACATACAACACTGATTCGATCTAAGCTTAATATTATAATGAAAATACGTTCAATTCATTTGTTACTTTCTCTTGCCTATATGAATATATAGGAAGGAAAGTATTGTTTTCATGTCAATTTTTCGAAATCGAGTTTTCACCGGATCTATACGTTTTCAGACCCCCTGAACCCAAAAAACATGTTTTTAGCGATTGGTCTGTGTGTGAACAGAATATCTCAAGAACGGAACAACGTACAAACTTGAAACTTGAAACTTAAGTTACATACCACTACCGGACCCGACAGGAACATTTTCATCAAAATCGGTCAACCAGATGTAGTAGAAGAGTTTATTCATGTAATTTTTCACTTTTTTGCGATTTTCTCAAAAACTGGTCCTACGATTTTTTTAAAAATCGCCTGGTATACTTAATTTTTTATTCTCTACTAGATAGGGTAGGGCGTCATGTTTGCTGAAATTCTGGGTGAGGCTGTTTTTACGTAAAAACATAGTTTTTTTTAAAGATTACGGCTTTAATATGCAATTTAGAGCAAAAATGTATATAATAAAAGTTGTAGAGAATTTAAAAACCTACAACTTTTATTTCAAACATTTTTTTGTATAACACTTAGTTTAGCAGTAATTAGCAATTTTCTGTTTTTTCTCACGAAAACGTGAGAAAAATCGATTTTTTTAACATTTCGGCCTTAGTATGCAATTTATAATAAAAAAGTATATAATCAAATTTATAGGAAAATAAAAGATGTACAACTTTTATCGCAAACATTTTTCTCTTCAGAGCCTAGTTTAGCGTGAAAGAGTGATTTTCCGTATTTTCAAGCCAAACTGAGTTCGATTTTCATTTTGCGTCTTTCACTCATGATTAAAATAAGGTTATGTTTATTGAGGTTAGTTTTTTCTTTATTTCTAATGTTTTATTACTAATATTAGGTTTATTGTTAATTATTTATATTGGCAAGAGAAAGTTGTGTGAGTGTTTCAGACCAGATTTTTTGAAAATGTTTTATAAATCGAACATTAGGTTACCATTAATAACTAAAACTTTTACTTTTGTTACGCTAACATTGTTATTTTTCGTTGAATTATTTACTATTATTACATCATTATTTATGATTAGTAGGTTTTTATTATACTCAGTTTTATTTTTGGTCACAGTAATATAAGAATAATGTGCTTGAATTATAACAGGAGAGTAAACAATTTCAGTGATTCGTTGTTTATCATTTCACATTATTTATTTCATACCATTAAAATTAATGTCTGTGACTAGTTTGATACAACTGTTTCCACTTGCCCGTGTTTAACTCATTTTTAGTGTCATTTTTAGTAGAGGAGGACACATGCATGACATCATTTTTCATACATGAAATCGGAAGGAAAGATGAACTTGTTGATGTATTTATTTTCAGTTTTTCAATAAAATAAATCTCTTAATTTGATATATCAAAACCGGCGCTCTTTTTGAATCACTCTATATAAAGGCGGTCAACATTAAAAAGTAGAAAAAAATTGTTTTGTTCAATGTAATGGTTAAAATAATTAATTAAGCAGTCTCTTTATGAAACTACAATAATTACAAGCAATGTGAACGATTTAACTGAAAACGCGTAAAGGATAATGTTTATTTTATTAGTTGGATGTAGATATTTTTATGATGGAACGTACGACTAGATAATAATTATCCTGACAATTATTGTCAGGCAGAGAGGTAGATATGCGCCAACTAGTGTAAAACTTTCGTTTACAACCTGTAGGCGGTTGCCTCCTGCAGAGTACTCCTTACAGTATATAGAGCAGGGGTCTCCAACCTACGGCCCGCGGGCCACATCCGGCCCGGGAACAAATTTTTTCCGACCCGCGGAAAGCTAGCATACTGAAAAAAATTATTTGATAATATATTTCCTTTTAAGAATTTTTACTTTCTCTTGCCTATATGAATATATAGGAAGGAAAGTATTGTTTTCATATCGATTTTAAAGAAATCGAGTTTTCACCGGATCTATACGTTTTCAGACCCCCTGAACCCAAAAAACATGTTTTTAGCGATTGGTCTGTGTGTGTGTGTGTGTGTGTGTGTGTGTATGTGTGTGTGAACAGAATATCTCAAGAACAGAACATCGTACGAACTTGAAACTTAAGTTACATATCACTACTGGACCCGACACGAACATTTTCATCAAAATCGGTCAATTGGAAGTAGTAGTTTATTCGTATAATTTTTCACTTTTTTGCAATTTTCTCAAAAACTAGTCCTACGATTTTTTTTAAAATCAACTGGTTTACTACATTTTTTATGCTCTACAATATAGGGTAGGCGCCATGTTTGCTGAAATTCTGCTTGAGGCTGTTTTTACGTAAAAACATTTTCTTTTTAAGATTGCGGCTTTAATATGCATTTTAGCGCAAAACGTTATATAATAAAAGTTGTAGGGAATGTAAAATTCTACAACTTTTATTTCAAACATTTTTTTGTATAACGCTTAGTTTAGCGGTAGTTTGCGATTTTCTGTTTTTTTTTCTCACGAAAACGTGAGAAAAATCGATTTTTTTAACATTTCGGTCTTAGTATGCATTTTACGACAAACGTGTATATAATTAAATTTATAGAAAATTAAAAGATCTACAACTTTTGTTTAGAGCATTTTTCTCTACAGAGCCTAGTTTAGCGTGAAAGCGTGATTTTCCGTATTTTTAAGCCAAACTGAGTTCGATTGTCATTTTGCGTCATTCACTCATGATTAAAATAAGGTTATGTTTTTGAGGTTAGTTTTTGTTTATTTCTAATATTTTATTAATAATGTTAGGTTTATTATTAATTATTTGCATTGGCAAGAGAAAGTTGTGTGAGTGTTTCACACCAGATTTTTACCATTAAATATGAGTACAGTACTGAAATCTGCTTAAGTCAAAACTCCTTACTAGGAACACAAAAATGAAAATCTACAACACGCTAATAAGGCCAATTGTCACCTATGGTAGTGAAACGTGGACAATTCTACAGGAAGATAACAAAGCCCTGAAAGTGTTTGAAAGAAAAATAGTAAGGAGGATATATGGCCCGGTTTATGAGAATGGTGTGTGGAGAATCCTGAAAAATGCTGAGATAGAGATGATACTGCAAAGAAGGAATATCCTCAGGTACATAAAGGCAAGACGAATAAGTTGGTTTGGTCACATCGAAAGAATGTCTGATGAAAGAATGCAAAAGGTAATGCTGAAAGAGAAGTTAGAGGCAGTGAGAAGAAGAGGGAGGCCGAGAGCACGATGGCAGCAGGATGTGGAGAGGGATTTGAGATCGATGGGAGTGAGAGGATGGAGACAGACAGCGAGAGATAGAGGAGCTTGGAGGCGAATTGTGGAGGAGGCCAAGGCCCACATCGGGCTGTAGCGCCAGGATAAGTAAGTAAGTAAGTACAGTACTCGTCTCTCACTTGCCACTTCTTTTCTCAATAAGTATAAAACTAGCTGTAAACAAGTAGTGATCAACCACTGTTTGACCCTAAATGGGCTGAAATTTTAAGTGGCAAACAAATGCAATCTTCTCACTAAAAAATAATTGTTCTTTTTAAGCTTTACACGTGTTGTAAACTCATGTATTGTCAAGTTTTCTTTAAAATTCAATAAAGTATATTTTGTAGTAAATTGAAAAGATTTGGTTTTGTAACATCTTGTGTTTTCATTAAGCTTACTTGAAAACTCCTTTTACAGAACAAATATTATTTTATAGCAAATATAATTATTTGTTTTGGTCACAGCTTTTTTTTACAATCACGTAAAGAATTTTAGTTAGCCACCAACAAAGATATATAAGGAAATATAGCAACTTAAAAAACTAAGCTAGAAAATCTCAAAAACCACCACTGAGCTCTTAATTAGAAAAAACTTTGAGGGTGTATGGGGGGGGGCTAGACTTTCTGCCCTGAAATATTGCTGGCCCGCCTTTCCTCCAAAAATTTACAATGTGGCCCTTGAGTAAAAAAGGTTGGAGACCCCTGATATAGACTATATACTAAATATAATATAATAAAGAAGAAACGTCTGTCTGTTTGTTTGTTTGTATGAGGTGGTAATCTCGGAAACTACTCAACTGATTTTAACAAAATCTTTTTTTTATTCATTGTTGCATAGCTTAGAGTCCTGACCAATATAGGCTATTTTGCAACTTTAAATAACTTTAATTAAGTGAGTTAACCAACTTCAAAAACAAACACAATGTAAGGGAAAACAGAGAAGTGGATGTCTTGATACAAAATAATATCCTAGATCATGTGCAAACAGTGAAGTTTCTAGGAGTGTCACTAGATAGGACCTTATCGTGGGATTATTACACCGATCAAATTTGTAGTAAAATATCATCTGGGGTATTTGCATTAAAACAAATTGCCAGATTAAATGATAAACAATTGATTATAGCAACTTATCATGGTTTAATTTTATCTCATATCAGGTATGCCATATTAGTATGGGGTAATTCATCACAGGGTAACATGGAAAGAGTTTTTAAAATACAGAAAAAAGCTGTTAGGTGTATGATGGGAGTCAAGCACCTTACCTCATGCAGATCACTATTTAAAGAGCTGCAATTGCTCACGGTTCCTTCTTTGTACATTTTTGAATCGATAATGTACGTAAAGAAAAATACCTTTTTACAGAATTTAGATGTTCACAACCACTACACAAGAAACAGAATCGATTATTATGTTGTTAATCACAACACTAAATTGTTTGAACAAAAACCAACTTATGCAGGTAGAAAATACATCAATAAGTTGCCTCAAGGTTTAAAAAGTTGTGACAATTTAAGTCATTTTAAAAAAAAAGCTAAAACAATATTTGATTGATGAAACATTTTACAGTGTGCACGAATTCCTTTCTAAATAGTTTTGGTATTTAACTTTAATTAAACAAATATTGTGTACAATTTGATACAAAGGGGTTCATGACAAGCCTGCTGAGTTAAGCAGTGGTAGGGGGAAATTATTGGTAAGTGATGAATTTATCATTGTGTTTGATTTATTTTTATTTTTTATTGTGTGTGATATTTAATTCAATAGGGTTCATGACAAGCCTACTGAAGTAAGCAGCAGCAAAAACAAATTTTGGTGGTAAGTGATAAATTTATCACATTGGTGATAAACTTTCAGTTCATCAATTTTATCTTGACATGTCCTATACTCCCTTTGGAGTCTCCAGGATGCAAGTTGCAAAAAAAAAACAAAAAAAAACTTAAACTGTGACGATGTTGCATGTTTTAGTTTATCGGGTGCTAGCACTTTTATTTTTTCTAAGTCCTCTGGATGGTGTATTTTTTGGGCTAGAAGCACGAATTATCTTTTACATTTTTAGAAAAACGTGAAGTATAACATTAGATTCCAAAAACATTAAAAATTCGGAAATTTTAAAAATTTTTGTTTTCGTACTCTATTTCATAAATTTGTTTTCAATTGACAGGTAGCAGAATGAGTCTACGTACCGCACCCACCTATTACTGTCTCTCTCAGCCATATATCAACTGTCTCTTTCTTTTCCATCGGTATTTTTCTATGCTAGTGCATTCTATTCAATTCTGTTAAATCACAGGGACAAACATTTAAAACGGTGCGCATCAATTTAAGACAAGAGTGCTTCCTTCACTCATGGACAACTTTATGTCGAACTTTCTAGAGCTGGAAGTGCAGAAAAACAATTTATTTTGCTGCCACAAGGCAAAAAAACCACAAATATTGTACTATATATAAAGAGGTTTTAAAATAATTTAATGATGCCTACATTAGCTGCTGTGAAGCGAAGCAAGCAGGGGTTGCTAGTAAGGAAATTTTTTTTTTTTAACAGTATAGTATTTCTTTTGCAATCAGTTAATAAATACAATAACTTTAAGGAAATATGAGAAAATCTGAGTAATGTCCTTAGAATTAAAACACAAACGACACTCAGTAGTGTGTTTGAAAAAGACCAAACTGTGAAGAAACAAAAATATCTATACAAAATCAAACTTGACGAACCATGAATCAACATCCCGAAACACAAAGTGTTGAAGTTGGAGATGACAATGACGATGGTTAGAGATGAAAACGATGCCAATTATGAGATGCAGATGATTAGGAGTTGAAGTAGAAAAGATAAAAAAAAAAAAATTTAAATGACTAACAAAATCGTAGAGGTAAGTCGAATGGTTTAAAGCGTTTCAGTCTGCGAGTATCTTCGCTGTTGTCAAGGAGGCTAATCGCTAACAGATTCTGATGGTCTTCTAGTTTTTGTAAATGTTTTTCGCTATTTTGTTTAATTTCTTCTTTTATGAAGTGCAGGTTTAGGTCATTGTGTAGTATTTCATTTGTTACGTACCATGGGGCTGAGTAAGGAAATAAAATAACAATTTTATAAAATACATATACATAATAATTATATTTTCATAATATATTTAAAAAGATACATTTTTTATTACTCCTTATTTACAAATAAATAATATTAAAGTAAATGACAGATTACACAATTACATCATAATAAAAATATAGTATGTTTTTGTTTTTAAGAAATAAAAGAAAATTAAATAAAAAAGTTGAAAATCAATATTAATAATAATAATAATAATTATAAAATTATTACTAATAACCAATAGCGGGGGTCGATTGGCGATTAGCGAGTGCAGATGGTTGACTTAGATATATCGCAGTTTGTCTTAATAATCGTCATCATCGCATACGTCCAGGTACACATCGAAAGCTTCTCTGTTACAACTGCCATCCGAATTGAATACGTATTTGTGAAATGTACCGTCCAGACAGATTGCTGTGAACAAAATTTAATATACATAAGTGTAAATATAATCAAACTTGGTTATAACAAGATTGAAGGGACCGAACAAATGGAATAGTGGTGTGACGATCATGAGCGAGTTGCAAAAAAGAGAGTTGCTCTTTTAACCCATGAGAGGTCGCGTAACTGCCTGGGACGCGAGAGGTCGCGCCGGTCTTTTCGACCGGGCGTCTTTTAACACTGTGATGCGTTGTTGTAAAATGTATTTTCGTTACTTTTTTTCATATTAAGATGATAGGTATAATTTTTATTTATTTTTATTTACAGAAAAAATGATACAGAAAGATATTTGATTTTTAACATTAAGTTTATAAAGACTTACAAAAATTAATTATTACAACATACGAGGGGGTACCCAAAAGTATCCGGAATAGCTCTGCTGTGGGCGGAGCTTGTGCAGTACAAACTCCCGCCACTAGGCTGCTTGTAGCGCTACTCATTGCCAGTTCAATGCCATTTTGTTCGTTGATCTAGCTTGTTCTGTTCTCGTTAGTGCTGTTTTGTGCTCGAGTCGTTTTTCATGATGGCAAGTTTTAATGAACAACGTGCGGCTGTGAAATTTTGCTTCTTGCTCGGTAAAAACGCCGCGGAAACAGTTGTAATGTTGAACACAGCTTACAAAGACGATGCTATTGGAAAAACCCAAGTGTACGAGTGGTTTTTGCGCTTTAAAAATGGCGACATGTCGATTGAGAACAAACCTCGTTCTGGACGACCGTCGACTTCCCGAACAGACGAAAATGTTGAGGAAGTGAAAGAAATTGTACGAACAGACCGACGACAGACCATTGACCAAATATCACAGGTTAGTGGGTTATCTTGGAGCTCAGTCCAACGCATTTCAACAGAAGACTTGACAATGAAAAGAGTCGCTGCCAAGTTTGTGCCTCGGGTTCTGACAGACACTCAAAAGGAACGTCGAATTGAAACGTGTAGTGATTTGAAACAACAGCTTGAAACTGATCCAGATTTCATGTCAAAGATCATTACGGGTGACGAGTCTTGGTGCTATGGGTACGACCCAGAAACCAAACAACAATCCAGTCAATGGAAGACTTCATTATCACCCCGACCAAAAAAAAGTCGTCAAGTCAGATCGAACATCAAAACAATGCTGATTTGTTTTTTTGATGTGAGGGGAATTGTCCATTCAGAGTTCGTTCCATTAGGCCAGACAGTAAATCAAGCTTTTTATCTTGAAGTGTTAAGAAGACTACGAAACAGCATTCGTCGTAAAAGACCTAATTTGTGGCAGACAGGGGACTGGTTTTTCCACCACGACAACGCGCCTGCACACACGGCAATCTCGGTTACCCAGTTTTTGGCGAAAAACGGCATGGTTTTGCTACCACACGCACCGTACTCACCCGATCTGGCTCCGTGTGATTTTTTCTTGTTCCCACGCATGAAAGGTCTCCGATTTAACAACGTTGATGATGTCAAGAAAAAAACGACGGATGAGCTGGCAGCCATCACTGAAGAGGAGTACAAAAAATGTTTTGAACAGTGGAAGCACCGGTGGGACAAATGTATTAGTTGTAATGGAGAGTATTTTGAAGGGGATAAGGTTCTTTTGTAAAACAATTAAAAATAAATAGTTTTAAAAAATAATTCCGGTTTCTTTTGGGTACCCCCTCGTAATACTGTATTAAGACCTCAGGCTATACAAAATTTAAATGATGTTCTTAAAATTAAATATGATTCGTTTCATTTTTTGCATAATGCTGTAATTACTAATTATTCTTCAGTCCTCATCTCCGGTCATCTTTCTTCTTCTTGCTCTCGCCTAGAACAATCGGTACATGTTGAAACAGTGTGTTCCTTGCAGATGTAAGTCTGACACTTGAGACATTGGGTTTTTGTCTTCCTGTTTTTCCGCCAATCACAAAAATAACATCTACCTGGAACTTTTTGTCGTTTTGTGGCTGGTTGTTATTCGCCGTTATTGTTTCTTGCTTGTTCAACATTTCGATTGTGTAAAATACTGCGAATTCGCATTTTCAGGTCCCGTGACAACGGAAGAAATCGTTTGTCGATATTGTAAATATTCCAAGGACAATGTTTTTAAAAATTGACGTCTTATAATAGGTTCCTTTAAATTTGTTTTTAATATGATAGAGGAATTGACTCGTGCAATGTGAGGGGCCAACGGCAGCTGATTCTTGACACAGAATATGTCGCTTTTAGCTCATCTGCGGTATCGACTTCTCCCTTTGTTAGGTTGTAGAAGGTCAAAATTTCAGGTTTTACAGCTTCACCTGAAGTTTCATCGATAGCATCGGTTTCGTGTAACGTTGACATCAGGAGAACCACCTTATTCTTCTTAGAGGCATACGATACAAGAGTACAAGAGTAAGGATTCAGAGAGTTCCTCTCTGAATCCAAATATACATAGACCAATACATAGTAGTATATTTGGATTCAGAGAGTTCCTCTCTGAATCCAAATATACATAGACCAATATATAGTAGTATATTTGGATTCAGAGAGTTCCTCTCTGAATCCAAATATACATAGACCAATACATAGTAGTATATTTGGATTCAGAGAGTTCCTCTCTGAATCCAAATATACATAGACCAATACATAGTAGTATATTTGGATTCAGAGAGTTCCTCTCTGAATCCAAATATACTACTATATATTGGTCTTTTCTTTTCAATAAATGATGCGGGTATCTCGCGCTTATTATTTTTTAACGTACCGACAATAGTTAGCCTGTGGTTGTTCAAAAGTGATTGAGCAAGTGGAATGGACACGAACCAGTTGTAAATCGTCACATTTCTCCCAGTGTTGGATATTGGCTGAATTATTCTTTCTACAACACTTCTTGTGGAATTTTCTACTTTGAAGGGCCCATTTGGCTGTTAGCCAGCGTAGATTTCCTTATTGACAGTATAGTATGTTCGCGCACACACCAAAGCGAATATTTTAATGCCATATTTGGCCGGCTTTCTTGGAGCGTATTGTCTCATAATACATTTACCCCTGAACCCATCTAGCATTTCATCAATGGTACAATATTCACTTGGCGTATAAGCTGCAATTGAGCGCTTTACGATTAGCTCAAATATTTCTCTAAATTTTGTAAGCCGATCAAGAGGTAGTTTCTGATTTCTCTCATCAATGTTATCAAATCTCAACGCCCTTAGAAGGAATTTAAAACGAGAAATATTCATCGTTGCTCTAAATTGGTCGATATCCGTTCCATCGGTTGCCCACAAATCCTCTAAATTCTGATGCGATGATTTGTGAACGGCCTTTATTCCCGCACATTGGTTTCACGAGCATCTCTTTCACGACTGAAATTCCCTACAATCGTTTTAATAAATTTGTTTGTATAATGCACAATAATCTTGATCGTACAATCCGGAAAAAGTTTTTTCCATGCTTGTATAGGAGAACGCGCTTGACGAGCTTCACCTTTCGTTCCAGGCAAGTGATTAATGATATTACGTCTGCGATATGAAATGGTATGCATATTCCTCCACATTGTAGTTTGATCCTTTCCAACGTATACTGGACCTGGACCGGGACGAATATCTGCCTCATCTCCTGACGTAGCTTAGCTGATTGCTCACTTTCGCTATCGTGATCGGTTACTTCCAAATCGTCCTCTTCTCCATCATCGAAGTCGCCAATTTCATCAGTGATATTTTCTGGCCTAATTACAACTTCATCTTCAAATAACTCTCTCCGACATTTAATTTGTTCTTCTAAAATAATCCGATTTCTTTGACTTTCCTCCTTTTCAACGCTATCAAAGAGCTGCCAGATATGTTCTTCTTCTGCTGGATCCATTTAGAAAAATAATTACTGAAGAAACACAAAAAAAGTTACTGAAGAAACGGGAAAAAACAATAAAAAAAAGAAAAAACCAAATAAAAACCAAAAAAATGAAAAATATATTTAAATAAAAAAACTATAAAATATACGCAAAATTAAATTATATACATGAAAAACGTGAAAAAAATTCTAAAAAATGAATATATTACTAGAAGATATCTGAGAAACACAAATGAATTAGAAAGGATATGAAAAAAAATCGAACGTGAGGGATCACGCTGGGTTAAAAAGACCGGGCTGTAAGATAAACTATCAGTGCGACGTCCAAAAGCAGAAAGAAGGGTTGAAAACCAATTAGACTGGTTTACAACCCCCACTACTAGGAATAGCTGACGTGTACAGCTGGCACGGGGGGGGGGTGGAAAAAAATTTTCAGCATTAAGAATACAAACCCGGTTTAAAAGACCGTGACGCGACCTCTCACAGGTTAAAAAATAAAAAGCTGAAGTCATAACATACCAATAACAGAACTTCTTGATCCGAAAGCACATATGCATGCACACTCAGGTGGCACAGTGAAGTTAGCGAGCGCCCACTGCGATTCTACGTAGTTGCCGAGAAAACCCATCTTAGAAAATCTAGAAAAAACATAAAACAAGAAAAAATTACTCATCCATTTACAAAATATCGCGAGGTTTTTATGATGTCGAGTTATTACGAGAGTAAATCAAATATAAACCGGAACGCCTCCATAGTGTAATGGTAGTACGCTAGCCTACCACGCAAAGGGCCCACGTTTGATTCTCGGCCAGGGTTTGGAATTTTCACAAGTTAAAAAATCTGGTGTGAAACACTCACACAACTTTCTCTTGCCGATTAAAATAATTAACAATAAACCTAAAATTAGGAATAAAACAATAGAAATAAACAAAAAACACTAACCTCAATAAACATAACCTTATTTTAATCATAAGAGTGAAAGACGTACAATGAAAATCAACCTCAGTTTGGCTTAAAAGTACAGAAAATCAATCTTTCACGCTAAACTAGGTTTTGTAGAGAAAAATGCTTTAATTAAAGTTGTAGATCTTTTAATTTTCTATAAATCTGATTATATAAACTTTTGTCGTAAAATGCATACTAAGGCCGAAATCTTAAAAAAATCGTTTTTCACACGTTTTTGTGAAGAAAAAAAAACGTAAAATCACTAATTACCGCTAAACTAAGCGTTATACAAAAAATTTTTTTTAATTAAAGTTGTAGAATTTTAAATTCTCTTCAATTTCTATTATAAAAATTTTTGCGCTAAAATGCATATTAAAACCGTAATCTTAAAAAACAATTTTTTTTACGTGAAAACAGCCTCACGAAGAATTTCAGCAAACATGGCGCCTACCTTATCTTGTAGAACATAAAAATTTAGAAAACCACGCGATTTTAAAAAAAATTGTAAGAACAGTTTTTGAGAAAATCGCAAAAAAGTGAAAAATTACACGAATAAACTATAGGGTGATTCAAAAAGAGCGCCGGTTTTGATATATCAAATTAAGAGATTTATTTTATTGAAAAACTGAAAATAAATACATCAACAAGTTCATCTTTCCTTCCGATTTCATGTATAAAAAATGATGTCATGCATGTGTCCTCCTCTACTGCGCTGGCACGCATCAACTCTGTCCATGAAATTGGATATTACTGCACGACAAGTTTCGAGTTCCATTTGCCCGATAACCCGTCGAATTTCCTTCTTCAAGTCATTGATGTTTCGGGGTTTATTGGCATACACCAATGACTTCAGATGACCCCAAAGATGAAAGTCACAAGGCGTCAAGTCACACGACCTTGGTGGCCATTGATGGTCGGAATTACGAGAAATGATGCGATCCTGGAACCGTTCACGGAGCAACAACATTGTTTCTCGTGCAACAACTGAATTTTATACAGGTGATATTGGAGATCGTACCAAAGAATTCTCCGTACAGAAGAACATTGTAAACCCAATTGTTGAGAACGGCGATGTATTGATTTTGCTGGGCTAACAGCCACACTGTCACGAACCAACGCAACGTTCTGCTCAGTTCGGCCAGAACAACGACGTCCAGAACTTTTAAGGTCGACTGTTGAACCCGTCTCAAAAAACTTTTTCATGAGCCTGTGAACTGTTGATTCATTCGGTGCTTCATTACGTCCTAGAGTACTGCGAAGTCGCCTGACAGTAGCCGCATAACTCTCTCCACTCTGGTAAAATGTTTTGACGATTAACACTCGTTGTACAATAGTAAACTTCTCCATGGTTAGACACAGACTGCGAGAGTACTACACTGCGAACAAGAGAAACTACAACTGAATCGTCAATCGGAATGTTCTCCGAAATAGAAATGAGATCTAACAATGTTGCCAACCGATAAACAAAAATTTACCAGCCGTTTAAAAACCGGCGCTCTTTTTGAATCACCCGTTACTACTACCGGTTGACTAAATGTTTGTGTTGGGTTTGGTAGTGGTATCTAACTTAAATTTTAAGTTTCAAGTTTGTACGAGACTGTTCTTGAGAAACTCTGTTCACACACACATACACACACACACTCCCGCGCCCGCGCACACACACGCACGCACACTCACCCACCCACCCACCAATTGACCGCAGACAATAAGACAAAATATAGGGTGATACAAAAAGAGCGCCGGTTTTGATATATCAAATTAAGAGATTTATTTTATTGAAAAACTGAAAATAAATACATCAACAAGTTCATCTTACCTTCCGATTTCATGTATGAAAAATGATGTCATGCATGTGTCCTCCTCTACTGCGCTGGCACGCATCAACTCTGTCCATGAAATTGGATATTACTGCACGACAAGTTTCGAGTTCCATTTGCCCGATAACCCGTCGAATTTCCTCCTTCAAGTCATTGATGTTTCGGGGTTTATTGGCATACGCCAATGACTTCAGATGACCTCAAAGATGAAAGTCACAAGGCGTCAAGTCACACGACCTTGGTGGCCATTGATGGTCGGAATTACGAGAAATGATGCGATCCTGGAACCGTTCACAGAGCAACAACATTGTTTCTCGTGCAGCGTGACAGGTGGCACCATCCTGCTGAAACCACAACTCGTCAATGTCCATTCCATCCAAAAGACGCCACAAAAACTCCCTAATCATCGTACGGTTTCGGTCTCCATTTACTGTCACGGCTTGTCCTTCTTGATTTTCAAAAAAGTAAGGGCCGATGACACCGCCCGACCAAAAGCCGCACCAAACTGTCATACATTTCGCTGTGCATACATTTCCCTTTCATTAACCACGCGAGGGTTTTCTAAACCCCACATACGGAAGTTCTGTTTATTAATAAAACCGTTTAAGTGGAAGTGCGCCTCATCACTGAAAATGATTTTGTTTGCGAAGGTGTCATCATCTTGCCGTTTTCTCAATACCCAGTCAACAAACTGTCGTCTCTTCTGGTGGTCTGCCACCTCCAAATGTTACGTCAGTCAACTGAATTTTATACGGGTGATATTGGAGATCGTACCGAAGAATTCTCCGTACAGAAGAACATCGTAAACCCAATTGTTGAGAACGGCGACGTATTGATTTTGCTGGGCTAACAGCCACACTGTCACGAACCAACGCAACGTTCTGCTCAGTTCGGCCAGAACTTTTAAGGTCGACTGTTGAACCCGTCTCAAAAAACTTTTTCATGAGCCTGCGAACTGTTGATTCATTCGGTGCTTCATTACGTCCTAGAGTACCGCGAAGTCGCCTGACAGTAGCCGCATAACTCTCTCCACTCTGGTAAAATGTTTTGACGTTTAACACTCGTTGTGCAATAGTAAACTTCTCCATGGTTAGACACAGACTGCGAGAGTACTACACTGCGAACAAGAGAAACTACAACTGAATCGTCAATCGGAATGTTCTCCGAAATAGAAATGAGGTCTAACAATGTTGCCAACCGATAAACAAAAATTTACCAGCCGTTTAAAAACCGGCGCTCTTTTTGAATCACCCGTTAGTCAACCGTTCGAGCTACGATCTGTTCTCTGCGACAGCTTCAGTAGAATGAGACAATTCACGCACGCACATACGCATGCATCGAACGTAAGTCATCCCTTCTACAGCCACCGGCAGTATTCTCCCCACTCACTTGTCATTTCTGCGCAGCGAACTACGCTTACAAAACATTGACAGATTGTACTTACGTGGATCTTCTATTGAGGTGAGTATCCTTGAGTGCGAAAATATGGATCGTCCCTTTATCACTCGAGCAACAAATGAAGTCCGAATCCATACTGAAATTTATACTGCAACATTAAACCATAACAACACCACCAATCAATTTTCCATTTCAAAATACAAAGTCTGTTTGAAAAGTTCCCGAACATTTTTTATAACGCTCCTACAGTAAGTTAGTTCCACAGAGTTGATAGAAAAATCACGAGTAACCTCCATTTTTTAGTTTGTTAATATCTCGTGTGAAAAATCTAATGTGAAACGCTCACACAACTTTCTCTTGCCAATGTAAATAATGAATAATACAACCTAAAATTAGTAATAAAACGTTAGAAATAAACTAACTAATATGCTTTTCACGGTCGATGAGCTCTCCTCTTACACACGTTTAGACCAATCAGAACGTTTGCCACCATTTGTCAGATTATTACACCTGACAAACATTACGCGCTAATGCGTAAAAGAGCCGCAATAGTTCACTGATCACTGATGTACTGAACACATCGATTATAGAGCGCGTTAACATGCAATACTTTATAATAAAAATCTGGTGTGAAACACTCACACAACTTTCTCTTGCCAATGCAAATAATTTACAATATAATTTAACATTAGTAATAAAATATTAGAAATGAACAAAAACTAACCTCAAAAACATAACCTTATTTTAATCATGAGTGAATGACGCAAAATGACAATCGAACTCAGTTTGGCTTAAAAATACAAAAAATCACGCTTTCACGCTAAACTAGGCTCTGTAGAGAAAAATGCTTTAAATAAAAGTTGTAGATCTTTTAATTTTCTATAAATTTATTTATATATACTTTTGTCGTAAAATGCATACTAAGACCGAAATGTTAAAAAAATCGATTTTTCTCACGTTTTCGTGAGAAATTTTCTCACGTTTTCGTGAGAAAAAAAACAGAAAATCGCAAATTACCGCTAAACTAAACGTTATACAAAAAAATGTTTGAAACAGAAGTTGTAGGTTTTTAAATTCTCTACAACTTTTATTATATAAGTTTTTGCGCTAAAATTTATATTAAAGCCGTAATCTTAAAAAAACAACGTTTTTACGTGAAAACAGCCTCACCGAGAATTTCAGCAAACATGCCGCCTACCCTATCTTGTAGAGAATAAAAAATTGAGTAAAGTAGGCGATTTTAAAAAAAATCGTAGGACCAGTTTTTGAGAAAATCGCAAAAAACTGAAAAATTATACGAGTAAACTACTACTTCCGGTTGACCGATTTTGATGAAAATGTTCGTGTCGCGTCCGGTAGTGGTATGTAACTTAAGTTTCAAGTTTCAAGTTCGTACGATGTTCCGTTCTTGAGATATTCTGTTCACACACACACACACAGACACACACACACACACACACAGACCAATCGCTAAAAACATGTTTTTTGGGTTCAGGGGGTCTGAAAACGTATAGATCCGGTGAAAACTCGATTTCTTAAAATCGACATGAAAACAATACTTTCCTTCCTATATATTCATATAGGCAAGAGAAAGTAAAAAGTGAAAATTTTTTTAAATTCAAGAAAACATGTACCTCTCTTCAGTCAAACATGTTTATCATTATAATGTATTTAATCCTAATCTTAATAAATGAAAAGTAAACAACTATTATGATCTTTAATTTAATCTTTACTTTTTGAATTTATGACAAACTGTTGATTTGTTACATTATTTTTAAAAATCCCCCAAAAATGGCAGTATACGGGCAAAACTACAAAAAAAAGTCAATCTTCAAAGTGTTAACGATGAACCGGCGTAGAAATAGTATGGTATCAAATTTTAAAACAATTATACAGGGTGATTCATTTAAAAGCTGCCCGCCGCTCGAGTAATTTTCATATGCTGTATTGGCAGCACTGATTACGATGTGATCGACTGGCCTTTATAGTACAATTTATATTATTATTATTATATTTTTTTTTTTTTTTTTTTTTCGAATAGCTCTTTAACGAGAGCACGCTAAATCAATATTTGGGGTGTTTCTTCATGTCCTACGCTGCTCCATTCTCTTCCTCACCCACACCTCCCTCATCCTTCTCGATCTGTCCATCCTCAGCTGGTCCATATTGTGAGGTTCACACCTCCTCCTCTCACTTTCCTCCCTAAAGGTCACTCTCTCAACTTTACCCCGAAAAACCTCTCTATTGAATATATCTTCTGTGGTAATCCCTGACGTTAAGCAATCTGACAGCGTTTCGGTGAACCATGCTGGCTTAATCTTAAGTTTCATTATCCTCTCATAGACCTGTTTTGCCAGCCGATTATTGTCCATTCTCGCTATATGACCAAAAAACATAAGTCTTCTTTTCCTCATTGTGTGAATAATGTTTTCAACTCTGCTATATATTTCCTTATTTGTTCGGGGTCTATTGTACTCTGCATCTAGTTTCCTAGGCCCCAATATACTTCTCATTATTTTCCTTTCTGCGCCCATCACTTTATTTATACCTCCTTTTAGCTTAATTTTAAGCGTTTCCGCACCATACAACGCTTCTGGCCTTATCACTGTTTCGTAATGTCTGATTTTTGCAGATAATATATTATTATATTATTATAGAGTACAATTTTTTCCAGCAAGATGGTGCAACATGTCACACGTCTCGCCAGTCCCTATCTCATATCAATCAGGCTTTTACCATGCGAGTTATTAGTAAAGATTTGTGGCCTCCTCGTTCACCCGATTTGAGTATGTGCGATTTTTTTCTATGGGGTTATTTAAAAGGAACTGTTTACCAAACAAAGTATACATGACGCAGTATACATGAGCTAAAGAATAACATCGTGGTAGCCATTCAAACTATAGACGTTTCTGTATTGCGTCGTGTGTGCATTAATAACATTGAACGAGCGCAAAAATGTGTAAGCGTTCAAGGACGCCACTTTCAGCATCTACTGTAAAGGTGAAGTTGAAATTTGTACATAAATTTTCAATAAATATGTAAAATTATGTATTAAGTAATTCTATTTATTCATTTACTATTTGAATCTAATTGAGTGCCAAAGGCCGGTGTTTTTTTTTTTTTTTTTTTGCCCCCTGGAGACTCCAGGAGGAGTATAGGACATGTCGTCAGATATAACACCTGAAATACATATAAGAATCACACAGTGTATCACTACTATCAAGAAAGAAATTCTTGTACGCTATAAAAAGTTTCATTGATCAAGTAATTTTTCAGATTTTTTTTAAAGGAATTCAAATCCTCACAACATTTTAAAAATTGGGGTAATGTATTCATGAATTTTCTCCCTGCATAAGCAGGTTTTTGTTCAAACAATTTTGTGGAGTGATTAGCCACAAATCATTTCTGTTTCTCGTGTTATGATTGTGAACATTGAAATTCTGCATAAAATTATTTTGCCTAACATACATAATCACCTGAAAAATGTAGAGGGAGAGAACTGTAAGCAATTTAAGCTCCTTAAATAATGGCCTGCATGAGGTTAGCTGGTTAGCTCCCACCATACACCTAATAGCTTTCTTTTAAATTTTAAAAACCCTATTCATATTACCCATGCTAGAATTACCCCATACTAAAATACCATAACGGATATGAGACAGAATGAGGCCATGATAATAAGCTGTCATTAGTAATTTTTTATCATTTAATCTGGCAATTTGTTTTAGTGCAAATACCCCAGATGATATTTTACTACAAACTTGATCGGTATAGAAGTCCGAAGACAAAGATCTATCTAGAGATACGACCAGGAACTTCACTGTTTCTACATGCTCTAAACTATTATTATGAATAAATACATCCACGCTGTTAAATGCAGCGGGCTACTTTTAAATGAATCACCCTGTATAATATAATGTGTTTCCGATTACTTACCAATACAATGTAGCAGGATCTGAGCCACGTCTAAGTTCGACCAATAAATTTCGCCTGGTCGTATCCCAAACACGTATCAATGTCCCTTTGACAGAAGCTGTCGCAACCATTGTGCCTTGTTGATTTAACGCTATACATGCAAGTTCTCCTTGGTGCGCATTCACCGCCACAGGAGCGCTTGATATACCGGCTTCCGTATTTGCCAAATCCTAAAATTAAATTAATCATTATAATACTGTAAAAAATCTGGTGTGAAACACTCACACAACTTTCTCTTGCCAATGCAAATAATTTACAATATAATTTAACATTAGTAATAAAATATTAGAAATAAACAAAAAACTAACCTCAATAAACATAACTTTATTTTAATCATGAGTGAAACACTCAAAATGAAAATCAATCTCAGACTGGCTTAAAAATACGGAAAATCACTATTTCACGCTAAACTAGGCTCTGTAGAGAAAAATACGTTAAATAAAAGTTGTAGATCTTTAAATTTCCTATAAATTTGGTTATATACACTTTTGTCGTAAAATGCACACTAAGGCCAAAATCTTAAAAAAATCGATTTTTCACACGTTTTCGTGAGAAAAAATCAGAAAATCGCTAATTACTGCTAAACTAAGCGTCATACAAAAAAATGTTTGAAACAGAAGTTGTAGGTTTTTAAATTCTCTACAACTTTTATTGTATAAGTTTTTGCGCTAAAATTTATATTAAAGCCGTAATCTTAAAAAAACAACGTTTTTACGTGAAAACAGCCTCACCGAGAATTTCAGCAAACATGGCGCCTACCCTATCTTGTAGAGAATAAAACATTGAGTAAAATAAGCGATTTTAAAAAAATCGTAGGACCAGTTTTTGAGAAAATCGCAAAAAACTGAAAAATTATACGAATAAACTACTACTTCCGGTTGACCGATTTTGATGAAAATGTTCGTGTCGCGTCCGGTAGTGGTATGTAACTTAAGTTTCAAGTTTCAAGTTCGTACGATGTTCCGTTCTTGAGATATTCTGCACACACACACACACACACAGACCAATCGCTAAAAACATGTTTTTTGGGTTCAGGGGGTCTGAAAACATATAGATCCGGTGAAAACTCGATTTCTAAAAATCGACATGAAAACAATACTTTCCTTCCTATATATTCATATAGGCAAGAGAAAGTAATAACTATAAACACAGCGGGTTGGTATAGAGCAGTGGTTCCCAACCTGGGAGCGATCGCCCCCTAGTGGGCGATTTGGGTTCGCAGGGGGGTGATAAATTTGTGGGGGGGTGATAGGGCATCCCCGATGAGTATTCAAAGACAGAAACATAAACTGTACTACAGGGTAGAATCTTTACTGTCGCTGATACATGTTTTTTTTTTACAAACAAATAAACTAAACTCTTTGTTGACATTTTTTATGGTCGAGCTCCTACACATGAGATGAAGAATTCTGGACACAACTGCTTTGGTTGATTATTTGTTGTGAACAATAATAAATCGTTTTCACAGAATAACATACTTTATTATTTATCAACACATTACTTCAAATTAAATTAGGTATACGATGCTAAGAGAAGGGGGCGATAGGTGTAAGTCATCCTTCACAAAGGGGCGATGCCCCATAAAAGGTTGGCAACCACTGGTCTAGAGGTAAAGTCGTCGCTAAAATCAGCTGTTTTTTTGTAATCCCTAATTTGGGTACGTTGCAATCTGTTCAATTGAGAACAATAAGCAACCCCATGACCCAATCAGATGAGGATGATGTGTATGACGTGTAAATGAGACTGCGTAGTCTTCTACAGACCCAGGCCGACCATTCCTGAGAGAGTATGGTTAATTGTACCCCAACCATCAAAGTACACCGGTAACCACTGTCTAGCATTCAAATCAGCTGTTGAACAGCTGATTTTGGCAATGACTTTATCTCTAGACCAACCCGGTGGGTTGAAATTAGCCGTTTAACAGCTGATTTCGGAGACAAAGGTTCCTGGTTGAAATCCTAGTAAAGGTAGTTACTTTTCTACGGATTTGAATGCTAGACAGTGGTTACCAGTGTAGTTTGATGGTTGGGGTTCAATTAACCATAACTCTGTGAGTGTGTCTGTACAAGACTACACCTCATACACATCATCCTCATCTGATTGGGTGATGGGGGGTTGCTTATTGTTCTCAATTGAACTGATTGCACAACAGATTTACACAAATTAGGAATAAAAAAAAATGTAATACTGTAACATAGTTCACGATTAGTCTGCTGTATTGTTTTAGGTCATCAACTAAAAGGCTGGTTTTGATTACTCATGTATAATGGTAACCAAACTAAAGTGGCATGCGAGCCGCACATGCGCAGTAAGTAGATCCCCCAGTACGGCGTCGTAGCCTGTCAACTAAAGATACAGGCTGTCTCTAAAGTAGTACTCACGACTCGTTGTGTTCTGTTCTTGCGGTTATCGTTTTTTTTGACATTTGTGTCGCTGTCGAAAGCCGATTAGTTGCGTGCGCACAAAATTCGGGGGAAAATGTCTGCGATTAAATTTTGGTTGATCCCACCGGGTTGGTCTAGAGGTAAACTCGTTGCCAAAATCAGCTGTTTAACAGTTGATTTTTGGAGACAAAGGTTCCTGGTTGAAATCCTAGTAAAGGTAGTTACTTTTATACGAATTTGAGTGCTAGACAGTGGTTGTGGGTGTAGTTAGATGGTTGGGGTTCAATTAACCATACTCTGTGAGTGTGTATGTAGAAGACTACACAGTCTCATTTACACGTCATACACATCATCCTCATCTCATTGGGTCATCGGGTTGCTTATTGTTCTGAATTGAACAGATTGCAACGAACACATATTAGGAATAAAAAAAAATAAATTAAAAAAAAATTGGTTAATAGGCATTATTTTTTTTTGTAAATGATGTACCAAACAATTTGACAGGCCCAAACAAGAAGGATGTCATATCCTCTTTCTCTTATATTTACTGTGCGGTTCTTTTTGTTAAAATTTCATACAACTGATATTGTGCATGTGTAGTTGATTTCTAAAAATTGATGTATGTTTCGTATAAAGTTCACAACTATAAAAAATTATGCAGCTTCTTGGAATACTGAAAGGAAGGAGACACCAGACACGACCATCTATCTTAGCGTCTTTGGCTTTTTGCCATACACAGTGTCTTTGAAAACACCCTAAAGTCCAAGGGTGTTAAGTCCGGAGATCTCAGCAGTGCTTCCTCTTTGGACCATCCATCGCTTTGAGGAAATGTGTTACCAAGAAATCTTCTCAAATCACGACGATAGTGTGGTGGAGCCCCATCTTGTTGAAAGTACGCTTCTTCATTGTCATAAGTGTCTGTATAGCTAGAATTATGTTGTGTTGTAACATTCGTAGATAAGCTTCTCCGATAACTGTTCCTTCAAAGAAAAAATAGTCCACTTTTACCCCGTGATGCGATGATATACCACACTTCAAAATGTGGGTACCTGAGTATCTGAGACACTTCGATATATTCAGGTGATGAAATAAAATATATAAAAATAATATATTATTTTATCAAACCTATGTATGATTTTAAATAGCTGTATTATTTAAAATTGAAATATATATTTCTAACCACCAGAATACGGCAACATAAAACACTTACCAATGTTTATAATGTTTCTTGGGTTCCAATCCCACTCGGGCATGGCATTTTTTCATACGTTACAAAAAATTCATTTCATCCTTCACCGTTTGCATTAGCAGCAATTTGCAAAACAATCGGACGTTAAAAAAAAAAAAAATAAAAAAAAAAATGTTTATAGGGCTTTAGTGTATCTTGTACACATCTTCAGTAAATTAAATTTCTTTTTACGCCAAAATTTAAAACTTTTTACTCCTACCATGGTAGATAAGGTCTTTATTTATTATTTTATTAAACATTATTTTCCTTTGTTTGCACCACTACATATATGATATATAATGAACAGCCAAAAACAAAACAAATTAAATATATCACTCACTTCAGAGTATTACATTTATTCTAGATCTTTCGTCTCTCTCGGAGGAGACATCATCAGGATTAAAATTCACGCACTAAACACATAAAACATAAAACATTAAACCAATTATGGTCGAAGACCACGTCAATTATTTCCAATAAACCGTGCCGCGCGCGGTTATTCGGCCGAATATCGGTTTATTGGAAATAACGGGTGATTCAAAAAGAGCGCCGGTTTTTAAACGGCTGGTAAATTTTTGTTTATCGGTTGGCAACATTGTTAGACCTCATTTCTATTTCGGAGAACATTCCGATTGATGATTCAGTTGTAGTTTCTCTTGTTCGCAGTGTAGTACTCTCGCAGTCTGTGTCTAACCATGGAGAAGTTTACTATTGCACAACGAGTGTTAATCGTCAAAACATTTTACCTGAGTGGAGAGAGTTATGCGGCTACTGTCAGGCGACTTCGCGGTACTCTGGGACGTAATGAAGCACCGAATGAATCAACAGTCGACCTTAAAAGTTCTGGACGTCGTCGTTCTGGCTGAACTGAGCAGAACGTTGCGTTGGTTTGTGACAGTGTGGCTGTTAGCCCAGCAAAATCAATACGTCGCCGTTCTCAACAATTGGGTTTACGATGTTCTTCTGTACGGAGAATTCTTCGGTACGATCTCCAATATCACCCGTATAAAATTCAGTTGACGCAACATTTGAAAGTGGCAGACCACCAGAAGAGACGACAGTTTATTGACTGGGTATTGAGAAAACGGCAGGATGATGACACCTTCGCAAACAAAATCATTTTCAGTGATGAGGCGCACTTCCACTTAAATGGTTTTGTTAATAAACAGAACTGCCGTATGTGGGGTTTAAATCGACGGGTTATCGGGCAAATGGAAGTCGAAACTTGTCGTGCAGTGATATCCAATTTCATGGACAGAGTTGATGCGTGCCAGCGCAGTAGAGGAGGACACATGCATGACATAATTTTTCATACATGAAATCGGAAGGTAAGATGAACTTGTTGATGTATTTATTTTCAATTTTTCAATAAAATAAATCTCTTAATTTGATATATCAAAACCGGCGCTCTTTTTGAATCACCCTATAATTGACGTGGTCTTCAACCATAATTGGTTTAATGTTTTATGTTATATGTTGTGTATAGTGTGTGTATTAATTCCTGATGATGTCTCCTCCGAGAGAGACAAAAGATCTAGAATAAATATAATATTCTGAAGTGAGTGATATATTTAATTTGTTTTGTTTTTGGCTATTCATTATATATCATATATGTAAGGTCCTTATTTATCTTTTTTTTTTTCTTTTTTTTTTTTTTTTTTTATTTACGCCTCAATTGGAGCACTCAAGTCACTCATGGACATGCGTTCCTTGAGGAGTTAGTTGTGGCACCACACTGTTGTTTTCTTCGTTCCCACATCAATTTCATATTCCTTGACCTGGTGGCTCTCAATCTCTCTGCTACAGCTGCATTCGGCTGTCTTCTCTCTCTGAAAGGCAGTTGGGTTATCCTCTTTTCCTTTAGGATGGTCTTCTCTTCTCGTCTCTGGATCATTTCTTCATTTATACGCAAGTTCCTCATGTCTGACATGACTTCCTGTATCCATTTGTTTTGGATCTTATTCTTGATTTTGGTAGTCAAGGAGCTGTTTAATGAGTCTTGAGTCAGGCAGTCTGCTAAGGTGGCCAAAGAAAGCGACTCTCCTCTTCCTCATTGTGTCCAATATCGGCTCATTTTCCTTATAAACTATATTGTTGGGGACTATCCACCATTTTCCTTGGACTTGATGCTTGAAATTAATGGCATATTTATCTATTATGTAAAAAGAAAATTTTAATTTACTGAAGATGTGTACAAGATACACGAAAGCGCTATAACCATTGGTAAGTGTTTTATGTTACCGTATTCTGGTGGTTAGAAATATTTATATTTCAATTCAAAAATAAAATAATTAATACTTACGACAAGTTGTACGCTTCCGATTTTATGACCGGGAAATGCGAGTAACTGCCTTTCAGCGGTCATAATGGGTGTCACTTCACACAGACCGAGTGGATTATGCCTAGTTTCTAATGTAAACAATCGTTGAGCGGGTGACGGAAACGAGAACACATTCATTTGGTTTATAGTCGCGACGACAATTCTGTAAACAACAAAATCATAATTTTCACTAATCTATTTAACAATTGCCAATAGAAAGAGTTAACAAGAACTAGCTTAAAGTCCAGCCTCATTAATTTGCCCCCTTAATTTGCTACTAATGTAAACAAATAATGACGTCACTGAGCATGCGCAATATATAAAAATGTGTACACCCTGATTAAAAAGTGACAACAAAATACTTTCAAAAGTATTTAAATACAAAATACGAGGGTTGTCCAGAAAATAACCTCAGTTTTGAAATAAAAAGTAAACGAGTGAAGATACAAAAACTTTATTATATACATATTAAAACTACAGTTTTTCTCTATTTTTCGACATAGTCGCCAAACAGATTCAAGCACTTGTCGTACCTTGGAACAGTCTTTGAAATACCCTCTCCATAAAAATCTGCCGCCTGTGAATGTAGCCAACCATTCACAGCGTTTTGAAGCTCTTCGTCATTGGCGAACCGCTGAGATGCAAGCCACCGCTTCATGTTCGGAAACAAGTGAAAGTCACTAGGAGCCAAGTCCGGGCTGTATGGGGGATGATCGAAAACGTCCCATTTAAACTTGGCCAAAAGTTGCATGACAACACTTGCCCTCATACAGCTCGAAGAACAAATGAACTTTTGGCCAAGTTTAAATGGGACGTTTTCGATCATCCCCTATACAGCCCGGACTTGGCTCCTAGTGACTTCACCTGTTACTGAACATGAAACGGTGGCTTGCATCTCAGCGGTTCGCCAATGACGAAGAGCTTCAAAACGCTGTGAATGGTTGGCTACGTTCACAGGCGGCAGATTTTTATGGAGAGGGTATTTCAAAGACTGTTCCAAGGTACGACACGTGCTTGAATCTGTTTGGCGACTATGTCGAAAAATAGAAAAAAAACTGTAGTTTTAATATGTAATATAATAAAGTTTTTGTATCTTCACTCGTTTACTTTTTATTTCAAAACTGAGGTTATTTTCTGGACAACCCTCGTACTTTTAAAAGTATTTTCTTAATGAAATTGTTAGGCTTACATCATATCATGACTGATGTTTTAAGTACTTTAAGTACTTATAATTTAAAACATAGTTAACTTAATAGGAATACAACATCCATAAAGTTGCAGACTCTAGCGTGCACCCTGTAAAAGGTGACTTTTGTTTGTTGACAGTAGGAGCTAACTAAGAACGGCTCAACTGTACTAATGTTGGTGTTCACTGAAATATAGTCATACCTCACTTTACTTTAATTCGTACTGAAATGGAGTTTGTACAGTGGGGTGTGCCACTGCTACGTAATCATGAATTCTATTTCTGTGTTAGTAAATCGTGGTTCCACGTTTTGCAACAGCAGTTGCCTTAATCCTTTCTTTATTGTTGATGATTGTGCTAATAGTAGACTTTTTCAATCCATATGTTGGAAGCCAAATCAACCTTCAAATTTAGCAACAATTTTTTTTTTAATCTCTTGTGTATTATTTTAAAATAATTACAATAATAGTTTATGAATAATTTTCTTAAATATACTTGTAAAAATGTCATAAAATAAAAAAATTAATCGTTTATAATGCATCCTGCAGTTTGAAATTATTTCTATTTCATATAATGAATTTATATAATAATTTCACCAACGTTCTTTTTAAACTGCGTCACCTTTATTTTTATTTTCTTACTTACACGTATCACATGTATCATCTTCTGTAAATTTTAAATAAGTGAGATAAAAATTTTTTTAGTTTCAATTTTTTTATTTACTCTGATGATGGTGGATCCACCGAAACACGTGTAATTAGAATAAAAATAAAGGTGACAGTGCAGTTTAAAAAGAAGGTTGGTGAAATTATTATATAAATTCATTATATGAAATAGAAATAAAAAAATAATACATTAGGTAGAAAAAAAATTAAGGAAAATAACATATACTTACTGGGTTACTTTGGGTTTAAAAAAATTAACCTTTAAGGGGTAAATACATACACAGGATGTAACCCAACATTTCCGTCGTAGTATTATATAAACAGTTGCGAGGGAGGTGGAGGGTTCTTTGCTGATGTCGGATAAAGTGGCCAGGCGGTTGCGGCCTCCTTGGGGCTGAACGAGGACGCCTCAATTGAGTCCAACACTACTTACCCCCCCCCATCGTGAGGGGAGTGAACATGAGTTTTTCTCGCCGTCTCGGATAAAAAAAAATCTGGTGTGAAACACTCACACAACTTTCTCTTGCCAGTGCAAATCATTAACAATAAACCTAGCATTAGTAATAAAACAGAAGAAATAAACAAAAAAAACTAACCTCAATAAACATAACCTAATTTTAATCATGAGTGAAAGACGCAAAATGAAAATCAACCTCAGTTTGGCTTAGAAATACGGAAAATCACTCTTTCTCTCTAAACTAGACTCTGTAGAGAAAAATGCTCGAAATAAAAGTTGTAGATCTTTTAATTTTCTATAAATTAAATTATATACACTTTTGTCGTAAAATGCATACTAAGGCCGAAATCTTTAAAAAACCAATTATTCACACATTTTCATGAGAAAAAAACAGAAAATCGCAAATTACCGCTAAAGTAAGCGTTATACAAAAAATTGTTTGAAATAAAAGTTGTAGGATTTTAAATTCTCTACAATTTTTATTATATAAAGTTTTGCGCTAAATTGCATATTAAAGCCATAATCTTAAAAAAACAACGTTTTTACAAGAAAACACCCTCACTAAGAATTTCAGCACACATGACGCCTACCCTATCTTGTAGAGAATAAAAAATTTAGTAAACCAGGCGATTTTTAAAAAAATCGTAGGACCAGTTTTTGAGAAAATCACAAAAAAGTGAAAAATTACACGAATAAACTACTACTTCCGGTTGACCGATATTGATGAAAATGTTCGTGTCGGGTCCGGTAGTGGTATGTAACTTAAGTTTCAAGTTTCAAGATCGTACGACGTTCCATTCTTGAGATATTTTGTATACACACACACACACACACACACACACACACACAGACCAATCGCTAAAAACATGTTTTTTGGGTTCAGGGGGTCTGAAAACGTATAGATCCGGTGAAAACTCGATTTCGAAAAATCGTCATGAAAACAATACTTTCCTTCCTATATATTCATATAGGCAAGAGAAAGTAAAAAAGGATGTAATTTAGCGTAATATCCAGGACACAGAATGATCTGAGAGTGTTTGTAACAGTCGCAATCTTTTTTTTTTTCACTCTTATCTAATGTTAACATCCGTTAATCGTGTACACCCTCAATTTACAATCTCAATTACTGGGAAATATGTGCGCGTTCTGTATGGGTACACACAGTATGTTACTCAGGATGCTCTAATATTTCCACACAGTGAAAGAATTTTTGAAATCGGTCAGGTAGTTTCTATGATAGTATGGATAATTGAATGGGTCAATGGAAAAACGTTGCAAGTAAAAAAATTAATTTTTACAGAAAGTGAAAGATACCGTCTGATTCTTAGCTATATAACGATTTTTCACTGTACGACGATTTTGTTACAAGAATTTCCGAGATTTTACTTACAATTCTACCCGTTAGAATTCACTATTATAATCAAATAGAGCAGGGGTTGTCAAACTTTTTACGCCAAGACCCCCACCTAGATCTATTCTAGGCTCGCGCCCCCCTCGTGTTAGGAGTTAGAAATTAAAACCAACAAAGCAAATGAATAAGTTTTTTATCATTTTTTCTGCGTTACTAATACAGGTTTTTATTTTTCTAACTTTCTCACGCAACCCCCCGATTTATCCTTTGCGGCTCCCTTGGGGGTCGCGCCCCACAGTTTGAGAACCCCTGAAATAGAGGATTTATACAACGTATTCCCCTGAAACCTCCTTACTTTTGTTAATTTTGTCACTTGCAACGTTTTTTCGGTTGAGCCATTCAATTACAGACATAATAAATTACGATCGAAACGTACCTGTCTCTTCTTAAACGAACGGCTTTCACAGGTGATGCGAACACTAATTCTAAAATAAATTTTTTATGTACATCGTCATAAACTAGAACACTGTTGTCTGCAAATTTAGGATTCTTACCGCCGGCTACAATAGCAAACAAATTAGTCCTATGTAACATTTCGCAATGCCTAACGCTTCC
Source organism: Catonia carolina (assembly GCA_035578175.1). NCBI lineage: Eukaryota > Metazoa > Arthropoda > Insecta > Hemiptera > Achilidae > Catonia > Catonia carolina. Next base: position 1,006,971 of record JAQMRL010000031.1, read on the forward strand.
CATCGTTTCAAGATCTGAAAATAAAAACACCAAGTAAACATTTTAATTTCCATACAAAAATAAATCTTTAATAAATCTCGATATGCAATAAACAACAGCCGAACGCCGGCTTCTACTCTCATCTCTCAGCCACTTTTTTACTTTCTCTTGGTTATATGAATATATGTACAGTTGAGCCGTTGTTAGTTTGCTCCTACCGTCAACAAACCAAAGCCACCTACTACAGGGTGCACGCTACACTCCACCACTTTACGGATCTCCTATTCCTATTAAGTTAACTATGTTTTAAATTATAACTACTTAAAGTACTTAAAGTACTTAGTGTTCACGAAACTAAAACACCTATTGTGCCAACGTGATCTTAGTCTCAACACGAGGCTCCGAATTCTGAGGTGCTACGTACTTCCTGTACTTCTTTACGGGCAGGAAGGATGGACACTAACGAAACTTCCAGAAAGGAGGCTGGAGGCGTTTGAGATGTGGCTATACCGCCGCATGCTCCGTATATCGTGGACCGACAGAGTACGAAACACGGACGTACTGACTCGGATGGGCAAGGAGATGGAACTGCTATATGACATCAAGCGACGAAAACTGCAGTACTTCGGCCATGTTATTCGAAACGGGAAATACAGACTTCTTCAGCTGATAATGGAAGGAAAGATAGCAGAAAAGCGCCGGCCGGGCAGAAGGAAAGCGTCCTGGCTGAAGAATTTGAGAGATTGGTTTGGTCTCAACTCCACGTCACTTATCCGAGCAGCTGTTTCGAAAGTTAGAATAGCAATGATGATCGCCAACCTCCGACGCAAAGACGGCACTTAAAGAAGAAGAAGAAAGTACTTAAAACATCAGTCATGATAATATATTATGTAGGCGTAACAATTTCATTTATAAAAATACTTTTGAAAGTATTTTGTTGTTACTTTTTAATCAGCGTGTACACATTTTGATATTATGCACATGCTCAGTGATGTCATTATTTGTTTACATTGGGAGCAAACTAAGAGAGGCTGGACTATAGAAAGAAAAGTATTGTTTTCATGTCGATTTAAACAAATACACTCTTCACCCGAATATACACGTAAACAGACCCCCTCAACAACTTGTTTTAAGCGATTGGTCTGTGTGTGTGTATGTGAACAGAATATCTCAAGAACGGAACATAGTACGAACTTGAAATTTGAAACTTAAGTTACATACCACTACCGGACCTGACACGACCATTTTCATCAAAATCGGTCAACCGGAAGTAGTAGTTAATTCATGTAATTTTTCACTTTTTTGCAATTTTCTCAAAAATGGCTCCTACGATTTTTCTTAAAATCGCCTGGTTTACTAAATTTTTTTTGGTCTATAAGATATGGTAGGCGCCATGTTTGCTGAAATTCTTGGTGAGGCTGTTTTCACGTAAAAAAATTGTTTTTTTAAGATTGTGGTTTTAATATGCATTTTAGCGCAAAAATTTATATAATAAAAGTTGTATATAATTTAAAATCCTTCAACTTTTTTTTCAAACATTATTTTGTATAATGCTTAGTTTAGCAGTAATTAACGATTTTCTGGTTTTTTTTCCTCACAAAAACGTGTGAAAAATTGATTTTTTTAAGATTTCATCCTTAGTATGCATTTTACAACAAAAAAGTATATAATAAAATTCATAGAAAAGTAAAAGATATACAATTTTTGTTTAGAGCGTTTTTCTCTACAGAGCCTAGTTTACCGTGAAAGAATGATTTTCCATGTTTTTAAGCCAAACTGAGGTTGATTTTCATTTTGTGTCTTTCACTCATGATTAAAATTAGGTAATGTTTTTTGAGGTTAGTTTTTTTGTTTATTTTTAATGTTTTATTACTAATATTAGGTTATATTGTTCATTATTTGTATACTAAATGATCGAAAGCGGAACTTCAAATCCAATGATTTCTGTATTTACTCTTTACGAAAAATTGAATGACACTAGTTTCGTTTCCAAATTCTGACTTTGATTTCTTCACTTCTAATTTTTGGGTTGCACCTCAATCGTACATATGTAAAGAAAAATCTGGTGTGAAACACTCACACAACTTTCTCTTGCCTATGCAAATAATTAATAATAAACCTAACATTATTAATAAAATATTAGAAATAAACAAAAACTAACCTCAAAAACATAACCTTACTTTAATCATGAGTGAATGACGCAAAATGAAAATCGAACTCAATTTGGCTTAAAAAAAACGGAAAATCACACTTTCACGCTATACTAGGCTCTGTAGAGAAAAATGCTCTAAATAAAAATTGTAGATCTCTTAATTTTTTATAAATTTTATTATATACACTTTTGTCGTAAAATGCATACTAAGGCTGAAATGTTAAAAAAATCGATTTTTCACACATTTTCGTGAGAAAAAACAGAAAATCGTTAATTACCGCTAAACTAAGCGTTATACAGAAAAATGCTTGAAATAAAAGTTGTAGGTTTTCAAATTCTCTACAACATTTGTTACATAAATTTTTGCTCTAAAATTAATAGTAAAGCCGTAATCTTAAAAAAATACTTTTTTTACGTAAAAACACCCTCACCGAGAATTTCAGTAAACATGGCGCCTACCCTATCTTGTAGAGCATAAAAACATTAGTAAATTAGGCGATTTTAAAAAAAATCGTAGGACCAGTTTTTGAAAAAATCACAAAAAAGTGTAAAATTACACGAATAAACTACTACTTCCGGTTGACCGATTTTGATGAAAATGTTCGTGTCGGGCCCGGTAAGGGTATATAACTCAAGTTTCAAGTTCGTACAATGTTCCGTTCTTGAGATATTTTGCATACACACACAGACGCACAGACACACACACAGACCAATCGCTAAAAACATGTTTTTTGGGTTCAGGGGGTCTGAAAACGTATAGATCCGGTGAAAACTCGATTTCTTAAAATCGACATGAAAACAATACTTTCCTTCCTATATATTCATATAGGCAAGAGAAAGTAAAAATTATAAACAAACACAAAAGTGATTAGTGATTGTGGCTAAAGAAACAACAACAAAATTAATGCAATTAAATGTCGTTTCTCATGTAATAGGAGAAACTCAATTGTGTTTTTAATAGATTTAATACTTCTAATTTAAATTAGGTAAATATCTACTTCTAATATTAGCATTTAATATCATTATAATAAAATTCTTTTCAATTGTGTTTTTGATTGCCATTGTCATTTCAATAAATTAGTCAATATCATTATACATATTAATATGTACCAATAAAGATGGTGGTAAAAACATCATATCCAAAACCAACCATGTTTTCAATTCATAAGTAATTTTGAGAATATTTTTTCGTACATCAAATTTACGCATGGAAAAAAGAAGGTGGATGAGAAACTTACCAAAGTGTGCTTTTTCGACAAGAGGATCTACATTGTATATTCGTAATCCGGATTCCATACAACATGTAAAGCAACCTGAAAAACACACACCATTTAGCCGCTTTTATCAAACAATACTATCATTCAATATTCCATCCCCCAAAATCCACAATATTCTTATATTATTTTATTATACACCACACCACCCTGCTTTAAGGGGAGTTGATACCGCCGCGTATCCCGCCAATGTTAAATTAGCAAAATTTGAAACCCATTATCTTAGTAACTATTAATATTTGAAAGCTGTAAATTTGACAATTTATTTATGGACACAAGAGGAGGCTAATGATCCTCACACATTAAAATATAACAACTTTTAAAAAAATCTGGTGTGAAACACTCACACAACTTTCTCTTGCCAATGCAAATAATTAACAATAAACCTAACATTAGTATTAAAACATTAGAAATGAACAAAAACTAACCTCAAAAACATAACCTTATTTTAATCATGAGTGGAAGACGCAAAATGAAAATCGAACTCAATTTGGCTTAAAAAAACGGATAATCACACTTTCACGCTAAACTAGGCTCTGTAGAGAAAAATTCTCTAAACAAAAGTTGTAGATCTTTTAATTTTCTATAACTTTTATTATATACACTTTTGTCGTAAAATGCATACTAAGACCGAAATGTTAAAAAAATCGATTTTTCTCACGTTTACGTGAGAAAAAAACAGAAAATCGCAAATTACCGCTAAACTAAGCGTCATACAAAAAAATGTTTGAAACAGAAGTTGTAGGTTTTTAAATTCTCTACAACTTTTATTATATAAGTTTTTGCGCTAAAATTTATATTAAAGCCGTAATCTTAAAAAAACAACGTTTTTACGTGAAAAGAGCCTCACCGAGAATTTCAGCAGACATGGCGCCTACCCTATCTTGTAGAGAATAAAAAATTGAGTAAAATAGGCGATTTTAAAAAAAATCGTAGGACCAGTTTTTGAGAAAATCGCAAAAAACTGAAAAATTATACGAATAAACTACTACTTCCGGTTGACCGATTTTGATGAAAATGTTCGTGTCGCGTCCGGTAGTGGTATGTAACTTAAGTTTCAAGTTTCAAGTTCGTACGATGTTCCGTTCTTGAGATATTCTGTTCACACACACACACACAGACACACAGACACACACACAGACCAATCGCTAAAAACATGTTTTTTGGATTCAGGGGTTCTGAAAACGTATAGATCCGGTGAAAACTCGATTTCGAAAAATCGACATGAAAACAATACTTTCCTTCCTATATATTCATATAGGCAAGAGAAAGTAAAAATGTATGAATTCTTTTGACGGGGCCAAATTATTTTTAATACTTTTTTATAAAATTTCACATGTACAATGCTGAAAAAGGATCCACAGTACCACTATAACCTACTAAAGACACAGTAACAAATTCATTACTTTATGTTCAATGGTTTCTGAGAAAATGGGTATTTTGTAAGAAAAAAGATGTTTACAAATTAAAATAAATAATATTCAGATATAATAAACACAGAAATAACACCAGAAAAAACTGACGTTTCTCTTTTCAACCACTAAAAATAAATATAAATTAAATATTAATATTCAATAAAATTCAAAAAATTAATTATGGAATCAAATGTTCGGAATGAACTCCCCTTCAGGTGACCTGTAATTGCGCGGCAAGTCAGCTGTTAAACAGCTGATTTTCGGAGACGAAGGTTCCTGGTCCAAATAATCCTAGTAAAGATAATTATTTTGAGGTTCCAAGCTGCGTGTAGTTGTGGGGGGGTGAGGGGTACGGGTGGGGTATATTGAATGGGAGAACCATTCTTCTACTACTCTGTTAAAAAACATTCGTTTTCAAACTTCCCGTATTGAACATATTTGTATTTATTACATTTTTTTAATTTACATATTTTGATATAATTTGAAAAGTTAAATATTATGAATCCGACAAAGTTAATAACTTGATAGGTATTTGTTAAATTAATGCACTGGATGATAAGAATATGTTTTTTAGTCTAGTTAGTAGACGCTAACCACTAGAAATGCCATGAGCTGTGAAACGCTACTAACACTCATTCATCCTCCCACTACTATAACAACGCACGCACTGCATTCCACAACAACTACACAGAGCTGCGACTCAAGCAATACTTTTATACGGACCTGAACACTAGACAAAGGTTGTGGTTCGATTGACCATACTCTGTGAGTTGGTTTGTAGAAGATTACACCTCATACATATCATCCTCTTCTGATTGGGTGACAGGGTTGCTTATTGTTCTCAGTTGAAGAGATTGCAATGTCCACACCATTAGGGATAACAAAAAAATTATACAACCAGACCCGAAAGTGCAGGTGTCATTTGCAGGGTAGAATGTAGAAGCTTTTCAGAGGGCCTGGCATGCTGATAAGCATACTTTTCCATTCAGCGAGTGTTGCCAACCCACCGGGTTGGTCTAGAGGTAAAGTCGTTGCCTGCGAGTCAGCTGTTTAATGGCTGATTTTCGAAGATCCATAAGGTTCCTGGTACAAATCCTAGTAAACTTTTATACGGAAATGAATACTAGACAGTGGTTACCGATGTACTTTGTTGATGGTTGTGGTTCAATTAACCATACTCTCTCAGGAACGGTCGACCTGAGTCTGTAGAAGACTACACCTCATTTACACATCATCCTCATCTGATTGGGTGATGGGGTTGCTTATTGTTCTCAATTGAACAGATTGCAACGTACACACCATTAGGGATAACAAAAAAAATTATACAACCAGACCCGAAAGCCCACGTGTTATTTGCAGGGTAGAATGTAGAAGCTTTTCAGAGGGCCTGGCATGCTGATTAGCATACTTTTCCACTCAATGAGTAAGGCATAGGTGTAGTCACTTGAGTCACAAGTTTGCCCTTGTTTACAACGAAGTGTAAAGGGGGAAAAGCATCAGTGCGCATGCGCGACTGCTTTAATTTCAGTACGACAAACATAACAACTTGTACTATACCCAGAGCATATACAGTATATCGCGGAACCTTTTGTAGGTTAACTGTACGAATATAACTGTTTGTTACCGTAAAAAAAAATGTCGGTTTCTCAAAAACGTGGTCGAATTATTCACAGTGCTGAACACAATGTAATCAAATGTTGTGAAGTTGAAGCTAAACAAAAATGCCTATCTGTGACTCTTAATAAATGGCGTGACCGAGCGGCTAACTACTGTGATGTTTCTCTTTCCACAATTTGGAAAATAAAAAAAGGAAATTAAGGACGTGAAGAAGATATTCTTTCAGAGTTTTGTTGACACCTGGTAAAAAAAGAAAACGATTAGGTAGATACTAGAGAGAGATTGATAATGAAAACATCGATGAGAGCAATAGTAAAGAAGGCAATTCATTCGTAATTACAGTAAATTAAACATTTCTAGTCATGTAATTAAGCTATGGCCAATATTACAGGTCATATTTATTTCTTACAAGGTTTATGAAGAAAACATTTTCTCGGAATAAACCACAGCTTACAAAATGTATCTAGAACCTACACGGTAGTGAAAGGTAAGAGCAGTGTCTCACTGTTGAGGTTGGCAGCACTGCAAATATTTCACTTCCCTTCCTCAAAGCCCATACATAGGCAAAAGGCAATCTCGTGACTTGAGTATCTATAAACCACCTGACTCCACGTTTTAATTGGTAAAGCTTCTAAAGGTTCAAATCAGCCTTTCAACTGAAGACCTAAACAAAATTTATTAATGACCAGATCCCGAAAGAACCTGGACTTGATTATAGTATTTTTAAAGTAGTAACAAAGAATAACAATACAAAAAAATGTTCAGTCAAGTAGGAATAATTTTAAAAACTGAGTGGACATATTCATGTACAGTTAAGCCGTTGTTAGTTTGCTCCTACTGTTAACAAACAAAAGCCAACTACTACAAGGTGCACGCTAGCGTCTGCGACTTTACGAACGTCGTATTCCTATTAAGTTAACTATTTTTTAAATTATAAGTACTTAAAGTACTAAAAACATCAGTCATGATATGATGCAGGCCTAACAATTTCATTTATAAAAATACTTTTAAAAGTATTTTGTTGTTACTTTTTAATCAGCATGTACACATTTTGATATAATGCGCATGCTCAGTGACGTCATTATTTGTTTACATTAGGAGCAACCTAAGAGAGGCTGGACTATATGTAATATTTTTTGAGCAAGGTGTTTTGTTTACATCCACCTGTTTTTATACATTGAAGCTAATGCACAAGATGAATGGTGACTGATGAAAAAATGTACATAGTTTAAAATCCATAAAGGTTGTTAGCAATCTCACAGGGAAAAAACAATAACCTCATTCCATGATTATTTCAATTGAAGGTTGTTATAAAGTAATGGAATAAACACAACTATCACTGATAAGAAACCGAAATTATGTTGAAAAATCTGTAAAAACTATCAACATACATTAATATTGTACAATTTTATTTTACCAATTAAACAAATAAAAATTAACAAGAAAAAATTATACGACGACAAACAAGGAAGTGACATTTTGCGATTATTTTCCAAATATGGCAACGATTTTTAAAAACAAAAGATAACGATATGACACATCGTAAGTTAGGTCAAAAGATTTAAGCAACGACTACACACGCTTTTGTATATTTAAAATTAATGTAAAGGTTTATAAACGTAAATATTCAATTAAAAATATGTAAATTTTTCTGAATTAATTATCAATAAATTTAACACGTGCAATATGTAAACAGATTGATTTACGCTTCAAAATAAATAATTTCAGTACATGAAATGATAAAGAACACTTAAATAACTTGTGAATATAATTTTGAAAAGATGACGCAAAAATAGAGTTTTGTTAAAAAAAAATAGTAGAATATGATAAAAGATAATGTGTTCTAAATATGCTGTGATAATTCTAAACAAAGAACTTGATTGGACAAACCTTGATCTTGGTTGAATCTTAGACTAATAACACCTCTGGTTTCATTTGCCATTGTCCCTGGATGTAAACATTAACCGCTGTAGGTTATTTAAAATAGTGCTATCTAATTTTAAACATAATTAAACGTTAAACATTTATAAGTAAAAATATAAAACGCATTTACTGCGATTGAGGTTATAAAAACAACAACAACCCATTCGAAATCCTCAACTAAACTATACTGAAAATACAGCTGCTCTGCAGCTGACTTTTACGTTATTCTATATGATATCACCAACACGGAATTTACCTTTTCTATGATTCGTATATAAATCTATAAAATAAACGATATAATACAATATATTTTGAATAAAATTCATCTACTATTTTATTTATCTGTAATTAAATTTTCATTATTTTGACAATTATTGTGTAATTCAAAATTTTATAAACGTTTACGTATTATCATCTAGTTTTTAACAAGAGTTTGTAGAAATTTAAAATAACCATGAATTAAAATTATTACTGTTAATTTTTATTAATTAAAACGAATTTTTTATAATAAATTGGAGTTAATTTGATGACACATTAATATATTTTATACTCTTTGGTGACACGTCTTGTGACGCGGCGATCCACGAGTATCAAGTTATGCTTATAACCTTTCACTTGCCGTTTTGTTGTGTTTCGTGGAGCTAACACACTTTAGTGTTGTTATTACTTTGACGTGTTTTAAATCACTGGAGAGTAAATTAATTAAATATAATGTCTGGAAAAAACCAAAATAAGTCTACTTTTACAAAAGAGGAAGAACTCCTTCTTCAAGATTTTAGCAGAAATGTTTCCACAAAATCTTCAGCGTTATTCTACGGAAATGCATTTATTGTTTCTGCAATACCGATATGTAAGTTGTTTTTAGATACATTTCATGTATTATACTCGTAATAATTGGAATTTGATTTTATGGAAATAAATACAGTCTATAATAATCTGTTTTATGTTTTCTTAGTTTGTCTAAAAAACGTTCCGATGAAAATAGATGCTCATGTTTTGAAGTGGTTGACAGGTCAACTGGAAGTCCTCAAAATATGTACACTTTTAAACTTTATTTTTATTACAAAATACTTTTCCAAACTCTTAAGTTAACCGAAATTTATAACAAATTGTTTCTAAACTTTCTTTTTTTTTTCTTGCATCCAGGAGACTCCAAAGGGAGTATAGGACATGTCAAATAAAACTGTGACAAACTGAAAGTTTATCACCAATGATAAATTCATCACTTACCACCAGAAAATTGTTTTTGCTACTGCTTACTTCAGTAGGCTTGTCATGAACCCCATTGAATCAAATATCACACAAAATAAAAAATAAAAAAATCAAACAATGATAAATTCATCACATACCAATAATTTTTTCCTGCTACTGTTTAACTCAGTAGGCTTGTCATGAACCAACCCCTTTGTATCAAATAGTACACAATATTTGTTTAATTAGAAGTTAAATATTTTTCAATCAAAACTATTTAAAAAGGTATTCGTGCACACTGTAAAATTTTTCATCATCAATCAAATACTGTTTTAGCTTTTTTTTTTAAAATGACTTAAGTTGTTATAACTTTTTAAACCTTGTGTCAATTTATTGATGTATTTTCTACCTGCATAAGTTGGTTTTTGTTCAAACAATTTAGTGTTATGATTAGCAACATAATAATCGATTCTGTTTCTTGTGTAGTGGTTGTGAACATCTAAATTCTGTAAAAAGGTATTTTTCTTTACGTACATTATCACTTGTACTTACGTATTTTTCTTTATCACTTGAAAAATGTACAAAGAAGGAACTGTGAGCAATTGCAGCTGTTTAAATAGTGATCTGCATGAGGTAAGGTGCTTGACTCCCATCATACACCTAACAGCTTTTTTCTGTATTTTAAAAACTCTTTCTGTGTTACCCTGTGACTAAAAGGTTTGGTAATTTAATACATTGGCTCATTAATTTTGAGCTTATGGTTAGTTTTTAATGTAATCTAACATATTTAACCATTTAAAAATTTGACGAGTTTTGTATTAAAATTATTATTAATTAAGTATTATTAATCCTAACTAGTTTTCTATAAGCCTTTCTTTTGGCAGAAATTAATTAAAATAATAATGATTGGTGAGAAAAGTGAGTTTTCATTACTCTGATTTATGTACCTAATAAATAGTTTTCTTATTTAGTTTCCTGAGACAGTTTATTATTGAGGTCAGTAATTTTCGTTAAATCACAGACATACGCAGCCCGGAGTTCCTCGTCGTCGTCGAAGCGCTGTGTTGCTAGCCAGTTTTTCATTCCTGGAAACAAGTGAAAATCACTCGGTGCAAGATCAGGACTATAGGGTGGATGAGGGAAAACCTCCCATTTGAATGAATCAAGGAGTTCTTTTGTGCGGTTTGCCGTGCAAACTGTACAAAATTCAGCAAGGAAGATTATGGCTACTGTGTTTTGGGACAGGCAAGGTGTGCTGCTCATTGACTTTCTCGAGCATGGTGCAACAATAAACTCTGATCGGTACTGTCAAACATTGCGCAACCTTAGGAGAGCAGTTCAAAACAAGCGCCGAGGAAAGTTGTCGTCAAAAATTTTGTTTCTTCATGACAATGCCCGACCTCACACGGCAAACCGTTTGAGGTTTGCCGTCCATGGGAGGTTTTCCCTCATCCACCCTATAGTCCTGATCTTGCACCGAGTGATTTTCACTTGTTTCCAAGAATGAAGAACTGGCTAGCAACACAGCGCTTCGACGACAACGAGGAACTCCGGGCGCGCGTCTCTGAGTGGCTGCGGTCGCAGGCGGCGGATTTCTATGATGAAGGAATTTTGAAGCTTGTCCACCGCTATGACAAGTGCCTCAATTTGCTTGGTGACTATGTAGAAAAGTAGTATTTTAGTCACTCTTTCAGATGTATATAATAAAAAAAATTTCTTTTACGTAGTTTTTGTTTATTTACAAAACGTTCCCTACTTTCTGAATAGCCCTCGTAGTTCACTCATATAGCTGGGTGACCGTGTGATAAGAAACGCAACTATTTTTTGTAGCAATGAAATTAGCAGATCAATTGCGAATAATTTAACACTCCACCTGCTTGTCATGGGCAAAAACCAAAGTTTTAGTAAAGTTATTTGCATGAATATCTGCATAGATTTACTGTATATCTGTTGTTTGACAATTGAAAACTACCCATGATCTCTATTATAAATAAAATTTTATAATGCAGCTTAAATTCAATTCTCTTGTAAAAATATTTGATTTTTCAGCTGTGATATCATTTGTTTTTTACCTTTTAGTTTTCTTTTGCTTTTATGAGTATATAAGGAATGAAAATTCATATTTTCATGTCGACTTTTCATTGGAAATATATAACAAAAAAAAACACGTTTTTAGCTATTGGTCAGTGTGTGTGAACAAAATGTCAAGAACAGAATATTGTACAAAGTTGAAACTTGAAACGTCAGTTTGATAACACTACGAGACTTGACACGAACATTTTCATCAAAATCCATTGATTGGAAATAGTCATTTTTCATACAATTTTTTATGTATGATTTTTTAAAAAAATGCTTCTTTTGTTTTATATTACTTTCTCTTGTCTATATGAATATACAGGAAGGAAAGTATTGTTTTCATGTCGATTTTTCATCAGATCTACACATTTTCAGACCCCCTGAACCCAAAAAACATGTTTTTAGCGATTGGTCTGTGTGTGTATGTGTATACAAAATATCTCAAGAACGGAACATCATACGAAATTGAAACTTGAAACTTAAGTTACATACCACTACCGGACCCGACACGAACATTTTCATCAAAATTGGTCAACCGAAAGTAGTAATTTTTCACTTTTTTGCGATTTTCTCAAAAACTAGTCCTACGATTTTTTCAAAATCGCCTCATTTACTTAATTTTTTATGCTCACAAGATAGGGTAGGCGCCATGTTTGCTGAAATTCGTGGTGAGGCTGTTTTGACGTAAAAAAATTGTTTTCTTTTAAGATTGCGACTTTATTATGCATTTTACCACAAAAATGTATATAATTAAAGTTCTGAGAGAATCTAATATTCTACAACTTCTTTTTCAAACATTTTTTTGTATAACGCTTAGTTTAGCTGTAACTAGCGATTTTCTGTTTTTTTTTTCGCACGAAAACGTATATAATAAAATTTATAGGAAATTAAAAGATCTACAACTTTTATTTAAAACATTTGTTTGTACAGTGCCTAGTTTAGCAAAAAAGAGCGATTTTCTGTATTTTTAAGCCAAACTGAGGTTGATTTTCATATTGCGTTTTTCATAAATGATTAAAATTAAGTTACGTTTATTGAGGTTAGTTTTTTGTTTATTTCTAATGTTAGGTTTTTTTGTTAATTATTTGCATAGGCAAGAGAAAGTTGTGTGAGTGTTTCACACCAGATTTTTTTTTTATTGTCAACAAGGTAGGGAAATGCCATGTTTCTTGAATTTTTTGGGGAGGGGGTGTGTGCGCTCTCCCGATAAAAATCATTATATTAATTTTTACAGTACCCACCAGGTTGGTCTAGAGGTAAAGTCGTTGCCAAAATCAGCTGTTTAACAGCTGATTTGTGGAGACGAAAGTTCCTGGTTCAAATCCTAGTAAAGGTAGTTACTTTTATATGGATTTGAATACTAGACAGTGGTGTTGTGGGTGTACTTTGATGGTTCGGGTTCAATTAACCATACTCTCTCAGGAATGGTCGACCTGAGTCTGTACAAGGTTTACCTCATTTACACGTCATATATATCATCCTCATCTCAGCCGGCCGCATTGGCGATGTTGGTAACGTGCTCGCCTCTCATCACGCGGTCTTGGGTTCGAATCCCACTCGGGTATGGCATTTTTTCATACGTTACAAAAAAAATTCATTTCATCCTTCATCGTCTGCATTAGCAGCAATTTGCAAAACAGCCGGACGTTAAACCAAAAAAAAAAAAAAAAAAATCCTCATCTCATTGGGTTGCTTATTGTTCTGAACTGAACAGATTGCAAACGTACACATATTAACAATTAAAAAAAAAAAAAACAAATTTACAGTATTCAAGTGTAATAAAATATTTTGTAAGGAGTATAAAGTGTATCATTTATCCAAGATAGGAGTTGCTGAAGAGAGCCTGTGTAGATTCTGTCATGAGGCAGAAGAGAAGGCTGAGCATATTTTATGCAGTTGCAAAGTGGTTGGCTGCAAAAGAAGAGCGCTGATGGGTAAGGACGTGTTAACACCTTCTCAGGTAAGTGCACTAGATCCTAGGCAGATCCTGCGCTTTATCGAAAGTGTGGGTCTTGCATAAATAAGGAATAGGGGCAATCACAAAAGATCTTTTAGGTCGCGGTGAGGAGGGGCTGCAGAAGCCTGAACGCCCTGGTTGTAAAGTAAAGTAGTATAAAGTATTGTATCTAATTATATTTTATTGTTTGTTGTAGGGCTGTTCTGGAGGATCCACATGATCGATTTGTATTCATCATTGATCTCATTTGTTGTCGTCACGCTGGCCAGCACTTACTTAGTCGCATTCGCTTACAAAAATACTAAATTTGTACTCAAACACAAGGTGAGTTGCACATATCTGAATGCTCTCAAAAGTACAGTAGCGTGCAAATTAATCCAAACGCATATGTTATTTAATGAAAAGTTACTTTATTTTTACTTTCTCTTGCCTATATGAATATATAGGAAGGAAAGTATTGTTTTCATGTCGATTTTCCGAAATCGAGTTTTCATTCGAGTTTTACATTTTCAGACCCCCTGAACCCAAAAAATATGTTTTTAGCGATTGGTCTGTGTGTGTGTGTCTGTGTCTGTGTGTGTGTGTATAAAATATCTCAAGAACGGAACATCGTACGAACTTGAAACTTGAAACCTAAGTTACATACCACTACCGGACCCGACACGAACATTTTCATCAAAATCGTTCAACCGGAAGTGGGAGTTTATTCGTATAATTTTTCACTTTTTTGCAATTTTCTCAAAAACTGGTCCTACGATTTTTTTAAAAATCGCCTGGTTTACTCAATTTTTTATTCTCTACAAGATAGGGTAGGCGTCATGTTTGCTGAAATTCTGGGTGAGGCTGTTTTCACGTAAAAACATAGTTTTTTTAAGATTACGGCTTAAATATGCAATTTAGCGCAAAAATTTATATAATAAAAGTTGTAGAGAATTTAAAATTCTACAACTTTTATTTCAAACATTTTTTTGTATAACGCTTAGTTTAGCGGTAATTTGCGATATTTTTGTTTTTTTCTCACGAAAACGTGAGAAAAATCAATTTTTTTTACATTTCGGCCTTAGTATGCATTTTACGACAAAAGTGTATATAATTTAATTTATAGAAAATTAAAAGATCTACAACTTTTATTTAAAGCATTTTTCTCTACAGAGCCTAGTTTAGAGAAAAAGAGTGATTTTCCGTATGTCTAAGCCAAACTGAGTACGATTTTCATTTTGCGTCTTTCACTCATGATTAAAATAAGGTTATGTTTTTGAGGTTAGTTTCTTTGGTTATTTCTAATGTTTTATTACTAATGTTAGGTTTATTGTTAACTATTTGCACTGGCAAGAGAAAGTTGTGTGAGTGTTTCACGCCAGATTTTTTAAATAATAATGTAACAAGATCCAAGAAAAGACGAGATCGTTCACGAATGTTCCAGAATCCCATTCATAAAAATAGTTAAGAAATATAAAAAAATAACAATACACAATAAGATCAGTTTTGTAAATGACAGTTGTAACCATAAAAGTGTGTCTATTCATTCATAAGCAGGGTTGTAAGAACTATAATAAAGTTTAGGTATTGTGTACAGCTATAATGAGGGTGGCAGGGTGTTTACGTTTTCTATTTACAAAAGACCTTTTGTTGACCTATTAACAATGGATTTTTCTAGCATTCATAAATAAAGAGTTATTTTTGTACTTGAGTAGATTTCTCTACTTTGTTCTGGAACGATCTTTGTGAATGATTATAAAAGGAGGCCCCCGAGCGCGGTCCAGTCAGTATTCGTGTGATCTTTGCCGTGTGATTATCGGGGTGTGTATTTACAGGTTACACATCCGAGTATTGTAGTGATTCAAGATTGTTATACCGTCTCTTTGTTGTGTGTGTGTATTGTGTAAAGTCTTTTTGCGAGTGTATTGTAAAGTTAATGTGTAGTTTTTGTGGAATTCAGTTTCTGTGTTTTTGTATGTTTGTGTAATCTATAAAAGTGAGTGTGTTATTTAATGTTAATTATCTATTTTAAGTGAATTATTAAATTTTTTTTTTTTTTTTTTTTTTTAATTTACGCCCCAATTGGAGCACTCAAGTCACTCATGGACAAGGTTCCTTGAGGAGTTAGTTGTGGTACACACTGTTGTTTTCTTCGTTCCCACATCAATTTCATATTCCTTGACCTGGTGGCTCTCAATCTCTCTGCTACAGCTGCATTCGGCTGTCTTCTCTCTCTGAAAGGCAGTTGGGTTATCCTCTTTTCCTTTAGGATGGTCTTCTCTTCTCGTCTCTGGATCATTTCTTCATTTATATGCAAGTTCCTCATGTCTGACATGACTTCCTGTATCCATTTGTTTTGGATCTTATTCTTCATTTGGTAGTCAAGGAGCTGTTTAATGAGTCTTGAGTCAGGCAGTCTGCTAAGGTGGCCAAAGAAAGCGACTCTCCTCTTCCTCATTGTGTCCAATATCGGCTCATTTTCCTTATAAACTATATTGTTGGGGACTATCCACCATTTTCCTTGGACTTGATGCTTGAAATTAATGGCTGTTCTTAATATTCTTCTGTCTATCTTTTGAAGTTTGTCCGTGGTTAATTAGTTTAATCATTTATTCTGTAATCTTTTAGTGTATGTAATAAATATTTGTAATTGTAAACTTTAGTGTATTAATTATTTAATAACCTAGATCCCGAAACGGACCTTAGCAATAAGTGTCACAATATATATACATTTTATTTGTTAATGTTTAATAACTGATATGGTCACCTTTATTGTTTATCAGTTCACATATACGATTTGGCATAGATTCAAGTGTGCTGCATATTTTTTTAATTTCTTTGTCACGAAACCATACCAATATTATTGCTGCAATGAGGTTATTTTTTGTAGTACAATCCATTTTTTAGAGTAGTTTTTTCACTATTGCCTAAAGATTTTGTATCGGGCTTATACAGGGTGATTCATGAAGTTCTCCCCCCCACTTCTACAGCACATTGTACTAGTAAAAATAATGAAAAAATGTTATATAAACATAGGTCCGAAAACGCTTCGTTAGCGAGTTACAGCTAGCGAAAGTTTCGCCTGGATTTCAGTTCACCAGGTGAAATGAGGTCTTCCTGGAATTGTGGTAAGGTAGATTAAGGGGCGAATTCAATCATTTCTTATGGTTTTTGATCTGATAAATTGAATAAAACAGGTCCCAGATCTGTAAGTTAAATAGTTTTTAAGAAAACCAGTGTCAAATGCAAAAAATGGAGTGAAAATCACATTTTTTCATCTTTGGGCAAGAATAACTTTGTTATTTCACCAAGAAACAGTTAAAAATTTTCAATAAAAAATGTAGAAAATTTTGTTCTGAACAAACCGATGTAAATAAAGTACACAGAAAGCGAATAGTTTTTGAGAAAACCAGTGTCAAATGCAAAAAAATGGAGTGAAAAAAACACATTTTTTCATTTTAGTTTTTCCGGTTAATTTTACTTTGTACTCTTATGAATAAAAACTCATTTAATCAAACATCTATTCGCTTTCTGTGTACTTAATTTACACCGGTTTGTTCAGAATAAAATTTTCTACATGTTTTATTGAAAAATTTTAACTGTTTCTTGGTGAAATAACACAGTTATCCTTGCCCAAAGATGAAAAAATAAGTTTTTCACTCCATTTTTTGCATTTGACACTGGTTTTCTTAAAAACTATTTAACTTACAGATCTGGGACCTGTTTTATTCAATTTATCAGATCAAAAACCATAAGAAATGATTGAATTTGCCCCTTAATCTACCTAACCACAATTCCAGGAAGACCTCATTTCACCTGGTGAACTGAAATCCAGGCGAAACTTTCGCTAGCTGTAACTCGCTAACGAAGCGTTTTCGGACCTATGTTTATATAACATTTTTTCATTATTTTTACTAGTACAATGTGCTGTAGAAGTGGGGGGAGAACTTCATGAATCACCCTGTATATGGGGAATTACCTGGCCATGTCAACACTTTAACGTTTTCGTGTTTGAAAAATGCTTTCATTTTTTTGGCAGTATGGCATGGCGCTAAATCTTGTTGAAATACTCCATTGCCATGTGGAAATTTTGTTTGCAGTTGTGGTACAACTTTTGTTAAAGAATTTGTATATATTCATCACTTTTTAACACATCATTTACTGGTACTAATGAACAAGGACCTTCAATTGTGAAACAACACCAAAACATTTTTTCCTGGGGATGTTTAACTGGATATGAGCTGGCTGGATATGAGCCGGTGATGTTCTTTCATCTGCTGATTTCTGGACGTAAGTAACCTTTTTTTGCCCCTGAATGTAAAAATGGGATTCATCGGAGAACATTATATTTTTCCAGTCTGCAACAGTCCACTTAGCATGTGCTTTGGCCCACAATAACCGTTTTTTTTGCACATTGCTTGGGTCAAAAGTTGTTTTTTAGCTGGTCGACGAGCTTTCCGTCCAGCATCAAGAAGTTGTCACATGCAAATTCGTTCCACTGGCTGCAAGCTGTCGATTTAAGTCCACAGCACTTAATTTTGGATTCACTTTACTTGTTCTCACTAATAACCGATCGTGAGTCACAGTGGTTTTTCTTTTACGGCCCCATTTTCCTTTCCTTCGAGGTGAAAAGTAATGAGTTTCTCGAAATTGTTTTAGTATAGCATTCACTGTCTCTAGTCCAACGCCACAATCTGAAGCTATTTGTCGTTGTGTCATACCGGTATACTCGGAGAAAGAAACAATTTTTGAACGTTTTCTTGGAGTTACATCCATTGTTAACAATATATTACGTTAACAAGACACAAAAACAATATATGAATTTGTCTTAAAAAAAAATGAAATACACTTGTATAAACCACTACTTTTTTTTTTTTTTTTTTTTTTTTAAATTCCTAATGTGTGTACGTTGCAATCTGTTCAATTCAGAACAATAAGCAACCCCATGACCCAATGAGATGAGAATGATATGTATGACGTGTAAATGAGGTGTAGTCTTGTACAGACTCAGGCCGACCATTCCTGAGAGAGTATGGTTAATTAAACCCCAACCATCAAAGTACACCGGCAACCACTGTCTAGTATTCAAATCCGTATAAAAGTAACTACCTTTACTAGGATTTGAACCAGGAACCTTCGTCTCCGAAAATCGACTTTACCTCTAGACCAACCCGATGGGTAAACCACTACTTATGTCACGAAGTTGCTATAGAGATAAAGAATAACAACTTCACACTACACAGACGGTCTTGCGGTCTTGGGTTCGAATCCCATTCAGGCACGGCATATTTTCATACGTTACACACAATCATTTCATCTTTCACCATCTGCATTAGCAGTAATTGCAGAACAGCCGGACGTTAAACCAAAAAAAAAAAAAAAAAAAAAAAAAAACACTACACAGACAGCTTACAGAATGTGTGTGGTTAGCAGTGTAGCCACAACATAGAAAAAAAACAAAAAATTTCCTGTGTTCGGATTCATTTGCACGCTACTGTAAATACACTCATAGTAGAACGTCGTTTTTCCGAACTAAACTGGCATCAAAGGTAATCCAGGTAAAAAGCAGACTTGCCGTTTATTTCGATAAAAAACTACGTTTTGTAACAAAATTACATAGGATTTTTTAAACGACAGTAAAATCATATCATTTTTTAACCGTTTTCTGTTTGAAACGCGTGTAGCTTTTGAATGAAGCACGCTAACGCTTTACCAATAATGATTGAGCTGTAGTGAAGCTTTCTTAAAATGGACAAATAGCATTTTATTAATATAATTTATTGGACAACCTGTGAACGAATTGTACAGTTAATCAAAATCAAAAACGAATGTGTGCTGTATTTACAGGGTGTTTCATAATGTACTTTGGGGTTACGAAAATTCAGTACAAAAAAGTATTTCACTTATAAGAATGAAACAAGTACTGTACGAAAGAGCACTTCAAATAGTTTTTCCCACATATTCTGGGCAGTCAGTTAACCGTTTGCCTGCTAGGCGTGGACAGTAGAGAAAATGGCTGCTACAGGAAGCGAGAAGTCGTTTTGTATGTTAGAATTTTACGTGTCTCGTTTAAGTCAGTAATTACTGTTCACCGTGCATTTCAGTTGAAATTTAATGAGGATCCACCATGTGACGATTTAATTAGTGCATGGTGTAAACAATTCAGTGAAACTGGTTGCTTGTACGACGGTCATTCGTAAAATAAGGTTCCCACGATTTTTAAAAATAGACAGCTATATTTTTTTATCTTAGTGTTATACATCAATTTAAAGCTTAAAACTTACGCTATTTTTCTACATAATCGCCGTTTCTGTCCAAACGCTTTTGCAGACGATGCTCCAACTTTTCTATCCCCATGTTGTATAGTATTGTTGCAATATTGTCTCAACTTTTTCGACAATTCCATCTGAAACTGAAGGTCATCTGCTTCAGTTTTCATCGTGAATTTCCGTGCGGCCTTCACTGAATTCTCTACATCATTTTTGAATATGTTGAACCGATATGCAGTTTTCGCCATAAACTTTGATTAACTGATGATGAATGTCAGTAGGTGAAATCTGTTTTGCATTTAAAAAACGTATCACAGCGCGAATTTCACATCTGGCGGTAACAGTGATAAGGAGCTCCATCTTAGAAGGCTGCTAGGCCGGCACTGATAGACGTAGTGCGTCGGGAGTGGTGCGGAAAAAGAGAGGGAGAGCTGATGAGTAAGACAGTGTTGCCATATTTCTCCCAGCACATTGCATTCTGTCTCGGCAGCTTAAGGAACCTTATTTTATGAATGAGCCTCGTACAAGTGGAAATCAACTGGTCATCCATCAACCTCAGATGCCAATGTCGAATGTTTGCGTGCAAATTGTATTTGCAGCCCGTCAAAATCGACTGTGTCTGCAGGCAGAGAGTTTGGAATTCCAAAAACAGTGGTGTGGAGAGTTTTCCGCAAACATTTATTATCCTTCAGCTCAGTCGCTGGGCTGAAGGATCATACATAATCAATACAATCAACTCTGTCGAAAGGGACGTGTTAGAACGTGTTTGGCAAGAGCTAGACTGGGAATTCTATTAACTCCTAAATACTACAGAGTTCTAACCAACTGATTTTTATCATTTTTGCATGGTTTTAAAGAGTATTTATTTTTTCCTCATTCGCCCGAAAGTTCTGAACTTGAAATTCATCCTAATATGAGCTTCATTTTTCGAAATGAAAAAGAGTAAATTTTGTACAACGTAGCGGTAATACAGCAAAATGTACAATAATGCAGTTCTCCCACATTTACCCTTGTCATAGCCATATTCCATAAACATACAGGATAAAATGTGTCATCTCGCAACACACTCAGCCGGTATTCGACATTTGTGATATGTTGTTGTTTCATTTTAAGTTTCAGCTGTTTAAAACCATTCTTTTCAGGATGAAACTACCGTATTACTGAATGATTATATTAGAATAGATTGCCCTAAGTTGCTTTAGTCATTACTCACCCCGTTCTTCTAAGAACGGTTAAGGTTGTTGTGAACTTAAATCATTTATTTAATGATAGCGGTTTGAAACCCAACAACATTATGTGAATTTATTCGCACAGGTCCACTGTGCTAGTTAAGTGTATAATGACAATTGTATCGGTGAGTGAAAAAAGGGTAATATTCCAAAAAAATGCGAAATTGAACGAAGATAGCGGTTTTGTTAAGTTTACTTCGGCGCATCTATTGGTTGATAAAAGGGAAATATTTCTTGTAACTAAAAGCAGCTAAGCTACATTAAAAATTTAGTAGGGTGGAAGAAGGATAATATTCCACGAATATTACCCTTCTTAGGATAATATTATAAGGGTGGAAGAAGGATAATATTCCACGAATATTACCCTTCTTCCATTCAATAGCAAACACCAGTTGGACCACTGGTTTCTATCTTATTATTTTCAAAATGTAACTGTAAATTATTTTTAAATTAAAATAAAGTTTTGTAGCATATTGGCACATTACATTGTTTTTTCAACTTAATTTTTCCTATCTACTTGAAGCAAATCTAGAAAAAGGTGAATAGTCAACAATATTAATAATCAAAAATTAGTCCCATGATTATTGTAAAACAAATTCTAAAGTCACCATTAACAAGCTTTAATATATAGTACTGCAAATGACCAATTGAACATTTTACCATTAAACCAAAAACAAAGTCACAAAACAATTTTTTTTGATTTCTCGAAAATAAGGATTTTGGAATATTACCCCTTTTCCACTCACCGATTCAATTGGTGTATCCCTCCAAGATGTTCGTTTAACGTAGCCAACAGGATATTTATAACGTATTTAAATTGAATGTTACTACAGGTAGCTGTTAAACGAGAGGAAGCCGTCTCCCGAGAAGTATCCAGGAAATTGGCTGAAGATAAGAAAATGAGCAAAAAAGAAAAAGACGAAAGGTTTGTCGAATCGATAATTTAGTTTTAATCTGACCTCTCTCCATTCTGTATTGACCCTGTTTTGTTAGAAAGGTGGTAACTGACATTTTTGGCGAAAATTTTTTTTTTTTTTTGTTTAACGTCCGACTGTTCTGCAATTACTGCTAATGCAGACGGTGAATGATGAAATGATTTTCTTTTTGTAACGTATGAAAATATGCCGCCGTGCCTGAATGGGATTCGAACCCAAGACTGCATGATGAGAGGCGAGCACGTTACCAACTGCGCCAATGCGGCCGGCATTTGGCGAAAATGGATTAAGGGGAGTTCGTTACGAAAATTCGATTCCATAATCAATTTTTGAATTTTCTTGAATATTAATATTTATAATTTTCTGTTTAATTTGGTATATAATGTATATGCATTTTTGTATAGTGGTTGAAAAGAGAAACGTCAGTTTTTTTCTGGTGTTATTTCTGTTTTTTTTTTTTTTTTTTTTTTTTTTTTTACCGTTAGGACCACTAGGGATCACGATACGACTTCAAATCATTTCTCTCTGTTCTTCCTCTGTTCAGCACAAATTGCCTTCATTCCCTCGCTAAATCTCTTCTTCCTCTCCTGAGACCATGCTGTTCCAGTCCTCGGAGGGCTGGGTCCACCCTGGAACTCTTTGATGCTTCCTATTTGGCTTCTGTATTTGTTTCTATCTAAGATGTCTCGTGTTGTAATGTGGTTCAGTTGTAGGTCTTTTGCTATTTCTTGGAACCATGCCTGTGTTGTTTTCCTGTTATGGCAGAAATCAAATACTTTCTTAGTGAGTCTGTTGGGATCCATTCTGTGCAGGTGTCCAAAACAGAGCAGTCTTCTTTTCTTCATTGTTGCCAATATTGTCTCAGTATATTGATATATTTCTTTGTTGCTCTTCAATCTCCACCCATCCTCCGTGCGGTTTGGGCCCAGTATTCTTCTAAGAATTCTCCTTTCCAAGATTTCCAACCTATCTGTGTTGCGGTTGAGAATTAGACATTCGCTGGCATATTAAGTCCAAATAAAAATAAAAAAAACAAAAATTAAAGTTCTTAATTCTAGAATAGACATTCAGGCAGGATAACGGTCTGATAGTGTCTGATTTTGGCATTTCTGGAAATACATTTCCTTGCGTATATGTTCCTCGTGATTCTGTACGCCCTTTCCAACTTATTGAGTCTTTGTTCGATGCCTGGTTTATCAAGACCTGTTGGGAGGATGTATTCCCCAAGATATTTGAATTTTGCGACTCGTTCTATTCTCCCGATATCTGTCTGTATAAATTGTGGCGGGGTCTTTGAGCTGGTTATAAATTTGGTTTTTTCTGTGGAAATCTTGAGTCCTACCAGGTTCGCTGTCTCCTCTAGTGTTTATCATATTTATTTATATTTCTGTGTTTATTATATCTGAATATTATTTATTTTAATTTGTAAACATCTTTTTTCTTACAAAAGACCCATTTTCTTAGAAACCAATTTAACATAAAGTAATGAATTTGTTACTGTGTCTTTAGTAGGTTATAGTGGAACTGTAGATCCTCTTTCAGCATTGTACATGTGAAATTTTATGAAACAATATTAAAAATAATTTGGCCCCGTCAAAAGAATCAATAACTTTTTTGAAAGTTGTTATATTTTATTGTCTGAGGATCAGTAGTAGCCTCTTCTTGTATCCATAAATAATCCCTCAAAGTTACAGCTTTCAAATACAGTTGAACCCGGTTTTAACAGCCTCGGACTTTACGTCAACTCGGACTTAACGTCATTTTTTTAGGCGTTGCGTCAAACTTCTATCTGAAAACCCCTGTTTTAACGTCATTAACTCGGTTGTTGCGTCAAAATTTTTCCGATGAAATCATTTTTTACTTCACGTACAACGATTGTGAACTTGCCATAATTTATCAGTAAATTGTTTGAAAAAGAAAAAGACAGTACTTATACAGTAATATAGTACAATAGTCTACTTGTGAATAGTATTTGCTTGTGCGAAGGGATTAAAATAATTTTGTTAAGCTGTTCATATGTGTGTCTATAACTAGCTACTGATTGATCTACGTCAAGGTCAGTTTTGGGACTGCACCCTCTACGCGACATGTGACACTTAGTAGGTAGCACTGTACCTAACTTTCACATCAGACTATCCACATTTAAGAAAATTCTCTAATACTGAAGAAGCGACTGAGCAAGAGGAAGATGAAGAGGAGAACACAGTCACGCCAACATTGCAGGAAGCAATGCTAGCGGCTTAAATTTTTTTCAGATTTCACCGACACCGAGAGACATTACGGAGAGGATTTATTTCGCAGAACGAGGTGTTCAAAAGAAAATCACTGATTTCTTCCAATAAAGTAGATAACGTACCATTATGTAGTTTATGTACATACAAATATGTATTTTGGTTTCCGTATTTTAGTACATAATACGTATTTAGTACCTACTTACACAGAGTGGTTATTAATCTATTTTATTAGGGTATTACGATTTAAAAATCGAAAATAAAAAACGTTTAGCACATTACGTATAGTAATGTATACGAAATATTCTTAGTTTAGTTAGATTTACTTTGACACAAGAGCTAACTATGTTATAACGTCACTCGGATATAACGGTAAAATTTAATCTGTCCCTTCAATGACGCTATAAGCGAGTTCGACTGTATTAATAGTTACTGAGATAATGGGTTTCACATTTTCCTAATTTAACATTGGTGGGATACGACGCGGTATGAACTCCCCTTAACTGCAGTATGAAGGTCCTTAACATTGTATACTGTTGCCAACCGGGGCCGACAACGCGTGGCAAAACCTTGTCTGTAAAATTGGTGGCCCTGAAAAGGGCCGTTTAACACATTCACTGCGGCCCGGGTGAAGCGATGTTATTCGCTGTGGCTGAACCGTCGCCTGCCGCATTTATATGTTCCCCGCACACAGAAAGCGCACAAGTCCACGGCGTTTCATATCTTCGTATTCTCTCTACAATTACAATTTCTCGTGTGTATTTTTCATTCAATACTTTTATTTTATATTTATACGTGTATATTTATGTATTTTACTTTAGTTAAATGTATTTGTTTTCATTTTAAAAATACACACATAAAAATTTAAATACAAAACAAAAATAAAAGTCTGAATGTACTTTGGTTTTATCACGTAAACCTGTGAGAAAAAATTAAAAACTTACAGGAATAAAAGAGTAATAATAGTTCATTATGGCACTTGTAGCTGAATAACTGCGGTGTGGCCAAAGGTTTTTGAAAAGTTGAAAGTAAGTAATATTACAGCACAGACGGCAGACAGATATCGGTACCTGTGATGGCTTTACGATTTTTTTCTTGTTTTCAATAATATTTTATTACCCTTTCTGTTCCCACGGCAGCAAGTCTTTCCTTGGACAGGTAAAAATGCAATTCCAAAAAGGGGTCACTTAAGAAAAGAATTGAATAAGCCTACTAGTATACTATTATAAGTGAATGACGCTGCCGCTTTGTGTGACCGTGCACGCCTCGTAGGCTCCTAAAATTATAAGTACTAATAAAATATTTCTATAACCAATTTTTAAATAAGGCAAACATTTAAAAAATAACTTAATACCTACTAGTTTCTTTAAAAAAAAAGTTAACTTTAGGTCTGTATGTACGAAAAATAGGCCTACTTAAATTTAAAACATTTATGTATTACATTCGTACATCTATATTTATTTATTTAGTTGCATTTTTGCCACACTTAATATTTATTAAGTATAGTAAATGTTGCGTAATTGTAAGAAAAGTAATAATATTATGACATAACATTTTATTAATAACAAATAAAACAGCTCGTAAAACTCGAAACATAGAAGAAAATATATCAGTTTTTAAAACTCTGGCAGAAAAAACCGGTGACGTTTCTTCAAAAGCTGAAGGTATACTGGCATAGAATGAACCTTTTTCTATGGCTGAACAATAAAAGAAATACAATTTACCCTAGCTGAACGCAGAAAGAAGAGATTATAAAACTGTATAAACGGACCACATTTTTGTGGCGGCCCACACCCTGGGACTGTTCAATACGCCACATAAATGTGGCGGCCGCACTGAACGTGTTAACTATGTTGGTGGATTATCAGTTTTCTGGTTTTTATTCGGTTTCTAATTAACTAGAATAATAAAAGTAAAATTACACCCTTGTTATTAGATTAATGTTGATGTTGTTTAATGTTAACATTCATGTACAGTAAAGCCTGTCACATCCGAACCTGCGATGTAAGGACCCTCCCATATCCGGACGTATCTCCAAACTAACTTTTTAATTTCTGTTAAATGGTAAGGAATGGAAAAGTGAAAGTTGCAGCTGGAATGTCGTTTGACAGTTTGCAGAGCTTGTAAAAACCCTCCCTGGGTGTTAAGAAATCAATGACGATAAAGTCAAGCGGTGGTTACTCAGAGGTTTTAAGTGGACATTAATTCAACAAAATTGCATTCAGTAACATGATAGAAATGGTGTGCAATAGCGATGAGAAAATCTCTGAACCCAAAGAGGATAGCATCAAGCCTGTAATGAGTCACTCTGAGGCATTCAAGACCATCGAATCTCTGATCAGGTATGTTCAACATCAAGACGAAATAAGCGAAACTGAAGTGATGCCATTACAAAGATTGAGTGACATGGTTTCCAAAAAAAAATGTGTGCAGTGTGTAAAGCAGACGAAAATCACAAACTTTTTCTAGTAGGCGTATAGTAACTTATGTACTGATGTAGACGTACTGTAAGTAAAAACTTTTAACCAATTTTAGTTGTTTTATTTTAAAGAATACAGTGTACAAACACAAATGTTAAACCAACAGAAATGTTGAGAATAACATTTAACTATTTCTTGTTATTTATTTCTCGGCCTCTAACTATTTATAATTACCTTGGTTTATCCGAATTTTTCCATATACGGATCGGCTGGTCGCCATATTAGTCCGGATGAGACAGGTCCTACTGTACGTCAAATTTGGTTTTTTTTTGTTATCCAGGAGACTCCAAAGGGAGTATAGGTCATGTCAAGATAAAACTGATAAATTAATCACTTACCACCAAAAATTTGTTTCTGCTACTGCTTACTTCAGTAGGCTTGTCGTGAACCCCATTGTATCAAATATCACACAAAATTGAAAAGTTAAATCCAATAATAAATTCATTACTTACCAATAATTTTTTCCCGCTACTGCTTAACTCAGTAGGCTTGTCATGAACCCCTATGTATCAAATAGTACACAATATTTGTTTAATTAGAAGTTAAATACTTTTCATCCGAAAACTATTTAGAAAGGAATTCGTGATAGGGTAGGCGTCATGTTTGCTGAAATTCTTGGTGAGGCTGTTTTCATGTAAAAACATTGTTTTTTTTAAGATTACGTTTAGTATGCAATTTAGCGCAAAAATGTTTATAATAAAAGTTGTGGAGAATTTAAAATCCTACAACTTTAATTTCAAACATTTTTTTGTATAACGCTTAGTTTAGCAGTAATTAGCGATTTTCTGTTTTTTCTCACGAAAACGTTTGAAAAATCGGATTTTTTTTTGTAAGATTTCGGCCGTAGAATGCATTTTACAACAAAAGTGTATATAATCAAATTTATAGGAAATTTAAAGATCTAAGACTTTTATTTAGAGCATGTTTCTCTACAGAGCCTAGCATGAAAGAGTGATTTTCCGTATTTTTAAGCTAAACTGAGGTCGATTTTCATTTTGCATCTTTCCACTCATGATTAAAATAAGGTTATGTTTTTTTGAGGTTAGTTGTTTTGTTTTTTTTTAATGTTTTATTACTAATGTTAGGTTGTATTGTTAATTATTTGCATTGGCAAGAGGAAGTTGTGTGAGTGTTTCACACCAGATTTTTTGTTTTTGTCGGGAAGCACAGTAGATTAGAATAAATGTTGAATGAAAAGTATAGGGTGATTCAAAAAGAGCGCCGGTTTTGATATATCAAATTAACAGATTTATTTTATTGAAAAACTAAAAATAAATACATCAACAAGTTCATCTTACCTTCCGATTTCATGTATGAAAAATGATGTCATGCATGTGTCCTCCTCTACTGCGCTGGCACGTATCAACTCTGTCCATGAAATTGGATATTACTGCACGACAAGTTTCGACTTCCATTTGCCCGATAACCCGTCGAATTTCCTCCTTCAAGTCATTGTTGTTTCGGGGTTTATTGGCATACACCAATGACTTCAGATGACCCCAAAGATGAAAATGATTTTGTTTGCGAAGGTGTCATCATCCTGCCGTTTTCTCAATACCCAGTCAACAAACTGTCGTCTCTTCTGGTGGTCTGCCACTTTCAAATGTTGCGTCAACTGAATTTTATACGGGTGATATTGGAGATCGTACCGAAGAATTCTCCGTACAGAAGAACATCGTAAACCCAATTGTTGAGAACGGCGACGTATTGATTTTGCTGGGCTAACAGCCACACTGTCACGAACCAACGCAACGTTCTGCTCAGTTCGGCCAGAATGACGACATCCAGAACTTTTTAGGTCGACTGTTGAACCCGTCTCAAAAAAACTTTTATATGAGCCTGCGAACTGTTGATTCATTCGGTGCTTCATTACGTCCTAGAGTACCGCGAAGTCACCTGACAGTAGTCGCATAACTCTCTCCACTCTGGTAAAATGTTTTGACGATTAACACTCGTTGTGCAATAGTAAACTTCTCCATGGTTAGACACAGACTGCGAGAGTACTACACTGCGAACAAGAGAAACTACAACTGAATCGTCAATCGGAATGTTCTCCGAAATAGAAATGAGGTCTAACAATGTTGCCAACCGATAAACAAAAATTTACCAGCCGTTTACAAAACCGGCGCTCTTTTTGAATCACCCGTTAGTTATTAACGTAACCACTTGGTTTGAGGTAATCGTTTGACAAAGTGAAACGAAAATGTGTTTGATTGCAGAATCCTGTGGAAGAAGAACGAAGTAGCTGATTACGAGGCGACCACTTTCTCAATTTTCTACAACAACGCTTTGTTCTTGGCTTTGGTCATATTCTCCAGCTTCTACATACTTAAGAGCTTCACTCCTGCTGTGTATCCTTTATACATACATATATATCATTCAATTGAATATCATTTATTTGATTTTTACTTTCTCTTGCCTATATGAATATATAGGAAGGAAAGTATTGTTTTCATGTCGATTTTCCGAAATCGAGTTTTCACCGGATCTATATGTTTTCAGACCCCCTGAACCCAAAACACATGTTTTTAGCGATTGGTCTGTGTGTGTGTGTGTCTGTGTGTGAACAGAATATCTCAAGAACGGAACATCGTACGAACTTGAAACTTAAAACTTAAGTTACATACCACTACCGGACCCGACACGAACATTTTCATCAAAATCGGTCAACCGGAAGTAGTAGTTTATTCGTATAATTTTTCACTTTTTTGCGATTTTCTCAAAAACTGGTCCTACGATTTTTTTAAAAATCGCCTGGTTTACTACATTTTTTATGATCTACAAGATAGGGTAGGCGCCATGTTTGCTGAAATTCTGCGTGAGGCTGTTTTTACGTAAAAACATGTTCTTTTTAAGATTGCGGCTTTAATATGCATTTTAGCGCAAAACGTTATATAATAAAAGTTGTAGAGAATTTAAAATTCTACAACTTTTATTTCAAACATTTTTTTGTATAACGCTTAGTTTAGCAGTAATTTGCAATTTTCTGTTTTTTTCTCACGAAAACGTGAGAAAAATCGATTTTTTAAACATTTCGGCCTTAGTATGCATTTTACGACAAAAGTGTATAGAATTAAATTTATAGAAAATTAAAAGATCTACAACTTTTATTTAGAGCATTTTTCTCTACAGAGCCTAGTTTAGAGAGAAAGAGTGATTTTCCGTATTTCTAAGCCAAAATCAGGTTGATTTTCATTTTGCGTCTTTCACTCATGATTAAAATTAGGTTATGTTTTTGAGGTTAGATTTTGTTTATTTCTAATATTTTATTAATAATGTTAGGTTTATTGTTAATTATTTGCATTGGCAAGAGAAAGTTGTGTGAGTGTTTCACACCAGATTTTTTTACTTTTATTGCCTATATGAATATATATAGGAAGGAAAGTATTGTTTTCATTTTTCAAAATCGAGTTTTTACCGGATCTACACGTTTTCAGACCTTCTGAACCCAAAAAAACATGTTTTTAGCGATTGGTCTGTGTGTGTGTACAAAATATCTCAAGAAGGTTCATCATACGAACTTGAAACTTAAGTTACATACCGCTACCGGACCCGACACAAACATTTTCATCAAAATCAATCAACTGGAAGTAGTAGTTTATTTGTGTAATTTTTCACTTTCTTGCGATTTTCTCAAAAACTGGTCCTACGATTTTTTTTAAAATCGCCTGGTTTACTAAATTTTTTATGCTCTACAAGATAGGGTAAGCGCCATGTTTGGTGAAATTCTTGGTGAGGCTGTTTTCACGTAAAAAAATTGTTTTTTTAAGATTACGGCTTAATATGCATTTTAGTGCAAAAATTTATATAGTAATAAAAAATTTAGAGAATTCAAAATCCTAAATTTTTTATTCCAAACATTTTTTTCTATAATGCTTAGTTTAGCGGTAATTAGCAATTTTCTGTTTTTTCTCACGAAAACGTGTGAAAAATCGATAGTTTTAAGATTTTGATCTTAGTATGCATTGTACGACAAAGTGTATGTAATCAAATTTATAGGAAATTATAAGATCTACAGTTTTTATTTAAAGTATTTTTCTCTACAGAGCACAGTTTAGCGTGAAAGAGTGATTTTCCGTATTTTTAACCCAAACTTAGGTCGATTTTCATTTTGTGTTTTTCACTAATGATTAAAATAAGGTTATGTTTTTTGAGGTTAATTTTTTTTGTTTATTTCTAATGTTTTATTACTTACTGTTAGGTTATATTGGTCATTATTTGCATTGGCAAGAGAAAGTTGTGTGAGCGTTTCACACTAGATTTTTTAACATTAATAAGTTTATTAACCCTTTAACTGCTACCCCTTAGGAATCGTCATGTGTAACCTCCTGTGCTGAATTAGGAATGACTTTTTTTGGTGTCATCTTAAATAATTACTTATTTCTTTTAAGTTTAAAATAAAATCAGAAGATAAACGTTTTCAAAAAAGCTTATGCATACGCACTTCATAAAGAAGAAACACCAAACTCATATGCAACAGCTTTTCTGAAAAAATATTTATTTATTTACTATTGTAAAATGCAATATTTCATTTATTTTTATAATAAAAAAATGAAGAAAATGATATAACTGAAATATAACTTGAAAATAATCTAATAAATTAGACACTGAAATACCACGGCAACACATCTGACAATATGCGATGTAGCTAATAAATAAAGGAGGACACTGTCAGAAAGTTTCACGTAATAACCAGTAGATGATGTAACATGTCCATTATGTAGTGTTCTGATTTCCCAATGATTTAACATTAGAATGTACAAATGCGGAAGTAGCACGTGCGTTTGATTTTCAATAACGTAAAAGTACGTAAGTAGCTCAGTAAGTGCCGCGAGCTCCGAACATATACAGGGTGATTCATGAAGTTCTCCCCCCACTTCTACAGCACATTGTACTAGTAAAAATAATGAAAAAATGTTATATAAACATAGGTCCGAAAACGCTTCGTTAGCGAGTTACAGCTAGTGAAAGTTTCGCCTGGATTTCAGTTCACCAGGTGAAATGAGGTCTTCCTGGAATTGTGGTAAGGTAGATTAAGGGGCGAATTCAATCATTTCTTATGGTTTTTGATCTGATAAATTGAATAAAACAGGTCCCAGAACTGTAAGTTAAATAGTTTTTGAGAAAACCAGTGTCAAATGCAAAAAATGGAGTGAAAATCACATTTTTTCATCTTTGGGCAAGAATAACTTTGTTATTTCACCAAGAAACAGTTAAAAATTTTCAATTAAAAATGTAGAAAATTTTATTCTGAACAAACCGGTGTAAATAAAGTACACAGAAAGCGAATAGTTTTTGAGAAAACCAGTGTCAAATGCAAAAAAATGGAGTGAAAAAAACACATTTTTTCATTTTAGTTTTTCCGGTTAATTTTACTTTGTACTCTTATGAATAAAAACTCATTTAATCAAACATCTATTCGCTTTCTGTGTACTTAATTTACACCGGTTTGTTCAGAATAAAATTTTCTACATGTTTTATTGAAAAATTTTAACTGTTTCTTGGTGAAATAACACAGTTATCCTTGCCCAAAGATGAAAAAATAAGTTTTTCACTCCATTTTTTGCATTTGACACTGGTTTTCTTAAAAACTATTTAACTTACAGATCTGGGACCTGTTTTATTCAATTTATCAGATCAAAAACCATAAGAAATGATTGAATTTGCCCCTTAATCTA
The DNA here is from genome assembly GCA_035578175.1 of Catonia carolina. Classification (NCBI taxonomy): domain Eukaryota; kingdom Metazoa; phylum Arthropoda; class Insecta; order Hemiptera; family Achilidae; genus Catonia; species Catonia carolina. The sequence continues at coordinate 1,039,356 of JAQMRL010000031.1, forward strand.
CCTTACCACAATTCCAGGAAGACCTCATTTCACCTGGTGAACTGAAATCCAGGCGAAACTTTCGCTAGCTGTAACTCGCTAACGAAGCGTTTTCGGACCTATGTTTATATAACATTTTTTCATTATTTTTACTAGTACAATGTGCTGTAGAAGTGGGGGGAGAACTTCATGAATCACCCTGTATATAAGTCAATAGCAGTTAAAGGGTTAAATGATGACTTTAAAATTAAAATCATATTTAGTTTTTTTTTGCTACAAATCTAAATAAGAGAAAATATTTTGTTTAGGAAGCCTGAACATAATTTTACATATTCATATTGTTGTATGAAACAATGAACAGATATTTTTTGTGTATAGTTAAAAAAATTGGGATTGAAAGGGTTAATATTAAAAATTATTAATAATGATGAAAATCTGGTTATGATTATTCCTTAATGTATGTACTACAGCAATTACATTTTATCAATCGGTGCAGCCGGCGGTTTATTGGCGTTATTATCAACCGGTACAAAGTGATTTGTCTTCTTCCAAAAGAAAAACCCATCGAGATGCTCACCAATTCGTTCGCTACATATTCATCTTGTCATCAAACCATTCTTTCTTTCATAGTAAAATCATGTTTTTACTATGAGTTTTTTTTTCAATATGAGAAGATAATGAGCTAATGTGAAATATTGGTCGTAATTGTCCATTATTCTCAAAGAACTATTGTGTTCTTTGTACTCTACGTGTAAACAAACAATTGTGTTGATTTTTGTTTATTTATTTATACAAATTATTTGTTTGTTATTTTTAAACGATTGTAATAAAGATTTGTTTTATAAAATTGATTTTGTTTTATTTATTTGTTGTTCAGTGTCCATATATATTAATAATTTTTGATGTTTTGAAACATTTGTATTGGTGAAAAAACAGTTTTTCATCCATTTTAGTTTTATACAAATTTTATTTCGTACGTTGTTTTTATACAACCTTAGTTCAGCTGCAATCAGTATATAGTTATGGGATATTAAAAACCTACAACTTTTATATGAAGTATTTTTCTCTACAGAGCCTAGTTTAGAGGCAATTTTCTGTATACTTATTACTTTGGTAAGAAACAATGTTTGCTTCACAAAATAAATTTTTAATACCAGGATAGTATGAAGTAGTAAGAGGTAGAAAGAAGTTATCAACTTTTGAGAATACTAAAATGTAATATATGTATTCTGACTGACCAGGCAGAGTGAAACCACCTTGATTTCATGCTATCCTGGTATCAAAAAATGTCATAATTTAAGACTGATCTCTGAGAGAAACCACTTTGATTTCATTCATGCTATCCTGGTATCAAAAATGTCATAATCAGACTGACCTCCTGGGCAAGACAACTACATACATTTCATAGTATCCTGGTATCAAAAATGTTATAATTGTGAGACACCTCTGCAAAAAAACCACTCTGATTTCATGCTATCCTGGTATCAAAAATGTCAAAATAATCAAGACTGACCTCCTTGGCAAGACAGCTAACTACCTTGATTTCATACTATCCTGGTATTAAAAATGTGATAATTGTGAGACTGACCTCTGCAAGAAACCATTTTGATTTCATGCTATCCTGGTATCAAAAATGTTATAATAGTCAGACTTGCCCTTTGGGCTAGACAACTACTTTGATTTCATACTGTCCTGGTATCAAAAATGTCATAATAGTCAGGTTGACCTCCTGGGCAAGACAACCACTGTGATTTCATACTATCCTGGTATTTAAAATGTCATTTAACATTGGTTATTCTGTACTCAGATTTTACTGTCCCACCTACCAATTCCAATAGATGACAAGAGAATTCCATACGGAATTAGATATTCCTTATTTGCCACGGCAGGAGTAGTAAATTTTAAAATAGATCACTGAAGATATGTATGAAGTGCACAAAAGCACTATAATTATTTGTAAATGTATTGTTTTACTATATTACTGGTGGTTTAAATATATGTACATTATTCAGATGAACTAAAGTCCTGTAGCCGTGGGAGTGAGAGAATGCATAACGCTCTCACTCGCACAACCCATACGTGCCATTCCAATAACATTGTCATATAATTTTACTTATTGTGATCAAGCGTTTATGCACGCAGTAAACTAACAACCAAGATAACGACTGTTGTATGTTTTCAGATTTGGATTATAACGGTAAAGACCTTTGAGCGCATGCGTAGTTATGCCACATATCTCCCTCTCACTCGCTCGGCTATGGGACGTTTGTTCTTCTGATACCTATACAATATACAGGGTGATTCATGAAGTTCTCCCCCCACTTCTACAGCACATTGTACTAGTAAAAATAATGAAAAAATGTTATATAAACATAGGTCCGAAAACGCTTCGTTAGCGAGTTACAGCTAGCGAAAGTTTCGCCTGGATTTCAGTTCACCAGGTGAAATGAGGTCTTCCTGGAATTGTGGTAAGGTAGATTAAGGGGCGAATTCAATCATTTCTTATGGTTTTTGATCTGATAAATTGAATAAAACAGGTCCCAGAACTGTAAGTTAAATAGTTTTTGAGAAAACCAGTGTCAAATGCAAAAAATGGAGTGAAAATCACATTTTTTCATCTTTGGGCAAGAATAACTTTGTTATTTCACCAAGAAACAGTTAAAATTTTTCAATAAAACATGTAGAAAATTTTATTCTGAACAAACCGGTGTAAATAAAGTACACAGAAAGCGAATAGTTTTTGAGAAAACCAGTGTCAAATGCAAAAAAATGGAGTGAAAAAAAACACATTTTTTCATTTTAGTTTTTCCGGTTAATTTTACTTTGTACTCTTATGAATAAAAACTCATTTAATCAAACATCTATTCGCTTTCTGTGTACTTAATTTACACCGGTTTGTTCAGAATAAAATTTTCTACATGTTTTATTGAAAAATTTTAACTGTTTCTTGGTGAAATAACACAGTTATCCTTGCCCAAAGATGAAAAAATAAGTTTTTCACTCCATTTTTTGCATTTGACACTGGTTTTCTTAAAAACTATTTAACTTACAGATCTGGGACCTGTTTTATTCAATTTATCAGATCAAAAACCATAAGAAATGATTGAATTTGCCCCTTAATCTACCTTACCACAATTCCAGGAAGACCTCATTTCACCTGGTGAACTGAAATCCAGGCGAAACTTTCGCTAGCTGTAACTCGCTAACGAAGCGTTTTCGGACCTATGTTTATATAACATTTTTTCATTATTTTTACTAGTACAATGTGCTGTAGAAGTGGGGGGAGAACTTCATGAATCACCCTGTATATATTTCAATTATAAATATAATACAGCTGTTAATAATAATAGCATAGGATGTTTAATCAAATAAGAAAGGATTATTTTACAGAAAACATAAAAATAAAACCCAAAACAAAAATACAATATTTAAAAATCATTTATTATCAATAACTAATAATTTATTCAGTGGCTCACAAAACGAAAGAAACATCAGATGAAAATAAATTTACAATTTATTCATTCATATTGATAATATACACACTACAAATTAAAATTAAAATTGTTTTTTTTAAAAACTAAAAGACGGACGACAAAACGATAATGCATATAAAAAAATGTTACACGTTTCACTTTATATTATATATATATAATTAATAATAATAAAAATAATTACATTCTCATTCTTTAATTAGGTAGTTAATTAATTAAAATAATAGTAATCGAAAATCAGTCTTAAATAAATAAAATAATATTAGTTAGTTAATAATTAATATAACTAAATGACAATGATTATTAATTATATCAGTGTTTACTAATTTTTATTCTTAACCACTGCTTTAATTCAATCTAGTATTGATTGGAACACAATCATCAGAATGCATATAGTTCAGCCGTTGTTAGTTTGCTCCTACTGTCAACAAACAAAAACCACCTACTACAGGGTGCACGCTACACTCCGCCACTTTACGGATCTCCTATTCCTATTAAGCTAACTATTTTTTAAATTATAAGTATTTAAAGTACTAAAAAACATCAATCATTATATAATGTAGGCCTAACAATTTCATTTATAAAAATACTTTTGAAAGTATTTAGTTGTTACTTTTTAATCAGCATGTACACATTTTGATATAATGCGCATGCTCAGTGACGTCATTATTTGTTTACATTAGGAGCAAACTAAGAGAGGCTGGACTGTATGTATGTTGGAGTGCATTTGGACAGATATGTCCAAATGGGAATGATACAGAGTGATTTGTTTTCTGAAATGGAGTGGGATTGAACCCAGGACCTATGGTCCTGGGTTCGAATCTCACTCAGGCACGGCATATTTTCATATGTTACAAAAAATCATTTCATCCTCATTACGCACAGTTACACCGCAACGTCGTTGCTAATGACCTTGCAGTTGCTGCGACAAAAAAAAAGATTTTACAAAAAATTTTATACACAACTACAAAATTGAATTTAATACAGTGTAATATAACAAATTTACTGGACATCTGGAGTTGTTTATTTTTTGAGTCTATTAAAATAATAAACATCTCCAGCTGATTGAAAAATTAATACTTTAGAATTATTTAATTCACATTGACAAAATTATTTAAGAGAGTTATTTATTTTAGTTACTAGGCAACTAAAGAAGAAGAAGCGATCTTTGTAATATTTTAATGGACAGTTTAACACCAAACGGGAAACATGTTATAATTCCACCGTCCATTCAGTCTTAGCAAATTAGATTGTTTTATTCTTATTTTATGTGCATATTTTACAGAAGGTTGTCTCAGATTTTAAATTGATATTGCGTGAAACGGATTTATAACTTAAACGAGATTGGTGATTGCTGTTTGTGTAAGCGGATTTTTGTTATTGGGTTTGTTTACCATTTTTATTCAATAAAATATAATGAAATATAAAATAAGTAATTAAAGAAAAGTTTTTTATTTTAAATAGGCATTCTCTTGTGTGAGGAATAAGTGATCACACTACAAATTTTTCAATTCTTGTTTGGAATAATTTAATTATGTAATAAATTGTCGATCCCTCGTGGGGAATATCGAGAGGTGATATTTAGTTCACTTCAACAGTTATTACAAGCTCTAAAATTGCAATTTAGGCAGGAAGGAGTTAATATTGTACACCTTTAGAGCTTTTAATTTTAAAGGTAGTTTTAACTCAATTTCGCCAAAATTACAATTAACCCATTCTAACTCATTGTGACATAGAAGTCACATTGGAGTGAAATAAATAGTAAACATCAAAATTTTAGTTATTACCGACAACTAAGTATTAAAGAACGCTGGGTGTGAAGTGTAATAATTTTCTGTACCTTAGCCAGGAATTGAACCGGAGACCTCTGCTTTAAAGTGTAGCATGCTGAATGTTGCGTCATGGAGGCGATCATTAGTTTCTTTTTAAAGTTAATTTTAGTTTTAAATATTCGTGTTCATTTAGTAAAATAAAGTAGCATTTCCCTTTGAATATGTTTCATGTATTTACAAGTATATTTTTCGACTATATATGTAAATAGTGATTTTATCCATTTTACCAATATTTTTTAATTGTAAAATTTTTTAAGTCTTAAATAATGACTTTATTATTAAAATCATATTTAGTTTTTTTGCTATAAAGCTTAGTAAAAGAATATATTTTGTTTATGAAGCCTGAACATGATTTGACTTATTCATATTGTTAAGAACTTTCATACCATCAAGTCTTAATGTGATGTACGTACCATATTTTTTGTCAGACCATCAAAAAAGGGCTAAAGGTCTAAAAGTAATTTCTTCTTCTTCTTCTTCCTTTCACGGGTAAGGCATTATTGCCTGTTCCGAACCTCTTCACCTCTACAATCGGTCCATCTTTTCATTGGACGCCCTCTATCTCTTTTCCCAATTGGTTGGTATATCAGGGCCTGCTTAGGGATCCGGTATTCACTCATTCTGTCCACATGTTGAAACCCATTTATTTTATCTCTCATTGAAAGTATATTCAGCTGAGCTCTGATATCCGTGTTTCTGAAACGATCCTCTCTACTGCACCCATATGTTCTCCGCAGAAACCTCATTTCAGAAGCTTGCAATCTGCTTTCATCACGCTTGGATAGCACCCAAGTTTCACTTCCATACAGTAATGTCGGAGCCGCAATTGTTTTATAGAACTTTATTCTTGTTTCTTTGGTGGCACTATTCTTAAGAGCTCTATGTATGGTTCCACAGATATGTTGGTAAAATGTCAGTAAAATTTATGAAACAATGTAGACATATTTTTTTTGTATAGTTAAAAAATTTGGGATTGAAAGGGTTAACACCTTTTAACTCTGTGATACAGAAATGAAATTTATTTTAAAGTTATTTTTTCATCGTTTTCCAATAATCTGTTATAGTATACAATAATAGTACTGTATTTCAAAAGCTCTCTTAATTCGATTTAAATGAAATAAATAAGTACAAAGATTGAATTAAAGCAGCGTTTTTGTCATTTAGATTGATTACAAAAGGCTGTAGGTTGCATTTTAAACATTCATTAATAAAAAAATGATAATAATACAAAATACTTGTACAAATCGTTTCAATAACCGATAATTATCTCAATGTAAAGAAATTAAAATAACCAGAGGTGTACTTTACAAAACACTCACTTGAGATAATGTATAATAAAGTAAAAGTTTTGTTTTTGAATAAAAAAAAAGTGTATTTTTGTAAATACATTGTCATTATTGAACTGCATTAAATAATTGTTTCGCTAAAATTTAATTAAAAATTTTTTCTTTATTTCATTTCTTAAATGTGTACATTTAACCCACCGGGTTGGTCTAGAGGTAAAGTCGTCGCCAAAATCAGCTGTTTAACAGCTGATTTTCGGAGACGAAGGTTCCTGGTTGAAATCCTAGTAAAGGTAGTTACTTTTATACGAATTTGAATAATAGACTGTGGTTACCGGTGTACTTTGATGGTTGGGGATCAATTAACCATACTCAGTGAGTGTGTCTGTATAAGACTACACAGTCTCATTTACACGTCATACACATCATCCTCATCTGATTGGGTCATCTGATGGGGGGTTGCTTATTGTTCTGAATCGAACAGATTGCAACGTATACAAATTAAGAATAAAGAAAAAAAAATGTGTACAGTTATCTTTTAACGACTAAAAATTTTCTCGCATGCTGATTTTTTTTACGCCATGTTTCATGATTTTACAAAATTTATTCATGAAAATACTTCGTAACTTAAAAAGTAATGATTTTTTATTAAATTCAATGCATGATCATTTTTCATAATTACCAGAAACAAACCTGCCAAATATTATATGTTAATCCGTGAAATAGTTGTACCATAATGACAATGTATTTGCAAAAATACATTTTTTTTCTTCAAAAACAAAACTTTTACTACATTAAACATTATCACATGTTTTTTTAAAAATAATTTTACAAAACAAAACGCAAGCGAAATACTTTGGTTTATAAAAATATGTCATATTCGAAAAGTTTTAGTTACTTAAAAAATAATTACAGTTCAGCCGTTCTTAGTTTGCTCTTACTGTCAACAAACAAAAGCCACCTACTACAGGGTGCACGATAGAGTCTGCGACTTTACGGATGTCATATTCCTATTAAGTTAACTATTTTTTTAAATTATAAGCGCTTAAAGTACTAAAAACATCAGTCATGATATGATATAGGCTTAACAATTTTATTTATAAAAATACTAGTATTAGGTATTTAAATACTTTTGAAAGTATTTTGTTGTTACTTTTTAATCAGCGTGTACACATTTTGATATAATGCCCATGCTCAGTGATGTCATTGTTTGTTTACATTACGAGCAAACTAAGAGAAGCTGGACTGTAGATATGTTTTCTAAAACGGTTTAACAATTCGTATAATTCTCCTCTCTGCTGGAGGACTGATAATACGTACATCAGACATTTCGTTTTCAAAAAAATTCGAAAAGGATTCTGAAAAAATTTGTTACATAGAGATTTCACAATGTACACAATACATAAACATAATCTTGAAAAAGGTTTTTTTTAAAATAATTAAAATCAATTTCAGATGTATACAAGATTCCAAAAATAAATATAAATTATAAAAAATAAATCGTTCTTATAAATATACTTTTACAATATTATATGTAAGTTAAAAGAGAAACAAAACCTTTATATATATATATATATATATGTATAACACTTTGTTTTTAAGTAGCCAAACGAATAATAATTTAAATAAATAAAAAAATATATAGTATAATAAGGCGATACAAAATTTATTTAAAAATAAATCCCTGTAGTTAGATACATAAATATATTACTTCATACAATATACATAAATTAATAAGAAAGCACTGTCAAGAAAAGTCGACATTAGAAATTATAATAACGGGTGTTTCAAAAAGGACGCACTTCGAAGTTTAAGGGTTAATATTTTCTGCATAGGGAATATTTTTTCTCCCCAAATAACAGTTGGCACTACCGTACTCATTGTTGACCGATTGTGTATTACTGACATGTACTAGTGCTATCCCGGTATTCATTTGTGTCTGTATAAGTTCAAACATGGTTTTTTCAAAGGATGAACGTGTTTTTATTATTGAAAGTTATTGCACATGTAAATCTTACGAACGAGTGAAAGATGAGTTCCAGTTAAAATTTCCCAATTCTGAAGTACTACCTAATAACACCACAATATCGCGTCTGATTAATAAATTTCGTGAGACTGGCAGTGTACAGGATCGGAAAAGCACAGGTCGAACATCAGTGTTAACAGAACAAGTTTTGGACGATGTGAAACAACGTTTGACTACCTCACCCGGCAAATTAGGAAGTCATTTTGAACATTTACTGTGAAGTTTTAAAGGTAATCTGAATGTTACAAAGGTAATAATTGCATACCGTATAATTTGTAATTACTTAATGTAATAAATTAGCGTTCTCAAACTTCAAAGTGCGTCCTTTTTGAAACACCCGTTATTGCTGGGTGTCTGTTATGAGTGAGTGCCTTAAAATGACCAGGAAGTCTGGTCTCTACGAAAAGTAGAAAAATTGACAGAAAGATTCGTTGTTTAGGTGATCAGCCTGGTCAGGCTGGTTTGAACGTGTAGAGGTTTTACTAAGTAACAACGAGGAGTCACGTGGTTTATACGAGGGCAGTCAAGAAAGTCTGTCACGTTTTGATAGAAAAAAAAAACTAAGTACAAGAAAAAAATTTTATTATATACATTTGAAAGTGCAACTAAAATTCTATTTTAATCACCAAACAAATTAAGACACTTATCATAGCGGTGAACTAATTTAAAAATGCCGGCATCATAAAAGTCTACCGCCTGTGATTTTAACGTTGCACTTTTAATCTTGCACAAAATTTGTGCTAACCTCATAAGTTTTCTGTAACAATTTCGTGCAATAAACTTTTTGAAATTTGTGGGAAAAAATCAATAATGGAGGGTAATATTGAGAGAGTAAATTGTAGAGGGAGGCAAATATTAGAATATATATATATATATGCCAATTACTAAAGATGTTGAGTGTTACAGGTATGTAGATATGAAACGACTTGCGCAAAATAGAACAGCTAGGAGAACTGCATCAAACCAGTCGAGACTGACGATAAAAAAAAAAAGTGTTTGTCTCCTTATCTATGATTCAATTGAACAAACTATTTTATAGAATTTCTTTACACAAAAAAAAATTTCATTTACAATAATAATTCGAGAAAAAACACCTCTTGTCACATTGATGAAACACCAGATGATAACAAACCGGAAGGAACTGGATTTCAATTCCTTTATTTTTTACATCATATAAAATTGTAAACACATTAAAATGCAAAATTTACTTAATTCAATATATAAATGTCAACAAAAAAGAACCACCTGAAAATTTTTGATCGTAAAATTTCAACATCCTAATAAACAAACAAAAAAAAAACATTTTAAAATTATATAACATGTAAAAATTTTACACAAATTCTCTTACACATATAATAGAGGTACCTAAGGCGAAATATTTATATATATATATAAACACTAAACGTAATTTTTTATAACATAAATTAATACTATAAAAAAAGTACATTAAAATTAATAAAAAATACAATACTGTTTATCCGGATTCGGAATAGATCGAACCGGATGTAATCCGGAACGTAAAAGAAACACACCACAATGGAACAATGTTAAAGTAATTTTATGAAAATTTTCAAAATTGAAATAAATTAGAAAAAGAAAAATCTTATAATTTAGATCAGCGGTTCCCAACCCGTGGTACGTGTACCCCTTAGGGGTACGCGATGAACCGGTTAAGGGTATGTCGAAAATAAAGGGCAATGGTGGACGTTATTTTTCTGAGTAACTTTGTGGGGTTATTTTACTGACAAGCTTTATGCAAGCCCAGATCTAAGGCTTTATTTGTCTAAATTTGAACCTGATTTCAAACAATTAACTGCAACAAAACAGCCTCAATGGTCACACTGAAAAAGAGTTCTGAAGACGTTTCCTGGACTAATAATTTAGTTTCAATACATCACAATTTTCATGTTAGATTTTGTATTTACAAATTTTAAAAGCATTTTGTATTCGATGTGAGTCTTTTTTTCAAAGTATAAAACCAATCTGCCTTGTCTTAGATTAGAAAAATGTGCAGTTTTTCTTATGTTGTAACTATGATGCCGGTGCAGGTTTTAGGCTATTATTAATTAATTAATTATTAATACAATGCCTTTATTTAAAACATATTAACAACATATCACAAAAATAACAATACAAATGAAAATGAAAATAAAATGAAATAACCAACAAACTCAGCATAATCTTGACATGACCTATAGATGGTCGTCTGCCAGGAGTAGTAAATTCAGAATAAATCAAATTAAACTGCCTGTTTTCCTTGAGCGTAGCGATAAAATAAACAAATAACTAAACACTTAAACTTCTATTATTTTAACATAAATAAATAATTCTAAAATTTGATAAGAATATTACAAAGAATTCTTTTAACTTGTTCAATAGGAAAAATAGGCCTAGCCAAATCAATAATTATAAAAATAAATCAGTTGTTAATCAACAGGAAAAGAAATGCAACGGGTCTTTCCAGCAAATCAGCATCCAAAATTCAACAGCAGATAATACAGATATGAAAGGGCGCACACTGGTGATTTACCATCTCCCATCCTCACACGCAATCTATCACATACTCTTTTACACCACATACACATACTACATAATCACATACACATACTCTCACGCACTCTGTATTTACAAACACATTCATATAATTAATAATTAAATTCGTTTATTAGCCCTCTTCTATAACAAAGTGCAACTCGTAAATATCCCGCTAGTTTCTTCCAACTTTTACCATTTAACCAGTCCAACACTTCCTCGTCATTCAATTCAGATTTACCGAAATAATTTACACGTATACTACTTAATATGGGACACCTTCCCATAAAATGCAAAGTATCTTCTTTACTCCGTAAGTTACACAGGGAACACAACCACTGGGGTTCCTCCCTATCACATCTGAAATTTAAACTTAGTAATTCTCCCCTAGCCCGGAAAATTAATCCCGTAGTACACCTATCTAAGCCCAGATTCAAAAAATTATTTTCTCTTAAGTCGTGCTCCAACCGACTAAACAGACTATGATATTGCGCATCTGCAGCTCGCCGTAAAAAAATCTCCTTAAAATTGTTTTTAGCACATGCCAATATACTTTCCAGCTCATCCCTCCACCCTGTCACTCCATGCATTCCTCTACTTAAAGCACACCCATACCTTTCACTCAATCGCAACCACTCTCCATACCACCCAATTTCTCTCTCAATCATTCTTTCGGCTAACATACGTGGCAATCTATGCTTTAGGCTATTGAAACCCTTAAAAAATTAACCCTAAAGGGTTGAAAACAATGTTTATGTCGTACATTAAGGCTTTTATGAGGTTAGATAATGTGGTGCTTTTAAACCAGCTGATGTGATTCAAATAAAGATTTGTCAGAAATAAAGTGATATGATTTAGCAAATAGCGACGTGGTGCTAAGGATCAGCTGGTGACAACATCACATGATAATTTTATTCTATTTTATTATGTAGAGAAACCCACCGCGTTGGTCTAGAGGTAAAGTCGTCGCCAAAATCAGCTGTTTAACAGCTGATTTTTGGAGACGAAGGTTCAAATCCTAGTAAAGGTAGTTACTTTTATACGGATCTGAATACTAGACAGTGGTTACCGGTGTACTTTGATGGTTGGGGTTCAATTAACCATACTCTCTCAGGAATGGTCGGCCTGGGTCTGTACAAGACTACAAAGTCTCATTTACACATCATCCTCATCTGATTGGGTCATGGGGTTGCTTATTGTTCTCAATTGAACAGATTGCAACGTACACAAATTAGGAATTAAAAAAAAAAACATTATGTAGATAAGATTTTATATTGTTGAGTATTTTATAAAAGTAAAGTTCCTGGTTACACGACGTAAAAAAGTGATTACGACATTTTTCGCGTGCGAAGCCGCGACGGGGCATGCTAGTTATTTAAAAAAAGAGAACGCTTACGTGGTACTGTCACTATGTAATACTCAATTAAAATTTAGATCATATTTTATTAAAAATGATACCGACGGAAAAAGTAATCAGAGTTCAGGCGAATAACCACAAAATCCGGATAAAGAAGACTGTATGTTCTTTTAATAATAATAATAATAATAATATAATAATAAATTACAATGTACAATTATAACCTTATAATTGTATTCATTATAACAATAATAATAATAATAATAATTGCTAGCATTAACTTATACACTAATATAATTTAATTAAACTATTAATAAAAATAATATATTCTAAATTTATTTCATTCGTTTTTTAATTTACCAAAATATAATGCAATTTACAATATATTCATTATTACAAAAAAACCAACAATGTACGTACCGAATGAGTGTGTTCAAACTGCTACAAAATTTAATTAATTAAAATCATGTAGTTCGAGTAAACAGGAGTCTGCCCAAAAAAAAATGTTTTCTTAACACGTAAGAACAGCGTTCCCAGATTGGTTTTTCCACAATTTAACAAAAGATAAATATTTTTCATACTAAGTTATCGTTGAGTATTGATTCACACATCTTAAAATCTTTTTTAGCGTTCGTATACTAGAAAATTTACAACCGCATTAAAAGTTTGCTACCAATTTACTAATTAATTTTTTCCATTTAATTTGGGTAATAATGGGTGAAAAATACAAAGTTTTACAATGAATGTCATCAACTTTCCAACGCTCTTCTTTCTTTTGTTATTTCTAATTTTCCCCTCAAATCTAATACCTTTTTATACAAAAATAAATCTTTATAATGCATCATCCTGCAGTTTGAAATTAATTCTATTTTATATAATGAATTTGTATAATAAATTTCTAATATTGAATTAAAGTGTTATAAAAAGGTATTATATTTTATATAATGAATTTGTATAATAAATTTCACTAATCTTCCTTTTTAACTGCGTTAACTTTTATTTTCACTTACATGTGTTTTGGTGGATCCACCATCATCAGAGTAAATAACATATAATTGAAACTAAAAACTTTATTCATTAAAAATCTACAGAAGATGATACATCTTCAGTCATTTGTATAAAACAGTTTTATACAAATGACTGAAGATGTATCATCTTCTACAGATTTTAAACAAATTAAAAAAATTTTTTAGTTTCAATTGTGTTATTTACTCTGATGATGGTGGATCCACCAAAACACATGTAAGTGAAAATAAAAGTTAACGCAGTTAAAAAGGAAGATTAGTGAAATTTATTATACAAATTCATTATATAAAATATAATACCTTTTTATAACACTTTAATTCAATATTAGAATTTTATCTGGATTATGCTAAGTAAATGAAGTTATTTATTTTTTGTGGCTTTAAGCAAATCATTACAGAACGAAAGTGCCACCATGATTGAAGTAAACAGCCTTTGCTGTCGCTTTAACTAAAGAAAAAATTTAATAACAAAATAAAGAAAAGTTGGAAAGAATATGTAAAAAATTAACAAAACAATGTAAATAATAGAGAAATTGATACTGTACTACTTGTATGCCGGTCCGTAGTTTGCATTTTGCCCACTGTTGGCGCTGTGATGGGGTTGCTGCTGCCGATAGATAGCGCAGTGCTCACACCTCTCACAGTGCATTGTGCCAAGTGGCAACATATAGTGTCTACGCACTGGCGAATGCGATAGTTGAGAAGGTGACCAGGCAATATCGATTCTAATGTAATCAAAGGTCGATATGGAGGAATTGCAGCTAAACTTTGAGCCAATTCTTTCTGCTACTACACCTCCCTTCTCTACTCCTCGTTTCACCGGCGACTGCTCCTCTTCGGAGGCAGCGGTGAAAGGTGTTCGCTGCGTCGGCGACTGCTCCTATTAGATTAGGCATCGGTACAGACGACCCCGCTTCGCTTCACCGGTGACTGCTCCTCTTCGGAGGCAGCGGTGAAAGGTGTTCGCTGCGTCGGCGACTGCTCCTATTAAGATTAGGCAGCAGTACAGACAACCCCGCTTCGCTTCACCGGCGACTGCTCCTCTTCGGAGGCAGCGGTGAAAGGTGTTCACTGCGTCGGCGACTGCTCCTATTAGATTAGGCAGCGGTACAGACGACCCCGCTTCGCTTCACCGGTGACTGCTCCTCTTCGGAGGCAGCGGTGAAAGGTGTTCGCTGCGTCAGCGACTGCTCCTATTAGATTAGGCAGCAGTACAGACGACCCCGCTTCGCTTCACCGGTGACTGCTCCTCTTCGGAGGCAGCGGTGAAAGGTGTTCGCTGCGTCAGCGACTGCTCCTATTAAGATTAGGCAGCAGTACAGACAACCCCGCTTCGCTTCACCGGTGACTGCTCCTCTTCGGAGGCAGCGGTGAAAGGTGTTCACTGCGTCGGCGACTGCTCCTAATCATTTAGGCAGCGGTAAAGAAAACCTCCCATTTCGCTTGCCAGCGGCTTGCTCCTCTTTGAGGTAGCAAGGAAGACTTCCCGAAGCATCTTTTGAACAACGCCGCCGGATGCCCGGCCGGTCCTATGATGAGCTCTACAGATTGCGCTACTACAAGCCGGTGGCGACAAAGTAAAAATATAATAAATTTTGAAATTTCACTTTACATTAAAAAGTAGCGTTTAAGATGAATGGCGAATTTAATTTCGAGTTTGGATTAAAAACGTTGGAGTTATGGCTGTGAAATAGAGCAGACGTGCCTGTACAAAAATAACTTTTTTTACTTATTTCGAAAAAGTGATAACATTCTTAAATCACGGATGCAATTTTAAAAACCAGGTAAGATCTGTAGCAGTTAGTTATTTTAACGCAATCATGCAGTACATAGAGAATGTCTAGACAAAGTGAAATTCATTTAACACTTTACTTACTAGATATTTTGTAATAATTAATACAAGTAATAAATAACAAAAAAAATACTTCGTAATGCTGAATTTCATTCACCGATAAATATTTATATTTCTTTAAAGTACTAAAAAAATTCACATCAAGATCGCAACATTTTACAACGTCATTCTGTTTGCTTCTAAAAGAAAAAAAAACAAAATACAAAATTTTTTCAATCTAAATGGCAATTTACTGTGACAATACCTAAAAAGAAAGAGTGTTCGAGAATTCTCAAACAGGACCAAGATAGTGTAGCCCAAAACTACATAAGCCTTGGGCTTGTGCTTATGTAATGATAGGCTATGTGGTGATTTCAAGATGAAAAAAATGCCAGACCTGACCGGGAATCGAATCCAAGACCCCGGCATAGTAGCCAGTTGCGCTGACCACTACACCACGGGTTGGTCTAATTAGTTTGCTATTTATTGTAAGTAATTTAACCGCATCAATATTGTAATTCATTTGTAGATGTAACCCACCGGGTTGGTCTAGAGGTAAAGTCGTCGCTAAAATCAGCTGTTTAACAGCTGATATTCAGAGACGAAGGTTCCGTAGTTCAAATCCTAGTGAAGGTAGTTACTTTTATACGGATTTGAATGGTGGACAGTGGTTGTGGGTGTAGTTTGATGGTTGGGGTTCAATTAACCATACTCTGTGAGTGTGTCTGTACAAGACTACACAGTCTCATTTACACGTCATACACATTATCCTCATCTGATTGGGTGATGGGGTTGCTTATTGTTCTCAATTCAACAGATTGCAAAGTACACAAATTACGGATTACAAAAAAAATTTATAGATTTAAGTAGTATAATTAATTGTAATTTTAAACGATAATTTGTTAATTATTTAATTTTACCCGAATCCTGAAACGGACTTTAAGAGATAAATGTCACAGTACATTTTTCAACTTTACTCCCAGTTACCTTTGTTTTTGTTTTTTTTAATTCAAAACAATGAAACGTAAATTAACATCCAATCTGTTTCGGAAACAACACTAAACATATGATAGTATTTTAAAGAACTCTTTTCCGTATTGATAACCTTACGCAAAATTTAAACCAAAAAAAAAAGAAAAAAAGATGTTAAAAATTAGCGTTAGCGAGATATAAAGATGGTATTCGACTGTTGTGTGTGTACCTCGAACGGTAAAGTTACCAATGCCGTAAAAAACCATTCTTTAAAATAATTTCAGAACTTTATAACACGATCAAAAATATACGAATAAAATCATTCTAAAAGATTTTTCAATAAATTTTGACAAAATGAGTATTCTTAGAGTATTTTAAAAGTATAAAAGATAAAAATAAAAAGTCAAATACTGGAGGGAAAAAGAGACCAATGGAAGACCAAAGATGAAATGAATTAAAGGGGAGGGGAGGGGGAGGTAGAAAGAGAAAGAGAGAGGGGGAGAGAAAGAGAAAGAAAGAGAGAGGAGGAGGGAGAGAGAAAGAAAGAGAGAGGGGGAGGGAGAGAGAGATGTACTGTTGTCACATGATGTAATTAAATGTAAAAATTTCAATTTGATCAAAGATGAAATGAGTGGAGGGGGAGGGACGGGGGAGAGGGGGAGAGAGAGAGAGAGAGAGAGAGAGAGAGATGAACTGTTGTCACATGATGTAATTAAATGTTAAAATTTCAATTCAACCAAAGAAAGAGAGAGAGGGAGAGATGTACTGTTGTCACATGATGTAATTAAATGTAAAAATTTCAATTTGATCAAAGATGAAATGAGTGGAGGGGAGGGACGGGGAGAGGGAGAAAGAGAAAAGAGAGAGACAGAGAGAGAGATGAACTGTTGTCACATGATGTAATTAAATGTAAAAATTTCAATATGACCAAAGATGAAATGTATGGTGGGGAGGGACGGGGAGAGGGAGAAAGAGAGAGACGAGAGAGAGAGAGAGAGAGATATGAACTGTTGTCACATGATGTAATTAAATGTAAAAATTTCAATTTAACGAAAAATAAATCTTTAAAATGCATCCACCATTTTGTAATTACTGCAAATTTTAAAAGTAATTTACAGACATTACTTTCGGTGCTTCAAATAAAAATGTTTTCGAGAATTATTTTGTAAGAATAAACTGCCAACTCTAGCCAACGGTTTTATTTGGCTACAAAAATTATTTATTAAGAAAGAAACCCGAATTAAAAAAAAAATTACACGATCTTCCACCGGATTGGAGGTTGGAGAGATTGGGGCATGCTCATCATCTGGAAAAATCTCAAATGGTAAAAAAAAATCCAAATTTCTAATTTCAAAACATGAACAAAACAGATTATTAAAAATACGTATTATATAACAATTTAAAATACTCGTATATAACATAAAACAATTACACAAAGAGTAAATGACTTTCTATATATAATAAATACATTAAAAAAAAATAAATGCAAAATTTATAATTATTAAATTATTATTAAAACGTACATTGAAATGGTGACAGAATACATAATATAAAATTCCAGTGTTATAAAATTCTGAAATTCAAATTAAATGAAGCATTACAAAATTTAGTTCAAAATTTTTTTGTTTAAACTTTTTCGTTTGATCCAACATGACACATACAAAAACAAAAATATATTCTATATAATAATATATTTACATATAAAATGATAATAACAATAATAATAATAATAAGACACAAACTTTGTCCAGGGATGTGGGAGACTGAGATACAAGGCGCACAAAAAGTAAGTTGACAGAACAAATAAGAATCATGAATAATATTTTTAAGCAACAAACAAGTCAACCACCTAACGATATCAACTATGTCATTTTGTGTGCTATTTGATAAAATGGGGTTCATGACAAGCCTACTGAAGTAAGCAGTATGAGTGTTCACAACCACTACACAAGAAACAGAATCGATAATTATGTTGCTAATCACAACACTAAATTGTTTGAACAAAAACCAACTTATGCAGGTAGAAAATACGTCAATAAATTGCCACAAAGTTTAAAAAGTTGTAACAATTTAAGTCATTTTAAAAAAAAAGCTAAAACAATATTTGATTGATGAAACATTTTATAGTGTGCACGAATTCCTTTCTAAATAGTTTTTGGTTGAAAAGTATTTAACTTGTAATTAAACAAATATTGTGTACTATTTGATACAAAGGGGTTCATGACAAGCCTACTGAGTTAAGCAGTAGCAGGGAAAAATTATTGGTAAGTTTATTTACCAATGTTAATCCAATGATAAATCCAACAATGAATTTATCATTGTTTTTTTTTTATTTTTTATTTTGTGTGATATTTGATTCAATGGGGTTCATGACAAGCCTACTGAAGTAAGCAGTAGGAAAAAACAATTTTTTGGTGGTAAGTGATGAATTTATCATTGGTGATAAACTGAAAGTTTATCAGTTTTATCTTGACATGTCCTATACTCCCTTTGAAGTCTCCTGGATGCAAGAAAGAAAGAAAAATAACAGAAACAATTCTTTGGTGGTAAGTGATGAATTTATCATTGTGTTTGACTTTTTAATTTTGTGTGCTATTTGACACAATGGGGTTCATGACAAACTGGGGTTGGTGATAAACTTTCAGTTTATCAGTTTTATCTTGACATGTCCTATACTCCCTTTGAAGTCTCCTGGATACAAAAACAAAACTTTTTCAATGCCCCCTGTACAAAATCTGTCTAATTTGTTTTATTTACGGCTTTTGTTCTTTAGTCGTAAGAGATGTTTGCCGAAAACCATTTCATTCATCAATTTACTTGTTGTGCGTTGATCTCTACACCACAGTATAGGTTATCTGGTTATTTATATACATTGACAAGAACATTTTTTTCTTTTTCTTTTTTTTTAAATTCCTAATATGTGTACGTTGCAATCTGTTCAATTCTGAACAATAAGCAACCCGATGACCCAATGAGATGAGGATGATGTGTATGACATGTAAATAAAGTGTACTCTTGTATAGACACATTCACATAGTATGGTTAATTGAACCCCAACCATCTAACTACACCCACAACCACTATCTACCATTCAAACCCATATAAAAGTAACTACCTTTACTAGGATTTGAAACAGGAACCTTCGTCTCCGAAAATCAGCTGTTAAACAGCTGATTTTGGCGACGACTTTACCTCTAGACCAACCCGGTGGGTTGACAAGAACTTACAACAAACATGTTTTAATTTAAAAAGTGGATAGACCCACCGGGTTGGTCTAGAGGTAAAGTCGTCGCAGTGAGTCAGCTGTTTAACAGCTGATTTTCAGAGACGAAGGTTCCTGTTTGAAATCCTAGTAAAGGTTACTACCTTTATATGGATTTCAATATACTAGACAGTGGTTGTGGGTGTAGTTAGATGGTAACCATACTCAGTGAGTGTGTCTGTAGAAGACTACACAGTCTCTTTTACACGTCATACACATCATCCTCATCTGATTGGGTGATGGGGTTGCTTATTGTTCTCAATTCAACAGATTGCAACGTACAGTATTCAGATGAACTGTAGTCCCCTAGCCGTGGGAATGAGAGAATGGATAACGCTCTCACTCGCACAACCCATACGCGGCGTTCCAATAACATTGTCATATAATTTTACTCATTGTTGTGAGCAAGCGTTTATGCATGCAATAAACTAACAAGCAAGATAACAACTACAGTATGTTTTCAGATTTGGATTATTACGGGTAAAGCCCTTTGAGGGCATGCATAGTTATGCCACAGCACGTTACCAACTGCGCCAATGCGGCCGGCTTTTTAAAAATATTGTTTCGACACTGAAACGGTAATAAAAAATATATAAATTAAGTTAGTACAGTCAGACAAGATCATGCTGAACTGCAAAAAGATAAAAGGTTTGGATTAAATTCCCGGCTAGAATCTGGAAAATTATAACATATTTAAGAAACTTTTTAATAAAAGAAAAAGTCTGCATAATAATTGACAATATTCCAATAATAACCAAGCTGTTGATACCACTTTTGTTCTAAAATTTTATCAAATAAAAAATAATAACCCAACACATACATAAAATAAAACAACAAAATTAATTAAATAGATGTGAAATATTCATCAAGAATATTTATTTATAAAAACCGATATTTAAAAAAAAAACATGTTAAAAATTAAATATTAAAAACATTACGGTAAAAGTTAAAAAAAATTTTTTTTAATGATAAAAAATTCTTGCCAACGTACAACAACCAGAAATCCTAACACAATAAAACAAAACAATTTATTAAAAAAAAAAAAAAAAATTAACTGTAAAAAAATATTATGTATAATAAACGTACACATATACCAACAAAGTTTTTTCTTAAATTACAAAGATGAAACGAGAAGAAAAATTCAGTTTAGATAAACAGACAAAAATATTCGTTACACTTGAATAACATTTTACCTACCAAACAAATTTCTCAATACAATATAAATCCGTTAAATTTTTGTTCAATAATTTTCACACCGTACAAAATCAATTTACAATAATTATAACACAAGGCTAGGGTCCACATGTAACTTATAATATAAATAAATATATATATATATATATATATATATGTCTATATATATATGAAGAAAAATAAAAAATAAAAATTTATCATAAATATTAAAATTAAAATTTTGATGCACAAATTTAAGATACTGTACATTACCTTAAATTTAAGTTGCATTTATTTTATCATATATATTGAAATTGAAATTTTTATGCACAAATTTAAGATACTGTAAATTACCTTAAATTTAAGTTACATTTATTTTATCATAAGATATTGAAATTTAAATTTCGATGCAGAAATTTAAGATACTGTACATCACCTGAAATTTAAGTTGCATTTATTTTACCATAAGATATTAAAATTAAAATTTTTATGCACAAATTTAAGATACTGTAAATTACCTTAAATTTAAGTTACATTTATTGACTTTATTTAGGAAAAAAAACCAATACCAATTAACACCTGTTACATAAATAAATTATAGGATCTAATAACCAATAAGAACCTTTCATATAGTTTTTCATAACTCTACAAAAAATGTAGAGATGTATTTTTTTAAATTAATAATAACAATTATGTAAATACAAAATAGCATAGCATACTTTTTCACTCATATTGTATTGTAAAACATTAACATTAAATCATATAAAAATAATAAATTCGTACCTTTTGACAATAATTTTAATAAAACCCCTGCAGCATTACATGTGTTCAGAAGATTACAGGAGTACAGAAGATTTCAGCGACGGATCTTGATACAGAAGTACGATCAGGAGATGGAGAAGAAGAAGAAGAAGGGAATATATATATACACATATTTATGTTGTATGTTCATGCACAATGATCTCAGTTTCCACATGGAACTGCGTCACGAGTCATTTATATATGTAACAACACTTTGACCTGACCCTAATCCGATATTCACGAACGGTTTATGATAAAAACAAAATTCAATCGAATGAATTTATAATTAACAGAATTTTGCGTATCTCCTCCGTATGATTAAATTCAATCGAATGAATTTATAATTAAAAGACTTTTCGTATCTCCTTCGTATGATTAAATACAATCGAATGAATTTATAATTAACCGACTTTCCGTATCTCCTTCGTATGATTAAATTCAATTGAATGAATTTATAATTAACAGACTTTTCATATCTCCTAAATATTAAATCAAATCTCATAATATTAGATTTTCACCACATATTCATAACTCTACATATTTTGTAAACACAGATAAGTGGAGATTTTTGGAGATTGGAGATTTTTTTTTTTAGATGTAATACGGTGAAGTTGTGTAGTATAAAATTGAATACGCAATTGAATTAACGACAATTAAGTAATATAACTGAATTTGGACAACAGTTATTTATAATTCCTGTGAACTAACTGATTCTGTTACTAACTGGTGTCAGTAATCAAAATTATAAACTGGAACTACAGTACAGTTTATTGAAGATTCTAATATAAACCGACATCGCTCATTAGTTTTGACGCTACAGTTATCGTAAATTCAATACACAAACTAATTACAGTCTACAGTCCACTACAGTTTTAACGACGATTCTGTTAATTATGTTATCATTTAATGCTGCTCATCAATTATAACGCTACAGTTACTGAAAATTCCGTTATAAATTCAATTGTAATTCAATTTTTCATATAATTTCAATTATAATAACACGCTACAGTTATTGAAAATTCCGTTATAAATTCAATTGTAATTCAATTTTTCATATAATTTCAATTATAATAACACGCTACAGTTATCGAAAATTCCGTTATAAATTCATTTGTAATTCAATTTTTGATATAATTTCAATTATAACACGCTACAGTTACTGAAAATTCCGTTATAAATTCATTTGTAATTCAATTTTTGATATAATTTCAATTATAACACGCTACAGTTACTGAAAATTCCGTTATAAATTCATTTGTAATTCAATTTTTGATATAATTTCAATTATAACACGCTACAGTTACTGAAAATTCCGTTATAAATTCATTTGTAATTCAATTTTTGATATAATTTCAATTATAACACGCTACAGTTACTGAAAATTCCGTTATAAATTCATTTGTAATTCAATTTTTGATATAATTTCAATTATAACACGCTACAGTTACTGAAAATTCCGTTATAAATTCATTTGTAATTCAATTTTTGATATAATTTCAATTATAACACGCTACAGTTACTGAAAATTCCGTTATAAATTCATTTGTAATTCAATTTTTGATATAATTTCAATTATAACACGCTACAGTTACTGAAAATTCCGTTATAAATTCATTTGTAATTCAATTTTTGATATAATTTCAATTATAACACGCTACAGTTACTGAAAATTCCGTTATAAATTCATTTGTAATTCAATTTTTGATATAATTTCAATTATAACACGCTACAGTTACTGAAAATTCCGTTATAAATTCATTTGTAATTCAATTTTTGATATAATTTCAATTATAACACGCTACAGTTACTGAAAATTCCGTTATAAATTCATTTGTAATTCAATTTTTGATATAATTTCAATTATAACACGCTACAGTTACTGAAAATTCCGTTATAAATTCATTTGTAATTCAATTTTTGATATAATTTCAATTATAACACGCTACAGTTACTGAAAATTCCGTTATAAATTCATTTGTAATTCAATTTTTGATATAATTTCAATTATAACACGCTACAGTTACTGAAAATTCCGTTATAAATTCATTTGTAATTCAATTTTTGATATAATTTCAATTATAACACGCTACAGTTACTGAAAATTCCGTTATAAATTCATTTGTAATTCAATTTTTGATATAATTTCAATTATAACACGCTACAGTTACTGAAAATTCCGTTATAAATTCATTTGTAATTCAATTTTTGATATAATTTCAATTATAACACTCTACAGTTATTGAAAATTCCGTTATAAATTCAATTTTTGATATAATTTCGTTTTTTTTTTAAAGATTCGCAACTACAGTTTTTTGACAAATTTCATTACCAACCGATCTATGCCGCCACTGTGCTTCAGAGTTATCACTACATTTTATCGAAAATATTCTGCGCAGTACAAAAAAAAACAAAGCACTTCACATGTACATTAAGCAACGTATAAAATGCATGAACAGTGTGAAGCGCAACCACTGCTGCCAAACACTGTAGCCCACATCTGTTACGTCCGGTTCAAACGAAAAAAACAATTTCAAAAAAAGAAAAACCAACGATCGCACAACGTACACAGCAAAACACAATTATACATTATAAACGATTCACGGCGCAGTTCTATTTGGAAACGAATACCACACGACACAACTTCACACAGAAGACTATAAAATTGTAAACAACATTTATGTATATATTTATAAAAAAAATAATAAATAAAAATAAAATTAACGAAATAAAGAATGGAAAACAACTTAAAATATATAAATATATACAATAATAATAAAATATTAAAAACAATAAATTTTTAATAATAATAATAATAATTCTAAAAAGGGTAGAGAATTTGTTGTTTTTAAAAATATATTTCCATAATAATAATTAATTATTATCATAATTTTACTTTCTTAAATTTAAATTTATAATAATAATAATAATAAATTTATTACAATATATATATTTATAACATTATTATAATATATATATATATATATATATATATATATATATATATATAATTATAATAACTTAATAACAATAATAATAATTGTTATAATATAGAAACGTAAAAACAAAAAACGATTGATTATTAAACGGTGATCGGAGGCCTCAAGTCTTTGTTCACAACGTAGAATTTATGTTTGTTACCGAACAATCCCCAGATGACGGCCACGTTTTCGATGAGGACGTTGATCGGAATAGTGCAGAGTGCGCCGCAGATGCACAGAACGAACCGGAACATGCCGAAACGGTAGAGCGAAAACGATTTCACCACGCCGAAAACGTACATGTAAATGTTGACAGCGCCGATGAACGCGCACAAGAAGTCCATTAGGGGAGGACAAGGGATCGGGCAAAGGGCGGCTAATATAATATTGGATGTGGACAAAGGCATCGTTACCCATGAGTAACAAGAAACGGCCAACAGGAACTTGCTGCGGAACGGAATCCCTCTCGAATGCACCACCAACAGTATCCCTTGCAGCCAACGTTTACGTTGCTGGACGAAATCCCACAGCGAGAACGGACTCTTCTCCCACATCTCGCCTTCGACGAAATTAAACGAAAATCCTTTACTGTAGGCACGCATCGCGAAGAAACAATCCTCGGCTACCGAACCGTCCAGTCCGTTGTCGAACGACACTTGACGTTCCGCTCCCACCTGTCCAACAAAAAACACAACACAAATTATATTTACATTTCTGTTGTTGTTTAGGTCAACAGCCGAAAGGCTGGTTTGAACCACTAGAGGTTTTACTAAGTAAAACGAGGATTGAGGTGGTTTACCATTGCCACAACTCACTGAATGGAAAAGTATGCTAATCGGCATGCCGGGCCCTCTGAAAAGCACATACTTTCCACTCTGTAAATGACACCTTCACTTCATTCACCACAGGGTCTGGCTGTACAATGAAATTCATTACTTTCAGAGGAGATAACTCTGATTAGTGTCACAGTACACCTCTACCTCTTCTGTACTTAAATGATTCAGTCATTTAATTGGCTGACCATGTGATAAGAAACAGAACTATTTTTTTTTAGCCCTGGACCAAGCAGATAGAGTGCAATTAAAATAAAACTCCACCTGCCCGTTTTGGGCATATTTACATTTCTATCAAATAATAAATATCTGCTTTTATAAATACATCATAGCGACAGCTCTAACCTCTCACATCATGTTCTAGTTTTACTCTTACATTGATTTACTTTTCATAGCGTACAAGAATTTCTTTTTTTTATAGTAGTGATACTATACGCGCGCCAGCTCATGATCTCTGTCGCCTGGGGAAGTGGGACGGGTGGCGTAATAGAATGTGAGTAATATATTTGTCTTATCGTGCAGTACAAAAACATTTAGTCATCATGTAAATATTATTATTATGTCTATGTATTTATTTATTATAGGCCTACGTATTATTGCTTTTCACAACGGATACACGTGTCACAATATACAGTTGTACATTTGTGCTAATGCGTCTCGGATGTGTTAATCATTATTCATGATTTTTGATCACTAAAGTGATTTTTATTTTGAAATTTAAAGCGTGTTAACGTGCCAAAAGTTATTAGTTTTGTGTGTTTTGTGTTAGGTAAATTTCAACGTGTATTTTTCATATCTTTTGTTTTATTTTAATATGTCTTCCCGGAAAAATAAAGCGGTAATTCATTCGGAAGTGCGACAAATTATTGCATCAGTTATAAAAAACTGTGATGAAGAATCGCGTAAAGGACTCGGAATTGGCTTAACCATTCGATTTTTTTTACCTCAGTAAAAAAATAATAATCCAAATGGATTATGATTTTTTTTACTGAGGTAAAAAAAATCATAATCATAATTTGCTACTAATTATTTAGGCCTATAAATTAATGTTATGAAATATATATTTTTTAATTTCCTTATTTTCTATGCTACGTACATATTTTAATTCCTGAGGACTGCCTGACTCAAACTGTAAATAATTACTAAATATTAATAAATACAATGAAAGAAAAGTAAAAGAGTTACTATATTATGGAATAAATTGAAATAATAAAACAAAAGGTTACTTTATAATGAAAAGAACATTATGATAAATGTTTTTTTTATGAATAGTATAATCTTTCATTGCATGCCGTAACAGAAATTCCTCACACGGATCACGAGCTGACGCGGCTGCTATACATTGTGCGATTGTTATATATATATTTCAGGTGTTATAACTGACATGTCCTATACTCTTCCTGGAGTCTCCTAGACGCACAAAAAAATTATTATTTTTACAACTATGTCCTTTTATAAACATCCCATTCTATTATTTATTGATCCTAAATAATAAACATTCGTTCTAAATAAGCCATAATACTAGGCCTAACCTATACAGTATAATACCGATTATCCGTGGTAATTGGGGGGATAACTATACCGGATAACCGGAAAACGCGGATAATACAACCCAATCGGTCAAGACCACCTACGTCATAAACAAAACCACCAGTTACGCGTATGTTTTATTCTACTGATTAATACATGTTAATACTATCGGATATCGGAAATAAATAAACAAATGGTATTGAAATAAAAATATTTACTACATAAATTTATATAAATCTTACCTTAAACTACGTAACAAAAAAAAATCACAAAAAATCTGTTATTTTACTTAGTTTCGATACGATACAAAGATACTACGATACGAAATTAGTTTATGTCTACGTTAATGAACCTGCTCATTGTTGTCGTAATCGAACAATATTATCGTAGTAAATCACAATGACGAAAATGTCGGGAGTTGAAAAGTTTTAATTTGTAAAAGTTATACAGTACATAAATAATTAATTTTTCTAGCCGGCCGCGTTGGCGTTGTTGGTAACGTGCTCGCCTCTCATCACGCGATCTTGGGTTCGAATCCAACTCGGGCATGGCATTTTTTCATACGTTACAAAAAATTAATTTCATCCTTCACCGTCTGCATTAGCAGCAATTTGCAAAACAGTCGGACGTTAAACCAAAATAAAAAAAAATTCTAGTGATCGCACGGTTAATCCAAACCCCGGTTAAACGATCCACGGAAAATCGGTACTCTACTGTATTTAGTATCCTTTTTGGTAATCACCAGTAAACTGGATTACTGCACTCTGACATTTCTAGTGATAGACCAGTTAGTCCGTGAGTTCCGTCGATGCGAGCTTATTATCAAGAGTAATAGGCTACTATAACTGTGAGTTTTATAACTACTATAACTTCTAACTGTGAGTTTTATGGTAATTTCAAAATGTTATTGTATTTTTAGGGTTTTCATATTTCATTATTTCCAGTAAAGTTACGTTAAATTGCAATTGAATTTTAAACAATTCACTTTGTTTAAATAATAATTACATTACTCGTTAGTTATTTAATGTTAGGGGTGATGAAGTGAATTTCATTAGTTAAGTGTTTGTGTTTTAACCCACCGGGTTGGTCTAGGGATAAAGTCGTCGCCAAAATCAGCTGTTTAACAGCTGATTTTCGGAGACGAAGGTTCCGAAATCCTAGTAAAGAAGTAAAGAAGTGAAGAAGTTCTTAGTAAAGAAGATCCTAGAAGGTTGAAATCCTAGTAAAGGTAGTTACTTTTATACGTATTTGAATACTAGACAGTGGTTACCGGTGTAGTTTGATGGTTAGGGTTCAATTAACCATACTCTCTCAGGAATGGTCGGCCTGGGTCTGTACAAGAGTACACAGTCTCATTTACACGTCATACACATCATCCTCATCTGATTGGGTCATGGGAAGTTGCTTATTGTTCTCAATTCAACTGATTGCAACGTACACACGTTAGGAATAAAACAAATAAAAAAAATATTGTATTACTTCATTATAATTGGTTTATTATTCATTTTGTAAATCTTTTAGTTGTAATAAATGCTTGTAATTGTAAACTTCGGTGTATTAATTATAATTATAATTATTAATTACCTAGATCCCGAAACGGACCTCACCGATAAGCGTCACAATAGTTTCGTTTCAGCAGCTATGTGCTGCAGTGTTATAATGAAAGGGATGTAGGCTATGTGCTAAAGCGGTACACCTTTGGCCGATCCGTCCTTCCGACGACTCCAGACTAAAAGGCGGCAGCGGCGGCGGCGTCGCGACGGCGCCCGACCCGGCATCCATTCGTACCGTCTACCCTCTGCAAGTTGTGGCACCCTCTATAAAAACTTTTACCTTTTGCCCGTAACATGCAAATCAATGAGTAAGGTTATTACTATTAGGCTAATGAAGCCAGACACGCGATTTAGCTGCAGTCACTAATACAGTAGCTACAACTGGCACAAAACGCGGACGATACCACCAGTCGATAGGGGCTACATTTTATAGCCCTATTTTGCCCTTTCTACTTTCTACTACTCTGCTACAACACACTCACTGAGAAACCATTCCAACCGATCACAACTACTCATTGCTCCCTCCTACTACAAGCAAAAAAACATCTGGTGTGAAACACTCACATAACTTTCTCTTGCCTATGCAAATAATTAACAATAAACCTAACATTAGTAATAAAAAATTATAAATAAAACAAAACTAACCTCAAAAACATAACCTTATTTTAATCATGAGGGAAAGACGCAAAATGAAAATCGAACTCAGTTTGGCTTAAAAATACGGAAAATCACTCTTTCACGCTAAACTAGGCTCTGTAGACAAAAATGGTTAACATAAAAGTTGTAGATCTTTTAATTTTCTATAAATTTTATTATATACACTTTTGTCGTTAAATGCATACTACGGCCGAAATTTTAAACAAATCGATTTTTCACACGTTTTTGTGAGAAAAAAAACAGAAAATCGATAATTACCGCTTAACTTATGTTTGAAATAAAAGTTGTAGGTTTTAAATTCTCTACATTGTTTATTTATAAATTTTTGCGCTATAAAATATATTTAAGCCGTAATCTTAAAATAAACATAACACCCTCACCAAGAATTTCAGCAATTATGGCGCCTACCCTATCTTGCAGAGAATAAAAAAATTCAGTAAACCAGACGATTTATAAAAAAATCGTAAGACGTTTTTGAGAAAATCGCAAAAAAGTGAAAAATTACACGAATAAACTACTACTTCCGGTTGACCGATTTTGATAAAAATGTTCGTGTCGGGTCCGGTAGTGGTATGTAACTTAAATTCCAAGTTTCAAGTTCTTACGATGTTCCGTTCTTGAGATAATTTGTACACACACAGACCAATCGCTAAAAACAAGTGTTGTGTGGGTTGAGGGGGTCTGTTTAAGTGTATATTCGGGTGAAGAGTGTAGCCTATTTGTTAAAATCGACAAGAAAACAATACTTTCCTTCCTATATTTTATATTCATATATGCAAGAGAAAGTAAAAATCTGTACAATCCACATACCCTGCCCTCCCCTACCAAAGCACCCATCATCTCATTACCGAACCTCTACTAGGTAGAAAGTAAATGCGATGTTATAGACATAAAGGGGTAGTAGTAAGTGAATGTTTAAGGGTTGACCTATTTTCCTATAAAAACTTATCTATCAATAACTCATTCTATTTTAAGAAAAACCCTCACCACAACCCCAAACCCCAGACCGCTACACCTGACGGGTAACCCAGTTGGGATTCAACCCTTACACTAATTTATCATATTCTACTCGTACATTATATAAAAATCTGGTGTGAAACACTCACACAACTTTCCCTTGCCAGTGCAAATAATTAACAATAAACCTAACATTAGTAATAAAACATAAGAAATAAACAAAAAACTAACCTCAATAAACATAACCTAATTTTAATCATGAGTGAAAGACGCAAAATGAAAATCAACCTCAGTTTGGCTTAGAAATACGGAAAATCACTCTTTCTCTCTAAACTAGGCTCTGTAGACAAAAATGCTCCGAATAAAAGTTGCAGATCTTTTAATTTTCTATAAATTTAATTATATACAATTTTGTCGTAAAATGCATACTACGGCCGAAATTTAAAAAAAAATCGATTTTTCACACGTTTTCGTGAGAAAAAACAGAAAATCGCAAATTACCGCTAAACTAAGCGTTATAAAAAAAATTGTTTGAAATAAAAGTTGTAGGATTTTAAATTCTCTACAATTTTTATTATATAAAGTTTTGCGCTAAAATGCATATTAAAGCCGTAATCTTAAAAAAACAACGTTTTTACGTGAAAACACCCTCACCAAGAATTTCAGCACACATGACGCCTACCCTATCTTGTAGAGAATAAAAGATTTAGTAAACCAGGCGATTTTTAAAAAAATCGTAGGACCAGTTTTTGAGAAAATCACAAAAAAGTGAAAAATTACACGAATAAACTACTACTTCCGGTTAACCGATTTTGATAAAAAATTTCGTGTCGGGTCCGGTAAGGGTATGTAACTTAAGTTTCAAGTTTCAAGTTTGTACGACGTTCCGTTCTTGAGATATTTTGTACACACCCGCGCGCGCGCGCACACACACACACACACACGCACACACACACAGACCAATCGCTAAAAACATGTTTGTGTGGGTTGAGGGGGTCTGAAAACGTATAGATCCGGTGTAGAGTGTATTTGTTGTGATGGACATGAAAACAATACTTTCCTTCCTATATATTCATATAGGCAAGAGAAAGTAAAAATGTGCGGTGAAAAATTCACATGAATCTTTTGCCAATGTACAGAATGAACAATATAACGTAATTTTAATTAATTATATGAATGAATGACAAGGCTAAATGGAAATCAACCTCCATTCTACTTATAGTTCAGCCGCTCTAAGTTTGCTCCTACTGTCAACAAACCAAAACCAGCTACTACAGGGTGCACGCTAGAGTCCGTGACTTTATGGATGTCATATTCCTATTAAGTTAACTATTTTTTAAATTATAAGTACTTAAAGTACTAAAAAAAATCAGTCATGATATGATGTAGGCCTAACAATTTAATTTAGAAAAATACTTTTAAAAGTATTTTGTATTTAAATACTTTTTAAATTATTTAGTTGTTACTTTTTAATCAGCGTGTACACATTTTGATACAATGCGCATTCTCAGTGACGTCATTATTTGTTTACATTAAGAGCAAACTTAGAACGGCTGAAATATAAATATACGTGAAATCACTAATTTTACGCTTATCTAAGCTATGTGCCCAACCGGGTTTGTCAAGAGGCAAAGACGTCGCCACGAGTGAGCAGTTGATTTTCAAATACAACGACGGTACCTTTGTATGCTAGTAAAGGTAGATTCTTTTATTTGGATTTGAATAGTGCACACTGGTTAGAGGTGTACTTTTATGGTTGGGGTTCAATAATTGACCATACTCAGTGAGTGTGTCTGTAGAAGACTTCTTCTTCTCATGGTGCATATCCGTTTCGGATGTTTGCGATCAGCAAGGCTATTTCTACTTTGTCTGTCGCTATTCTGAACAACTCGTTGGAGATCTTCCCACCCACACGACGCCCTCAGATTCTGCAGCCAATATACTCTCCTACGCCCCGGTCCTCGTCTTCCGCTCACCTTCCCCTGTATTATGGTTTGAAGCAGAGCATACCTTCCCTCGTTCCTCATAATATGGCCAAAGTACTGCAACTTCCGAATCTTGACAGTGTCCATAATTTCCTTCTCTTTCTTCATTCTTTGAAGGACTTGGATGTTTGTAATGCGGTCCCTCCATGATATTCGCAACATTCTGCGATATAACCACATTTCAAAGGCTTCCAGCTTCTTCGTGATAGCTGCGTTGAGTGTCCATGATTCGACGCCGTACAACAAGATCGAAAATATGTAACATCTGAGCATGCGCATCTTGATGTCTAAATGCAAATCATGGCATTTGAAAATCTTGCTCATACTGTTGAAGGCAGCTCGTGCTTTCCCGATTCTGCACCTGATCTCTTGAGTTTTATCCCACTGTTCATTTATCATGGTGTCTGTGTCACCCTTTCTACAGATTGGTCGTGGACATAAAGGTTGGCATTGGTGAAGTTTTCCTTATTGACCACCATAAACTTGCTATTATTACTGTTTATGTAGAATTACTGTGTAGAAGACTACACAGTCTCATTTACACGTCATACACATTATCATCCTCATCTCATTGCTTATTGTTCTCAATAGAACAGATTGCAACGTACACACATTAAGTATTTAAAAATTTAAAAAAAAAATCTGGTGTGAAACACTCACACGACTTTCTCTTGCCAATGAAAATAATGGACAATATGACCTAAGATTGGTAATAAACATTCGAAATAAACAAAAAAACTAACTTCAAAAAACATAACCTTATTTTAATCATGAGTGAATGATGCCAAATGAAAATCTACCTCAGTTTGGCTTAATAATACGGAAAATCACTCTTTCACGCTAAACTAGGCTCTGTAGAGAAAAATGCTCTAAATAAAAGTTGTAGATCTTTATATTTCCTAAAAATTTGATTACACACTTTTGTCGTAAAATGAATATTAAGGCCGAAATTTTTAAAAATTAATTATTTTTGTTACAAATTTTCATGAAAAGAAAAAACAGAAAATCACTAATTATCGCTCATCAAAGCATTACACAAAAATATTTGTAATAAAAGTTGTAGGTTTTTTTAATTTTCTACAACTTTTACACTAAAATTGATATTAAGCCTAAAGCCCCAATCTAAACAGAAATTTTTTTTACGAGAGTACAGCCTCCCCAAGAATTTCAGCAGACATGGCGCCTAACCTATATTGTAGAGTGTAATAAAAAAACGTAGTAAATGAGGTGATTTTTTTAAAAAATCACAGCCATTTTTGAGAAAATCGCAACAAAGTGAAAAATGACGAATAAACTACTACTTCCGGTTGACCGTTTTTGATGAAAAATGTTCGTGTCGGGTCCACTAGCAGTATCTAACTTAAGTTTCAAGTTTCAACTTTGGTCGATGTTCCGCTCTTGAGATATTTTCATGACACGCACGCACACAAACACAAACATACAGACCATTCGCAAAATCATGTTTTTTTTGAGTTGGTGGGGTCTGAAAACGTGTACATTCCGTTGACAACTCGGTTTAGAAAAAAACTACATATAAACAATACTTTGTTTCCTATATACTCATCCAGACAAGA
Source organism: Catonia carolina (assembly GCA_035578175.1). Classification (NCBI taxonomy): domain Eukaryota; kingdom Metazoa; phylum Arthropoda; class Insecta; order Hemiptera; family Achilidae; genus Catonia; species Catonia carolina. The sequence continues at coordinate 1,072,987 of JAQMRL010000031.1, forward strand.
GAAAGTGAAAATATCCAGCAGAACAGCGAAAGAAACAGCAAGTATACTAACCAGAAATAAACTTAAATGAAACTTAACATCGTCAGAAAAGCGTATTTTTGAATTAATCCTGTCCAGCCTACGAAGCATAAAACTCTACAAAAAAGTGTGTTATTGAATGTCGATTTGTAGTCTCGTAATGGGCTACTGTAAATACACATATTTTTAAGCACACTTTCAGGCGACGAGTATGCAAATAGCATGTCGTACGTGCATTGTTGGTTCCGTTCATTCAATCTTCAGGCGCACTAGACAAGTAATGCATGTTGTTTTTACTTTCTCTTGCCTATATGAATATATAGGAAGGAAAGTATTGTTTTCATGTCGATTTTTCGAAATCGAGTTTTCACCGGATCTATACGTTTTCAGAACCCCTGAACCCAAAAAACATGTTTTTAGCGATTGGTCTGTGTGTGTGTCTGTGTGTGTGTGTGTGAGTGTGTGAACAGAATATCTCAAGAACGGAATATCGTACGAACATGAAACTTGAAACTTAAGTTACATATCACTACCGGACCCGACACGAACATTTTCATCAAAATCGGTCAACCGGAAGTAGTAGTTTATTCGTATAATTTTTCACTTTTTTGCGATTTTCTCAAAAACTGGTCCTACGATTTTTTTAAAAATCAACTGGTTTACTACATTTTTTATGCTCTACAATATAGGGTAGGCGCCATGTTTGCTGAAATTCTGCTTGAGGCTGTTTTTACGTAAAAACATTTTCTTTTTAAGATTGCGGCTTTAATATGCATATTAGCGCAAAATGTTATATTATAAAAGTTGTAGAGAATGTAAAATTCTACAACTTTTATTTCAAACATTTTTTTGTATAACGCTTAGTTTAGCGGTAATTTGCGATTTTCTGTTTTTTTTCTCACGAAAACGTGAGAAAAATCGATTTTTTTAACATTTCGGTCTTAGTATGCATTTTACGACAAAAGTGTATATAATTAAATTTATAGAAAATTAAAAGATCTACAACTTTTGTTCAGAGCATTTTTTTATTATTTGTATTTGAAGGGTTCATAAACTACCGCAATAGTTTATTATAATTGTAACACACGCGCGCGTGCACACTGGTATAGATTTTTTGCACGCTTTTATACAAGTTTTCACCGGATATACACGTTTTCAGACCCCACCAACCCAAAAACATAAATGATTTTTACCGATCGATCTGTGTGTAAACGATTAAGCTTATTTATGTCAAGTACGAAATAGCGTGCAGAGTTTAAACTTGGAACGTAACTTAACTTATTACCGACAAAAAAACTTTCATCCAAATCGATTAAAGGAAAGCAGTAGTTTATTCGTGTCATTGTTAACTTTTTTGCCATTTTCTTAAAAACGGCTCCAACGATTTCTTTTAAAATCGCCTCATTTATTATATTTGTTGAACACTCTACAAGATAGGGTAGGCGACATGTTAACTGAAATTCTTGGGGAAATTGTGCTGTCGTAGAAAAAAATTGGATTTTTCAAGATTTCGACCTTAATTTGCATTTTTGCGCAAAAGTGTATATAATCAAATTTGTAGGAAATTTAAAAACCTACAACTTTTATTTTAAACATATCTTTGTGTAACGCTTAGTTTAACGGGTAATTAGTTATATTTCGTTTTATTTTTTCACGAAAATCTGTAAATAAATGGAGTTTTTGAAGATTTCGGCCTTAGTACGCACTCTGATATGTGAGTATACAATCACATTTATAGGAAATTAAAAGATCTACAACTTTTATTTGAAGCATTTTTCTCTACAGAGCCTAGTTTAGCGTGAAAGAGTGATTTTCCGTATTTTGAAGCCAAACTAAGTTTAGTTTTCATTTTGCATCAATCACTCATGATTAAAATTAGGCCGGCCGTATTGGCTTAGTTGGTAACGTGCTCGCCTCTCATCATGTGGTCTTGGGTTCGAAACCCATTCAGGCATTGCATATTTTCATACGTTACAGAAATTCATTTCATCCTTCACCGTCTGCATTAGCAGTCATTGCAGCAGAGTCGGACGTTAAACAAAAAAACAAAAACCTAAAATAAAAATTATTAAAATTAGGTTATGTTTTTTTACTTTCTCTTGCCTATATGAATATATAGGAAAGAAAGTATTGTTTTCATGTCGATCAAAACAAATCCAATTTTCACCAGATCTATACGTTTTCAGACCCCCTGAACCCAAAAAACATGTTTTTAGCGATTGGTCTGTGTGTGTGTCTGTATACAAAATATCTCAAGAACGGTAGTCTCAAGATCTCAAGATCATATGTACTTGAAACTTAAAACTTAAGTTACATACCACTACCGGACCCGACACGAACATTTTCATCAAAATCGGTCAACCGGAAATAGTAGTTTATTCGTGTAATTTTTCACTTTCTTGCGATTTTCTCAAAACTGGTCCTACGATTTTTTTAAAAATCGCCTGGTTTATTCAATTTTTTATTCTCTACAAGATAGGGTAGGCGCCATGTTTGCTGAAATTCTTGGTGAGGCTGTTTTCACGTAAAGAAATTGTTTTTTAAGATTACGGCTTAAATATAAATTTAGCACAGAAATTTATAATAAAAGTTGTAGAGAATTTAAAAACCTACAACTTTTATTTCAAACATTTTTTTGTATAACGCTTAGTTTAGCGGTAATTAGCGATTTTCTGTTTTTCTCACGAAAAATCGATTTTTTTAAGATTTCGGCCTTAGTATGCGTTTTATGACAAAAGTGTATATAATCAAATTTATAGAAAATTAAAATATCTACAACTTTTATTTAGAGAGCATGTTTTTCTACATTTTTTTTTTGTTTATTTCTAATGTTTTATTAATAATGTTAGGTTTATTGTTAATCAATTGCATTGGCAAGAAAAAGTTGTGTGTTTCACACCAGATTTTTGAGGTTAGTTTTGTCGTTTATTTCTAACGTTTTTGTTTTTACTAAAGTGTAAGTTAAACACTGTTCATTATTTGCAATGACAAGAGATAGTCGTGTGTGTTTTACATCAGATTTTTAATTTAATTTTCTTATATAGGGTAGTACATAATATGTTAGTTTCTCTGAGACAAAAACAAATAATCGATTATCATGTCGTTACAATCAGTTTATTGCACAGTGTAATAATAATTAACGGAGAGTCGATTAGTTATGCAAGAGAGAGACGGTTTATCGATTGTGCGTAGTATCGAAAAGAATGCTAATTGAAATGTAGGCCATACCACTAATACTACCACACACCAATAATACACTCACTATTAACTATTACAATCAATTACTTAAAATCGATATTTATTTCACTCATTAATAAAACTTTTTTTATTTTTTTTTATCCCTAATTTGCGTACGTTGCCATCTGTTCAATTTAGAACAATAAGCAACCCCATCACCCAATGAGATGAAGATGATGTGTATGACGTGTAAATAAGACTGTGTAGTCTTCTGCAGACCCAGGTCGACCATTCCTGAGAGAGTATGGTTAATTAAACCCCAACCATCAAAGTACACCGTTAACCACTGTCTAGTATTCAGATCCTTATAAAAGTAACTACCTTTACTAGGATTTGAACCAGGAACCTTTGGCCTTCGGGCCAGCCCAGTCAGTCAGCTGGTAGAAAGTCGCTATTATTTATTAAGTAACACCGGTTGGGCAAGCGAATTTGTATGGTGACCAGTTGACAGCCATCCATGAACAAACTCTACTGGAGGTCCCTGTTCAAACTCATGTCTAATCTACATTAAAAAAAAAATACAGCAAAAAGCAGCGATCAAATTGGGTAGCTGTCAACAATGTACAGTTCCCAATAACAAATAAAAGCTTAAAAAAAAACAACAGGGAAACCTTTGTCTCCGAAAATCAGCTGTTAAACAGCTGATTTTGGCGACGACTTTTTTCTAGACCAACCCGGTGGGTTAACATGTTGTTACAATCAGTTTAATGCCCAAAACGGGCAGGTGGAGTGTCATTTTAATTGCACTCTATCTGTGTAGTCCAGGGCTAAAAAAATTAATTCTGTTTCTTATATGACTGGACTATTTAAGAACAGAAGAGGTAGAGGTGTAAAAGACACTAGTCAGAGTTATCTCCTCTGAGAGTAATGAATTTCACTATGCAGCCAGACCCTGTGGTGAATGAAGTGAAGGTGTCATTTGCAGGGTGGAAAGTGAGTGCTTTTTGGAGGGCCTGGCATGCTGATAAGCATATTTTTTCTACTCAGTGATTTGTGGCAATGGTAAACCAACTTACTCCTCGTTTTTTACTTAGTAAATCCTCTAGAGGTCCAAACCAGCCTTTCGGCTGTTGACCTAAACAACAACAATCAGTTTATTGCACAGTGTAATAATAATTAACGGAGAGTCGATTAGTTATGCAAGAGAGAGACGGTTTATCGATTGTGCGTAGTATCGAAAAGAATGCTAATTGTAATGCAGGCCATACCACACACCAATACAATACATATATACTATTAACTATTACAATCAAATTACTTAAAAAATCGATAAATTTCACCCATTAATAAAACTTTCGTCGACGATACGTTTTCTACTATCACAGTAATTTACTGTTTTAATGTGGCCGTAAAAGTGTAATAAACAGTCGATTTAAATAATGTCAACTGATTTATTTATTACGCTGTTATTCGATAAATAGGTAGTAGGCACACGGCATACATTACACGCATTACTTTATTTGTACACCAACACAAAACTTTTTCTAACAGTTTAGTATTTATTTACAAACAATAGTAAAACCGCACTTATCCGGACCTCGCTCAACCGAAACGTATCCGATTTTTAAAAAAATCGTAGGAGCATTTTTGAAAAAATCGCAAAAAAGTGAAAAATTACACGAATAAACTACCACTTCCGGTTGACCGATTTTGATAAAAAATGTTCATGTCAGGTCCGGTAGTGGTATGTAACTTAAATTTCAAGTTTCAAGTTCGTACGATGTTCCGTTCTTGAGATATTCTGCACACACACGCGCGCGCGCACACACACACAGATCAATAGCTGAAAACATGTTTTTTTTTATTCAGGGGGTCTGAAAATGTGTAGATCCGGTGAAAACTCATTTTTTTAAAAATGGACATGAAAACAATACTTTCCTTCATATAGGCAAGAGAAGAGTTTGCCCATAACAGCCCATGACAGACAGATGGAGTATCAAATGATTTACACTCAATCTGTTCGTTGCAGGGCTAAAATAAATAGTACTGTTTCTTATCACATGGTCAGCCAATTAAATGACTGAATCATTTAAGAACAGAAGAGGTAGAGGTGTGTTAAGTGACACTAATCACAGTTATCTACTCTGAAAGTAATGAATTTCATTATACAGCCAGACCCTGGGGTGAATTAAATGAAGGTGTCATTTGCAGAGTGGAAAATATGTGCTTTTCAGAGGGCCCGGCATGCTGATAAGTGTACTTTTCCACTGAGTGAGTTGTGGCAATAGTAAACCACCTGACTCCTCGTTTTACTTAGTTAAAACCTCTACAGGTTCAAACCAGCCTACAGGCTGATCTCCTAAACAACGACAAGGCAAGAGAAAGTAAAAATTGTGTATCTCTAGGAAATTAGTGCAGTTTGCCACTACATTTTAAATGCAAACAAAGACAAAGTGAAATAATATGCATAACTACATAGTTAATAAAATAATGAATACTTTAGCACAATTTAACTGGAAACACAATAATTTTACTTTCCATGTTATTTGTTTCTTTTTATAAATTTCCTCTACAAAATAAATCAATTGTTCCCACGGTTCAAGGTTGAATATTCTACACTTGTTTCTCGACTGTCACTCTCTCTCCTCTTCATACTCTCTCACACCTTCGCTCTCTCTCTCTCTCTCCCCCTCTCACACACACGCACACACACACACGCTCGCACGCACGTACACACACACACACACATCTCTGTTACTACCGCATGCAGAAGCCTAAATACCCACCCACCCGCTTCAATGCGTTGCTGTAGATCAGGCGAGTTGACCTCCCTTATTAGTTTTTTTTTTACATACTACATACATGTGTATACTGTGCACAATTAGAACTGGCACAACTGTTGCTCTACGTGTACACACAGTTCCGCATAAAGTATATCCCCATAACCTATTCTTTCAACAAGGTCTACAAATTTTAAAGTACGTAAATACCTACAACTTTAATTCAATGTACAAACATACAAATAATTATTTCATTTTAAAATGCGTATTTAATCTGTCCTAGTAAAAATTTAAATTATAAAATGACAACAAGTAAACTTCAAAAACTCACTAAACTATAATCTACAGATGCACACAACTAAACAAATTGGTCTGAATATTATTATTAATATTATTATTAGAGGAGGCATTTTTAAGGAACTTATAGGGAGCGAATTGGACACACATTCGAAGCTGGCTTTCCTGTTGAGTAGATTTTCATTGAAAACAATTGACGAGGTGTGTTATTTCGTGGTGTCAATGTTGAATATGAGGGCTTTTGCGGCGGAAATGATAGACTGATTTGCTATACCGTCGCGCCAGGACTGATGTGATTTAATTTTGTTTTTATGAACTTAATGTTTAAATTAATTAATTTTTATGAATACTTTACTTTACTTACTTTATTCGGCTCTACAGTCCTGGGTGAACTTTGGCCTCCTCTACATGTCGCCTCCAGATATCGCGTTCCTGGGCCCTCCTCCGCCAGTTTGACACTCTCAGCCTACGAAGATCATCCACCACGTCGTTCAGCCATCTTCTCCTTGGTCGTCCTCTTCCTCTTGTTCCAATCATCATTTCATCCATCATTCGCAATGGGCCTCTCTCCTCACTCATTCTCACTACATGACCCAACCATTCAATTCGTCTTGCCTTTATGGAACGTACTATATTTTCTCTTCCAATTGCTTCGTCAATCTCATTATTACGCCTAGCTCTCCAGTTTCCTCCATCGCATATTGGTCCCCATATCCTTCTGAACATCCTTCTTTCAAACGACCTCAACGCTCTCTCATCCTTACTCAAAATTGTCCATGTTTCAGCACCATACGTCACAACCGGTTTTACTAATGTCCTATACATCTTTTCCTTTGTTCTTCGGGATATTAATCTACTTTTGAAAATTTTCTGATTGGCATAATATGCACGACTGCCCATCATAATTCTGTTACATATTTCAAGACTGGTTCTGTTATCTGCCGTCAGCATCACCCCAAGATATTTGAACTTACTGACGCCTTCCACTTCGCAACCATCGGCAATTTTCAATCTGTTCACCTGTCTTCTTTGTTCATTTGCAGACATTCTCATGTACTTGGTTTTATCAATATTTATCTCTAGGCCCAGCTTTCTAGCTTCATCCCTCAGTGTGCAAAAAAGTTCTTTAAGGCTGTCCTTATTCCTTGACATCAAAACTACATCGTCTGCATAGGCCAGGACTTGACACATTCTATTAACTATTGTCCCTCTCAGACCTAGCTTTCGAATTACTACCTCCAGCACTAAATTAAAGAGTGTAGCTGAGAGTGCATCTCCCTGCCTGACACCGGTTGTAACGTTGAAACTTGGACTTAGTTTGTTTCCAATCTTAACCTGAGCTGTTGTACCATCCATTGTCAAACTCACAAGATTGACGAGCTTTCTTGGGATTCCAAACTCTATCAGTATTCTTTTCATTTTGCCTCTCTTAACGCTGTCAAATGCTTGTCGAAAATCAACAAAAAGCATGTGCAGATCTGTGTTGTATTCAAAGCATTTCTCCATGATTTGTTTAATTGAAAAGACCTGATCGGTAGTACTTCTGCCTTGCCTGAAGCCGCATTGATGGTCACCCATTACTTCCTCAGCATACGCTCCCATTCGCTTCAACACCAGAGCAGAGAACAATTTGTATGATGTGGAGAGCAGTGTTATACCTCTGTAATTGTTACATACCATTTTATCACCTTTTTTGTGTATGGGGCATATTACACCTTTGGTCCATTCTTCAGGCATCTTTTCTTGCTCCCATATCCACATTATTAGGGTATGCATAGCTCCTACAATCTTTTTTCCACCATACTTTATGAGCTCAACCGGTATTGAGTCTCCCCCTGGTGCTTTGTTGTTTTTACTCTTTTTAATCAATTCTTCTACTTCTTGAAGACTTGGGGGAGGCAGCAAGGGTTCTGCACTGGCATAACTAGTTTGTTCCACCTCATCATTTTCCTCTCTGTTCAATACATGTCTAAAATGATCAGCCCATCGGTCCACTATGTCGTTCTCTTCACCTAGTACTCTTCCATTACGATCTTTACAGGCAATTAAATTAGGCTGGAATCCTTTCTTCATTCTTTTAACAGCCTGATAAAATTTTCTGCTTTCGTTTTGCTCATTTGCCACTTCTATGTTTTCAATGAGCTTCTTCATATAGTCTCTTTTTTTCTTTCTACACAGTTTGTTGGCTGTTTTTCGACTCTCCAAATACTTAGCACGGTTTCTTCTGGTGTCTCTTTGGACCATCACCTTCCTATCTTCGTTTTTCTGTTTGATGGCTTCCTTATGAATACTTTACTATGTGTTAAATTGTGGAATTTTAATGTATTGAAATTTAAATTTTAATGTCTTGTAGCAACTCTATTTGTATGGGTATATGCCCGAACACAAATTATTGTATAAATAAAAAATAAAAATAAAAAATATTATTATTATTTTCGTATATTCCCCTTAAGGAGAGCGCTAAAAACACAAAAATCTAGCTCTTGGTGGTGTCTCTGTTCCTCCTTTTCGCTTCCCAAAAACCTTTCATCCTCTCACTTTGCGCCTTCTTCTCATCGTCTGTCCATTTTCGTCCATTTCTTTTGGCTTTTGATCCGAACTGAATTTCCTGGTTTCTGATTTTTCACCACAAATTTTACGATCGTGAATGTCTTCCATTGTGATGCACAATTCTTGCAGGTCTTCCATGGTTTCTTTGTACCAAGAGGTGCCCAACTGAAGTGGAAATTATGTTTAATATTCTTTTTGTCAGTCTGGTGTCACTCATTCTGGCTATATGTGTAAAAAAAAAACTCACTGCGTTTTCTGATGAATGTCTTGATGGTTTCAGTATGCCTGTATAGTTCTTCTATGGGTCTTTTTTGCCAAATATATTGTCTGAACATATTTATAACGAACAGAAAATCATATTTATGAAAACAAATTAGTCGCATCATTATGTCTGACAGATTATTAAGAACAACAGTGAAAAGATAGCGTAGTGACCGTGGGTGGGTCGCACGTTACGGTAGCGATTGTATACTTTAGTGACTGTGCCGTCGTTGCATGGCGAGGGGCGAAGAGTGGAGTGGAGTAGATAAACACCGAAGCTGCTTGCGCTAATTCAAATTGTCCAACGTATACACGACGTTTTATACGATTTAATACATTATACATTAAAAAATTGCCCATAACAGACAGGTGGAGTGTCAAATTATTTACACTCAATTTGTTCGTTACAGGGCTAAAATAAATAGTTGTGTTTCTTATCACATGGTCAGCCAATTAAATGACTGAATCATTTAAGAACAGAAGAGGTAGAGGTGTAAAAGACACTAATCAGAGTTATTGTCTCTGAAAGTAATGAATTTCATTATACAGCCAGACCCTGTGGTCAATGAAATGAAGGTGTCATTTGCAGAGTGGAAAATATGTGCTTTTCAGAGGGCTCGGCATGCTGATAAGCGTACTTTTCCATTCAGTGAGGAAGGCAACGGTAAACCACCTGACTCCTCGTTTTACTTAGTAAAACCTCTACAGGTTCAAAAACCAGCCTACAGGCTGATGACCTAAACAACAACAACAACATTAAAAAAAAACCTGGCGTAAAACACTCACACGACTTTCTTTTGCCATGTACGAGGTGTGATTGGAAAGTTTTAAGAATGGATTTGGTACTGCTTATTTGTTTGGCGGGTGGGTACACAGAGAGTGTGGAGTGAGTCATTGCCTTGTCCTTGAACGTACTCTGACAGGAAACTGCATTTCCTTTATTCAGTTGGCTGTGGCAGCTGGTTGGGTGCGGGTCTGTTAGTGCTTGTTGCCGGATTCTGTCTGCGTGAAAATGGACGTAAAAACGGAGCAACGAGTTTGTGTGACATTTTGTTTCAAAACCGGGAAATCAGCTTCAGAGACTTACGAACTATTAAAAACAACTTTTGAAAGTAATTGTATGAGCCAGTCAAATGTTTTTGTCTGGTTCAACAGGTTTAAAAATGGCCGCGAGTCATTTTAAGATGAACCACGGTCCGGTCGTCCTTCCACCTCAAAAACGAATTGAAATGTTGTGAAAGTTCGCGACTTAGTGCGCTCTGATCGTAGACTTACAATAATAAGGGAGATGGCTGATGAACTTTTTTTTTTTTGAAAAAATCCCCATTTTTCACATACATCGTCATTTTTCAACATCTATTTCACGGCCCGTTGGCTAAGTGGTTACGGCAAGTGGCTTCTACGCCGGGGTCCCGGGTTTGATTCCCGGTCAGGTCTGGCATTTTTTCATCACTCATCTTCATTGTCATCATTATCCACCCTCTGCATTACCAGAAATTGCAAAACAGTCAGACGTAAAAAAAAACTAAACATTTTTAACACCGAATAGCATGTATACAGCTCTCCAATTTCCATCAGTATATTTGTATGTTGTTGTTGTTGTTTAGGTCATCAGCCTGTAGAGGCTGGTTTGAACCTCTAGAGGCTTTACTAAGTAACAGCGAGGAGTAAGGTGGTTTACCATTGCCACAACTCACTCAGTGGAAAAGTACACTTATCAGCATGCCAGGCCCTCTGAAAAGCATATACTTTCCACTCTGCAAACGACACTTTCACTTCATTCACCACAGGGTCCAACTGTATAATGAAATGCATTACTTTCAGAGGAGATAACTGTGATTAGTGTCACAATACACCTCTACCTCTTCTCTTCTTCAATGATTCAGTCATTTAATTGGGTGACCACGTGATAAGAAACAGAACTATTTATTTTAGCCCTGCAACTAACAGATTGAGTGTAAATAATTTGACACTACTTGTATGTAATGATTTCAAAAAGTTGAGTTAGGTAAGTCCGTTTCGGTTTTTAACCTCTCATTGTTTCTGTACAACGTGTAAGCCTACTGGCACCACCACCAATATAATGAAGTAGAGAACTCATCATTTCCCCCTTTCGTTTTGTTATTTTCTTGTTTATTTTTTTTTTCAATAGAAATAGATAATTATATCCGTTTCCGGTCACACGTAATTGAATTCCATTTCAAGGCAAGGGATAAAATTCTATTACGCATAGCCCCACAGCAGCTACTGTTGGGAATTATACTTTTCTTTCCAATTTCAAACGTGGTAAATAGGCGGCTTCCGTAGCGTAATGGTAGCACGCTAACCTACAACACTAAGGTGACCCAGGTTCGATTCCCAGCTGGGGTCTGAATATTTAAACATGTTAAAAACCCACCGTTACAGTAGGAAAACCTACAGCAGTCGCTTACCAAAAAACCAAAAAAGACCAAAACCAAACAGACCAAAAAACTGCAACAGATAGCAACAAACGGTTTTCGGATTTGTAATCTACACAAAAACATACAGGGCCAAGATTGGGTTTGAATTTCCTGTTTCAACCGGAAGTCAGGGTATCAAAGTGGGAATTTGTAAACAAAAATAATGTCATTTAAATTCCTGTTCAAAAGTAGATACAGAAATCACTAATGGTCTTTTATCATAGTTCAAAGGTAAGCCTTTTTACTTTCTCTTGCCTGTATGAATATATTATTATAGAAGGCAACTATTGTTTTCGTGTAGATTCCAACAAATTGAGTTTTCACCGGATCTACACGTTTTCAGACCCCCTGAACCAACAAAACATCTTTTAAGCGATTGGCCTGTGTGTGAGTGCGCGCGCGCGCGCGAGTGCGTGCGTGCGTGTACAGAATATCTCAAGAACGGAACATCGTACGAACTTTAAGTTACATACCACTATCGGACCCGACACGAACATTTCCATCAAAATCGGTCAACCGGAAGTAGTAGTTTATTCGTGTCATTGTTCAATTTTTTGAGATTTTCTCTAAAACCGCTCCTACGATTTTTTTAAAAATAGCTTGGTTTACTAAATGTTTTATGCTCTACAAAAGACAAAGTAGGCGCCATGTTTTCTGAAATTTTGGTGAGGCTGATTTCACGTAAAAAAATTGTTTTTTTTTTAAGATAGCGCCTACCCATTAATAAAATAAATGTCTTAAAAATGTAGCAAATGAGGCGATTTAAAAAAAATCGTAGGAGCCGTTTCTGGAAAAAATCGGAAAAAGTGAAAAATGACACGAATAAATTACTACTTACGGTTGACCGATTTTGATGAAAATGTACGTGTCGAGACCGGTAGTAGTATCTAACTAAAGTTTCAAGTTTCAAGCCCGTACGATGTTCCGTTCGTGAGATATTCTGTTCACACACACACACACACATAAAAAAAACATTTTCACGTAAAAAAATTGTTTTTTTTAAGATTGCGGCTAAGATAGCGCATACCCATAAATAAAAAATGTCTTAAAAATGTAGTAAATGAGGCGATTTAAAAAATAAAATAAAAAAAACGTCAAAATAACATGTTTTTTGGGTTCAGGGGGTCTGAAGACGCATAGATCCGATGAAAACTAGATTTCTAAAATTCGACATGAAAACAGTACTTTCCTTCCTATATATTAATATAGACAAGAGAAAGTAAAAAAGTAAATCATAATCAATTCATCCGGTCGAAAGCTACGGTCACACAGACAAGAGACACACGGTAAATTTACAACTCACACTGTCTTCGTCGGTGTTTAAAAAGAACACCCGAAGATACAAACTGTTTTTGCAGTTTTTATCCCCCCCAAAAACAAAAATTAAAAATATCTCGAACCCTTACGTTATTTCCTAAACGTTACCAGTTTGGATAAACACATCTATTTTTGAATGACAAACGATAAATTCATATTTTTCTTTTTGTTTTAAAACTTCAAGTTCGCATTAGACCACCCGTGAATGTAACAGTTGAAGAGTTTCCAGATTATAATCCTGGAATGCATTAGAGGATTACCTCTAATGCATTCCAGGATCATAATCTAAATACAGTAAAATCTCTCTATTGCGGATCTCTCTATTGCGGAAACCTCTCTTTTGCGGCATTATTTGCCGACCCCGACCCTTTCGTATATTACGGTAATGTATTTAACTCTCTTTGTAGCGGCACAAAAATCTCTCTATAGCGGCTAACAATGAGTCAACTTTTAAGCTCCCACTCCCTCGCAATCGTCGGTGGGGAATACCTATAGCCCAAAACAATGAGGAAGAAAGTGAAGATGATGATGATGAAATGGAAACAGAAATATTGCCCCCCTCAAGTAAACAGGCACTAGACGCTATTCGTATTGTTTCCACGTACTGTCATTGCCACAATATAGATGAAAATTTACAACAACAAGTTTTAAACATTGAAAATAAGATTGAAGACATGTTTTACGAACTGAAAACCAAACAAACAAAAATGACAACTTATTTTACAAAATGAAATGTACTTTACAGTCGTTGTTCCTTAACAACGAAAATATATATACTGTACTGTTTTTGTTTTGTTTGTGTAGCCTATGTTTTATGAGATTTTAATTGTATGTATGTATTTTAAGTAAGTAATTTAAATATTTCACTGTATTGAAGTAATCTACTGTATTAAACATTCGTCATAAAGTAATCTATTTAGTAGTTTTTCAAAGTAAACTTATTGCATGCACCTTTCACATATGTACATGAGTTTTTAGTACAGAAAAATTAGTACTTCAACTTCCCTCCCCCCATTAATTACTCGCTCTCTCTATAACGGAACTCTCTTTATAGCGGCGGAACCTCATGGTCCCTTCAATTCCGCTATAGAGAGATTTTACTGTAGTTATATAATAACACTATATAACCTATAATCTATATTCTATAGGGGTAAAGTAAACTGGACTTTACCCCTATATTCTATATCACATCTATAGGCCTACTAATCTATATGTTGTCATATGTTAGGTCAACAGCCGAAAGGCTGGTTTGAACGTGTAGAGGTTTTACTAAGTAACAACGAGGAGTCAGCTGGTTTACCATTGCCCCTTACTCACTGAGTTGGAAAAGTACGCTTATCAGCATGCCGGGCCCTCTGAAAAGCACATATTTTCCACTCTGCAATTGACACCTTCACTTCATTCACCACAGGGTCCAACTGTATAATGAAATTCATTACTTTCAGAGGAGGAGATAACTGTGATTAGTGTCACCTAACACACCTCTACCTCTTCTCTTATTAAATGATTCACTCATTTAATTGGGTGACCATGTGATAAAAAAACAGAACTATTTATTTTAGCCCTGCAAGTAACAGATTGAGTGTAAATAATATGACACTCCACCTGTCATCTGTTATGGGCAGACTAATCTATATAGGTACTCGTATAACATAATCTATCAAAATACGAGTTATATTTTGCAGCTAATTATCATGTGTTCTCTTTCACTTTTTTACTTTCTCTTGCCTATATGAATATATAGGAAGGAAAGCATTGTTTTCATGTCGATTTTTCGAAATCGAGTTTTCACCGGATCTATACGTTTTCAGACCCCCTGAACCCAAAAAACATGTTTTTAGCGATTGGTCTGTGTGTGTGTCTCTCTCTCTCTGTGTGTGAACAGAATATCTCAAGAACAGAACATCGTACGAACTTGAAACTTGAAACTTAAGTTACATATCACTACCGGACCCGACACGAACATTTTCATCAAAATCGGTCAACCGGAAGTAGTAGTTTATTCGTATAATTTTTCACTTTTTTGCGATTTTCTCAAAAACTGGTCCTACGATTTTTTTTAAAATCAACTGGTTTACTACATTTTTTATGCTCTACAATATAGGGTAGGCGCCATGTTTGCTGAAATTCTGCTTGAGGCTGTTTTTACGTAAAAACATTTTCTTTTTAAGATTGCGGCTTTAATATGCATTTTAGCGCAAAACGTTATATAATAAAAGTTGTAGAGAATGTAAAATTCTACAACTTTTATTTCAAACATTTGTTTGTATAACGCTTAGTTTAGCGGTAATTTGCGATTTTCTGTTTTTTTTTTCTCACGAAAACGTGAGAAAAATCGATTTTTTTAACATTTCGGTCTTAGTATGCATTTTACGACAAAAGTGTATATAATTAAATTTATAGAAAATTAAAAGATCTACAACTTTTGTTTAGAGCATTTTTCTCTACAGAGCCTAGTTTAGCGTGAAAGCGTGATTTTCCGTATTTTTAAGCCAAACTGAGTTCGATTGTCATTTTGCGTCATTCACTCATGATTAAAATAAGGTTATGTTTTTGAGGTTAGTTTTTTGTTCATTTCTAATGTTTTAATACTAATGTTAGGTTTATTGTTAATTATTTGCATTGGCAAGAGAAAGTTGTGTGAGTGTTTCACACCAGATTTTTCTTGAATCCCGTACATAGTCATTTTCGACACTTAAGGAGGTAGTCAACTCAAGAAGATGACTTTTTTTAATTTCGATTGTTTTTGAAGTTTAAAATTTTCTGAATCACAACATTTGTTTACTTTGTTTGTACGTTGACAAAAAGTTATAAAAACATCTGGTTTAAAATAAAGCTCCATAGCAAGGCGAGTGAAATTATTCCTTCAACTTTTCAGTTTTCCGGAAATGCCGTTTTTGCATGATTGTACATTCTTGGGAATTAAATATTTTGGGTTGTATTGGAGATATTTGGATGAATTATTGTTTTTTTTTCAAATGTTCATAATTTCTTGCTCTATTATCTGTAGAATGATTATTAAAAAAACCTTAATAGGGATTTAGTTAAAAAAATAATTGGTGAATACATAAAATAAATGTTTTTGAAAATTTGGTTTTTCTTCAATTAATTTCTTGTAAGAAAATATACAAACAAGCGCATACAACAGATAATAGACAGCAATTTTCTGTATTTTGTAGCTTAAAAATCATGTTGATATCTTTCTTGGTTCCTGAGATATTTGATTCGCCGTAAAAGCCCGCAGTTCCAACCTCACCCTTATATTAGGGGCTGTAATTAATTTTTTGGCTTAGTTCAAATGGTAGACCATTACTATTAAATTATTCTTTCATTTAAAACAAGTAATGATAAATTATAGCGAGAAGTTTTCATTTTCATTTTCTGGGTTGACTACCCCCCCTTAAGGAGCATTTTCTCAGCCAACTGTACACGGATAGGCCTATTAATGAAATTTCTGTACAACCTTTTTTTTATACCATTATTGCAATGTACTGAGTTGACATTACAGTAAATTTCTGTGTCTGAATATTGATTTTCCACTTAGATAGGCAATGATTATGCTTTTCAAAAGTGGTAATTTCAAAAAACATTTTCTTATCTTGATAACAATATAAATAAATATGCTACTAATTCTATGGGTATAGAACAGCGTGAAAAATAACCACAAAAAATCTGGTGTGAAACACTCACACAACTTTCTCTTGCCAATGCAAATAATGAACAATAAACCTAACATTATTAATAAAATATTAGAAATAAACAAAAACTAACCTCAAAAACATAAGCTTATTTTAATCATGAGTGAATGACGCAAAATGACAATCGAACTCAGTTTGGCTTAAAAATACGGAAAATCACGCTTTCACGCTAAACTAGGCTCTGTAGAGAAAAATGCTCTAAACAAAAGTTGTAGATCTTTTAATTTTCTATAAATTTAATTATATACACTTTTGTCGTAAAATGCATACTAAGACCGAAATGTTAAAAAAATCGATTTTTCTCACGTTTTCGTGAGAAAAAAAACAGAAAATCGCAAATTACCGCTAAACTAAGCGTTATACAAAAAAATGTTTGAAATAAAAGTTGTAGAATTTTACATTCTCTACAACTTTTATTATATAACGTATTGCGCTAAAATGCATATTAAAGCCGCAATCTTAAAAAGAAAATGTTTTTACGTAAAAACAGCCTCAAGCAGAATTTCAGCAAACATGGCGCCTACCCTATATTGTAGAGCATAAAAAATGTAGTAAACCAGTTGATTTTAAAAAAAATCGTAGGACTAGTTTTTGAGAAAATCGCAAAAAAGTGAAAAATTATACGAATAAACTACTACTTCCGGTTGACCGATTTTGATGAAAATGTTCGTGTCGCGTCCGGTAGTGGTATGTAACTTATATTTCAAGTTTCAAGTTCGTACGATGTTCCGTTCTTGAGATATTCTGTTCTCACACACACACACACACACACACACACACACACACACACGCACACACGCACGCGCGCGCGCGCGCACACACACACACACACAGACCAATCGCTAAAAACATGTTTTTTGGGTTCAGGGGGTCTGAAAACGTATAGATCCGGTGAAAACTCGATTTCTTTAAAATCGACATGAAAACAATACTTTCCTTCCTATATATTCATATAGGCAAGAGAAAGTAAAAATTGGCAGGATAAAAGTGTAATAATTTTCGAGAAAATGTTCCTTAAATTAACATTACGGAGATAGGCATTCCGAGTCCTCTTAAAATCGCTTAGCGATTTAAGAGCGTAATTATATGCCCTTAGATTGTGAAAAAATGATTAATCAGTAATTTCAATAGAAAAATAAGAATAAGGAATATAAAGAAAAAGAAGGTTAATGGAGGTAATAAAATAAGTTATATAGGTTATCTAAAACCTCAACTACATCCGTTATCCGTTACCCCTTTTACTCTCTCTTCACGGAGAGTGAGAGAGAGATGAAGTGATAATAAACCGAGATAACAGCAATCGGTACTCTGTTAACACAGGGTCGTGCCTTATCAGCCCGTCCATTTACTTATTACCAAGAGCACAGTACACTGACAACTCAGCCTTCATAGAGTACACAATCTGGAACGTACCATCTACAGTTCAGCCGTTCTTAGTTTGCTCCTTCTGTCAACAAACAAAAGCCACCTACTACAGGGTGCACGCTAGAGTCTGCGACTTTGCGGATGTTGTATTCCTATTAAGTTAACTATTTTTTAAATTATAAGTACTTAAAGTACTAAAAACATCAGTCATGATATGATGTAGGCCTAACAATTTCATTTACAAAAATACTTTTAAAAGTATTTTGTATTTAAATACTTTTGAAAGTTTTTTGTTGTTACTTTTTAACCAGCGTGTACACATTTTGATACAATGCGCATTCTCAGTGACGTCATTATTTGTTTACATTAGGAGCAAACTAAGAGAGGCTGGACTATACTTACTGCATCTTTCAAAATAGAGTAAAACTCATGTCACCGTCACCCCTTCTAATTAATCATTTACTGTGTTTTGCCGGCTTCAATACTTCTTCCGGCCTCTGTCGGCGCGGTAAGCCCTTTGACGGCATACCGACAAACCTTTCGGCTCACCACCGACAGAAGCCTTTGTAATCAAGGCCAAGCCAGTAGCCGCTCTCTTCCACAGCGCTCTCGGCGACTATATAAAGAGCGCTGCAATGAGCCGACCGATTCAATTCCGATCATAGAGTAATAAATCAAATTATTTACACTCAATCTGTTAGTTGCAGGGCTAAAATAAATAGTTGTGTTTCTTATCACATGGTCACCCAATTAAATGAGTGAATCATTTAAGAAGAGAAGAGGTAGAGGTGTACTGTGATACTAATCACAGTTATCTCCTCTCAAAGTAATGAATTTCATTATACAGTTGGACCCTGTGGTGAATAAAGTGAAAGTGTCATTTCAGAGTGGAAAATATGTGCTTTTCAAAGGGCCCGGCATGCTGATAAGCATGCTTTTCCACTCGGTGAGGAAGGCAATGGTAAACCACCTCACTCCTCGTTTTTACTTAGTAAAACCTCTAGAGGTTCAAACCAGCCTCTACAGGCTGATGACCTAAACAACAACAGAGTAATAAAGCATAGAGGGAGAACTCCCATATTAAAAAGTGTTATACAAAAAAATGTTACAAATAAAATTTCTAGGATTTTAAATTCGCTACATTTTGTATTATATAAATTTTTATGCTAAAATGCATATTAACGCCGTAATCTTAAAAACCAATTTTTTTTACGTGAAAACAGCCTCGCCAAGAATTTCAGCAAACATAGCGCCTACCCTATCTTGTAGGGTAGGTATTTGTATGCTCTACAATGTAGAGCATAACAAATTTAGTAAACATAGCGATTTAGAAAAAAATCGTAGGACCCATTTTTCAGAAAATCGCATAAAAATGAAAAACTACACGAATAAACAACTACTTCCGGTTGACCGATTTTGATGAAAATGTTCGTGTCGCGGCCGGTAGTAATATCTAAATTAAGTTTTATGTTTGAAGTTCGTACGATGTTCCGTTCTTGAGATATTCTGTTCGCACACACACACACACACACACACACACACAGTGACCAATACGTAAAAACATGTTGTTGTGTAGGTTGAGGGGGACTGTTTAGGTGTATATTCGGGTGAAGAGTGTATTTGTTAAAATCGACATGAAAACAATACTTTCCTTCCTGTTGTAGTTTAAATCATCAGCCTGTAGGCTGGTTTGAACCTGTAGAGGTTTTACTAAGTAACAACGAGGAGTCACGTGGTTTACCATTGCCACAACTCACTGAGTTGAAAGAGTATGCTTATCAGCATGCCAGGCCCTCTGAAAAGCACATATTTTCTACTCTGCAATTGACACCTTCACTTCATTCACCACAGGGTCTGGCTGTATAATGAAATCCATTACTTTCAGATAAAATAACTCTGATTAGTGTCTCAGTACACCTCTACCTCTTCTGTTTTTAAACGATTCAGTCATTTAATTGGCTGACCATGTGATAAGGAACAGAACTATTTATTTCAGCCCTGCAACAAACAGATTGAGTGAAAATATTTTGACACGGAGTGAGGTGGTTTACCATTGCCTTTCTCACTGGGTGGAAAAGTATGCTTATCAGCATGCCAGGCCCTCTGAACAGCACATATTTTCCACTGTGCAAATGACACCTTCACTTCATTCACCACAGGGTCCAACTGTATAATGGAATTCATTACTCTCAGAGGAGATAACTCTGATTAGTGTTTTTTACACCTCTACCTCTTCTGTTTTTAAACGATTCAGTCATTTAATTGGCTGACCATGTGTTGATAAGAAACAGAACTATTTATTTTAGCCATGCAACTAATAGATCGAGTGTATTTCCTTCCTATATATTCATATAGGCAAGAGAAAGTAAAAAAAAGGCGAGCACGTAATAGGGTATGAACCATTAAATAGGATAGCGTAAAGGGGTTTAGGGTAGAGAGAGGCACATAGCACATGGCACATTGATAAACCAACCCAATCGACTGACTACTCGACGACATGCTTCATAAAATATTCAACTAACCCCAACTATCTGTCTGGCACACACTACATACACGCACCGCACACCATTGTTATTAGGTAAGTAATCGACAAAATAACAAAATGACATATCATTTATCACAGCCACACCTCACTCACTCACCCCACACACTCTCTTTCACTCTCTCTATCTCTCCCTACCTCCCTCATTCTATCTCTTTCCCACTCCCTTCCCCTCCTTGGCCTCTCTCTCTCACTCTTTCTCTCCTTCCGTCCCACAATATATCTCTCTTCTCCACCCCTCTTTCTCACTCACTCACTCTCTCTCACTCCTTCTCTCTCTCCCCCTACCTCTCTCATTCTCTCTCTCTCCTTCCCTCCCTCAATCTATATCTCTCCCCTCTCGCTCCCATCCCCTCTCGCTCCCATCCCCTCTTTCTCACTCACTCTCTCTCTCTTCACCTCCCTCCATCGCCCCTCTTCATCCCATGCTGTTAACATGTTGGTCCGCGTTAGTCTTCTGTCGATGCAGAGACGACCAAGATACTTTATTCTATCGTTGAAATTTTTAAAATACTCGTATTTCAATTAACAACAAACTAAATCAACACATTTTTGAACTTTACTGTAATACTTTTTTCCCCCGAATGTGTGTACACGTTGCAATCTGTTCAATTTAGAACAATAAGCAACCCCATCACCCAATGAGATGAGGATGATGTGTATGAGGGAGGTGTAAATGAGACTGTGTAGTCTTCTACAGACACACTCACTGAGTATGGTTACCATCTAACTACACCCACAACCACAGTCTACCATTCAAAGCCAGTATAAAAGTAACTACTCGTCTCCGAAGATCAGCTGTTAAACAGCTAACTCGCGGCGGCGACGACGACGTTACCCCTAGAACAACCCGGTGGGTTAAATACTCTAATACTAAACAAATTTATTCTTAAAATTAATAATGACCCGCCGGGTTGTTCTTGAGGTAAAGTCGCCGCCACGAGTCAGCTGTTTTAACAGCTGATTTTTGGACACTCAAGTTCCTGGTTCAAATCCTAGTAATAATAGGTAATACTTTTATACTGGCTTTGAATGGTAGAGAGTGGTTGTGGGTGTAGTTAGATGGTAACCATACTCAGTGAGTGTGTCTGTAGAAGACTACAAAGTCTCATTTACACGTCATACACATCATCCTCTTCTCATTGGGTCATCTCATTGCTTATTGTTCTCAATTGAACAGACTGCAACTAAGACAAATTAGAAATAAAAACACATAAAAAAATCTGGTGTGAAACACTCACACAACTTTCTCTTGCCAATGCAAATAATGGCCAATATAACCTAACATTAGAAATAAAACATTAGAAATAAACAAAACAATAACGTCAAAAAACAAAACCTTATTTTAATCATGAGTGAAATACGCAACATGAAATTTGGCTTACAAATACCGAAAATCACTCTTTTACGCTTAACCAGACACTGTAGAGAAAAATGCTCTTAATAAATGATGTAGAGCTTTTAATTTCCTATAGCTTTGATTATATACACTTTTTGTCGTGAAGTGCATACTAAGGCCGAAATCTTAAAAAACGATTTTTCACACGTTTTCATGAGAAAAAAACAGAAAATCGCTAATTACCGCTAAACTAAGCGTTATACAAAAAAAGTTTGAGATAAAAGTTGTACGATTTTTAATTCTCTACAAATTTTATTAAATACATTTTTGTGCTAAAATGCATCTTAAAGCCGTAATCTTAAAAAACAACGTTTTTACGTGAAAACAGCCTCACCAAGAATATCAGCAAACATGACGCCTACCCTATCTTGTAGAGCATAAAAAATTGAGTAAACCAGGCGATTTTTTAAAAAATCGTAGGACCAGTTTTTGAGAAAATCACAAAAAAGTGAAAAATGACACGAATAAACTACTACTTCCGGTTGACCGATTTTGATGACAATGTTCGTGTCGGGTCCGGTAGTGGTATGTAACTTAAGTTTCAAGTTCTTACGATGTTCCGTTCGTTAGATATTCTGTTCACACACACACACACACACAGACCAATCGGTAAAAACATGTAGTGTGTGGGTGTGAGGGGGTCTGTTTAGGAGTATATTCGGGTGTTGAGTGTATTTGTTGTGATCGACATGAAAACAATACTTAACTTCCTATATATATTCATATAAGCAAGAGAAAGTAAAAATACCTCCTGTAGATATAATTGCTAGAACTAAGAAGTAGAACATAAGGGTAAACTTATTTCGGTAGTTAATTTAAAACCACTTAACGAACCTTACCACTAACAGGGTCGGGAGAGGAGCTAATGTAACGCAATATATTCACATTAACAGGGTCGGTACTACAGAGTCCACTAGTTTTCTTTTTTTTTATTACATTAAACCGAGAAATAAGGAAACTTCATTTTCTCTATAACAACGTTAAAGGCGGGTGGTAAGGGTGAAAGAGGAGGGGGTAGTAAATTCAAGTGGAAAAGCACCACCGAGTTTCATCCCCATTCTTTTTAATTCCACTAACCAACTTCAGTTCTGTTGTTCTCAACTCCTGGACGACCGCCCGGCACGACACCAGACACCCATTCCACCACACCCCGTCTTTTTTTTTTTTTGGATCGCTTTTAAAACCACCACAACTACCCCCTAAATAACAACGCCCTTACAGGAAAACACTAGACCACATCAACACTGCTACAACCAACGGGCGAAATAAAATCACAATCGATGAGCCGTAAAGGAACTAGGTTAAAATTTATTTTGTACATTCTCATTTCCCTCGATTTTTATTTTCAAACTACGCCAGATCGTACAAAAACACAAGGTATACATACTGAAGTAACGAGATTGCCTTTTGCATATGTACGGGCTGTGAGGAAGGGAAGTGAAATATTTGCAGTGCTGCCAATCTCAACAGTGAGACACTACTCATACATTTCACTACCGTGCAGTTTCTAGATACATTTTATAAGCTGTAACGAAGAAGTAAGGCCACGAGCGAACGTAGGTGCACGATAATACACTCTTGTACAATGAATACAAAAAAAATCTAGTATAAAACTCACACAACTTTCTCTTGCCAATGCAAATAATGAAAAATATAACATAAAATTAGTAGGAAAACATTAGAAACAAACAAAAAAAATAAAAGAATCTCAAAAAACATAGACTTATTTCAATCATGAGTAAATGATGCAACATAAAAACCAACCTTAGTTTGGTTTAATAATACAGAAAATAACTCTTTCACGCTAAACTAGGCTTTGTAGAGAAAACAATTTAAAAAAATCTGGTGTGAAACACTCACACAACTTTCTCTTGCCAATGTAAATAATTAACAAAAAACCTAACATTATTAATAAAACATTAGAAATGAACAAAAACTAACCTCAAAAACATAACCTTATTTTAATCATGAGTGAATGACGCAAAATGACAATCGAACTCAGTTTGGCTTAGAAATACGGAAAATCACTCTTTCTCTCTAAACTAGGCTCTGTAGAGAAAAATGCTTTAAATAAAAGTTGTAGATCTTTTAATTTTCTATAAATTTAATTATATACACTTTTGTCGAAAAATGCATAATAAGGCCGAAATGTTAAAAAAATCGATTTTTCTCACGTTTTCGTGAGAAAAAAAACAGAAAATCGCAAATTATCGCTAAACTAAGCGTTATACAAAAAAATGTTTGAAATAAAAGTTGTAGGTTTTTAAATTCTCTACAACTTTTATTATAAAAGTTTTTGCGCTAAAATTTATATTAAAGCCGTAATCTTAAAAAAACAACGTTTTTACGTGAAAACAGCCTCACCGAGAATTTCAGCAAACATGGCGCCTACCCTATCTTGTAGAGAATAAAAAATTGAGTAAAATAGGCGATTTTAAAAAAAATCGTAGGACCAGTTTTTGAGAAAATCGCAAAAAAGTGAAAAATTATACGAATAAACTACTACTTCCGGTTGACCGATTTTGATGAAAATGTTCGTGTCGCGTCCGGTAGTGGTATGTAACTTAAGTTTCAAGTTTCAAGTTCGTACGATGTTCCGTTCTTGAGATATTCTGTTCACACACACACACACACAGACCAATCGCTAAAAACATGTTTGTGTGGGTTCAGGGGGTCTGAAAACGTATAGATCCGGTGAAAACTCGATTTTGAAAAATCGACATGAAAACAATACTTTCCTTCCTATATATTCATATAGGCAAGAGAAAGTAATAAAAGAATCTCAAAAAACATAAACTTATTTCAATCATGAGTGAATGATGGAACATAAAAACCAACCTTAGTTTGGTTTAATAATACAGAAAATACCTCTTTCACGCTAAACTAGGCTTTGTAGAAAAAACAATTAAAAAAAAATCTGGTGTGAAACACTCACACAACTTTCTCTTGCCAATGCAAATGATTAATAATAAACCTAACATTATTAATAAAATATTAGAAATAAACAAAAACTAACCTCAAAAACATAACCTTATTTTAATCATGAGTGAATGACGCAAAATGACAATCGAACTCAGTTTGGCTTAAAAATACGGAAAATCACGCTTTCACGCTAAACTAGGCTCTGTAGAGAAAAATGCTCTAAACAAAAGTTGTAGATCTTTTAATTTTCTATAACTTTTATTATATACACTTTTGTCGTAAAATGCATACTAAGACCGAAATGTTAAAAAAATTGATTTTTCTCACGTTTTCGGGAGAAAAAAATCAGAAAATCGCAAATTACCGCTAAACTAAGCGTTATACAAAAAAATGTTTGAAACAAAAGTTGTAGGTTTTTAAATTCTCTACAACTTTTATTATATAAGTTTTTGCGCTAAAATTTATATTAAAGCCGTAATCTTAAAAAAACAACGTTTTTACGTGAAAACAGCCTCACCGAGAATTTCAGCAAACATGGCGCCTACCCTATCTTGTAGAGAATAAAAAATTGAGTAAAATAGGCGATTTTAAAAAAAATCGTAGGACCAGTTTTTGAGAAAACCGCAAAAAAGTGAAAAATTATACGAATAAACTACTACTTCCGGTTGACCGATTTTGATGAAAATGTTCGTGTCGCGTCCGGTAGTGGTATGTAACTTAAGTTTCAAGTTTCAAGTTCGTACGATGTTCCGTTCTTGAGATATTCTGTTCACACACACACACACACAGACCAATCGCTAAAAACATGTTTGTGTGGGTTCAGGGGGTCTGAAAACGTATAGATCCGGTGAAAACTCGATTTCGAAAAATCGACATGAAAACAATACTTTCCTTCCTATATCGTGGGTTGGAAGGTAAAAGGGGATAAGTCAGTTTATACAGTTTTCGGGTAATTGAAAAAAAACGGTTTCAATCACTCTGTTGAATGGTTTTCTTTGATTGCATATTTTTTTTAATATATAATAATTAGGTACTTTTGAAAGTAGTTGAAAAAAAAATTAGTATTTATATTACAAGGGCATAAATTGACTTACCTCTATTTACACATAAAGAAAATTGACTTAACCCATTTTGCACAGAACAATATTAAGTGTTACTGTTGTTGAGAAAACACTAGTAAATACAATTTTATAGCATAAATCTTTGTTTTCCTCTCATATAGTATATATTTTCACTTATTATTCAGTAATAAAAACAGAAAATTACTTAAATAAAAATTAAAATATAACTAGTACAGCAATAAAAAACTAAAATTTTGTATTATAATCCTATTCATCACTATCTTGTTCACCAACAACATCTGGAAGGAAGTTTCTTGATTTTTGTGAAGTCTTTAAATTTCTGTAGAGTCCTGGAATATTTCTGAAATAAATGAAAGTAAAGACAAAAGATCTTTCTTTTCTTCTGGTGTTATAGAAACGGGTCCATCATACGCTACGACTGGTACTAGAGCCTAATATTTCTGTTCGCCCTCGTCTTCTGAAATCTAACGATCGGAATGGAGTAGACTGTTCCAGTGTTGTCTTAAATTGAAATTTACCAGGATTTTCTTTCAGATAATATAGCCATTTTATGTTCCTCCAATTAACCTTTTGCTTCTCTTCATCAATTTTGCGAATTTGCAATGGTCTATTCTTCAGCAGCCCAGAAAACGAAAATAAATCTACTGTTTTCATCTCATACACTATAAATGGTGTCTTCTGGCTAGCGACTCTAACAAGTTGAATCCAATCCTGTGGGTGTTCAATAGGTGCACTGTTCTTTTTCATTTTTTCTATTAGACTGTGGTCACTGTCGCATTCTAAACGAGTATGTCCTGGTATCAGATATTTGTGACTGATTGATTTTAACGTTGGTGAATTTTGTAATGCCACCATGCACATGGTGCTGAAGTGGCTGTTACAATTCTGGCTCCCGCATGTATCACTGTACATGGTTATATGTTCAATATTTAGGGGTAGAGAGACCAAATATTTATAAACATATGATGAATTTCATTTCCACCCCTTGCAGCAACAGTCTTATCCCACATGTAACAAAAACCTTGACCATCGTCACACTCATGAACAGTTAGATTGAACACCCATAACTGCCGTTTATAAAAGCATAAAGAACATTGAAGATACGGTGTCGCAAGACACAGCTGTAGATCGAATGTTATGGTTCCTTTGAAGGATCAGTCTTTGACAACCGTCGATCATTTGCTTTAGCCTTATAAGCTGTGTCTGCAATTCCTGGAGAAAAGTTAATTGTTTCTGTATTCGGATTCTTTCATAATCAGTTTTACTCATATTTATTTCAATATGTAGTCGGTCCCATTTTTGACATGTGTCTTTATTTGGAGTCTTTATTGATAATTTCATTTCATGAAAAAGTTTCCAATAAATTTTTTCACTTACTGCATCTTCTCCAATTTTTTTCTTATACTCGTAACATAAACTAATAGTGTAATGCAAAGGCAGATACTTTGTAGAAGAGTCTCTACGAGTATAATGACTCTCATAAGATGGTAATGATTTCAAATGCTCATATACTAGCTTCAACCGATCTTGAAAAGTTTGTTACTATGAGTATGCATTTCTCACATGTCTTCATTCCCAATAATAACCGAGAGTGAAGCTCATTTCTTTCCTAATAAAACTTCAATGAATTTATTACCGATTAACTTGGAACTAGAAACAACAGATTAGAATAGGTTAGTTATGGAGGGAACTTTTTAGGAATCATGCATCAGCTGATATACAATGCCACCTAGATTGAATTGTGTTAATGAAGTTTAAAGAAAAACAAATATAATCATAATATTATTTCAGTACAAAATAAAGTAGACTTTAAGATAAAAAAAATTCATATTTCTTGCATAAAAATGTACCAAGGTTCTAGTGAAATATTAGCACAGTTAGACATTAGAAATATAGTATGTTTAAGGTTGTGTTTAAGGAGATAAGTCAAAAAAATTTCCAGTTTTGTTCCTTATTGCACAAGTTTCTTGAGCGTGTAAAAGGAGGTAAGTCAGTTTGCACTGACATAACCCTTTTTACTCATCAAAATTATTTAATATTTTAGATAACCCATTATGCACCCATTTCATTATAAAGTATTAGAGCATAAAACCAGACATATCTCCTTTTGCACATCTGCAGAGTGGTCTTGTGTATAACTTACCACAAAAAACACGTTTTCGTGAAATTGTGACTTATCCCCTTTTACACTCCGACCCACGATATATTCATATAGGCAAGAGAAAGTAATAAAGCTGTAAATCGATCTTTTTATTTCCTAAAAATTTCATTTTGTACACTTTTCTCGTTAATAGCATACTAACGCCGAAATCTTATAAAATCCGTTTAAACATTTTCATGAGGAAAAAACTGAAAATCACTAATTACCGTTGAACTAAGCATTGTACAAAGAAATGCTTAATATAAAAGTTGTAGATTTTAAGATTATCTACAATTTCTATTATACACACTTTTGCGCTGAAATGCATATTAAGGCCGTAATCTTAAAACTACTACTTCCGAAAAACCAATTTTGATGAAAATGTTCGTGTCGGGTCTTCTACAAGGTATCTAACTCAAGTTTCAAGTGCGTACGATTTTCCGTTCTTGAAATATTTTTGCGCGCGCGCGCACACACACACACACACACAGAGGCAGGCAGAGAGTGAGAGGGGAAAGGGGGCCAATCGCTAAAAACACGTTTTTTTGGGTTCAAAAAATCTGAGACGTGTAGATTTGGTGAAAACTCGATTTCTTATAATTGACATGAAAACAATACTTTCCTTACTATATATTCATATCGGCAAGAGAAGGTAAAAAAGTATAGACTTTCCCTTTTTCGTTGGGTAAATACATTAGAAAAACAAAATTAACAGAGTAAAAAACACTTTTAGGATAAATGAGAAAATATTGGAGTGATTACTTTTCGCACACCCTATACATGTAGTAAGTATAGCAGAGCGGCAGTAGATAAACATAATTTCATTTAATAATAAACGATGATGCGCTATTTCTTTTCTCGGTTAATTTTCCACACACAGTTTTTCCTCTTTACACAAAAGAAAACTCCGAATGAAAAGCAACGCCCATTAATCTTACCCCGTATTAAGGCCGCAATCTTAAAAACTACTACTTCCTCAAAACCAATTTTGATGAAAATGTTCGTGTCGGGTCCCCTAGTGGTGTCTATATATCAAGTTTCAAGTGCGTACGATGTTCCGTTCTTGAAAAAAAAATTTCACACATACACAAACAGAGAGAGAGGGGGCTAATATCTAAAAACATGTTTTTTGGGTTCAAGAAGTCTGAAACGTGTTGATTTGGTGAAAACTCGATTTCTTAAAATCGACATGAAAACAATACTATCCTTCCTATATATTGATATAGCCGGGAGAACTGCCCATAACGAACAGGTAAAGTGTCAAATTATTTACTCTCAATCTGTTCGTTGCAGGGCTAAAATAAATAGTTCTGTTTCTTATCACATGGTCAGCCAATTAGATGACTGAATCATTTAATAAGAGAAGAGGTAGAGGTGTACTGTGACACTAATCACAGTTATCTCCTCTCAAAGTAATGAATTTCATTATACAGTTGGACCCTCTGGTGAATGAAGTGAAGGTGTCATTTGCACAGTGGAAAATATGTACTTTAAAGGAAGCCCGGCATGCTGATAAGCGAACTTTTCCACTCGGTGAGGAAGGCATTGGTAACCAACCTTACTCCTCGTGTAACTTAGTAAAACCTCTACAGGTCCAAACCAGCCTTTTGGCTGATGACCTAAACAACAACAACAACAGCCAAGAGAAAGTAAAAAAGTATAGACTTTCCCTTCTCGTTGGGTAAATACATTAGAAAAACAAAAAAATCTGGTGTGAAACACTGACACAACTTTCTCTTGCCAATGCAAATAATTAACAATAAACCTAACATTAGTATTAAAACATTAGAAATGAACAAAAAACTAACCTCAAAAAACATTAGTAAAATACGCAAAATTAAAATCGACCTCAGTTTAGCTTAAAAATACGGAAAATCGCTCATTCACGCTAAACTAGGCACTGTACAAAAAATGCTTATAATAAAAGTTGCAGATCTTTTTATTTCCTATAAAATTTATTAAATACACTTTTATCGTAAAATGCATTCTAAGGCCGAAATCTTTAAAAAATAGATTTTCCACACGTTTTCGTGAGAAAAAAACAGAAAATTGCTAATTACCGCTAAACTATGCGTTATACAAAAAAATGTTTGAATTAAAAGTTGTAGAATTTTACATTCTCTACAACTTTTATTATATAACGTTTTGCGCTAAAATGCATATTAAAGCCGCAATCTTAAAAAGAAAATGTTTTAACGTAAAAACAGCCTCACCAAGAATTTCAGCAAACATGGCGCCTTCCCTATCTTGTAGAGAATAAAAAATGTAGTAAACCAGGCGATTTTAAAAAAAATCGTAGGACCAGTTTTTGAGAAAATCGCAAAAAAGTGAAAAATTATACGAATTATAATGACCGATTGACCGATTTTGATGAAAATGTTCGTGTCGGGTCCGGTAGTGGTATGTAACTTAAGTTTCAAGTTCGTACGATGTTCCGTTCTTGAGATATTCTGTTCACACACACACACACACTCACAGACACACACACACACACACACAGACCAATCGCTAAAAACAAGTTTGTGTGGGTTCAGGGGGTCTGTAAACGTATAGATCCGGTGAAAACTCGATTTCTTTAAAATGGACATGAAAACAATACTTTCCTTCCTATATATTCATATAGGCAAGAGAAAGTATTTAACAGAGTAAATAACACTTTTAGAGAAAATATTGGAGTGATTACTTTTCGCACACCCTATACATGCAGTAATTGTAGCAGAGCGTCAGTAGATAAACATAATTATTTCATTTAATAATAAACGATGATGCGCTATTTCTTTTCTCGGTTAATTTTCCACACAGAAAATTTTCTCTTTACACAAAAGAAAACTCCGAATGAAAAGCAACGCCCATTAATCTTACCCGGGGTATAAATCCCCTTCTTAACCGTATTAATTTTCTTTTGTTTTCTTTCAGAGGCGGTCGTCCCTCTCTCTCTCTCACACTCTCTCTCTCACCCTCTCTCTGTCGGCGTCGCGATTTTCCAACCCATTTAACCGATTACCGTCTGAATTCAATCGCTTTCCGTCCGTTAATTCCATTAACTACCACTGCCTAACATTGAAAATATTTTGTTTTACTAGGTCACCCCCTTATAAGAATCTCAAAAAATCTGGTGTGAAACACTCACACAACTTTCTCTTGCCAATGCCAATAATTAACAATAAACCTAACATTAGTAATAAAACATTAGAAATAAACAAAAAATAACCTCAATAAACATAACCTAATTTTAATCATATATGAAAGACGCAAAATGAAAATCAACCTTAGTTTGGCTTAAAAATGCGGAAAATCACTCTTTCACGCTAAACTAGGCTCTGTAGAGAAAAATTGTCAAATACAAGTTCTAATTTCCTATAAATTTGATTACTTTTGTCGTAAAATGCATACTATAGCTGAAATCTTAAAAATATCGATTTTTCATACTTTTTCGTAAGAAAAAAACAGAAAATCGCTAATTACCGCTAAAATAAGCGTTATACAAAAAAAAATGTTTGATAGTTGTAGGGTTTTAAATTCTCTACAATTTTATTATATAAATTTTTGCGCTAAATTGCATATTAAAGCCGTAATCTTAAACAAACAATTTTTTTACGAGAAAACAGGCTCACCAAGAATTTCAGCAAATATGGCGCCTACCCTATCTTGTACAGCATAAAAAAATTTAGTAAACCACGCGATTTAAAAAAAATTCGTAGGACCAGTTTTGAGAAAATCGCAAAAAAGTGAAAAATGACACGATTGAACTACTACTTCCGGTAGACCGATTTTGATGAAAATGTTCGTGTCGGGTCCGGTAGTGGTATGTAACTTAAGTTTCAAGTTCGTACGATGTCCGTACTTGAGATATTCTGTTCACACACAGACAGACCAATCGCTAAAAACATTTTTTTTTTGGGTTCATGGGGTCTGAAAACGTGTAGATTCCAAAAATCGACATGAAAACAATACTTTCCTTCCAATAAATTCACATAGGCAAGAGAAAGCAAATAGCAATGTATTTAACTTAAAACTAAAGAAATTGGTGTAGGGGTTTTTTAAATATTTTCCCTGTTTTTATTGTTAAAAATACTGTAAAATTTTACATACGAAATATCCGCAAAATGGGAAAACCAATTATGCTGCGGGGAGGGATAACAGAAAAGACCCTTTTTCTGTGTAAACCTGATTAATAAGTGGGAATACACACCAATGACAAACGCAGTTTACCAATTTCGGAAAAAAAAACATTGGATATTTTACACGTATAAATAAAAATATATTCCGGCATGTAGCCAGTTTTTTACTTTCTCTTGCCTATATGAATATATAGGAAGGAAAGTATTGTTTTCATGTCGATTTTTCGAAATCGAGTTTTCACCAGATCTATACGTTTTTAGACCCCCTGAACCCAAAAAACATGTTTTTAGCGATTGGTCTGTGTGTGTGTGTGTTTGTGTGTGAACAGAATATCTCAAGAACGGAACATCGTACGAACTTGAAACTTGAAACTTAAGTTACATACCACTACCGGACGCGACATGAACATTTTCATCAAAATCGGTCAACCGGAAGTAGTAGTTTATTCGTATAATTTTTCAGTTTTTTGCGATTTTCTCAAAAACTGGTCCTACGATTTTTTTAAAATCGCCTATTTTACTCAATTTTTTATTCTCTACAAGATAGGGTAGGCGCCATGTTTGCTGAAATTCTCGGTGAGGCTGTTTTCACGTAAAAACGTTGTTTTTTTAAGATTACGGCTTTAATATAAATTTTAGCGCAAAAACTTATATAGGCTAATAAAAGTTGTAGAGAATTTAAAAACCTACAACTTCTGTTTCAAACATTTTTTTGTATAACGCTTAGTTTAGCGGTAATTAGCGATTTTCTGTTTTTTTTCTCACGAAAACGTGAGAAAAATCGATTTTTTTAACATTTCGGTCTTAGTATGCATTTTACGACAAAAGTGTATATAATTAAATTTATAGAAAATTAAAAGATCTACAACTTTTGTTTAAAGCATTTTTCTCTACAGAGCCTAGTTTAGAGAGAAAGAGAGATTTTCCGTATTTCTAAGCCAAACTGAGGTTGATTTTCATTTTGCGTCTTTCACTCATGATTAAAATTAGGTTATGTTTTTGAGGTTAGTTTTTTGTTTATTTCTAATATTTTATTATTAATGTTAGGTTTATTGTTAATTATTTGCATTGGCAAGAGAAAGTTGTGTGAGTGTTTCACACCAGATTTTTTCTTTTTAACTTACAACCTGTGAGCGCGCGCGCGCGCACGTAAACATAGACACGCACACGCGCGGCTGTGGGAGTACAAGTACAAAGAAGTATTAGTATTCTAGTAAAGCAAAGTTAAGTAAGTCACGTGACGAAGGTCGTTTATCCCCACCAGAACGGCCTCAGCTGTAATGACGATCACTCTGTCTCCTTCTAGCTGCCACGGCCTCTTTTCTTTCAATTGACAATACTTTTATTACATTTCAAAATTTGCAACTGCCATATCAATCGTCCGCTCGCTTGTCTTGGAGCGATTCATGTTAGGGCAACGGCTATACCCACCACTTATAAGGGTCCTCTTTTTACTTTCTCTTGCCTATATGAATATATAGGAAGGAAAGTATTGTTTTCATGTCGATTTTAAGAAATCGAGTTTTCACCGGATCTATACGTTTACAGACCCCCTGAACCCACACAAACATGTTTTTAGCGATTGGTCTGTGTGTGTGTGTGTGAACAGAATATCTCAAGAACGGAACATCGTACGAACTTGAAACTTGAAACTTAAGTTACATATCACTACCGGACCCGACACGAACATTTTCATTAAAATCGGTCAACCGGAAGTAGTAGTTTATTCGTATAATTTTTCACTTTTTTGCGATTTCATCAAAAACTGGTCCTACGATTTTTTTAAAAATCGCCTGGTTTACTAAATTTTTTATGCTGTATAAGATAGGGTAGGCGCCATGTTTGCTGAAATTCGGCGTGAGGCTGTTTTTACGTAAAAACATTTTATTTTTAAGATTGCGGCTTTAATATGCTTTTTAGCGCAAAACGTTATATAATAAAAGTTGTAGAGAATGTAAAACTCTACAACTTTAATTCAAACATTTTTTTGTATAACGCTTAGTTTAGCGGTAATTAGCAATTTTCTGTTTTTTTCTCATGAAAACGTGTGAAAAATTTATTTTTTTAAGATTTCGGCCTTAGAATGCATTTTACGACAAAAGTGTATATAATAAAATTGATAGGAAATTAAGAGATATACAACTTTTATTTAGAGCATTTTTTTGTACAGTGCCTAGTTTAGCGTGAATGAGCGATTTTCCGTATTTTAAGCCAAACTGAGGTCGATTTTAATTTTGTGTATTTCACTAATGTTTTTTGAGGTTAGTTTGCGTGTTTATTTCTAATGTTTTATTGCTAATGTTAGGTTTATTGTTAATTATTTGCACTGGCAAGAGAAAGTTGTGTGAGTGTTTCACACCAGATGTTTTTAGCTTTTATTTCTAATCGGGAACTGTACATTGTTGACAACTACCCAATTTTTTTTTTTTTTTAATTTATTTATTTACGTCGCATCAACTCCAACGGGGTCATTAGCGACGACGTTGGGGTGTAGCCTAACTATTGTACAATGGAGGATGAAATGATTTATTTTTGGTAACGTATGAAAATATGCCACCGTGCCTGAGTGGGATTCGAACCCAGGATCGCATGATGAGAGGCGAGCACGTTACTACCAACTACACCAATGCGGCCGGCAACTACCCAATTTGATCGCTGCTTTTTGCTGTATTTTTTTATTCCTAATGTGTGTAGGTTGCAATCTGTTCAATTGAGAACAATAAGCAACCCCATCACCCAATCAGATGAGGATGATGTGTATGACGTGTAAATGAGACTGTGTACTCTTCTACAGACACACTCACTGAGTATGGTTACCATCTAACTACACCCACAACCACTCTCTACCATTCAAATCCGTTTAAACCATCTAACTACCTTTACTAGGATTTCAACCAGGAACCTTCGTCTCCGAAAATCAGCTGTTAAACAGCTGATTTTGGCGACGACTTTACCTCTAGACCAACCCGGTGGGTTTCTTTCAATTGCAAATACTTTTATTACATTTTAATTTGCAACTGCCATATCAATCGTCCGTTCGCTTGTCATTGAGCGATTCATGTTAGGGCAACGGCTACACCCACCACTTATAAGCCTCCTTCTTACGTAATTATTACTGTCAAATACGTACAACCTTTCTTATCTATCTTAGAAATATTCACAGTGAACATATTTAAATAAACAATATTTCTTTACATTTTATTTAAGAAGTGAGTTCACAAAAAAATGTTTTCATTAAACATAAAAAGTTTTCATAAAAAAATGGTATGGTCCAAAGATTTAATTGAAAAAAATCTGGTGTGAAACACTCACACAACTTTCTCTTGCCAATGAAAATAATTAACAATAAATCTAACATTAGTAATAAAGCATTAGAAATAAACAAAAAACTTACCTCAAAAACATAACCTTATTTTAATCATGAATGAAAGACGCAAAATGAAAATAGACCTCAGTTTGGCTGAAAAATACAGAAAATCACTCTTTCACGCTAAACTAGGCTCTGTAGAGAAAAACGCTTTAAATAAAAGTTGTACATCTTTTAATTTTTTATAAATTTAATTATATACACTTTTGTCGTAAAATGCATACTAAAGGCCGAAATCTTTAAAAAATCAATTTTTCACACGTTTTCGTGAGAAAAAAACAGAAAATCGCTAATTACCGCTAAACTAAGCATTATACAAAAAATTGTTTGAAATAAAAGTTGTAGGGTTTTAAATTCTCTACAACTTTTATTATATACATTTTTGCGGTGAAATGCATAATAAAGCCGCGATCTTAAAAAAACAATGTTTTTACGTGAAAACAGCCTTACCGAGAATTTCAGCAAACATGGCGCCTACCCTATTTTGTAGAAAATAAAAAATTGAGTAAACCAGGCGATTTTTAAAAAAAATCGTAGGACCGGTTTTTGAGAAAATCGCAAAAAAGTGAAAAATTATACGAATAAACTACTACTTCCGGTTGACCGATTTTGATGAAAATGTTCGGGTCGGGTCCGGTAGTGGTATGTAACTTAAGTTTCAAGTTCGTACGATGTTCCGTTCTTGATATATTTTGTATACAGACACACACACAGACCAATCGCTAAAAACATGTTTTTTGGGTTCAGGGGGTCTGAAAACGTATA
The DNA here is from genome assembly GCA_035578175.1 of Catonia carolina. NCBI lineage: Eukaryota > Metazoa > Arthropoda > Insecta > Hemiptera > Achilidae > Catonia > Catonia carolina. The sequence continues at coordinate 1,109,229 of JAQMRL010000031.1, forward strand.
GATCTGGTGAAAATTGGATTTGTTTTGATCGACATGAAAACAATACTTTCCTTCCTATATATTCATATAGGCAAGAGAAAGTAAAAATGCAGTAGCTCGAGAAAAAACCCGACACCTATAGTGTGTAAAGTTTAATTTCCCTATCTTTCACCAATCCTATGAAAAATGTGCCTAAAAATAGCAAATTTAACATTGGCGGGATACAAAGTACAGTTTTCCCTTCAAGAAGGCTGTGAAATTTTGTTCCCAAGTAATTTTATTATTTGCTGACGAAGTATAGCTTTGCAAAAACACTTTTTATAGGAGAAGTAAGTTCACTTCTACCCGAAGTTCGTCAACCTGAATTGACATGTCATGTCAATTCAGGTCGACAGTCCGACGGGATGTCACGTACATAAACTAGCAACATGGATAGTAACACCCAGCCCACCCCCGCATTTACCAATCTATTTTTAAAAATTCTAAAAATTTTACTACAACATTGGCCAATCGATATTTCATATTATTAACATATCAGTACAAAGTTTTTTACACGCTGAATAAAACGATAGTTTGACTGTGCCGAACGATCGAACGCGATAGCAAGGGTACAGAATATTGTTAATTAATCAAAATTTAAATAACTTACGATTCTGAAATTTCGTACACGCTGTAAGAATATAATTGTCTATATTGTTTCAAAATTTAAAACTTTTCGGTCAAATAAATATCGAGTTACACCTCTCTAAACGCATGAAATTTGTTGCGGTATCAAAAAAACCGGGTGTTTTTTTTGTCTTCCAACCTCGAAATAGCAATATTTAAACAAAATTAAAAATCTGGTGTGAAACACTCACACAACTTTCTCTTGCCAATAGAAATAATTAACAATAAACCTAACACTAGTAATAAAACATTAGAAATAAACAAAAAACTAACCTCAATAAACATAACCTAATTTTAATCATGAATGAACGACGCAAAATGAAAATCAAACTCAGTTTGGCTTAAAAATACAGAAAATCACTCTTTCACGCTAAACTAGGCTCTGTAGAGAAAGATGTTCTAAATAAAAGTTGCAGATCTTTTAATTTTCTATAAATTCGATTAGGCCTATATACACTTCTATTATAAAATGCATACTAAGGCCGAAATCTTAAAAAAAATCGATTTTTCTCACGTTTTCGTGAGAAAAAAAACAGAAAATTGCTATTTACTGCTAAATTAAGCGTTATACAAAGAAATGTTTGAAATAAAAGTTGTAGGTTTCACCCAGAATTTCAGCAAACATGACACCTACCCTATCTTGTAGAGAATAAAACATTGAGTAAATAAGGCGATTTTAAAAAAAATCGTAGGACCAGTTTTTGAGAAAATCGCAAAAAAGTGAAAAATTATACGAATAAACTACTACTTCCGGTTGACCGATTTTCATGAAAATGTTCGTGTCGGGTCCGGTAGTGGAATGTAACTTAAGTTTCAAGTTTCAAGTTCGTACGATGTTCCGTTCTTGAGATATTCTGTTCACACACACACACACACACACACACACACACACACACACACACACACAGACCAATCGCTAAAAACATGTTTGTGTGGGTTCAGGGGGTCTGAAAACTTGTAGATCCGGTGAAAACTCGATTTCTTAAAATCGACATGAAAACAATACTTTCCTTCCTATATATTCATATAGGCAAGAGAAAGTAAAAACATACGACTATTATAGGTAGTAAACGCATAATAAAATGAGCTAAATGTTGATGTAAAATATGTTGAAATTGGACTGATAGTTTTGTAGATGCTTTGGGTTGAAACTCGGGTGTCTATCATTATGAAACCGATTGTAGTATCACAGTTATCCGCTGTTTCAAAATACAGGTACAGATATCAGATGGATTGATGTCCCATAGCCGAGCGAGTGAGAGGGAGATATGTGGCATAACTACGCATGCGCTCAAACGTCTTTACCGTTATAATCCAAATCTGAAAACATACTACAGCCGTTATCTTGCTTGTTAGTTTACTGCCCATTAGTTTATCTGCCCATAACAGATAGGTGGAGTGTCAAATTTTTTACACTCAATCTGTTCGTTGCAGGGCTAAAATAAATAGTTGTGTTTCTTATCACATGGTCACCCAATTAAATGAGTGAATCATTTAATAAGAGAAGAGGTAGAGGTGTACTGTGACACTAATCACAGTTATCTCCTCTGAACGTAATGGATTTCATTATACAGTTGGACCCTGTGGTGAATAAAGTGAAGGTGTCATTTGCAGGGTGGAAAATACGTGCTTTTCAGAGGGCCCGCGGCATACTGATAAGCGAACTTTACCACTCGGTGAGGAAGGCAATCCATTTAACAGAACCAACCAACAAAAAGCGCCACCTATTTTTCGTATCCTATACGCTATTACAATGGCAAATAACATTTATATTATATAATACAGTACCACCTTATGCCCATAACAGACAGGTGGAGTGTCAGATTATTTACACTCGATCTGTTCGTTGGTGGGCTAAAATAAATAGTTATGTTTCTTATTACATGGTCACCCAATTAAATGAGTGAATAATTTAATAAGAGAAGAGGTAGAGGTGTAAAAGGCACTAATCAGAGTTATCTCCTCTGAAAGTAATGAATTTCATTATACAGTTGCACCCTGTGGTGAATGAAGTGAAGGTGTCATTTGCAGGATGCTAAGTGGATGCAATGTGAAACCACCTCACTGCTCGTTTTACTTGGGTAACGCCTCTGGCTGATGACCTAGCCAAAAAACAGGGCGAGCGAAAGTGAAAATAAAATCAATAGACGGAGGAAAATCAAACGGTAAACTGGAATTCAACAACAAACACAACAGAAGAAAAATAATAAACAGGCGGGGCTAAAATTAACTACAGGCTAGCCTCTCTTAGTTTGCTCCTGATGTAAACAAATAATGACGTCACTGAGCATGCGCATTATATCAAAATGTGTACACGCTGATTAAAAAGTAACTACAAAATACTTTCAAAAGTATTTAAATACTAAATACTTTTAAAAGTATTTTTCTAAATGAAATTGTTAGGCCTGCATCATATCAGGACTGATGTTTTAAGTACTTTCGGTACTTATAATTTAAAACATAGTTAACTTAATAGGAATAGGAGATCCGTAAAGTGGTGGAGTGTAGCGTGCACCCTGTAGTAGGTGCTTTTGTTTGTTGACAGTAGGAGCAAACTAACAACGGCTCAACTGTACTGTCAAACAGATTAGATTGGAAATTAGAAACAGTAAATTGAGTGTAGACTGAAAGAATAGCGTTGCCGCCACTGCAACACAATTACATTAAAAGGATTATTAATAATTTGCGCGACGGCGGCGGCGGCGAGACTGGAGGCGCTCACCTTCACTTTCCTACCAATAACGTGATTTGACCACAATACCACCACCACCACCAACCACCCCCAATCAAAACTCACCCCCTAGCAAAAATAAATCATCATTCACCCGAACCGATAATATATTTTTACTAGCATTCCCCGCGCCGTTTTGTACATGAAACATTTGTTATTATTTTTTTTTTTACTTTCTCTTGCCTATATGAATACATAGGAAAGAAAGTATAGTTTTCATGTCGATGTTAAGAAATCGACTTTTCACCGGATCTACACGTTTTCAGACCCCCTGAATCCAAAAAAAACATGTTTTTAGCGATTGGTCTCTCTCTCTCTCTCTCTCTCTCTGTGTGTGTGTGTGTGTGTGTGTGTGTGTGTGTGTGTGTGTTTTTGCTCCTGGAGCAAACTAACAACGGCTGAACTGAATATTGTTGATTATTTACAATGACGAGAGAAAGTCGAGTGAGTGTTTCACTTCACATCTGTAATATTATGAGTACAGATATCAGACGAACTAATGTCATGGGACATAGCCGAGCGAGTGAGAGGGAGAGGGAGATATGTGGCATTTCTACGCATGCGCTCAAAGGTCTTTTCCGTTATAATCCAAATCTGAAAACATACTACATTCGTTATCTCGCTGGTTAGTTTATTGCATGCATAAACGCTAACTCACAACAATGAGTGAAAATGCATATTAAAGTGCCAATCTTAAAAAAAAACTATTTTTTTACGTGAAAACAGCCTCTCTAAGAATTTCAGCAGACATGGCGCCTACCCTATCTTGTAAAGCATAACGAATTTAGTAAACGTGGCGATTTCAAAAAAAATCCTAGGACCAGCTTTTGAGAAAAACGCAAAAAAGTGATAAAGTGAATAAACGACTATTTCCGGTTGACCGAATTTGATAAGTTCGTGTCGGGTCCGGTAGTGGTATGTAACTTAAGTTTCAAGTTTCAAGTTCGTAACCTACGATGTTCCGTTCTTGAGATATTTTGGTCATCACACACGCGCGCGCGCGCGCGCACACACACACACACACACACAAAGACCAATCGCTAAAAACATGTTTTCTGGGTAAAGGAGGTCTGAAAACGTGTAAATCCGGTGAAAACTTGATTTTTAAAACTCGACATGAAAACAATACTTTCCTTCCTATAAATTCATATGGGCAAGAGAAAGTAAAAAATCTGGTGTGAAACACTCACACAACTTTCTCTTGCCAATGCAAATAATTAACAATAAACCTAACATTAGTATTAAAACATTAGAAATGAACAAAAACTAACCTCAAAAACATAACCTTATTTTAATCATGAGTGAATGACGCAAAATGACAATCGAACTCAGTTTGGCTTAAAAATACGGAAAATCACGCTTTCACGCTAAACTAGGCTCTGTAGAGAAAAATGCTCTAAACAAAAGTTGTAGATCTTTTAATTTTCTATAAATTTAATTATATACACTTTTGTCGTAAAATGCATACTAAGACCGAAATGTTAAAAAAATCGATTTTTCTCACGTTTTCGTGAGAAGAAAACAGAAAATCGCAAATTACCGCTAAACTAAGCGTTATACAAAAAAATGTTTGAAACAGAAGTTGTAGGTTTTTAAATTCTCTACAACTTTTATTATATAAGTTTTTGCGCTAAAATTTATATTAAAGCCGTAATCTTAAAAAAACAACGTTTTTACGTGAAAACAGCCTCACCGAGAATTTCAGCAAACATGGCGCCTACCCTATCTTGTAGAGAATAAAAAATTGAGTAAAATAGGCGATTTTAAAAAAAATCGTAGGACCAGTTTTTGAGAAAATCGCAAAAAAGTGAAAAATTATACGAATAAACTACTACTTCCGGTTGACCGATTTTGATGAAAATGTTCGTGTCGCGTCCGGTAGTGGTATGTAACTTAAGTTTCAAGTTTCAAGTTCGTACGATGTTCCGTTCTTGAGATATTCTGTTCACACACAGACACACACACACACACAGACCAATCGCTAAAAACATGTTTGTGTGGGTTCAGGGGGTCTGAAAACGTATAGATCCGGTGAAAACTCGATTTGTTAAAATCGACAAGAAAACAATACTTTCCTTCCTATATATTCATATAGGCAAGAGAAAGTAACTAGCAGATCGAGTGCACATAATTTAACCCACTCCATCTGCGCGTTATGGGCGGCAATCCGAAATAAAATTCTAAGAAACATCCAGAATAATCTAAAGAAACGTAATAATATATTTATTAAAATTGAATCAACAAGCCTTAATAAGCATGTTGTTCCTTGAATATATTTAATTGTAAACAGAAAACGTTAAAAACAGTTATTTATTGTATAATGCGACGATGTGTCTATTCATGTATTTCGGTTGGAGACAAATAAACATTTATTTATCTATCTATTTATTTATTATTTGGTCGCCCAAACTTTCCAATAGCGAAACCCCATCCACCTATCCGTCCCTCTCTCTCACTGTAAACATCAATAATTACAATGCAGATAACAATGTTTGCAAAGCTTCAATTAAACGTCCAACGGTTTATCTAAAACACACAAACACAAAATACTATACGCGCGCCAGCTCATGATCTCTGTCGCCTGGGGAAGTGGGACGGGTGGCGTAATAGAATGTGACTAATATATTTGTCTTATCGTGCAGTACAAAAACATTTAGTCATCATGTAAATATTATTATTATGTCTATGTATTTATTTATTATAGGCCTACATGTTGTTGCTTTTCACAACGGATACACGTGTCACAATATACAGTTGTACATTTGTGCTAATGCGTCTCGGATGTGTTAATCATTATTCATGATTTTTGATCACTAAAGTGATTTTTATTTTGAAATTTAAAGCGTGTTAACGTGCCAAAAGTTATTAGTTTTGTGTGTTTTGTGTTAGGTAAATTTCAACGTGTATTTTTCATATCTTTTGTTTTATTTTAATATGTCTTCCCGGAAAAATAAAGCGGTAATTCATTCGGAAGTGCGACAAATTATTGCATCAGTTATAAAAAACTGTGATGAAGAATCGCGTAAAGGACTCGGAATTGGCTTAACCATTCGATTTTTTTTACCCCAGTAAAAAAAATCATAATCCAAATGGATTATGATTAGGTACTGATTAGGACTGAGGTAAAAAAAATCATAATCATAATTTGCTACTAATTATTTAGGCCTATAAATTAATGTTATGAAATATATATTTTTTAATTTCCTTATTTTCTATGCTACGTACATATTTTAATTCCTGAGGACTGCCTGACTCAAACTGTAAATAATTACTAAATATTAATAAATACAATGAAAGAAAAGTAAAAGAGTTACTGTATTATAGAATAAATTGAAATAATAAAACAAAAGGTTACTTTATAATGATAAGAACATTATGATAAATGTTTTTTTTATGAATAGTATAATCTTTCATTGCATGCCGTAACAGAAATCAAAGCTATCAATATTTTTGTCCGTAGCTCTATTTACATCGCCATATTTATATCTGTACACTTAAGGGGGAGTTCATTCGGAAAATTCGATTCCATATCAATTTTTTCAATTTTATTGAATATTAATATAGGGTGATTCAAAAAGAGCGCCGGTTTTGATATATCAAATTAAGAGATTTATTTTATTGAAAAACTGAAAATAAATACATCAACAAGTTCATCGTACCTTCCGATTTCATGTATGAAAAATGATGTCATGCATGTGTCCTCCTCTACTGCGCTGGCACGCATCAACTCTGTCCATGAAATTGGATATTACTGCACGACAAGTTTCGACTTCCATTTGCCCGATAACCCGTCGAATTTCCTCCTTCAAGTCATTGATGTTTCGGGGTTTATTGGCATACACCAATGACTTCAGATGACCCCAAAGATGAAAGTCACAAGGCGTCAATTTTGTTTGCGAAGGTGTCATCATCTTGCCGTTTTCTCAATACCCAGTCAACAAACTGTCGTCTCTTCTGGTGGTCTGCCACTTTCAAATGTTACGTCAGTCAACTGAATTTTATACGGGTGATATTGGAGATCGTACCGAAGAATTCTCCGTACAGAAGAACATCGTAAACCCAATTGTTGAGAACGGCGACGTATTGATTTTGCTGGGCTAACAGCCACACTGTCACGAACCAACGCAATGTTCTGCTCAGTTCGGCCGGAACGACGACGTCCAGAACTTTTAAGGTCGACTGTTGAACCCGTCTCAAAAAACTTTTTCATGAGCCTGCGAACTGTTGATTCATTCGGTGCTTCATTACGTCCTAGAGTACCGCGAAGTCGCCTGACAGTAACCGCATAACTCTCTCCACTCTGGTAAAATGTTTTGACGATTAACACTCGTTGCGCAATAGTAAACTTCTCCATGGTTAGACACAGACTGCGAGAGTACTACACTGCGAACAAGAGAAACTACAACTGAATCGTCAATCGGAATGTTCTCCGAAATAGAAATGAGGTCTAACAATGTTGCCAACCGATAAACAAAAATTTACCAGCCGTTTAAAAACCGGCGCTCTTTTTGAATCACCCGTTATTTGTAATTTTCTGTTTACTATGGTATACACAGTCTAGCCATAAATACTGTCCACCAGTTAAAACACAGATATCTAGAGAATAAATAGAGCTAGGGAAAAAATAAAAACACCATTTAAATCAGTGACAAAATACCTGGTTTATTCATGTAAAATTCATTCAAAATGGCCTCTTTTAGCTTTTACACATAACTTCAAACGCGGAATAAAGTCATCTATCGCTATACGCAGCGTTTCGAGAGGAATTTCGGCAACTGCTTTCGTCAGGGACGTCTTTAAGGTCTCGACATTGCGGTGAGGTTTCGAACATGCCTTCTGTTCCAACAATAACCACAAGCAATAGTCAAGCGGGTTTAAATCGGAACTATCAGACGGCCAGTCTAAAGCACGAATAAACGCCGGAATGTTGTTCTCAAGCCATCTTTGTGCCGTCTTTGCCTTATGTCCTGGAGCAGAATCCTGCTGGAATACCCATGGCTTGTTTTTGAACAATGTCGTGTTCAGAGGTTTAACCGCATCCGTCAGCAACTCTTGGTAAACTTTTGCCGAGGTTTTAACGCCTTTTTCACAAAAATGAATGTGGGAGGCACCGTGATACGAACCCCCCCCCCCCACCAAACCATCACAGAAGCGGGATGATGACCTCGTTGGTCCTCGGAACCTTTTCTTTGGCTTCATAAGAGCTTCTAGCGTAGACACGGTCATTTTGTTTGTTGTAAGTCTCTTCAACTGTGAAAATTTTTTCATCGGTAAACAAAATGTCCTGGTAGCGACCAGAGCCAAATTCGCGAATGAGTTTCTTCGATCGTTTGTACCGAATTTGCTTCAGTTTATCGGTTAAAAGGTGTCCGGTATACCTTTTGTATGCGCTCAAACGTAAATCATCGGGTAAAATGCGAGAAACAGTGCGTGGTGCAATTTTCATTTCACGAGCAAGGATTGTTTGCTTACGGATTGGGTTTCTACGTATGCGGCTTCTTACAGCTTCAACTATTCGTTTTGAACGTGAAGTGCGGGGACGCCCAGTCCAGTCCGAGGTCCATCTAACACATAACCAGTCACGTTAAAACGTTGAATAGTACGATAAACAAACTTCTGACTGATATTAAGCGATTTAAGGATGAAAAAGATTTGTTTACCGTTCTTTCCCACCATATGCAAACCGATAACAGCTGTAATGCGAGTGTGATTTTCTGACCAGTCCATTGTTAAACTGCAATAATATTGCACACACAATTAGCTACTAGACTATTTTCATGTACAAATTTGCTCAAACAGTGTTGCCATGGTAGGGAAAATAAAATTTCCCTATCTGAATATTATTTATTTTAATTTGTAAACATGATTTTTTTCTTACAAAAGACCCATTTTCTCAGAAACCACAAAACATTAGGAAATGAATTTTTTAACCGTATTTTTAGAAGGTTATAGTTGTACTCTGGATCATCTTTCAGCATTGTAAAAATATTTATTAAATTGCAAAAATATTTTAAAAAAAATTGGCTCCGTCAAAAATATTCATAACTTTTGCAAAAGTTATGAATATTTTAATGTGCGAGGACCAGTAGTAGCCTCTTTCTGTTTTCCTCAAAGTTACAGCTTTCAAATATAAATAGTTACTGAGATAATGAGTTTCAAATTTTGCTAATTTAACATTGGCGGGATACGCGGTGCGGTATCAACTCCCCTTAAGAAAATTATTAATATTTTCTCTTGCCCTCTATCAAATATAAAGAAAGAAAACGTATCGTTTTCACGTCAATTTTTCACCAAAATCACAAATTTTCATGTTCCCAGAACCACCCCCTCCTCCCCCTCCCACCGACACAAAAAATTGTTTTTACCGATTGGTCTGTGCGTGAACAAAATATCTCAAATTCGAAAAATCGTAACAATTTGAAACTTACAAAAACGTTCAGTTAAGTACCAATAGAGAAAACGACAGAAAAATTTCCACCAACATCGGTCAACCGGATGTATCAATGTATTCGTGCAATATTTCACTATTAGTTTCCCCACCCCAAAAAACACTGTTGTGAAACAATCACACGACTTTTTCTTACCAATGCAAATAATTAACAATATCACCTAACATTAGTAATAAAACATTAGAAATAAACAAAAAAAAAAACAAATCTCAGAAGAAAACATAACCTAATTTTAATTGCGAGTGAATGTGAAAAATGAAAATCAACCTCAGTTTAGCTAAATAATACGGAAAATCATTTTTTCACGCTAAACTAGGCTCTGTACAGAAAATTGCTTAAAATAAAAATTGTAGATCTTTTAATTTCCTTTAAAATTTGATTACATACAACTTTTGTCGTAGTTATTGGCAAAATTTATTAGTGAATTAACAACAGAAGTGGAATCCGATAATGGCTGGTTCCAACCAGACGGCGCCACAGCACAAATATCTAACATTTCAATGGCTTTCCTGGTGTTGTAATGTCTTTGATGAACGAATCATTTCCAGGAATATCTCTCTCTCTTCTACCTCAATCGTAAGATTGGTTGGCAGCCCTCCATCCAGCTCTGTCCATTGCCACCCTCTTCCATTGCGCATAGCTCTCAGCACCCAGATCTTTTGTAATTTGGTTTAGATACTGTAGCCGGGGCCTTCCACGACCCCTTTGTCCATTAACTGTACCTTCAAGAATGCTTAACGTAAATTCGTTGTGTCTTATTATGTGTCCAATATAAGATGTCGTCTGCCCCCGAGAAGCTTCAAAAGAGATCTACTTTCCTCTGCCCTTTGTAATATTCCTTTGCTCCAGGAATATATGGCCTGCAAAAGATCACCTGACATAACTTTTTATGAAACAACCAGTTTATCACAACAGACCACACACACATCATGACTGACCATTTAAAAACCGCGATAACAACTGACATTGAAGGAATTACAGTTGGCGAGTCGGGTAAAGTGTTTGAAAACAAATTGAAACGAGTACAGTGCTGTATTGATGCCAAAGGAGGTAATTTCCAACACCTTTTATAAACAATCCAATAATGTATGATGATTGGTCTCCAATGGCAGGCTTACGCGTGCATGTTTTGGAAATAAGGGCTGCCACTTTTTGTACACTTTAATTCGAATTAAATGGCACTTTACATCAAACTTTAAAATATTATTTCGGCACTGAAACGGTTAAAGTAATTATTGCTTAGGAAAGTTTACTCATTTCAAGTGCACAGTATAACTTTTTGAACACCCGGTAAGTTTAATTATTTACATTAGCAAGAGAAAGTCCTGCCCATAACAGACAGGTGGAGTGTCAAATGGTTATTTTTCACTCAATATGTTTGGTTGATTGAATGAGTGGTTGAATAAATGCACAAAATAAATGATTCAATGTATGAATTTTGAACAATGTTTTATTGAACGCACACGAACACTAGCGGACTGTATCACCGTTCAGCACACACTCACTCTCACCTGCGCACAGGTCCACGCACTCGAACTAGCTCCGCGCATGGCAGTAGCCAGCGCCCATTCACACACACGCATTTTCGCAACTAAACACATTCACACACAAATAAAACATTAATTAAATATTAACCAATGTTCGTTGCAAAGCTAAAATAAATAGTTGTATTTCTTATCACATGGTCAGCCAATAAAATAACTGAATCATTTAAGAAGAAAAGAGGTACAGGTGTACTGTGAAACTAATCAGAGTTTTCTCCTTTGAAAGTAATGAATTTCATCATACAGTTGAACCCAGTGGTGAATGAAGTGAAGGTGTCATTTGCAGAGTGAAAAATAAGTGCTTTTCAGAGGGCCCGGCATGCTGATAAGCGTACTTTTCCACCACTGAGTGAGTTGTGGCAATTGTAAACCACCTGACTCGTCGTTGTTACTTAGTAAAACCTCTACACGTTCAAACCAGCCTACAGACTGATCACCTAAACAACAACATTTCAAGTGGACAGTAACTTTTTGAACAACCAGTATGTTTAATTATTTACATTGGCAAGAGAAAGTCGTCCAGGTGTTTACATACGGTTTTCCTGAAGGAAGGGGGGGGGGGTTCAAAGGGGTAATGAGTAGAGAATACCAGTTGAGATTTCGGCCACTCTCAAAATAGATTCACACTCAAGACCAATTTTTGTTTTTTTTTTTGTTTTAACGTCCGACTGTTGTGCAATTACTGCTAATGCAGACGGTGAAGGATGAAATGATTTTTTGTAACAGTATGAAAATATGCCGTGCCTGAATTGGATTCGAACCCAAGACCGCATGATGAGAGGCGAGCACGTTACTACCAACTACGCCAATGCGGCCGGCAAAGACCGTACGGAGGAGGTCTCTAGAGTAAAGGGCGTCGTAAAAGTGAAAAACGGATATTTATTAAAGAGACAGCGTAATGTGGTGGTGATGGTGGTTGTAAAACAGCTGACGAGGTGTGTCGCCGATTAAAAGATGAAACGATTCCCACTCAGATTATGGTGGAGGAAGAGGTAGGCGCGATGGAGGAGAGGATGGAATTAAGATAGAGAGAGAGAGAGAGAGAGGGGGAGTTTTGTGCTAGTAGGCGGCATGCCAAAACGATTGCATCGCAATAATAATTGAAACGGTCAGACTTTGACCTTAACATGTTCATATTATGTACAAGTGTAGGCTACACCCGACAAGTCAATTGGTGCTATTAAAATATAAATTACAAAAATCTTGTGTGAAACACTCACACAACTTTCTCTTGCCAATGCAAATAATTAACAATAAACCTAACATTAGTAATAAAATATTAGAAATAAATAAAAAACTAACCTCAAAAAACATTAGTGAAATACGCAAAATTAAAATCGACCTCAGTTTGGCTTAAAAATACGGAAAATCGCTCATTCACACTAAACTAGGCACTGTGAAAAAAATGCTATAAATAAAAGTTGTAGATCTCTTAATTTCCTATAAATTTTATTATATACACTTTTGTCGTAAAATGCATTCTAAGGCCGAAATCTTAAAAAAATAAATTTTTCACACGTTTTCGTGAGAAAAAAACAGAAAATTACTAATTACCGCTAAACTAAGCGTTATACAAAAAAAATGTTTGAAAAAAAAGTTGTAGAATTTTACATTCTCTACAACTTTTATTATATAACGTTTTGCGCTAAAATGCATATTAAAGCCGCAATCTTAAAAAGAAAATGTTTTTACGTAAAAACAGCCTCACCCAGAATTTCAGCAAACATGGCGCCTACCCTATCTTGTAGAGAATAAAAAATTGAGTAGGCCAAAATGCGGTGATTTTTAAAAAAATCGCAGGACCAGTTTTTGAGAAAATCGCAAAAAAGTGAAAAATTACACGAATAAACTACTACTTCCGGTTGACCGATTTTGATGAAAATGTTCGTGTCGGGTCCGGTAGTGGTATGTAACTTAAGTTTCAAGTTTCAAGTTCGTACGATGTTCCGTTCTTGAGATTTTTTATATACAAACACACACGCGCACGCACACACACACAGACCAATCGCTAAAAACATGTTTTTTGGGTTCAGGGGGTCTGAAAACTTATAGATCAGGTGAAAACTCGATTTCTTTAAAATGGACATGAAAACAATACTTTCCTTCCTATATATTCATATAGGCAAGAGAAAGTAAAAATAGGCTAACACCATTCATTCACCCAAAATAGGCTTCTGTAGTAGGCTTCTATAATTATTAATAGTCACTTTCCCAAAAATTGTTTACATTTACATCAAATCAACATTTCTATAGGTACCGAAACATCCGTTTGCAACATTACATCAGAATAACTTTTGAGTAACTCTCCATTCTATACTCTACTAGCATGCCACGTCGCGGCTTTGCATGCGAAAAATGGTGTAATCACTTTTTTTTTTAAATGTGTAGCAAAATATAGCAGAAAAATAGACGAGATTCTTGCTTTTTGAAGTTTTTTTGCTTTTGAAGATTTTCTTCCTAGTTTTTTTATTCCTAATTTGTGTACGTTGCAATCTGTTCAATTGAGAACAATAAGCAATGAGATGACCCAATGAGATGAGGATGATGTGTATGACGTGTAAATGAGACTGTGTAGTCTTCTACAGACACACTCACTGAGTATGGTTACCATCTAACTACACCCACAACCACTGTCTAGTATTCAAATCCAAATAAAAGTAACTACCTTTACTAGGATTTCAACCAGGAATCTTTGTCTCCAAAAATCAGCTGTTAAACAGCTGATTTTGGTGACGACTATACCACTAGACCAACCCGGTGGGTTCCTTCCTAGTGATGTGTTTTTTTTGATGGCATTATCAAAAATGGAAAAAAAACAAAAAACCACACAAAAACTAATTGCGAAAACCAAAAACTAAAATCTACGTTGAATAAAATAAATGTCAAAATAAAATATTAAAGCAATTGATCATTCACTAATTAAAACAAATTAAAGAAACACGGAACTTTACTTTTATAAAATACTTAACAATACGAAATCGTATCTAGATAATAAAACAGAATGAAATTATGATGTGATGTTGTCACCAGCTGATCCTTATCACCACGTCGCTATTTGCTAAATCATATGACGTATCTTTATTTGAATCACATCAGCTGGTTTAAAAGCACCAGATTATGTAACCTCATAAAAGCCTTAATGTAGAACATAAACATTATTTTCAACCCTTTAGGGCTAACTTTTTAAGGGTTTCAATAGCCTAAAACCTGCACCGGCATCATAGTTACAACATAAAAAAACTGTATGAAAATTGGTTCAATAATTTAGGAAATAAAAGGGAACATACACATACACACACACACACACACACACACACTATATACATCGAATTTTATATATAAATATATATAGCTTTTACGTTCAGAATGCAGTACAGCTCTTATCAGAACCCGTGGTGTTATCAGGCGTACGGAAAACATGAACTAAAACTACTGTTTCTGGTTGACAGATTTTGATGAAAATGTTCGTGTCGGGTCCGGTAGTGGTATGTAACTTAAATTCCAAGTTTCAAATTCGTACGATGTTCCGTTCTTGAGATATTCTGTCCAAACACACACACACACACACACCAATCTCTGAAACATGTTTTTTTTTTTTTTTGTTAAAGGGGCCTGAAAACGTGTAATACTCGTTAAAAACTCGATTTGAAAAAAATCGACCCGAAAACAAAATTCTTTCCTTCCCAATATTTAATATTCGTACAGGGCAAGAGAAATTCAAAATAGGTTAAACGATAGCTTTTATTTACATTGGTAAGAAAAAGTCGTGAAAGTATTTCACACCAAACGGTTTTTTTTTAAATTCAACTGATGACGTCACATAAATATATTAAACGGCCTGCAGGCGGCGGGTGACGTTTCCGTCGTCGGTACGTCCACTCACTAAACGAATCCGACATAAATTAATTAACTCCGCACACACACACACACACACACACCAATCGCTGAAACATTTTTTTTTTTGGGTTAAAGGGGCCTGAAAACGTGTAATACTCGTTGAAAACTCGATTTGGAAAAATCGACCGGAAAACAATACTCTCCTTCCGAATATTTAATATTCATACAAAACACGAGAAATTCAAAATGGGTTAAGATTGCTTTTATTTACATTTGGTAAGAGAAAGTCGTGAAAGTATTTCACACCAAACTTTTTTTAAATTCAACTGATGACGTCACATAAATATATTAAACGGCCTGCAGGCGGCGGGTGGCGTTTCCGTCGTCGGAACGTCCACCCACTAAACGAATCCGACATAAATTAATTAACTCCACACATACACACACACACACAGACACTCTCGGTAGTTGTAGCAGTACGTCACGCACACGTACCAAATGCAATTTGATGAGATACTGCACGCGCCAAACGACGAAGCTCGTCGTTTCGTTACAAAAGGCCCCTTTGTAGTGACGTAGTAACCCCACAAATTGTAATTCCAAATGCAATAATAATACACAACAGGCGTGTGGTGTATTCGATGTTGCTCTTAGTAATAAGCCCCAACACACACGCACGCACGCGTTGATACGGATATCCAAATGAAAGCGAAACCGAATTAGAAGGGAATTTATAGGGGAGAGGGGGCGGGAGGCGTGCCACATACAAACAGAGAGGCGATGAATCAAAGGGTAAACTGACGGCAAGTGGTGCTCTGTGTCTGAACTGAGCGTCTATTACCAAAACTGTTCCGGTATGCTCAATTAGCTTAGGGCATTCCTTGTTGTTGTTGTGGTGTAAACAATGCAATTTAATTATTTACATGAATCTACCAACCGTTGAAAAAAACAAACAAAAACGAAACACTATCTAATCGAATTATGAGAGCGGCTGCATATACAAGCGCACCAATAATAGGTAGGCCTAATACATTTTCACTTTCTCTTCAACCCACCGGGTTGATCTGAAGGTAAAGTCGTCGCCAAACAGCTGATTTTCGGAGACGAAGGTTCCTCGTTCAAATACTAGTAAAACCCACCGGGTTGGTCTAGAGGTAAAGTCGTCGCCAAAATCAGCTGTTTAACAGCTGATTTTCGGAGACGAAGGTTCCTCGTTCAAATACTAGTAAAACCCACCGAGTTGGTCTAGAGGTAAAGTCGTCGCCAAAATCAGATGTTTAACAGCTGATTTTCGGAGACAAAGGTTCCTCGTTCAAATACTAGTAAAACCCACCGAGTTGGTCTAGAGGTAAAGTCGTCGCCAAAATCAGCTGTTTAACAGCTGATTTTCCGAGACGAAGGTTCCTCGTTCAAATACTAGTAAAACCCACCGGGTTGGTCTAGAGGTAAAGTCGTCGCCAAAATCAGCTATTTAACAGCTGATTTTCGGAGACGAAGGTTCCTCGTTCAAATACTAGTAAAACCCACCGGGTTGGTCTAGAGGTAAAGTCGTCGCCAAAATCAGCTATTTAACAGCTGATTTTCGGAGACGAAGGTTCCTCGTTCAAATACTAGTAAAACCCACCGGGTTGGTCTAGAGGTAAAGTCGTCGCCAAAATCAGCTATTTAACAGCTGATTTTCGGAGACGAAGGTTCCTCGTTCAAATACCAGTAAAACCCACCGGGTTGGTCTAGAGGTAAAGTCGTCGCCAAAATCAGCTATTTAACAGCTGATTTTCGGAGACGAAGGTTCCTCGTTCAAATACCAGTAAAACCCACCGGGTTGGTCTAGAGGTAAAGTCGTCGCCAAAATCAGCTATTTAACAGCTGATTTTCCGAGACGAAGGTTCCTCGTTCAAATACTAGTAAAACCCACCGGGTTGGTCTAGAGGTAAAGTCGTCGCCAAAATCAGCTATTTAACAGCTGATTTTCGGAGACGAAGGTTCCTCGTTCAAATACTAGTAAAACCCACCGGGTTGGTCTAGAGGTAAAGTCGTCGCCAAAATCAGCTATTTAACAGCTGATTTTCGGAGACGAAGGTTCCTCGTTCAAATACCAGTAAAACCCACCGGGTTGGTCTAGAGGTAAAGTCGTCGCCAAAATCAGCTATTTAACAGCTGATTTTCGGAGACGAAGGTTCCTCGTTCAAATACTAGTAAAACCCACCGGGTTGGTCTAGAGGTAAAGTCGTCGCCAAAATCAGCTATTTAACAGCTGATTTTCGGAGACGAAGGTTCCTCGTTCAAATACTAGTAAAACCCACCGGGTTGGTCTAGAGGTAAAGTCGTCGCCAAAATCAGCTGTTTAACAGCTGATTTTCGGAGACGAAAGTTCCTGGTTCAAATCCTAGTAAAGGTAGTTACTTTTATACGGATTTGAATACTAGACAGTGGTTGTGGGTGTAGTTAGATGGTAACCATACTCAGTGAGTGTGTCTGTAGAAGACTACACAGTCTCATTTAGACGTCATACACATCATCCTCATCTCATTGCTTATTGTTCTCAATTGAACAGATTGCAACGTACACACATTAGGGATTAAAAAAAAATCTGGTGTGAAACACTCACACAACTTTCTCTTGCCAATGCAAATAATTAATAATAAACCTAACATTATTAATAAAATATTAGAAATAAACAAAAACTAACCTCAAAAACATAACCTTATTTTAATCATGAGTGAATGACGCAAAATGACAATCGAACTCAGTTTGGCTTAAAAATACGGAAAATCACGCTTTCACGCTAAACTAGGCTCTGTAGAGAAAAATGCTTTAAAAAAAAGTTGTAGATCTTTTAATTTTCTATAAATTTAATTATATACACTTTTGTCGTAAAATGTATACTAAGGCCGAAATGTTAAAAAAATCGATTTTTCTCACGTTTTCGTGAGAAAAAACTCGATTTCGAAAAATTGACATGAAAACAATACTTTCCTTCCTAATATATTCATATAGGCAAGAGAAAGTAAAAACATACAAGACCAATATATATAAAGGAAAAAGTTGAACAATTTATGGACATTGTACTACACCGATCACCATATCATAAACATCATATGCATCATATAAATAACGTCTCATCGTCATATAAATATAAATTCTCTTCAATTAAATACATGTTGAGAATATTAGCGATATTATCAGGAAATATAGGAACAGTTGGAGGGAACATGTAGAGAGAATGGAGGAGAGTAGGATACCCAAGTTTTTGTGGCACTATAGAGCGAGAGGAAGAAGAAGAATTGGGAGACCGAGGAAGCGATGGGAGGACCAACTGTAGGAACGCATCGATCGGAATGGACTCGAACTTTCCAATTAGGAGCAATAATTTATGTAAAGACGCAGGTTTCGATGATGAATTTTACTAAATTACAAAGTATACTTTTAAAATATACAATCTTTTAACAAATGACAATTTCAAAAGAAAGCAACAAAAGAAGAAAACAACTACCATTGCAACGGAACAGGCTGGGTAAAGCCTAAGCCGTATAGTTGATGATGATGATGATGAATTAAATACATTGCCACAGTGTGTGTGTGTGTGTGTGTGTGTGTGTGTGTGTGCGCGCGCGCGCTTGTATGTAAAGAATATTTCAAGAAGGTAACATAGTACGAACTTAAAACTTAAGTTCGATACCACTAGAGGACCCGACGAGAACGTTTATCATCAAAATCGGTCAACCGGATATAGTAGTTTATTCGTGTCATTTTTCACTTTTTTGCGATTTTCTCAAAAACGGCTCATACGATTTTTTGTAAAAACCGCCTCATTTACTAAATTTTTTATGCTCTACAAGATAGGGTAGGCGCCAAGTCTGTTGAAATTGTTGGTGGGGCTGTTTTCTCGTAAAAACAAATATATATTTTTTTTAAGACTGCGATTGCAATATGCATTTTAGCGCAAAAATTGAATAATATAAATTTCCATGAAGGCGTAACAATATATAACAGTGCCAAATGAAAGCCAGACAATACGCAAAACGATGGGATCCTTAGATTGATGTTGATCGTAATTTTTTGAAAACTTTATTTTTGTTATATAGCACCTTCATCCGCTAAGCAACTTCAATTTAATTTAGTCTAACTTATTCAATTGGCGAAAGAAATAGCTATTTAATAAACAAGTTTTGCCCATAACAGACAGGTGGAGTGTCAAATTATTTACACTCAATCTGTTAGTTGCAGGGCTAAAATAAATAGTTATGTTTCTTATCATCACATGGCCAGCCAATTAAATGAGTGAATAATTTAATAAGAGAAGAGGTAGAGGTGTACTGTGACACTAATCACAGTTATCTCCTCCTCTCAAAGTAATGAATTTCATTATACAGTTGGATTGAGTGGTGAATGAAGTGAAGGTTTTATTTGCAGAGTGGAAAATATGTGCTTTTCAGAGGGTCCGGCATGCTGATAAGTGTACTTTTCCACACAGTGAGTTGTGGCAATTGTAAACCACCTCTTTCCTCGTTGTTACTTAGTAAAACCTCTAGAGTGGTTCAAACCAGCCTAACCACAACAACATAACAAGTTACCCATAAATCCTACTTACTCCCAAAACAATTGGAGCTGTCACAATGACTGAAATATACTGGTCTATGTGTATTAATAACCGCTCTCTCATCCATTCATACCTGCAACAAAAAACAATAAAAATGTCATTTAATAAATTAATACAAAAAAATCTGGTGTGAAACACTCACACAACTTTCTCTTGCCAGTGCAAATAATTTAAACAATATAACCTAACATTAGTAATAAAACATTAGAAATAAACAAAAAAAAAACTAACCTCAAAAAACATAACCTAATTTTAATCATGAGTGGAAGACGCAAAATGAAAATCTACCTCGGTTTGGCTTGAAAACATGGAAAATCACTCTTTCACGCTAAATTAGGCTCTGTAGAGAAAAATTCTCTATATAAAAGTTGTAGATCCTTTAATTTCCTATAAATATAATTATATATACTTTTGTCGTAAAGTGCATACTATGGCCGAAATCTTAAAAAAATCGATTTTTCACACGTTTTCGTGAGAAAAAAAAAACAGAAAATCGCTTATTACCGCTAAACTAAGCGTTATACAAAAATAAATGTTTGAAATAAAAGTTGTAGGTTTTTAAATTCTCTACATTTTTTATTATACATACATTTTTGCGCTATAATACATATTAAAGCCGTAATTTAAAAAAAAACACTTTTTTTACGTAAAAACAGCCTCACCGAGAATTTCAGCAAACATGGCGCCTACCCTATTTTGTAGAGAATAAAAAATTTAGTAAACCAGGCGATTTTAAAAAAAAATCGTAAGACCAGTTTTTGAGAAAATCGCAAAAAAGTGAAAAATTATACGAATAAACAACTACTTCCGGTTGACCGATTTTGATGAAAATGTTCGTGTCAGGTCCGGTAGTAGTATGTAACTTAAGTTTCAAGTTCGTACGATGTTCCGTTCTTGAGATATTTTGTATACACACGCACACGCGCGCGCGCGCACGCACACACACACATACACAGACACAGACACAGACCAATCGCTAAAAACATGTTTTTTTTGGGTTCAGGGGATCCGAAAACGTATAGATCCGGTGAAGAGTGAATTTGTTAAAATCGACATGAAAACAATACTTTCCTTCCTATATATTGATATAGGCAAGAGAAAGTAAAAAACAAAATTCCATACAACACT
Organism: Catonia carolina; assembly: GCA_035578175.1. NCBI lineage: Eukaryota > Metazoa > Arthropoda > Insecta > Hemiptera > Achilidae > Catonia > Catonia carolina. Next base: position 1,130,163 of record JAQMRL010000031.1, read on the forward strand.
AATTATTCACTCTACCCTTAATATTATAATGAAAACACGTTCAATTCATTTGTTAGAAAATATTTCATAAATTGAACATTAGTTTTACCATTAATAACTAAAACTTTTACTATTGTTACTCTGACATTGTTATTTATGATTTGTAGGTTTTTAATAAAGTCTCAGTTTTATTTTTGGTCACAAGTAATATTACAAGACTTGTTGTTTAGGTCATCAGCCAAAAGGCTGGTTTGAACCTGTAGAGGTTTTACTAAGTAAAACGAGGAGTGAGGTGGTTTACCGTTGCCTTCCTCACTGAGTGGAAAAGTACGCTTATCAGCATGCCAGGCCATCTGAAAAGCACATATTTTCCACTCTGCAAACGACACCTTCACTTCATTCACCACAGGGTCTGGCTGTACAATGAAATTCATTACTTTCAGAGGAGATAACCCTGATTAGTGTTACAATACACCTCTACCTCTTCTCTTATTAAATGATTCAGTCATTTAATTGGCTGACCATGCGATAAGAAACAGAACTATTTATTTTAGCCCTGCAACGAACAGAGTGAGTGTAAATAATTTGACACTCCACCTGTCCGTTATGGGCAGAATACAAGACTAATACGCTTGAATTATAATAGGAGAGTGAACAATTCCAGTGATTCGTTGTTCATCATTTCAGATTGTTTACTTCATATCATTAAAATTAATGTCTGTGACTATAGTCCAGCCTCTCTTAGTTTGCTCCTAATGTAAACAAATAATGTTGTCACTGAGCATGCGCATTAGGCTATATAAAAATGTGTACACACTGATTAAAAAGTAACAACAAAATACTTTCAAAAGTATTTAAATTCAAAAAAACTTTTAAAAGTATTTTTCTAAATGAAATTGTTAGACCTACATCATATCATGACTGATATTTTAAGCGTTTATAATTTAAAACATAGTTAACTTAATAGGAATACGACATCCGTAAAGTCGCGGATTCTAGCGTGCACCCTGTAGTAGCTGGTTTTGTTTGTTTACAGTAGGAGCAAACTAACAACGGCTGAAGTATAGTTTAATACAACTGTTTGCAGTTGCCCGTGTTTAACTCATTTCTAGTTTCATCAGTTATCATTTTTGGTATTGTATCGGTTCGTTTCGGTTTTCTTCGTCGACTGAAATTAAAAAGTTTTGTAAGCTGTGTTTTGTCACTACATGCGTGATAGTGAATGTGTTGAGTTTTGGAAACATAAAAGCGGCAACCATTAAAAAGTAGAAAAAAATTGACAAGACAAACAAGATGAAAAAGAGGAAAGGGGAGAAGGAGAAGAAAGAGCTGAAGGAAAAGAAGGAGAACGATGTAAAGAAAGAGAAAGAGTAGATAAAAAGGAGGCGCAGTGGCAGATGGATACGGTAGGCCTATTAACAAGTAGAAGAATTAGGAGGAGGAGGAGGAGGAGAAAAAAGTAAAGCGGAGAAGGAGAAGAAAGAGCTGAAGGAAAAGAAGGAGAACGATGTAAAGAAAGAGAAAGAGTAGATAAAAAGGAGGCGCAGTGGCAGATGGATACGGTAGGCCTATTAACAAGTAGAAGAATTAGGAGGAGGAGGAGGAGAAAAAAGTAAAGCGGAAAAGGAGAAGAAAGAGCTGAAGGAAAAGAAGGAGAACGATGTAAAGAAAGAGAAAGAGTAGATAAAAAGGAGGCGCAGTGGCAGATGGATACGGTAGGCCTATTAACAAGTAGAAGAATTTTTTTTTTTTTTTATTGTTTAACGTCCGACTGTTCTGCAATTACTGCTAATGCAGACGGTGAAAGATGAAATTATTGTGTGTAACGTATGAAAAGATGCCGTGCCTGAATGGGATTCGAACCCAAGACCGCATGATGAGAGGCGAGCACGTTACCAACTGCGCCAATGCGGCCGGCGCATTTACTCCTTTTCCTCCATTAGGAGGAGGAGGAGGAGAAGGAGGAGAAAAAAGTAAAGCGGAGAAGGAGAAGAAAGAGCTGAAGGAAAAGAAGGAGAACGACGTAAAGAAAGAGAAAGAGTAGATAAACAGGAGGCGCAATGGCAGATGGATACGGTAGGCCTATTAACAAGTAGAAGAATTTTTTTTTTTTTTTATTGTTTAACGTCCGACTGTTCTGCAATTACTGCTAATGCAGACGGTGAATGATGAAATGATTTTTTGTAACGTATGAAAAAATGCCGTGCCTGAATGGGATTCGAACCCAAGACCGCAGTAGAAGAATTAGGAGGAGGAGGAGGAGGAGGAGGAGGAGCAGAAAAAAGTTAAGCGGAGGAGGAGAGACAGATGGTCACGGTACGCCTAGTAAGACGGAGGAGTGATAATTTAAAAACGCAGCCGCCGATTGCAAAATCGCCGCCGGAAAGATTAAGTATTACCACTCAGACCGGATCAAAAAATATTACCAGTACAACGAAAATGTACAGAGAAACATAAAACGAGTGGATTCAATTCGGCCAACACTAAACGTGATTTTATTACCGTTCGCATAAATAGAATACGTAAACCTAATATAGTATATTTTATTAGTCATAATTCAAACAACCTAAAGTTGCCAGCTCAAAAATTAAATCACTGCACCATTTGAAAAGTAAACAGTTTATAAAAAACTAAAACATTTATGACTAATTTATTAAATCGGTTACACTCATTTTGAAATCGCTTTTAAAAATAACTACATTCATCGTGAAAATATCCGATTACTCGCTGCCCACCTCTCATAAACTACACGGTGCACCATAAATCGATTGACACTTTAATTGCTGTTATTTTGGCATTGGTAATAGGCCGCCGTTCATCCATCAGTACAAATATTTATCATTTTTTATAATAATAAAAAAGAAATCTACTGTGACACACTCACACGACTTTCTCTTGCCAATGCAAATAATTAACAATAAACCTAAAACATTAGAAACAAACAATAAAACTAACTTCAATAACATAACCTAATTTTAATCATTAGTGAAAGACGCAAAATGAAAATCAACCTCAGTTTGGCTTAAAAATACGGAAAATCACTCCTTAACGCTAAACCAGGCACTGTAGAGAAAAATGCTCTGAATAAAAAGTTGTAGATCTTTTTTATTTCTATAAATTCCATTATATACACTTTTGTCATAAAATGCATACTAAGGCCGTAATCTTTAAAAAAATCGATTTTTCACACGTTTTCGTGAGAAAAAACAGAAAATCGCTAATTACCGCTCAACTAAGAGTTATACAAAAAAAATGTTTGAAATAAAAGTTGTAGAATTTTAAATTCTCTACATTTTTAATTATATAAATTTTTGCATTATAATACATATTAAAGCCGTAATCTTAGGAAAAATATATATTTGTTTTTACGAGAAAACAGCCCCACCAACAATTGCAGCAGACATGGCGCCTACCCTATCTTGTAGAGCATAAAAAATTTAGCAAATGAGGCGATTAAAAAAAAAATATCGTATTAGCCGTTTTTGAGAAAATCGAAAAAAGTGAAAAATGACACGAATAAATTACTACTTCCGGTTGACCGATTTTGATGAAAAATGTTCGTGTCGGGTCCGGTAGTGGTATGTAACTTAAGTTTCAAGTTTTTAGTTCGTACGATGTTCCGTTCTTGAGATATTTTGTATACAAACACACAGGCCAATCGCTAAAAACGTTTTTTGGGTTCAGGGGGTCTGAAAACGTATAGATCCGGTGAAAACTCGATTTCGAAAAATCGACATGAAAACAATAGGTACTTTTCTTCCTATATATTCATATAGGCAAGAGAAAGTACAAAAGAAATATATTGTGAGACACTCAGAAATATATTGTGAGACACTCACACGACTTTATGTTGCCAATGCAAATATTGACCCATATAACCTAACATTAGTTCTAATAAAAATATTAGAATAAACAATAAACTAACCTCGTTTCAATCATGAGTGAATGATGCAAAATTAAAACCAACCTTTAGTTTCGCTGAATAATAAGGAAAATCACTTTTTCACACTAAACTAAGCTCTGTACAGAAAAATGCCTGAAATAAAACTTGTAGATCTTTTAATTTCCTATGAATTTCATTATAAAAGCTTTTTTATCGTTAAATGCATAGTCTACTACGGCCGAAATCTTTAAAAAATCGATTTTTTACAGATTTTCATTAAAAAAAATAAACAGAAAATCAATAATTACCGCTAAACTAAGCGTAATACAAAAAAAATGTTTAAAGAAAACTTGTAGGATTTAAAATTTTCTACAACTTTGATTATAAACAAAAATGCACAAAAATGCATAAAAAAACAAAAAAAATGCACAAAATTGCATATTAGGGTTGCAATCTTTTAAGAAAACCGTTTTCTTTCTACGAAATAACACCCGCCTCCCCAAGAACGTCAGCAGACATAGCGCCTACCCGGCCTTGTGAAGTTTCAAAAATTGTGGAAATTTATTATTTTTAAAATCGCATAAAAGTGAAAAATAACTCGAATAAACTAGCAACTACTTCCGGTTGACCGACATTGATAAAAATGTTCGTGTCGGGTCCTCTAGTGGTACCTAACTTATGTTTCAACTTCGTACGACATTGCGTTTTTGAGATATTCTGTTCTCACACAAACACACAGAGAAGAGGGGAAGCCATCGTTAAAAACATGTTTTTTTGGGTTCAAGGGGTCTGCAAACGTGTATATCCGGTGAAAACTCGATGAGTTAAAATCGACATGAAAACAATTTTTTTTGTCATCAGTCTCTATACTGGTTTGATGCAGTTCTCTAATCTGTTCTATCTTGCGCAACTTCTTTCATATCTGTTGTTTAGGTCATCAGCCAAAAGGCTGGTTTGAACCTGTAGAGGTTTTACTAAGTAAAACGAGGAGTGAGGTGGTTTACCGTTGCCTTCCTCACTGAGTGGAAAAGTACGCTTATCAGCATGCCGGGCCCTCTGAAAAGCACATATTTTCCACTCTGCAAACGACACCTTCACTTCATTCACCACAGGGTCTGGCTGTATAATGAAATTCATTACTTTCAGAGGAGATAACTCTGATTAGTGTCTTTTGCACCTCTACCTCTTCTGTTCTTAAATGGTTCAGTCATTTAATTGGCTGACCATGTGATAAGAAACAGAACTATTTATTTTAGCCCTGCAACGAACAGATTGAGTGTAAATAATTTGACACTCCACCTGTCCGTCATGGGCAGCTTTCATATCTATATACTTGTAACACCCTCCATCTTTTGTAATTTGCTTTATATATTCTAATCTTTGGCTCGCCCTACAATTTACCCCCTCAATATTACCCTCCATTATTGACATATGTCTTAGGAAATGCCCCACTAGCCTATCCCTTCTTCTGGTAAGATGCTTCCATATACTTTTTTATTTTTTCATCCACTCGTCTAAGAACCTCTAAATTACTTATCTTGTCCACCCACCTAATCTTTAACATTTTCCTGTAACACCACATTTCAAAAAATTCTATCCCTTCATTTATATACAGCCTCTATCACCCACGTTTCACTCCCGTATAATGGTCAACTCCAAACATAGTGTTTAAAGAAATTTTTAAAATAAAAATATAAAACGGAAAAGACAAAGGGTGGCCCGTAGTGTAATTGTCAGCGAAACTGGCTGCTGTTCCGAAGTCCCGGGTTCGACCCCGGTCAGGTCTGGCATTTTTTCATAAATAGATCACATGATATCTTACATACACGTACGCACAAGCACACGATGAAAAAATAAAATATAAATAAAGATTAACTGCACTACGGTAGACAATAAGTTAAAAATAACAAGTTTAAAAATAGAATCGTAGAGGAAGACGAAGACGAAGAAGAAGAACAAGAAGATGCTGTGAACTAGAATTGAAATAAATGGAAGGCGTGTTACCCCCACCCGAACAAAACACCAAAAAAATCAAATCCCCACCTCAGATACAAACAACCGATTAGAGGACACTTAAATGACCAACACTGCAAAGCGTGTAGAATAGCAGTCTATGATTCACAATATCGTTGATCGAAGGTCAAGTTTAGAATTGAATTATTGTTGAAGAATTTTTTTTTATTTTTTTTTCTTTCTCTTGCCTATATAAATACATAGGAAGGAAAGTATTGTTTTCATGTCGATTTTTAGAAATCGAGTTTTCAACGGATCTACACGTTTTCAGACCCCCTGAACCAAAAAAAAACATGTTTTTAGCGATTGGTCTGTGTGTGTGTGTATGTGTGTGTCTGTGAAAGTGTGTGTGTGAACAGAATATCTTATGAACGGAACATCGCACGAACTTGAAATTTAAGTTGCAAACCACTACCGGACACGACACGAAAACTTTCATCAAAATCGGTCAACCGGAAGTAGTAGTTTATTCGTGTAATTTTTCACATTTGCGATTTTCTCAAAAACTGGTACTACGATTTTTTTTAAAATCGCCTGGTTTACTAAATTTTTTATGCTCTACAAAATAGAGTAGGCGCCATGTTTGCTGAAATTCTTGGTGAGGCTGTTTACACGTAAAAACATTGTTTTTTTTTTAAGATCACGGCTTTAATATGCATTTTAGCGCAAAAATTTATAAAATAAAAAATGTAGAGAATTTAAAATCCTACAACATTTATTTCTAACATTTTTTTGTATAACTCTTAATTTAGCGGTAATTAGCGATTTTCAGTTTTTTCTCACGAAAACGTTGAGAAAAATCGATTTTTTCAAGATTTCAGCCTTAGTATAGTATGCATTTTACGAAAAAAGTTTATGTAGAAAATTAAACGATGTACAACATTAATTTAGAGCATTTTTCTCTACAGAGCCTAGTTTAGCGTGAAAGAGTGATTTTCCGTATTTTTAAGCCAAACTGAGTTCGATTTTAATTTTCGTCTTTCACTCATGTTTTTGAGGTTAGTTTTTTGTTTATTTCTAATATTGTATTACTAATATTACATTATATTGTTAATTATTTGCATTTGCAAGAGAAAGTTGTGTGAGGGTTTCACACCAGAATTTTTTATATTCAATCGTTTCATTGCAAAAAAATTAATTTTTTCATTTCTAATTTCAATTTTTTGCGTTTTCTTTATTATTTTTGTTTTAATTTCGTTTCATTACAAGCGGAAGATGTGGGGATTCGATTCTTGGGCAGAATTTGTGTATCGTGGAATTATTACATAGCCTAACGTGAAAACCCATTTAGGCTGCTACATTGAATAGACAATGGTATAACGAACGGCAGTCAGTCGTGAGTCGGTGCTAATAGAAGAGTACACACACACACACACACAGATTGATAAAGCATTGCTAAAATTAAACTCGGTCTTGGGTTCGAATCCCACTCGGGCATGGCATTTTTTTCATACGTTACAAAAAATTCATTTCATCCTTCACCGTCTGCATTAGCAGCAATTTGCAAAACAGTCGGACGTTAAACAAAAAAAAAAAAAAAAAAAAAAAAAAAAAAAAAAAAAAAGGTAACAGTTCAACATATTCTTCTTATAGAATACGGCTCCGTAACAATTACAAAACGGGGACCATACACGACCGAGAATTACAATAAACAAATACGGTGTGAAACACACACACAACTTTCTATTGCCAATGCAAATTATCTATATACAGTAAAACCTCACTAATTCGGACTAATTGGGGGGAAGTGAAGTCCGGATTATCGCGAATATTTGTTCACATCAAAAAATTGAATAATTTAGGCAATTAAAATTAAAAAATAAACGTTACTTGTCTGAAATATCGATGTTTAATGAATCTACAGTACAGTATATTGAAAAACAACAAAGTTAAAAGTATAGAAATAAAAATATTTACGGCAGTAAAAATATTGTTGAATAATAAATCTCCAGTGTAAAATGATATTTAATTAAAACACTGTACTTACGTGCCGATTATTTGGCACTTGTTAATGTAGAGGGTTGACAAATATCCTCAGGGATCATTTGAGGTTGCTTAGGAAAAAACTTGTTATTTTTTTCTGTGATTATTTGCTACACTGTTTTCTTATAACTTGTTGGCGCATCTCTCTTAGGACAAGATAATAGTCATTGAATTCCGGATTGAAGTCTGCAAATTCAATAAGTTCGTCTATGTGGTTTCTCACTTCACTAGCTTAAATTGTGGAACGTTTTCTTCACTGAGTAACCAATCATGTATTACAGGATGAAACAATCTTTATTAGACAGTTAAAAGCTATTATTTTTTGAAGTAGCACTTTATTAATTTTTAACTAAAAAACTTTTAAAAAAATTAAAAAAGCTGCTCTTCTTGGAGTAGTCCGAAATATCGCGAATTCCGAATTAGTGAAGTTTTACTGTAGTATAAATATATATAAAATTCGATGTATAGGTACCAGACGAACTAATGGTCCCATAGCCGAGCAAGTGAGAGGGAGATATGTGGCATAACTACGCATGCGCTCAAAGGTCTTTACCGTTATAATCCAAATCTGAAAACATACTACAGTCGTTATCTTGCTTGTTAAGTTACTGCGTGGATAAACGCCTGCTCACAACAATAAGTAAAATTATACGACAATGTTATTGGAACGGCGCATATGGGTTGTGCGAGTGAGAGCGTTATGCATTCATTCTCTCACTCCCACGGCTAGGGGACTGCAGTTCATCTGAATACTGTATGTGCGTGTGTATCTATGTGTGTGTGTGTATGTTCCCCTTTATCTCATAAATTACTGAACAAATTTTCATGCAGTTTTTTTTTATGTTGTAACTATGATGCCGGTGCAGGTTTTAAGCTATTGAAACCCTTAAAAAGTTAGCCCTAAAGCGTTGAAAATAATGTTTATGTCCTAAATTACGGCTTTTATGAGGTTAGATAATCTGCTGCTTTGTGATTCAAATAAAGATTTTTCAGATAAATTGCCTCATTTACTCAATTTTTTATGCTCTACATGATAGGGGTAGGCGCCATGTCTGCTGAAATTCTTCGAGAGGTTTTTTTCACGTAAAAACATTGTTTTTTTTAAGATTGCGGTTTTAATATGCAGTTTAGCACAAACATTTATAAAAAAAAAATGTAGAGAATTTAAAATCCTACAACTTTTATTTCAAACATTTTTTTGTATACCGCTAGGTTTAGCGGTAGTTAGCGATTTCTCAGTCCTTTTCCACGAAAGAGTGTAAAAAATCGATTATCTTTAAAATTTCAGCCTTAGTATGCATTTTACGACAAAAGTTTAGATAATAAAATTTATTTAAAAGAATTTAAAATTTATTTATTTATAATAAATTTAGTTAAAAGATGTACAACATTTATTTAGAGCATTTTTCTCTACAGAGCCTAGTAGTTTAGCGTGAAAGAGTGATTTTCCGTATTTTTAAGCCAATCTTATAAAAGTACACGTGGATTATTTTGCGTCAAAAAAAACTTTATTTACACCTCAAAATTTTCTTGTCACAATATTGAATTGCCCATGATTTCTTTAGAAAAAACATTTAAAAGACATACGCGTTTCACTGCTAAACCGGCCCGTGGTGTAGTGGTCAGCGCAACTGGCTACTATGCCGGGGTCCCAGGTTCGATTCCCGGTCAGGTCTTGGATTTTTTCATCTGTAAATCACCACATATCATTACCTACGCACAAGCCCAAGGCTTATGTAGGCATCATCACTCAACACAAAAATCTGGTGTGAAACACTCACACAACTTTCTCTTGCCGAAGCAAATAATGACAAATATAACCTAACATTAGTAATAAAACATTAGAAATAAATAAAAAACAATAACCTCGAACCTTATTAATACCTTATTAACAATATATAACCTTATTTTAATCATGAGTGAAAGACACAAAACGAAAATCAACCTCAGTTTTGCTTAAATATACAGAAAATGACTCTTTCACACTAAACTAAACTCTGTAGAGAAAAATGCTCTAAATAAAATATGTAGAGCTTTTAAATTCCTACAAATATGATCATATACACTTTTGTCGTAAAATGCATACTAAGGCCGAAATCTTTAAAAAATCGATTTTTCACACGTTTTTGTGAGAAAGAAACAGAAAATCGCTAATTACAGCTAAACTAAGCGTTATACAAAAAATGTTTGAAATAACAGTTATAGATTTTTAAATTCTCTACAACTTTTATTATATAATTTTTTGCGCTAAAATTCATATAAAGCCGTAATCTTAAAAAAATTATTTCTTTACGTGAAAACAGCCTCACCAAGAATTTCAGCAAACTAGCGCCTCCCCTATCTTGTAGAGAATAAAAAATTGAATAAACCAGGCGATTTAAAAAAATAATCGTGGGACCAGTTTTTGAGAAAATCGTTAAAAAGTGAAAAATTACGCGAATAAACTACTACTTCCGGTTCACCGATTTTGATGAAAATATTCGTGTCGGGTCCGGTAGTGGTATGTAACTTAAGTTACAAGTTTCAAGTTTGTACGATGTTCCGTTCTTGAGATATTCTGTTCACACACACACAGACAGACGAATCGCTAAAAACATGTTTTTTGGGTTCAGGGGGTCTGAAAACGTGTAGATCCGGTGAAAACTCGATTTCGAAAAATCGACATGAAAACAATACTTCCCTTCCCATATATTTATATAAGCAAAAGAAAGTAAAAAAAAAATGACACGTAGAGAAACTAGTGTACGAGCACCTTAGACAAAATTAACAAAGAAATAAGCGTACAAAGAATTAAAAAAAAAGAGATAAAAAAGCTGCAGAGAGAGAGAGAGAGATTAGGAACGACCTTGTCAGTTGGATGAATTCCAATTATTCCGCCTGCCTAGACAAACGAATAATCACTATCCACTGCACTGCCAGCCAAACGCCCATTTATCTTTACACATTTTACTACTACGATAGACATCCATCCACTCCACAGCCACATCGATATTACACCGCAATCCGATCTATCGATACTATTCCGGCTAAACGATACACGTTTATCGACTAGACCAGAGCGACACCCTATCGCACCTGCACCAATCAGCTGTTGTCTTAGTTCTTTTTACTTTCTCTTGCCTATATAAATATAGCCTAAATATTATAAATAGATATACTGTAATATAATGAAAAGTATTGTTTGAATGACAATTTTTAGAAATCAAGTTTTCACCGGATCTACACGTTTTCAGACCCCCTGAACCCACACAAACATGTTTTTAGAGATAAGTTTGTGCGTATGTGTGTGTGTGTGTGTGTGTGTGTGTGTGTGTGTGAAGAGAATATCTCAAAAACGGATCATCGTAGGAACTTGAAACCTAAGTTACATACCACTACCGGACGCGACACGAACATTTTCATCAAAATCGGTCAACCGGAAGTAGTCGTTTATTCGTGTAATTTTTCACTTTTTTGTGATTTTCTCAAAAATTGGTCCTGCGATTTTTTTAAAATCGCTTAATTTACTAAATTTTTGATGTTAGGCTATGTTGGTCATTATTTGCATTGGCATGAGAAGGTTGTGTGGGTGTTTCACACCAAATTTTTTTTTTTATTCCTAATTTGTGTACGTTGCAATCTGTTCAATTGAGAACAATAAGCAACCCCCTATGTCCCAATGAGATGAGGATGATGTGTATGACGTGTAAATGAGACTGTGTAGTCTTCTACAGACCCAGGCCGACTATTCCTGAGAGAGTATGGGTAATTGCACTCCAACCATCAAAGTACACCGTGGTTACCCACTGTCTAGTATTCAAATCCGTATAAAAATAACTATTTTTATTAGGATTTGAACCAGGAACCTTCGATTCCGACAATCAGCTGTTGTACAGCTGACACCACTTTACCTCTCGACCAACCCGGTGGGCCACGTGTTGTTAGTTTGCAATTATTTTTTTATAACAACCGATTTCTACATTTCATCAGTGCAGGCAAATAAATATTTAATTTTTATTAAATATTAATTAGGCCTTCGGGCCAGCCCAGTCAGTCAGCAGGTAGAAAGTCCCTATTATTTGTCAAGTAACACCGGTTGGGCAAGCGACTTTGTAAAATGACCAATTGACAGCCATCCATGAACCAACTCTATACTGGGGGTCCCTGTTCAAATTCATGCCTAATCCACGTCAAATAAATACAGCAAAAAGCAGCGATCAAATTGGGTAGTTGTCAACAATGTACAGTTCCCGATAAAAATAAAAGCTAAAAAAAATATACATAATAATTAACCTAAAGTAGTAAAAAAAAATTACTTTTCAAAATTTATTTTAATATTTTATTTTATTATACACAGACATTACAATGATTCCAAAGTTGGAATTTACAACGATGGAATAACTAAAGTTTGTCTTACACCTACAAGCAAACAAGACACGTGATGGTTTTATGGACACTCAGAGTTTTATGGTTTCATTTCACGTGATGGTATATTTTAATGTTAATTAGAAATAAACCCACCGGGTTGGTCTAGGGGTAACGTCGTCGCCGCTAGTCAGCTGTTTAACAGCTGATTTTCGAAGACGAAGGTTCCTGGTTCAAATCCTAGTAAAGGTAATTACTTTTATACAAATTTGAATACTAGACAGTGACTACCGGTTTACTTTGATGGTTAGAGTTCAATTAACCATACTCTCTCAGGAATGGTCGGCCTGGGTCTATACAAGACTACACAGTCTCATTTACACGTCATACACATCATCCTCATCTGATTGGGTGATGGGGTTGCTTGTTGTTCTAAATTGAACAGATTGCAACGTACACACATTAGAATATAAAATCTGGTGTGAAACACTCACACAACTTTCTCTTGCCAATGCAAATAATTAATAATAAACCTAACATTAGTATTAAAACATTAGAAATGAACAAAAACTAACCTCAAAAACATAACCTTATTTTAATCACGAGTGAATGACGCAAAATGACAATCGAACTCAGTTTGGCTTAAAAATACGGAAAATCACGCTTTCACGCTAAACTAGGCTCTGTAGAGAAAAATGCTCTAAACAAAAGTTGTAGATCTTTTAATTTTCTATAAATTTAATTATATACACTTTTGTCGTAAAATGCATACTAAGACCGAAATGTTAAAAAAATCGATTTTTCTCACGTTTTCGTGAGAAAAAAAACAGAAAATCGCAAATTACCGCTAAACTAAGCGTTATACGAAAAAATGTTTGAAATAAAAGTTGTAGAACTTTACATTCTCTACAACTTTTATTATATAACGTTTTGCGGTAAAATGCATATTAAAGCCGCAATCTTAAAAAGAAAATGTTTTTACGTAAAAACAGCCTCAAGCAGAATTTCAGCAAACATGGCGCCTACCCTATCTTGTAGAGAATAAAAAATTAAATAAACCAGGCGATTTTTAAATAAATCAAAGGACCAGTTTTTGAGAAAATCGCAAAAAAGTGAAAAATTATACGAATAAACTACTACTTCCGGTTGACCGATTTTGATGAAAATGTTCGTGTCGGGTCCGGTAGTGGTATGTAACTTAAGTTTCAAGTTTCAAGTTCGTACGATGTTCCGTTCTTGAGATATTTTGTTCACATACACACACACACAGACCAATCGCTAAAAACAAGTTTTTTGGGTTCAGGGGGTCTGAAAACGTATAGATCCAGTGAAAACTCGATTTCGAAAAATCGACATGAAAACAATACTTTCTTTCCTATATATTCATAATAGGCAAGAGAAAGTAAAAATAAAAAATATCCACCGGTTTGGTCTAGAGGTAAAATTGTCGCCAAAATCAGCTGTTTAACAGCTGATTTTCGGAGACGAAGGTTCCTGGTTCAAATCCTAGTAAATGTAGTTACTTGTATACGGATTTGAATATTAGACAGTGGTTACCGGTGTACTTTGATTGTTGGGGTTTAATTAACCATACTCTCTCAGGAATGGTCGACCTGGGTCTGTACGAGACTAGACCTCATTTACCTAGTTAGGCAACAGAAAGGTTTTACCTTTACTTTTAGTAATGACCGCCTCCGTGGCGTAGTGACTGACGCGCTAGCCTACAAACCGAAAGGTTCCGGGTTCGATTTTTGGCTAGGGTAAAGAAATTTCAAAACGTTAAAACCGACCGGTTACAGTACAAAAATAAACCGACAGTAAGCGCTAATGACCAAGCTTTTGATAAGACTTCAACAAAAAAAATCTGGTGTGAAACACTCACACAACTTTCCCTTGCCAATGCAAATAATTAACAATTTACCAAACATTAGTAATAAAACACTAGAAATAAACAAAAAAAACTAACCTCAAAAAACATAACCTAATTTTAATCATGAGTGAAAGACGAAAAATGAAAATCGATCTCAGTTTGGCTTATAAATACGGATAATCACTCTTTCACGCTAAACCAGGCTCTGTAGAGAAAAATGCTCTAAATAAAAGTAGTACATCTTTTAATTTTCTATAAATTTGATTATATACCTTTTTGTCGTAAAATGCATACTAAAGTCGAAATCTTAAACAAAAACGAATTTTTCACACGTTTTCGTGAGAAAAAACAGAAAATCGCTAATTACCGCTAAACTAAGCGTTATACAAAAAAATGTTTGAAATAAAAGTTGTAAAATTTTTAATTCTCTACACTTTTTATTATATAAATTTTTGCGCTATAATAAATCATATTAAAGCCGTAATCTTAAAAAAACACTTTTTTTACGTAAAAACACCCTCACCACGAATTTCAGCAAACATGGCGCCTACCCCATCTTGTAGAGAATAAAACATTTAGTAAATGTGGCGATTTTTAAAAAAATCGTAGGACCAGTTTTTGAGAAAATCGCAAAAAAGTGAAAAATTATACGAATAAACTACTACTTCCGGTTGACCGTTTTTGATGAAAATGTTCGTGTCGGGTCCGGTAGTGGTATGTAACTTAAGTTTCAAGTTTCAAGTTCGTACGATGTTCCGTTCTTGAGATATTTTGTATGCACACACAGACCAATCGCTAAAAACATAGAAGAATCTGAAAACGTATAGATCCGGTGAAAACTCGATTTCGAAAAATCGACATGAAAACAATAGGCTACATTCCTTCCTATATATTCATATAGGCAAGAAAAAGTAAAAAAATACAATAGCAGTAGCACAAAGCAAATAACAAAAATACAAGAGGAGACAAAAGAGGGGGTAATGACAGTTGAATAAAATGGGCACGTAGGCCTACTTATTACAGTGGAATAAAAACGTGAGGTTATTTTCTTTTCATTATATAAATAATTATTAAAGTTATTACATTACTTCGTTTCTTTTTTAACAGACGAGTAATTCTGTTTCTGCCAGACCGTAACAGATATATACTATATTTTGTCAGCGTATTTCATAAAAATACTTATGAAAAACACCAAATAATTAATGGTATATTTAACTTGTAACTCCACCGGACTGCAAAGCGAAAAGTCCTGGGTTCGATCACCGATCACTAAATAAAATCCTACTAGCATGCACCCCGTCGCGGCTTTGGACGCGAAAAATGGTGAAATCACTTTTCAGCAGTGACCTTGCTTTTTGAAGTTTTTTTACTTTTGAAGACTTTCTTTCTAGTAATGTTCTTTTTGATGGAATTATTGAAAACTGAAAAAAAATTGTCAATACCAAAAACTTAAATCTACGTTGAATAAAATAAAAGTCAAAATAAAATACGTATCAAAGCAATTGATTGATCACTCACCAATTAAGTGAAAATTGAAACAAATTAAAGTAACACGGAACTTTACTTTTATAAAATACACAACAAAACAAAATCGTATCTACATAATAAAACAGAATGAAATTATCATGTGATGTTGTCACCAGCTGATCCTTAGCACCACCTCGCTATTTGCTAAATCATATCACTTTATTTATGACAAATCACATCAGCTGGTTTAAACGCACCAGATCATCTAACCTCACAAAAGCCTTCATGTAGGACGTAAAACTTAATTTTCAACCCTTTAGGGCTAACTTCTTAAGGGTTTCAATAGCCTCAAACTTTCACCGGCATCATAGTTACAACATAAAAAAACTGCATGAAAATTGGTTCAGTAATTTAGGAGATAAAGGGAAACGTACACACACGCACGCAAAAATATCTCACAGTTCACAGTGTGAACAAAATATCTCAACAACGAAACATCGTACGAACTTGAAACTTAAGTTATATAATAAAATTTATAGGAAATTATAGGATCTACAACTTTTATTAATAGCATTTTTCTAAAGAGCCTATTTAGCTTAAAATAGTGAATTTCCGTATTTTTAAGCCAAACTGAGATTGATTTTCATTTTACGTCTTTCACTCATGATTAAAATTAGCTTATGTTTATTGAGGTTAGTTTTTTGTTTATTTCTATTGTTAATTATTTGCATTGGCAAGAGAAAGTTGTGTGAGTGTTTCACACAAATTTTTTTTTTTAATTTCTAATATGTGTACGTTGCAATCAGTTCAATTGAGACAAATAAGCAACCCCATGACCCAATCAATACGTATGACGTGTCCAATCAATGCTCAATACGTATGACGTGTAAATGAGGTGTAGTCTTGTACAGACTCAGGCCGACCATTCCTGAGAGAGTATGGTTAATTGAACCCCAACTATCAAAGTACAACGGTAACCAACCGTCTAGCATTCAAATCCGTATAAAAGTAACTACCTTTACTAGGATTTGAACTAAGGAACCTTCGTCTCCGAAAATCAGCTGTTAAACAGCAGCTGATTTTGGTGACGATTTTACCTCTAGACCAACCCGGTGGGTTAACAATACAATTGGCCTCCGGGCCAGCCCAGTCAGTCAGCTGGTGGAAAGTCGCTATTATTTGTTAAGTAACACCGGTTGGGCAAGCGACTTTGTATGGTGACCAGCTGACAGCCACCCATGAACAAACTCTACTGGGGGTCCCTGTTCAAACTCATGTTAAATCCACTTCAAAAATACAGCGAAAAGCAGCGATCGAATTGGGTAGTTGTCAACAATGTACAGTTCCCGATAACAAATAAGAGCAAAAAAAAACAATACAATTGACGGAAAAATTAAACGTTAATAAGTGCACAGAATCGAATCAGTCAAGTAATTTGTCTTAAGAAACCACATGCAAGCCGCACGCACACTAGGCATTAAAAAAAGGCACTTGGCAGCGTCAACAAATTGGATTGTAATACTTGACATTGAAAGGCAGTAAAAGATTATGTAACAATAACGAAAGCAAGACAAGAGGAAAAATTTCTTAAAAAGATTAACTTACAAAAAAAGAAATCCATTTACGCTACCCGCTTACTCGGCTACCTGTTACGTAGCACATAGGTAAGCAAAATATCTGGTGTGAAACACTCACACAACTTTCTCTTGCCAATGCAAATAATTAATAATAAACCTAACATTATTAATAAAATATTAGAAATAAACAAAAACTAACCTCAATACACATAACCTTATTTTAATCATGAGTGAATGACGCAAAATGAAAATCGAACTCAATTTGGCTTAAAAAAAAACGGAAAATCACACTTTCACACTAAACTAGGCTCTGTAGAGAAAAATGCTTCAAATAAAAATTGTAGGTCTTTTAATTTCCTATAAATTTTATTATATACACTTTCGTCGTAAAATGCATTCTAAGGCCGAAATCTTTAAAAAATCGATTTTTCACACGTTTTCGTGAGAAAAAAACAGAAAATCGCAAATTACAGCTAAACTAAGCGTTATACAAAAAATGTTTGAAATAAAAGCTGTAGAATTTTAAATTCTCTACAACTTTTGTTATATAAATTTTTGCGCTATAATGGATAGTAAAGCCGTAATCTTAAGAAAACAACGTTTTTACGTGAAAACAGCCTCACCAAAAATTTCACGAAACATGGCGCCTACCCTATCTTGTAGAGAATAAAAAATTAAATAAACCAGGCGATTTTTAAATAAATCAAAGGACCAGTTTTTGAGAAAATCGCAAAAAAGTGAAAAATTATACGAATAAACTACTACTTCCGGTTGACCGATTTTGATGAAAATGTTCGTGTCGGGTCCGGTAGTGGTATGTAACTTAAGTTTCAAGTTTCAACTTTGTACGTTGTTCCGTTCTTGAGATATTTTGTATACACACACACACACACACAGACCAATCGCTAAAAACATGTTTTTTTTGGGTTCAGGGGGTCTGAAAACGTATAGATCCGGTGAAAACTCGATTTTCAAAAATCGACATGAAAACAATACTTTCCTTCCTATATATTCATATAGGCAAGAGAAAGTAATAGTCAATAATCCCGGCAAAAAACAGTTGCAGTGTTAATAATATCGTTTGGAATCGATTGTGTTACTTTATTTGCACGAAACACCCCAAGTACGAGATATACACAGTAACTGACTAACCTCCACTCCTCGCTCGCTCGCTCTGGTTCACGGACTACAACGAAATTAATTCTATTCAAATTTAATTAAAAACTTCTTCTTTATCGACAGTGTTTGTGTTTTTTGTTGCCCTGTGGCTCCAAAAGAAACTCAATTAAGTACGAAAATTAAATACAAATACACTACAAGGAACAAGAACAGTTAGCCGTGAAAATCACCTGTTCGTTTTTAGTTCAACCTCTAAGGCGGTCTTATACTTCTTCGTTGTTGATAGCCAAATCACGACTGCACAAATGAATCCAATTAGTGCTGGTAAGATATCATTCTGCCCATAACGGACAGGTGGAGTGTCAAATTATTTACACTCAATCTGTTCGTTGCAACGCTAAAATAAATATCTCTGTTTCTTATCACATGATCAGCCAATTAAATGACTGAATCATTTAAGAACTGAAGAGGTAGAGGTGTATTGTGACACTAATCACAGTTATCTCCTCTTGAGACTAATGAATTTCATTATACAGTTGGATTGTGTGGTGAATGAAGTGAAGGTGTCATTTGCAGAGTGGAAAATATGTGCTTTTCAGAGGGCCCGGCATGCTGATAAGCATACTATTCCACTGAGTGAGTTGTGGCATTGGTAAACCACCTCACTCCTTTTTTACTTTCTCTTGCCTATATGAATATATAGGAAGGATAGTATTGTTTTCATGTCGATTTTTCGAAATCGAGTTTTCACCGGATCTTTACGTTTTCAGACCCCCTGAACCCAAAAAACATGTTTTTAGCGATTGGTCTGTGTGTGTGTGTCTGTGAACAGAATATCTCAAGAACGGAACATCGTACGAACTTGAAACTCGAAACTTAAGTTACATACCACTACCGGACCCGACATGAACATTTTCATCAAAATCGGTCAACCGGAAGTAGTAGTTTATTCGTATAATTTTTCACTTTTTTGCGATTTTCTCAAAAACTGGTCCTACGATTTCTTTTATAAATCGCCTGGATTACTCAATTTTTTATTCTCTACAAGATAGGCTAGGCGTCAATTTTACTGAAATTCTGGGTAAGGCTGTTTTTGCGTAAAAACAAAGTTTTTTTAAGATTACGGCTTTAATATGCAATTTAGCGCAAAAATGTATATAATAAAAGTTGTAGAGAATTTAAAAACCTACAACTTTTATTTCAAACATTTTTTTGTATAACGCTTAGTTTAGCAGTAATTAGCGATTTTCTGATTTTTTCTCACGAAAACGAGAGAAAAATCTATTTTTTTAAGATTTCGGCCTTAGAATGCATTTAACGACAAAAGTGTCTATAATAAATTTCATAGGAAATATAAAGATCTACAACTTTTATTTAGAGCATTTTTCTCTACAGAGCCTAGTTGAGCGTGAAAGATTGATTTTCCGTATTTTTTGGCCAAACTGAGGTTGATTTTCATTTTGCGTGTTTCTCTCATGATTGAAATAAGGTTATGATTTTGAGGTTAGTTTTTTATTTATTTCTAATGTTTTATTACTATTGTAAGGTTTATTGGTAATTATTTGCATTGGCAAGAGAAAGTCGTGTGAGTGTTTCACACCAGATTTTTTACTTAGTAAAACCTCTAGAGGTTCAAACCAGCCTACAGGCTGATCACCTAAACAACAACAACAAGACATCATTATGATTCTACCAGTGAAAGAAGAGAATAACTGGATACTTGTGTTGTTTAGGTGATCAGCCTGTAGGCTGGTTTGAACGTGTAGAGGTTTTACTAAGTAAAAACGAGGAGTCAGGTGGTTTACCATTGCCACAGCTCACTGAGTGAAAAATTACGCTTATCATGCCAGGCCCTCTGAAAAGAACATATTTTCCACTCTGCAAATGACACTTTCACTTCATTCACCACAGGGTCCAACTGTATAATGAAATTCATTACTTTCAGAGGAGACAACTCTGACTGGATACTAACTGGTAAAAAATGTTCAGAATGTCTGGTGTAGACAAATACAGCCGTGGACCTGTCACGCGGATTCAACCGTAAACGCCTTTTCTCACACGCTTCAACGAGATACGAGGGTCGTTTGAAAAGTCCGTGCAAAAATAAAAATTACTTAATTGTTTGGGGTAAACCTTTTTACTTTCTCTTGCCTATATGAATATATAGGAGGAAAGTAATGTTTTCATGTCGATTTTAAGAAATCGAGTTTTCACCGGATCTATACGTTTTCAGATCCCCTGAACCCACACAAACATGTTTTTAGCGATTGGTCTGTGTGTGTGTGTGTGTGTGTGTGTGTGTGTGTGTGTGTGTGTGTGTGTGTGTGTCTGTGTGTGTGTGTGAACAGAATATCTCAAGAACGGAACATCGTATGAACTTGAAACTTAAGTTGCATACCACTACCGGACCCGACACGAACATTTTCATCATAATCGGTCAACCGGAAGTAGTTTATTCGTATAATTTTTCACTTTTTTGCGATTTTCTCAAAAACTGGTCCTACGATTTTTTTAAAAATCGCCTGGTTTACTAAATTTTTTATTCTCTACAAGATAGGATAGGCGCCATGTTTGCTGAAATTCTTAGTGAGGGTGTTTTTACGTAAAAACATAGTTTTTTTAAGATTACGGCTTTAATATGCAATTTAGCGCAAAAATGTATTTAATAAAAGTTGTAGAGAATTTAAAATCCTACAACTTTTATTTCAAACTTTTTTTGTATGACGCTTAGTTTAGCAGTAATTAGCGATTTTTTGATTTTTTCTCACGAAAACGTGTGAAAAATTGATTTTTTTAAGATTTCGGCCTTAGAATGCATTTTACGACAAAAGTGTATATAATAAATTTTATAGAAAATAATAAGATCTACAACTTTTATTTAAAGCATTTTTCGCTACAGAGCCTAGTTTAGCGTGAAAGAGTGATTTTCCGTATTTTTAAGCCAAACAGTTCGATTTTCATTGTTTTTGAGGTTAGTTTTTTGTTTATTTCTAATGTTTTATTGCTAAAATTAGGTTATATTGTTAATCATTTGCATTGGCAAGAAAAAGTTGTGTGAGTGTTTCACACCAGATTTTTTATTTTCCGACATAGTCTCCTTTTAGGCTTATACACTTCGTCCAACGCTGCTCTAGTTTGTTGATCCCTCTTGAATAATAGGATTTGTCCAAGTCTGAAAAATAGCCATTCGTTCCTGCAATCACCTCCTCGTTTGAGTAAAATCTTTTTCCCGCTAGCCATTTCTTCAAATTGGGAAACAAATAGTAGTCCGAGGGAGCCAAGTCTGGAGAATAGGGGGGATGTGAAACGAGTTGGAACCCTATTTCCATTAATTTTGCGACCACAACTGCTGAGGCGTGAGCTGGTGCGTTGTCGTGATGAAAAAGGACTTTTTTGTGGGGGCAATCGTGGGCGTTTTTTTTGCAGCTCGTTTTCAAACGGTCCAATAACGATGAATAATATGCACCTGTAATAGTTTTACCCTTTTCCAGATAATCGATGAAGATCCCAAAACACAGTCGCCATAATCTTTCCGGCCGAAGGAACTGTCTTCGCCTTTTTTGGCGCAGATTCCCCTTTCATAACCCATTGTTTAGATTGTTCTTTGGTCTCAGGAGTGTAGTGATGTATCCACGTTTCATTCACAGTGACGAAACGACGCTTAAAGTCCCGCGAATTCTTCTGGAACAGCTGCAAACCGTCCTTGCAACACTTCACACGAAATTCTTTTTCATCCATTTTTTGAAAATCACTCGACTTGCTCGATTAAAACGAATGTCAAACACAAAGAAATAGACCGATCTGGCTGAAACTACAGATGTGTTTTTCCAACAGATGCTACTAACAACTAAACATATGCTCGATATGCGCCAGTAGTGCCATCTAGCTGACTTTGCACAAACTTTTCAAACGACCCTCGTACATAAGTACAATAGGCGAATTAAATTAATCGAACTAACACACACGTGAAAAGGTCTTAAAGGCTAATGAAAAAAATCCTCACGTTTCTTAGCCTTTAATCACCATTCATGTCACGAATAACACAGACCCCATGAATCAACAACTATTTAAACATTACCATGCTGTGCTAAGGTCAGCTGAAATCAAGGTAAGGTTGAAACTTAAAATTCAGTATGTGGGGCCAATTTGGGCCACGACGTGCTCGCTACGAAAGGCATCTGGAAGAAAATTCTACTTCCAAATGGACAAGGTAGAAAATCTTTTACAACACAAAAATAGTACAAACCCTCAATAGGCTGGTGGAGTGCTAGATTATTTGCACTCGATCTACTAGTTGCAGGGCTACATAAAATAGTTCTCTCTCACTATCTCCCTCTCCCACTCTCTCTTTTCCCCCCTCTCTCTCACTCCCTCACTCTTACTATCTCTCTCCCACTCTCTCCCTCTCCCACTCTCGCTCTCCCTCCCTCTCTCTCTCCCACTCCAACTCTCTCTCTCCCGCTCTCTGCCCCTCCCTCTCTCTCTCTCTCTCTCTCATCAGATGGTCACCTAATTATATGACTGAACCATTTAACAAGAGAAGTGGTGTAGAGGTGTGTTAGGTGTGACACTAGTCACTGTTATCAGCTAGTGTATTTGATAATAGAGGAGGTAGTGTGTGTGGATGTGGTAGGCCTAGTAGGTGAATCAAGTGAACGTCTCATTTGCAATTGTAAACCACCCCTCACTCACTCACTCCTCCTCACACTTAGTAAACCCTCTACAAGTTTATTCCAGCGTTTCAGCTGACCACCTAAACACAAACTTAATCGACTATTTTAAGAAACTGTACAAAATTCAGTATTTGGGGCCAATTTGGGCCACGACGTACAAATTTACATGAAATACCTCTACACCTACCATACTATGCGGAATGGAGTTGGGTGTATTTAGCTTGAATGAAAAAGTGGAGCAGTACCGGAATCAATGGCGGCAACATTCGAACGGAACGGATACCAGAGGAGAGAATACCTCTAAAAGTATACATTTCGGCACGTCGTAATTTCTAGGCCATAACCAAGAATCGAACCCGTAACCTTATTAGCTTATTAGTAGGCTAGCGCGCTAACTACAACGCCACGGTGGCGGAAAATTATTCATTTTACATTTTTTAACATAGGTTACATTGTTCGTTATTTACATTGGCACGAGAAAATCCTGTGAAAATTTCACACCAGATTTCTTTTTTTTACGGTGTGGTAAAAAACAACTAACGGAAACGGCAGCGGCAATAAACCCAGGTACAAAAGGTAGGTATGCTACTACGTTAATTTTACAGCGGAAAACTTACAGCCAACAAAAGTAGTAGAGAATGGAAAATGGAAAACGACCCCCGAAGGTGTCGTAAGCGTAACCACCGACCAACAGAGAGCGAGCAGTGTGCGTTTAATTTTTAAAAAGCCATTCTCACAATCCCACTTCCGTTTCACTTAAATTTTTAAACGACATTACCATTGCTCGTGGAGTCTCAACAGATGAAAATAACAAATAACCGCCGGTGAAATAATTGTATTCACCATTATACGAGCATAACAATATACAGTTCAGCCGTTGTTAGTTTGCTCCTACTGTCAACAAACAAAAGCCACCTACTACAGGGTGCACGCTAGAGTCTGCCACTTTACGGATCTCGTATTCCTATTAAGTTAACTATTTTTTTAAATTATAAGCACTTAAAGTACTAAAAACATCGGTCATGATATGATGTAGGCCTAACATTTCATTTAGAAAAATACTTTTAAAAGTATTTAGTATTTAAATACTTTTGAAAGTATTTTGTTGTTACATTTAAATCAGCGTGTACACATTTTGATATAATGCGCATGCTCAATGACGTCATTATTTGTTTATATTAGGAGGAAACTAAGAGAGGTTGGACTTTGGTTGAAATCCTAGTAAAGGTAGTTACTTTTATACGGATTTGAATACTAGACAGTGGTTAGAGGTGTACTTTGATGGTTGAGATTAAATTAACCATACTCTCTCAGGAACGGTCGGCCTGGGTCTGTACAAGACTACACAGTCTCATTTGCACGTCATACACATCATCCTCATCTCATTAGGTGATGGGGTTGCTTATTGTTCTCAATTGAACAGATTGCAACGTACACATATTAGGGATTACAAAAAAAAATAGTAATTTTTTTTTTGTTTAACGTCCGAGTGTTTTGCAATTACTGCTAATGCAGACGGTGAAGGATCATATGATTTTTTGTAACGTATGAAAATATGCCATGCCTGAGCAAGATTCGAACCCAAGACCGCATGATGAGAGGCGAGCACGTTACCAACTGCGCCAATCCGGCCGGCGCAGTTAAAAAAAAAAATTAGTAGTGACGTAATGAATACGTCTCAGCTACACAAAGCTTGGGGACGGGCAGTACGTACGATTGTCGTTTGTTTTTTCCTCCATTTAAATGGAAGAGCGTTTGATAGTAGTGGAATGACCCTGGACGCCTGCCTGTCACGCTACCACACCACAACACACACACACACTAAACTTAATCGTACCATGTGTACAATATTATACTATAATCACGCTATTTTATATTATATTTTTATCGAAAATACCAAATACGACCGCTCGATTCTTTTTGCATTCACTTAATACATTCTTCTATTCGGTTCAACGGACGGAACATTTATTACTTAAATCAACGCCTGACAACAAATTATACACGTATATTTTTATTTAATAAACTTATATAAATGTCCTTAAAGTCTTTTTGTGTCATTTCTGAAATTCCTCAACATCACTTTCGGAGACGAAGGTTCCTGGTTCAAATCCTAGTAAAGGTAGTTACTTTTATACGGATTTGAATACTAGACAGTGGTTGTGGGTGTAGTTAGATGGTAACCATACTCAGTGAGTGTGTCTGTAGAAGACTAGACAGTCTCATTTACACGTCATACACATCATCCTCATCTCATTGGGTCATCGGGTTGCTTATTGTTCTCAATTCAACAGATTTCAACGTACACACATTAGGAATTAAAAAAATATATAAATAAATAATCTTAAAATAATCAAAATTAAATAATTTCAATTTTAAAAATACAAAAAATAAACAATAATAATATAGTATACTCGTATATTCGGAAGATTTATGAGAAGAAAATTAAATAGTAAAAGAAATTAATTCCAGAAGCCAAATAGTTCAAATTCAATTAAGGAAAAAAAGAAAGTATAATATTGAATTAAATAAAATTATAAAATACGAAAAAAAGTAAGAAAAGATTAATAAACCAACAAGAATCCAATTAATTGAGTAAATAATTAAAATGACTTTAATATTTTTAAAAATAGGAAGAACAAATTTAAATAAGATTTTTTTTGTCATCAGTCTCTTGACTGGTTTGATGCAGTTCTCCAACCTGTCTATCTTGCGTAAGTCGTAATGATACCTGTAACACCCTACATTTTTTGTAATTTGCTTTATATATTCTAATCTTTGCCTCCCTCTACAATTTACTCCCTCAATATTACCCTCCATTATTGATAGATGTCTTAGGATATGCCCCACTAGCCTATCCCTTCTTTTGGTAAGATGCTTTCATATACTTCTTATTTTTTCATCCACTCGCCTAAGAACCTCTAAATGACTTATTTTGTCCACCCACCTAATCTTTAACATTTTCCTATAACACCACATTTCAAAAGCTTCTATCCTCTTCCGTTCTACAGCCCCTATCACCCACGTTTCACTTCCGTATACATAATGCACTCCAAACATTTTAAGAAATTTTTTTTAAATTTTAAGAAATTTTTCCTAATCTGTAAATCAATGTTTGTAGTCGGTAAGCTGTTTTTCATAATAAATAAGATTATGAACATCTATAAAACCAATTGCAACAATGTTCAAATGCCCCATTCGATCCCGGTCAATGGAAGGAGACGCACAACACAGCTGAGACTCCAGGAAATCATAAAAGACTCGTAACTATTAATTATTATTTAATAATTTTAAGAAACACAACTATTTATTTTAGCCCTGCAATTAACAGATGCGGTCTTGGGTTCGAATCCCATTCAGGCACGGCATTTTTTCATACGTTACAAAAAATCATTTCATCATTCACCGTCTGCATTAGCAGTAATTGCAGAACAGTCGGACGTTAAACAAAAAAAAAAAAAAATTAACAGATTAAGTGAAAATAATTTGACACTGCACCTGTCCGTTATGGGCAAACAGGGCATGAGAAAGTAAATATCACTTTGGTCACCAATTTGGTCTCACGAAATTACTATTAAAAAGTTAGGCGTATTATTTACATTAAGCATGTTGGTAAATTTAATTCGTAAACCGGTAAATGATTTCACGTACACCGCCTCCTTGAACGAGTTCACGCTTAGAAAGAGTATAAAAATTGGAAATTGCCCATAACAGACAGGTGGAGCGTCAAATTATTTACACTCAATCTGTTTGTTGCAGGGCTAAAATAAATAGTTGTGTTTCTTATCACATGGTCACCCAATTAAATGACTGAATCATTTAAGAACAGATGAGGTAGAGGTGTACTGTGACACTAATCAGAGTTATCTCCTCTCAAAGTAATGAATTCCATCATCATACAGCCAGACCCTGTGGTGAATGAAGTGAAAGTGTCATTTACAGAGTGGAAAATATATGCTTTTCAGAGGGCCTGGCATGCTGATAAGTGTACTTTTCTACTCAGTGAGGAAGAAAGGCAATGGTAAACCACCTCATTCCTCGATTTACTTAGTAAAACCACTACAGGTTCAAACCAGCCTTTTGGCTGATGACCTAAACAACAAAAGTTGGAATATGAACGGCGAGTGTATCTGTTGGACAACGAGTAGGCCTACGAACCAGTGTCACTCGCATAAGAAGAGATTAAGAGTAAAACAATAAAAGAAAGATAATTGTTAGCATTGACCCGTCGTACCCTATTCACTATTCGATAACACATTCATCATAATCAATTATTTACCCCATACGCCACATAACTACCAATCACCACTATCACTTCTTACTGACAATCTTCTCTCTCTCTCTCCCCCTCCTCCTCCTTCTCTTTTTCTTCCTCCCCCTCTCCTCTCTCTCCCTCCCTCTCTCACTCACTCACTCACTCACTCACTCACTCACTCACTCTCTCTCTCTCTCTCTCTCTCTCTCTCTCTCTCTCTCTCTCTCTCTCTCTCTCTCTCCCTTTGTAGAACAGCGCATATAAAAATCCCTTATTGGTAGTATCGTAACTACACATCATCTCTTCAAACCAAAAAAAATGTGGCCAAAAACACTCACAACACTTTCTTTTTCAAGTGTATATAATTAACAAATTCTGTTGTTCAGGTAATTGGCCTCTAGAGGCTTTATTATGTAAGAGGAGGAGTGAGGGGTGGTTTACCAATGCAAATGGGTCTTTCACTTCATTCACCTACTACCTCATCCACACTACCTCCTCTATTATCAAATAGACTAGCAGATAACTGTCACTAGTGTCACCTAACACACCTCTACACCTCTTCTCTTCTTAAATAATAAATTCAGTCATATTACCTAATTGGGCGACCATCTGATAAGTCGTCGTCGTCTTCATGGATTAGGCTATTCAAGCCTGTTCCGGCGTCCATCTTTTCCTCGGCCTACCAATATTTCTCTTACCGATTGGTTTATAGAGCAGCGCAGATCGAGGGAGGCGGTCTTGTGACATTCTTACAACATGATCTGACCAATTTTTCCTGTAGGATCTCAATATGCTCAAGAGTGGCTGGGCATCACACTCTCTCCTTATCTCCTCATTTCGGATTCTATCCTCTCTTGTACAACCTTTCACCTGCCTCAGGAATCGCATTTCTGCTGCCTGAATTTTTGATTCTTGTTTCTTAGTAAGGACCCATGTCTCGCTTCCATAAGCCAATGCTGGGATCGCCATTACTTTATAAAATTTGAGCAGGGTGTTCTTTCTAGCTCTACTCCTGAGGGATCGGTTTATTGCCCCACATATCATGTTGAACCTCGATATTTTATGTTGAGGATCTCGGTCGTAATCATGTGTTCTAGCCGTGCACTAGCAGAGCGAGTGTAAATAATTAACAATATAACCTAACACTAATAATAAACAAACAAACTAAACTCAAAAAACACATTTTTTTTAAAATTCCTAATATGTGTACGTTGCAATCTGTTCAATTTTGAACAATAAGCAACCCCATGACCCAATGAGATGAGGATGATGTGTATGACAAGGAAATGAGACTGTGTACTCTTCTACAGACACACTCACAGAGTGTGTGGTTAATTGAACCCCAACCATCAAACTACACCCACAACCACTGTCTACTATTCAAATCCGTACAAAAGTAACTACCTTTACTAGGATTTGAATCAGGAACCTTCGTCTCCGAAAATCAGCTATTAAACAGGTGATTTTGGCGACGACTTTACCTCTAGACCAACCCGGTGGGTACAAAAAAACATATATTAACCTAATTTTAATCATGAGTGAATGAAAACCAACCTTAAATTGGCTTAATATACGGAAAATCACTCTTTTTCACGCTAAACTGGGCTGTGTAGAGAAAAATGATTTAACTTAAATAAAAAATAAAGTTTTAGATCTTTCAATTTCCTATAAATTTGAAAACACACTTATTTCGTTTAATGCATACTACTACATATGGCCAAAATCTTAAAAAATCCATTTTTTAACAAAATTTCATGGAAAAAAACACTATCACTAATTACCGCTGAACTAAGCGTTATACAAAGAAATGTTTTGAATAATTTTATTATTTAGTTAATTTATTTATTTTCAACATACAGGAGCCGTTTATGAGAAAATCGCAAAAGAGTGAAAAATGACGCGAATAAAAATACTACTTCCGGTTAGCCGATTTCGATGAAAATGTTCGTGGTATCTAACTTAAGTTTCAAGTTTCAACTTCGTACGATGTTCCGTTCTTGATATATTTTATTCACACCCACACACACACACACACACACACACACACATAGACCAATCGCTAAACCATGATTTTTTTGGGTTCAGGGCGTCCGTTAACTAGTAGATCAGGTGAAAACTCGACATGAAAACAATACATTCCTTTCTATAAATTCATATAGACACGAGATAGTAAAAAAAAAATGATTAGAAATCAAACTCAAGACCCATGGAGTAGAAACCAGATGCGCTGACCAACACACCACGGGGCCAGAAAAGAAACAGAACATTAAAAGCCAGAAAGAAAAACGCAACAAACTTTCACCAACAAATTTTCCGAGCACCCTGTACGTAGGCATAGATAAATACAAATAAGTTGTAATTATTGAACCATGCCGACCGACCGCCCGGTTATTACTCATCACAGTAACTATAACCTCGCCATCTATTATTATATAATAGGAAATTAAATAATATCAATTCACCCGAACACCTAATCACGTGCCCTCTACTTGAGCCTCCAAAATCTGACACAGTGTGTGTGTGTGTGTGTGTGTGTGTGTGTCATACGATACGATGACACTGGGGATTCTTATGAATTTGTTATTCATTCGTTCACTGTTAACAGAGGAGAGATATGTGAATACTGATGCAACCGGCAATTGAATTGCTTACAAATTAGTCATCCGCTTTTATAACAACAACCTACTATTTATATCCACCGCATTAATATCTGTTTATGTTTTTCCACCGGGTTGGTCTAGAGGTAAAGTCGTCGCTAAAATCAGCTGTTTAACAGCTGATTTTCGGAGACGAAGGTTCCTGGTTCAAATCCTAGTAAAGGTAGTTGTTACTTTTATACGGATTTGAATACTAGACAGTGGTTGTGGGTGTACTTTGATGGTTGGGGTTCAATTAACCATACTCTCTCAGGAATGGTCGGCCTGGGTCTGTACAAGACTACACCTCATTTACACGTCATACACATCATCATCCTCATCTCATTGGGTCATGGGGTTGCTTATTGTTCTCAATTGAACAGATTGCAACGTACACAAATTAGGAATAAATGTTTTTCTTTTTACTTTCTCTTGCCTGTATGAATATATAGGAAGGAAAGTATTATTTTCATTGCGATCACAACAAATACACTCTTCACCCACAACATACACATAAACAGACCCCCTCACACCCACACAACAACTACTTTTTACCTATTGGTCTGTGTGTGTGTGTGTGTCTCTGTCTGTGTGTGTGAGAGAGAAATAGATAGATAGATAGATAGATCAATTCACCCGAACACCTAATCACGTGCCCTCTACTTGAGCCTCCAAAATCTGACACTGTGTGTGTGTGTGTCATACGACACACACACACAGCACGCACACAGATAGAGAGAAAGAGAGTGCGCGCGCGTGTGTGTGTATGCAGAATATCTGAAGAATGGAACATCGTATGAACAATTTCATCAAAATCGGCCAACCGGAACTAGTAGTTTATTCGTGTAATTTTTCACTTTTTTGCGATTTTCTCAAAAACTGGTGTTACGATTTTTTTTTAAATCGCTTGGTTTACTAAATTTTTTATGCTATACAAGATAGGTTAGGCGCTATGTTTGCTGAAATTCTTGGTGAGGCTGTTTTCACGTAAAAAAATTGTTTTTCATGATGGGGTTTTAACAAGCATTTTAGCGCAAACATGTATATAATAAAAGTTATAGAAAGTTTAAACTCCTACAACTTTTATTTCTAATATATTTTTGTACAACGCTTAGTTTAGCGGTATCTAGAGATTTCTGTTTTTTTTCTCACGAAAACGTGTAAAACAATAGATTTTGTAAGATTTCAGCCGTAGCATGCATTTTACGACAAAAAAGTATTATCAAATTTATAGGAAATTAAAAGATCAACAATTTTTATTTAGAGCATTTTTCTTTACAGAGTCTAGTTTAGCGTGAAATAGTGCTTTTCCGTATTTTGAAGCCAAACTGAAGTTGATTTTTATTTTGCGTCTTTCACGCATGATTAAAATAAGGTTACGTTTATTTAGGTTCTCTCTCTCTCTCCCTCTCTCTCTCTGTGTAAGCGCGCGCGTGTGCGTGCGTGCGAACAAAGCATCTCAAGAACGGAATATTGTACGAAGTTGAAACTTGAAACTTAAGTTAGGTACTACCAGAGGACACGACACGAACATTTTCATCAAAATCGGTCAACCGGAATTAGCAGTTTATTCGCGTCATTTTTACACTTTATCGCGATTTTCAGATAAAAATTACATGTTTTATTATTTTTTACACTGTCGAGAGAAAGTAATGTGAGAATGTTTCACACCAGCATGTTTTTTTTTACCAGCTAACCTGAATGACCAAGGTTTTTCATTTGTTAAAAATGAAATTTAAAAAAAAGAGGAGGAACGCAACCTACCGGCAAGAGAGTGAACGACAAGAGAGTGGCACGCGGAAGAAAGTGAGACCCGCTCCTCTAGTTCTATTTAGCCTATTTGGTTTAATTCATTGATCGATTGGAATAAATTTAATAGAGAGAGACTCTCATTCAATAGACACACACACCCGCATTATTCAATCTAACCATTCATTCAATTAGAACCGGTATAGAAACAATTGCCTCTCCTTCACACACGCTCTCATACCATTGCTCATCAATTAACGCTCCCTTCTATTCAATAAAACGTATTACAATACAACCATCTGGCCAGCCTGATGGTGTAGTGGTAAGCTCAACTGGCGGGCGTCAAAATCCAGAATCCAAGGTTCGATTCCTGGCCAGGTCCGGAATGTTTTACTTCCTCTTGCCTACTATATGAATATATAGGAAGGGAAGTATTGTTTTCATGTCAATTTTAACAAATACACTCAACACCTGAATATACACGTAAACAGACCCCCTCAACCTACACAAACATGTTTTTAGCGATTGGTCTGTGTGTGTGTGTGTGTGTGTGTTCGCGCGCGCGCAGAATATCTCAAGAACGGAACATCGTACGAACTTGAAACTTCAGTTATAAGTATCAGACCAACTAATGTTCCATAGCCGAGCGAGTGAGAGGGAGATATGTGGCATAAGTACGCATGCGCTCAAAGGTCTAGTTACCGTTATAATCCAAATCTGAAAACATACTCTACAGTCGTTATCTTGGTTGTTAGTTTACTGCTAGCATAAACGCTTGCTCACAACATCGTCATGAGTTTCGTCATGAGGTGACTGTGTGTCAGTTTAGTGTGACCAATTCGTAGTCGTGTAAGAGTCACTTGGTCAAGTCTGTTTTTAAAAATTTCTGGTTGTAAGTCTCGAATGTCAGTCCGTACTGTGTGTAGGTTAGTCCTTAAAGTCTTCCACCACTCGTTCCAAATTATTTCAAATTTGTGTCTGAACATTTTCTGCAGATCTCGATGGAAAGACTTGTTTATCCCGTTGGAGCATGTAGAGGCGCGTTTGGGTGCTCGATCGGTTGTCTCGTTCCCTTTGATACCTAGGTGGGAAGGAATCCACAGAAGAACTATTGTTTTGTCGTTGCTAGTTATTTTGTGATTGACGTTAATGATCTCTTGAAGTATCGGTTCATCTTGTTCGATACTCCTAAGGGAATCTAAAACACTTCCTTCAATCTGACAAGATCACAAATTTTTTACAATCGGATAAAGCTATGGCTTCAAATGCTTTTTTTATTGCATATGCCTCACAATAGAATACTGAGGAACAATCTTGTAATTTAAATAAAGACTCTTTATTTAACATTACCACGGCACACCCGCTTCAAGCAGACGTTTTTGAGCCATCAGTGTAAATTTTTTCAAAACTTTCAAATTTATCTAGGTATTCAAGACACAGAGTATAAAAGATGGTTGGATTTGTTTCATGTTTCTTGTATTTTGATAGGCTTATATCTACAATAGGATTTTTCATCAGCCAAGGCGGATGATCTTCATATAAAGTTGATGGGATGATGGTTGGCGGTAAAGAACGGACATTTGTGAAAAATTTTGATATTCTGACGCGCAGAGGCTTCGGCAAGGAATTGCGGGTTTGGTATAAATTTGTGTACTGACCTGTAAAAACGCTATCTCTCGAAGGATTACCTAAAGACGAGGCAATTTTGAATACAAAAGATAAACTCAGTTTTTCTCTTCTGACATCAAGAGGCTACATTATATTTAACTATACCAATCATATAAAAGAAGAAAAACATACATTTGGTAAAATAGATGAACATTTTAATATAATAGAACAAAGTAATACAGAAAATAAAAATAAAATTGAAAAATATGAAATGTTCCACATTTACAAATATTTAAAAGAGCAAAATCAGGACATTTTGAATGAACAAATTAAATTTAAGAATGAAGAAGAGATATTGACTGCTGCTGCTATCTGTAGTAAACATGAGAAGGGAAAATTAGAGCAAATTATTTAAGTCAATTTTATAGTACAAATTTTTTTTTTTTTTTTTTTTGTAATCCCTAATATGTGTACGTTGCAATCTGCTGAATTCAGAACAATAAGCAACCCCATGACCCAATGACATGAGGATGATGTGTATGACGTGTAAATGAGACTGTGTAGTCTTCTACAGACCCAGGCCGACCATTCCTGAGAGAGTATGGTTAATTAAACCCAAACAATCAAAGTACACCGGTAGCCACTGTCTAGCATTCAAATCCGTATAAAATAACTACCTTTACTAGGATTTGAACCAGGAACCTTTGTCTCCGAAAATCAGCTGTTAAACAGCTGATTTTGCCGACTATTTTACCTCTAAACCAACCCGTTGGGTTTTTTATACAAATGACTGAAGATGTATCATCTTCTATAGATTTTTAATAAATGAAGTTTAAAGTTTCAATTACATGTTATTTACTCTGATGATGGTGGATCCACCCACCGAAACACGTGTAAGTGAAAATAAAGTTGACGCAGTTAAAAGGGAAGGTTAGTGAAATTTATTATATAAATTCATTATATAAAATTTATAAAAAGAATTTCTTTAATTTGTTTTAATTATCTTTTAATTGGTGAGTGATGAATTGCTTTGATATTTTATTTTGACATCTTGAAGAATCTGTACTACACGAAAATGAAGAGTCGTTACGATTTAGCAGGTACCATTTTCTCGCGTGCAAAGCCGCGTCGGGGCATGCATAGGCCTACTACTAGTATTTAAATACGATCCACAATAATTGCGTATGACCTTCGTATCTCAGCGGCAAAAACTAAAGTGATGGCTTTCAAAGGGAAATGGCCGGTTCGAACGAAGATAGTGGTTAGAGATTCAGTTTTGGAGCAAGTTTCTGCTTTTACATACTTGGGCTGTACACTCACCTATGAGAAAGACATAGATGTTTCGAATAATATAAATAAATTCCAATATCTTTGCGGAACAATCCATAGGAGTTTGAAGAACAAAGCAAGGAGAGAAACGAAACTGAAATTCTACCAGACCATGGCCATCCCAATATTATTGTATGGAAGTGAAGCATGGGTTCTCGGTAAAAAGGAAGCAAGCAGAATTCAGGCAGCCGAAATGCGCTTTCTAAGGAGTGTTAAAGGCTGTACAAGATTGGATCTCTTGCGAAATGAAGATATTCGAAGTGAACTAAAGGTGGAGTCATTGAACGGGATGATGGAGAAGTATCGAATCAAATGGATAGAACATCTGGAAAGAATGCCATCTGATAGAATCCCCTTTCAGGCTCTGAAATACAAACCAACAGGAAGAAGAGATATTGGAAGGCCTAGGAAAAGATGGGAACAAAACTAGAAATTAAAAAAATTAAAAAGTAATCGACAAACTTAAAAAATTAACAGAAGGAGGCGATCTTATAGACCGGAACAGGCAGACATGCCTATGCCGTGGATGTCAGAAGAAGAAGAAGAAGAAGAATAATTGCGTATGCACAATAATTGTGGTCGAGTCGACGACAACCTTGAGGGATCAATAAAGGAAGATGATGGGGATATAATTAGCGACCAACGACAACTGATTGGCTGTCAACGCACAACAGCTTTTCTTTAAGACTTACCACACATCAATATAGAATACAGCCGGTATAAATAGAGGGTATAATAGCACTAAGTAACGGGTGTTTCAAAAATCTGGTGTGAAACACTCACACAACTTTCTCTTGCCAATTCAAAAAATTAACAATAAACCTAACATTATTAATAAAATATTAGAAATAAACAAAAAACTAACCTCAAAAACATAACCTTATTTTAATCATGAGTGAATGATGCGAAATGAAAATCAACCTGTTTGGCTTAGAAATACGGAAAATCACTCTTTCTCTCTAAACTAGGCTCTGTAGAGAAAAATGCCATAAATAAAAGTTGTAGATCTTTTAATTTTCTATAAATTAAATTATATACACTTTTGTCGTAAAATGCATACTAAGGCCGAAATCTTAAAAAAATCAATTTTTCACACATTTTCGTGAGAAAAAAAACAGAAAATCGCAAATTACCGCTAAACTAAGCGTTATACAAAAAATTGTTTGAAATAAAAGTTGTAGAATTTTCAATTCTCTACAACTTTTATTATATAAAGTTTTGCGCTAAAATGCATATTAAAGCTGTAATCCTAAAAAAAAACAACGTTTTTACGTGAAAACAGCCTCACCCAGAATTTCAGCAAACATGACGCCTACCCTATCTTGTAGAGAATAAAAAATTGAGTAAACCAGGCGATTTTTAAAAAAATCGTAGGACCAGTTTTTGAGAAAATCGCAAAAAAGTGAAAAATTACACGAATAAACTACCACTTCCGGTTGACCGATTTTGATGAAAATGTTCGTGTCGAGTCCGGTAGTGGTACGTAACTTAAGTTTCAAGTTTCAAGTTCGTACGATGTTCCGTTCTTGAGATATTCTGTTCACATACACACACACACACAGACCAATCGCTAAAAACATGTTTTTTGGGTTCAGGGGGTCTGAAAACGTATAGGTCCGGTGAAAACTCGATTTCGAAAAATCGACATGAAAACAATACTTTCCTTCCTATATATTCATATAGGCAAGAGAAAG
This sequence comes from Catonia carolina, assembly GCA_035578175.1. Taxonomy (NCBI): domain Eukaryota; kingdom Metazoa; phylum Arthropoda; class Insecta; order Hemiptera; family Achilidae; genus Catonia; species Catonia carolina. Next base: position 1,166,342 of record JAQMRL010000031.1, read on the forward strand.
TAAAAAGGACGCACTTCGAAGTCTGAGAACGCTAATTTTTTACATTAAGTAATTACAAATTATACGGTATGAAATTATTACCTTTTTTTTTAAAGCCACATAGGACTACATAAGTTCTTCAAACTAAAAAAAAACTCATTTCAATTTTTGCGGTTCAATTTTTCAGTTTTTGGAGTCCTTTCCTGATATTTCCCTCGTTGAACTTTCTCCAGTATTCCCTCAATCCATCCGATCTTCTCTGCCGTTCCTTGTCAGAATACACAACTTTCTGTCGTTTCGTCGGTTTCTGCTGTTCAAGTCTTGTGGTTTTCAGCCTGTGGTAATTTCCGGCTTTTGTTTTGAAGTCCGCAAGTGAGATTTGGAAGTTCGGACACATTTCATAACATTTGCAGCCACTTTTCGTAGCGTTTGCTCCTTAATTTTTGTAATCTCACTTTGAATATTAGCCTTCAATTCTTCAGTTGTATGAGGATTGTTTTTAAAAACCTTACTCTTTAAATTACCCCAAAGAAAAAAATCCGCACGAGTAAGATCTGGGGATCTTGGTGGCCACAATCCTTTTGATATCACACGATGGCCAAAAAAATTCTCGTAACATATTCAGCGTTTCAGTAGAAGTATGGCACGTTGCGTTGTTCTGCTGAAACCAACAATCTCGATCGTGTAATTCTAACAACGCTATAAATTGTTCGATTAAGTTGCGGTACACCACACCATCTACAGATGTGTCAAAAAATAAAGACCCAACAATACGACGCCGGGAGATCGCACACCAAACACCAATTTTACGTGCGTGCAGTGGACGTTCATGAAATGTGTGAGGATTATGAGCGCTCCATATTCGGCAGTTTTGGCTGTTTATGTAACCATCCAAGTGGAACCATTCTTCGTCACTGAAATAAACACGATCCAATATTTCAACCCCGTTGTCATTAACAAGAGAACGTATCCAACGACAATACTGTATACGTTTCCCATGATCAACTTCTTTCAGTTCATGAACGACACCGATGCGGTAAGGATGCAGATTTAATTTTTTTTGTAGCCCTTAAAGCGGAAGATAGTGATAATCCAGCCTGTGAAGATAACTTTCTAAGTAATTTGCCGGGTGAGATAGTCAAACGTTGTTTCACATCGTCCAAAACTTGTTCTGTTAACACTGATGGTCGACCTGTGCTTTTCCGATCCTGTACACTGCCAGTCTCACGAAATTTATTAATCAGACGCCATATTGTGGTGTTATTAGGTACTTCAGAATTGGGAAATTTTAACCGGAACTCGTCTTTCACTCGTTCGTAAGATTTATATGCGCAATAACTTTCAATAATAAAAACACGTTCATCCTTTGAAAAAACCATGTTTGAACTTATACAGACACAAATGAATACTGGGATAGCACTAGTACATGTCAGTAATACACAATGGGTCAACAATGAGTTCGGAAGTGCCAACTGTTATTTGGGGGAAAAATATTTCCTATGCAGAAAATGTTGTTGTTTAGGTCATCAGCAAAAAGGCTGGTTTGAACGTGTAGAGGTTTTACTAAGTAAAACGAGGAGTCAGGTGGATTACCATTGCCACAACTCACTCAGTGGAAAAGTATGCTTATCAGCATGCCGGGCCCTTTAAAAAGCACATATTTTCCACTCTGCAAATGACACCTTCACTTCATTCACCACAGGGTCTGGCTGTATAATAAAATCCATTACTTTCAGAGGAGATAACTGTGATTAGTGTCACAGTACACCTCTACCTCTTCTGTTCTTAAATGATTCAGTCATTTAATTAGCTGACCATGTGATAAGAAACACAACTATTTATTTTAGCCCTGCAACGAACAGATTGAGTGTAAATAAATTGACACTCCACCTGTCTGTTAAGGGCAGATGCAGAAAATATTAACCTTTAAACTTCGAAGTGCGTCCTTTTTGTAACACCCGTTAGCACTAAGTATTTGCGGACACTATAAATAACGAAAAATATGCCAAACGCTAATAATAATACCCACCAATTAAATTAGTACAATAATGAATAATGTACATTTCGTAGCGTTCACCTTGAAAAAAAAAAATAACTAAAAATCAGGGTTTTTTTCGACGGCAATAAACAAAAAAAAACAAACAATCAAGTAATTGTTGCTTTTTCTTATAAACTCTTAGAAACCGCATTTCATGAACAAGTACTTCTACACTACAGCCGTCTCTACTCACGTTAATTACTTGCAACAAACTGAAATAAAACAACAAATAAGTAAAAAAAAAAAAAATTTAAAACCAACACCAGAAATGCTGAATCATGTTTCTTTCAGCATTTCTTTCTTTCTACCTTATATAACACTTCTGAATTTTTTCATTGGTAGTAATTTTTAATTTCTCTTGCCTATATGAATTTACAGGAAGGAAAGTATTGTTTTCATGTCGATTTTTCGAAATCGAGTTTTCACCGGATCTGCACGTTTTCAGCTCCCTTTAAACCAACAAAACATGATAAAAAAATCTCGTGTGAAACACTCACACAACTTTCTCTTGCCAATGCAAATAATTAACAATAAACCTAACATTAATAATAAAATATTATAAATAAACAAAACACTAACCTCAAAAACATAACCTGATTTTAATCATGAGTGAATGACGCAAAATGAAAATCAAACTCAATTTGGCTTAAAAAAACGGAAAATCACACTTTCACGCTAAACTAGGCTCTCTAGAGAAAACTGCTATAAATAAAAGTAGTAGATCTCTTAATTTTCAATAAATTTTATTATATAAACTTTTGTCGTTAAGTGCATACTAAGGCCGAAATCTTAAAAAAATTGATTTTTCACACGTTTTCGTGAGAAAAAACAGAAAATCGCTAATTACCGCTAAACTAAGCGTTACACAAAAAAATGCTTGAAATAAAAGTTGTAGGTTTTTAAATTCTCTACAACTTTTATTATATAAATTTTTGCTCTAAAATTAATATTAAAGCCGTAATCTTAAAAAAACTTTTTTTTTACGTAAAAACACCCTCACCAAGAATTTCAGCAAACATGGCGCCTACCCTATCTTTTAGAGAATAAAAAATTGAGTAAATGAGGCGATTTTTAAAAAAATCGTAGGACCAGTTTTTGAGAAAATTGCAAAAAAGTGAAAAATTATACGAATAAACTACTACTTCCGGTTGACCGATTTTGATGAAAATGTTCGTGTCGGGTCCGGTAGTGGTATGTAACTTAAGTTTCAAGTTCGTACGATGTCCCGTTCTTGAGATATTTTGTACACACACACACACACCGCGCGCGCGCGCACGCACGCACACACACACACACAGAGACCAATCGCTAAAAACATGTTTTTTGGGTTCAGGGGGTCTGATAACGTATAGATCCGGTGAAAACTCGACATGAAACTATACTTTTCTTCCTATATATTCATATAGGCAAGAGAAAGTAAAAATTGCTTATAACAGCTTATCATGGTTTAATTTTATCTCATATCAGGTATGCCATATTAGTATGGGGTAATTCATCACAGGGTAACATGGAAGGAGTTTTTAAAATACAGAAAAAAGCTGTCAGGTATGATGTATGATGGGAGTCAACCACCTTACCTCATGCAGATCACTATTTAAAGAGCTCCAATTGCTCACGGTTCCTTCTTTGTACATTTCTCAAGTGATAATGTACGTAAAAAAAAATACCTTTATACAGAATTTAGATGTTCACAACCACTACACAAGAAACAGAATCGATTATTATGTTGCTAATCACAACACTAAATTGTTTGAACAAAAATCAACTTATGCAGGTAAAAAATACTTCAATACGTTGCCTCAAGGTTTAAAAAGTTGTGACAATTTAAGTCATTTTAAAAAAACGTTAAAACAATATTTGATTGATGAAACATTTTACAGTGTGCACGAATTCCTTTCTAAATAGTTTTGTTATTTAACTTGTAATTAAACAAATATTGTGTACTATTTGAGAGAAAGGGGTTCATGATAAGCCTGCTGAGTTAAGTAGTGGCAGGAGGAAATTATTGGTAAGTGATGAATTTATCATTGTGTTTGATTTTTTTTTTTTTATTATTTATTGTGTGTGATATTTGATTCAATGGGGTTCATGACAAGCCTACTGAAGTAAGCAGTAGCAAAAACAATTTTTGGTGGTAAGTGATGAATTTATTATTGGTGATAAACTTTCAGTTTATCAGTTTTATCTTGACATGTCCTATACTCCCTTTGGAGTCTCCAGGATGAAAAAAAAATGTTTTTAGCGATTGGTCTGTATTTGTGTGTGTGTTGTGAACAAAATATCTCAAGAACGAAACATCGTACGAACTTGAAAATTAAGTTAGATACCACTAGAGGACCCGACACGAACATTTTCATCGAAATCGGTCAACCGGAAGTAGTAGTTTATTCGTGTAATTTTTCACTATTTTGCGATTTTCTCAAAAACTGGTCCAACGATTTCATTTAAAATCGCCTGGTTTACTAAATTTTTTTATGTTCTACATGATAGGGTAGGCGCCGCCATGTTTGCTAAAATTCTTGGTGAGGCTGTTTTCACGTAAAAATATTGTTTTTTTTTTAAAGATTGCGGCTTTAATATGCATTATAGCGCAAAAATGTATATAATAAAAGTTGTAGAGACTTTAAAATCCTACAACTTTTATTTCAACAATTTTTTTGTGTAACGCTTAAGTTCAGCGGTTCAATCGTAATACACATAGCGGAGGAAAATCGAAACCAATCAATGAATAAAATTATTTCAACTGAAAACAATTGAACACAATAGTATTCGATTAACTCATTCGAATAGAATTTTTTATCTATGACGTCACAATAATAAATTATGACGTCATCAAAATTAAAAAAAAACACAATAATAATTTATCATAATATTACAGTATTAAATGATTATCAATTTACTTATAAAAATGAAGAACGGATACGAAAGATGTCAGTACAAATTAAATTAATGATGCGTTTGCGTCGTCATTGTAAAAATTTAGTCGTGTGTTTTTTATTGCAGCTATTTATAAATAAATAAGCCTATATTTTTTTACTATCTCTTGCCTATATGAATATATAGGAAGGAAAGTACTATTGTTTTCATGTCCATTTTAACAAATACACTCTTCACCCACTGGATACACGTACACAGACCCCCAGAACCCAACAAAACATGTTTTCAGCGATCGGTCTGTGTGTGTGTGTGCGCGCGCGCGTATGAACAGAATATCTCAAGAACGGAACATCGTACGAACTTGAAACTTAAGTTACATACCACTACCGGACCCGACACGAACATTTTCATCAAAATCGGTCAACCGGAAGTAATAGTTTATTCGTGTAATTTTTCACTTTTTCGCGATTTTCTCAAAAACTAGTCCTACGATTTTTTAAAAATCGCCTGATTTACTAAATTTTTTATGCTCCATAAGATAGGGTAGGCGCCATGTTTGCCGAAATTCTTGGTGAGGCTGTTTTCGCGTAAAGAAATTGTTTTTTTAAGATTGCGGCTTTTATTATGCATTTCAGCGCAAAAATGTATTTAATAAAATTTGTAGAGAATTTGAAGTCCTACAACTTTTATTTTAAACATTTTTGTATAACGCATAGTTTAGCGGTAATTAGCAATTTTCTGTTTTTTCTCACGTAAACGTGTAAAAAAAATCGATTTTTTTAACATTTCGGCCTTAGTAGCCTACTCATTTTACGACAAAAGTTTATTTAATCAAATTTATAGAAAATTAAAAGATCTACAACTTTTATTTAAAGTATTTTTCTCTACAGAGCCTAGTTTAGCGTGAAATTGTGATTTTCCGTATTTCTAAGCCAAACTGAGGTCGATTTTCATTTTGCGCCTTTCACTCATGATTAAAATAAGGTTATGTTTATTGAGGTTAGTTTTTTGTTTATTTGTAATGTTTTATTACTAATTAAAAAATAAATATCCGTAATGTTTCATTGTTATTATTTCCATTGGCAAGAGAAAGTTGTGTCACACCCGATTTTTTTATTTACGACCGTAGTGTATTTTTATTTTCTTCATTACGTAGAGAAATGTGAGCGGAAAACGGCAGAGCCCATTCAAAACAAATAAGATAAATTTTAGAGAAGGAGATGACCGGGAAGTTTTCGAAAAATTAAGTAACCCTTGGAGAGAAATATTGGATTTATTTTAGTAGGTAATCGGCCAAACCTAAAGCTCGGTATATATTTTCCATGTAACCACGATCAATTACGGGAAAGCTGGGAAAATATGAGTTTTTTAAAATTTTTGATTATATAGAGAAATACGAGCGGAAAACGACGGAGCCCATCAAAACACATTAGAGATTGATTTTGGCGAAGGGGTATGACCCGGAAACTTTGGCAAAATTAAGAGAAATTCTCAGAGTGAAATCCTTAACCCTTTCGCTGCCACCGTTATTTTTACTTTCTCTTGCCTATATGAATATATAGGAAGGAAAGTATTGTTTTCATGTCGATTTTTCGAAATCGAGTTTTCACCGGATCTATACGTTTTCAGACCCCCTGAACCCAAAAAACATGTTTTTAGCGATTGGTCTGTGTGTGTGTGTGTGTGTGTGTGTGTGTGTGTGTGTGTGTGTCTGTGTGTGTCTGTGTGTGAACAGAATATCTCAAGAACGGAACATCGTACGAACTTGAAACTTGAAACTTAAGTTACATACCACTACCGGACGCGACACGAACATTTTCATCAAAATTGGTCAACCGGAAGTAGTAGTTTATTCGTATAATTTTTCAGTTTTTTGCGATTTTCTCAAAAACTGGTCCTACGATTTTTTTTAAAATCGCCTATTTTACTCAATTTTTTATTCTCTACAAGATAGGGTAGGCGCCATGTTTGCTGAAATTCTCGGTGAGGCTGTTTTCACGTAAAAACGTTGTTTTTTTAAGATTACGGCTTTAATATAAATTTTAGCGCAAAAACTTACATAATAAAAGTTGTAGAGAATTTAAAAACCTACAACTGCTGTTTCAAACATTTTTTTGTATAACGCTTAGTTTAGCGGTAATTTGCGATTTTCTGTTTTTTTTCTCACGAAAACGTGAGAAAAATCGATTTTTTTAACATTTCGGTCTTAGTATGCATTTTACGACAAAAGTGTATATAATTAAATTTATAGAAAATTAAAAGATCTACAACTTTTGTTTAGAGCATTTTTCTCTACAGAGCCTAGTTTAGCGTGAAAGCGTGATTTTCCGTATTTTTAAGCCAAACTGAGTTCGATTGTCATTTTGCGTCATTCACTCATGATTAAAATAAGGTTATGTTTTTGAGGTTAGTTTTTGTTCATTTCTAATGTTTTAATACTAATGTTAGGTTTATTGTTAATTATTTGCATTGGCAAGAGAAAGTTGTGTGAGTGTTTCACACCAGATTTTTGTTACATGATTTCATGTGCCGATTTATGTTTGACCATTTTTTATTGTATTTACTATAAATATACGTAAAAAGAGCAAGATTTTCGCAAAAAGTGATTTACTAAAAACATGAGGAATAGAATGTGTAGCTACTGTGTGCTGTGGTAGGCAAACCCGAAGCATATACGGAGCCGGCACAGGGAAAACACACCCGACTCCGAAGGGTGTTCGGACCCGGCAGTGAAAGGATTAACAACAATAGGTAGTTGAAACTTCCGACTCTCAATCTTCAAAGAGAAAACTACAAAACAAACCGAAACTTTCGAACCTCACATTTTAAAACTTCAAACCTTGAAATTATAAAACTTCAAACGTTAACCTGACATCAAACCGCTGATGTATTCTAATCCACCTAACCCTCTGACAGGTTATGTATTCTGATCCACCTAAACCGGCCGCATTGGCGTAGTTGGTAACGTGCTCGCCTCTCATCATGCGGTCTTGGGTTCGAATCCCATTCAGGCACGGCATATTTTCATACGTTACAAAAAATCATTTCATCATTCACCGTCTGCATTAGCAGTAATTGCAGAACAGTCGGACGTTAAACCATAAAAAAAAACATTATCCACCTAACCTCTTTGGCGGCCGAACTTCAACCTATGACAAAATGCGCGCGCCTGCACTTTTATGGTTTTGATCCGCTTATGTTTTCTAATCCACATACCCCTGTGATGCGAGACACGGAAGCGGCGCTAAAAGTGGCAAGTTTATTTTTATAAAAATGAACAACGGATACGAAAGATGTCTGTACAAATGAAAAATTAATAATGCGTTTGAGTCGTCATTGTAAATGCAGTTGTGTTTTTTTTATTGCAGTTATTTATAAAAAAAAAATCACAGAAAAAAATTATAAAAAAAATTAAAAAAATTTTTTTAAGAAACGCTATTATTTAACAATGATTCAAATAAAAAATGAACTAAAAAGAAAAAATAAAAAAAATTACAAAAAAAATCACAGACATTACAGTTACAAATAAAAGCGTGGCGCATTTTTATTGTAAAATATTCGTTGTATAAAAATGCGCCACGCTTTTATTTGTAACAGTAATGTCTGTAATTTTTTTTGTAATTTTTTTTATTTTTTCTTTTTAGTTCATTTTTTATTTGAATCATTGTTAAATAATAGCGTTTCTTAAAAAAATTTTTTTATTTTTTTTTTATTTTTTTTATAATTTTTTTTCTGTGATTTTTTTTGTAATTTTTTTTTGTAAATTTTTTTTTATTTTTTTCTTTTTAGTTACTTTTTTTAAGTAATTGTTAAATAAAAGCGTTTTTTTAATTTTTTAAAAAATATTTTTGTAATTTTTTTGAAATTTTTTTGTAATTTTTTTTTACAAACACCTATTGTCATCGAAGATAAACAAGTGTGCAAAGTTTGATTCATATTGATACGGTAGAAGTATTAAAATTTTAAGTTGCAAGATTTGATGGATGCAAGAGTAAGTTATTTTGTAATAATAAAAGCGTTTAAAAAAAATTTTTTTGTAAATTTTTTTTTATGACAGCGTATTGTCATCGAAGATAAACAAGTGTGCAAAGTTTCATTCATATTGATACAGTAGAAGTATTAAAATTTTAAGTTGCAAGATTTGATGGATCCAAGAGTAAGTTAAAAAAAAAAAAAAAAAAAAAAAAGAATTTTTTTTATGACAGCGTATTGTCATCGAAGATAAACAAGTGTGCAAAGTTTGATTCATATTGATACGGTAGAAGTATTAAAATTTTAAGTTGCAAGATTTTATGGATCCAAGAGTAAGTTAAATAAAAGCGTTTAAAAAGCGATTTTTTTGAAATTTTTTTGTAATTTTTTTTTACAAACACCTATTGTCATCGAAGATAAACAAGTGTGCAAAGTTTGATTCATATTGATACGGTAGAAGTATTAAAATTTAAAGTTGCAAGATTTGATGGATCCAAAAGTAAGTTATTTAAAAATTTTTTTAAAATTAAAAATTTTTTTTTTACAAACACCTCCACAGCGTATTGTCATCGAAGATAAACAAGTGTGCAAAGTTTGATTCATATTGATACGGTAGAAGTATTAAAATTTTAAGTTGCAAGATTTGATGGATCCAAGAGTAAGTTAAATAAAAGCGTTTAATAAAAAAAAGCCTATAGTTTTGTTCATTTACGACCGTAGTAAGCCTACTGTATTAGCTTCCACAAGTAGGCCTGCAAGTTTGAGTGCATTCGAGCGACTGTAGAAAACAAAAATACCAATACATAGGCCTATTAACAATGGCAATTTTTTTTTTTATATAGGGTGATTCAAAAAGAGCGCCGGTTTTGATATATCAAATTAAGAGATTTATTTTATTGAAAAACTGAAAATAAATACATCAACAAGTTCATCTTACCTTCCGATTTCATGTATGAAAAATGATATCATGCATGTGTCCTCCTCTACCGCGCTGGCACGCATCAAATCTGTCAATGAAATTGGATATTACTGCACGACAAGTTTCGACTTCCATTTGCCCGATAACCCGTCGAATTTCCTCCTTTAAGTCATTGATGTTTCGGGGTTTATTGGCATACACCAATGACTTCAGATGACCCCAAAGATGAAAGTCACAAGGCGTCAAGTCACACGACCTTGGTGGCCATTGATGGTCGGAATTACGAGAAATGATGCGATCCTGGAACCGTTCACGGAGCAACAACATTGTTTCTCGTGCAGCAACTGAATTTTATACGGGTGATATTGGAGATCGTACCGAAGAATTCTCCGTACAGAAGAACATCGTAAACCCAATTGTTGAGAACGGCGACGTATTGATTTTGCTGGGCTAACAGCCACACTGTCACGAACCAACGCAACGTTCTGCTCAGTTCGGCCAGAACGACGACGTCCAGAACTTTTAAGGTCGACTGTTGAACCCGTCTCAAAAAACTTTTCCATGATCCTGCGAACTGTTGATTCATTCGGTGCTTCATTACGTCCTAGAGTACCGCGAAGTCGCCTGACAGTAGCCGCATAACTCTCTCCACTCTGGTAAAATGTTTTGACGATTAACACTCGTTGTGCAATAGTAAACTTCTCCATGGTTAGACACAGACTGCGAGAGTACTACACTGCGAACAAGAGAAACTACAACTGAATCGTCAATCGGTATGTTCCCCGAAATAGAAATGAGGTCTAACAATGTTGCCAACCGATAAACAAAAATTTACCAGCCGTTTAAAAACCGGCGCTCTTTTTGAATCACCCGTTATTAAGGATCACAGGTTATTTATCATATGATAAGGCTGAAACGTAATGCGTATTGCCTGTAATAGTACTTTAAATTATGATAGCACGTTACGCCTAATCAAAGTAATCAAAGTAGGCTACTACAGGCTTACTGTACAGTCATGCTTTCCCATTAGTCATTATTGCTGTATCGGTAAAATACAGAGTGCCTCACAAAAATGTTACACTTTTTTAACGGATATAAAGTAACGCCTCGTTAACCGCGGGGGTTACGTTCCGGAGGGTTACCGCGGTTAGTAAAACCGCGTATAATGATACCCCTTATATGAACGAAAAGATGGGGGTTAGGTTCTGAAGGTAAAGTACTGTAGTCGTTTTAAGTTTTTTACTTTCGCTTGCCTATATGAATATACAGGAAGAAAAGTATTGTTTTCATGTCGATTTTAGCAAATACACTCTTCACCTGAATATACACCTAAATCGACCCCCCTCAACCCACACACACACACACACACAACATGTTTTTATCGATTGGTCTGTGTGTGTGCGTGTGTGTGTATGAACAGAATATTTCAAGAACGGAACATCGTACGGACTTGAAACTTAAAACTTAAGTTACATACAACTACCGGACTCTACACGAACATTTTCATCAAAATTGGTCAACCGGAGTAGTAGATTATTCGTAACATTTTTCACTTTTTTGCCATTTTCCCAAAAAACTGGTCCTACGATTTTTTTTTAAATCCCCTCATTTACTCAATTTTTTTATTCTCTAAAAGATAGGGTAGGCGCCATGTTTGCTAAAACTCATAGTGAAGCTGTTTTCACGTAAAAAAAATTGTTTTTTTTTTAAGATTGCGGCTTTAATATGCATTTTAGCGCAAAAATTTATATATTAAAATATGACTAACTGATTAACTTTTAATTTAAACATTTTTTGTATAAACGCTTAGTTCAGCTGTAATTAGCGATTTTCTGTTTTTTTCTCACGAAAACGTGTAAAAAGTCGAATTTTTTTAAAGATTTCAGCCTTATTATGTATTTTACGACACAGTGTATATAATCAAATTTATAGGAAATTACAAGATTTACAACTTTTATTTAAAGCAGTTTTCTCTACAGAGCCTAGTTTAACGTGAAAAAGTGATTTCCCGTATTTTAAAGCCAAACTAAGGTTGATTTTCATTTTGCGTCTTTCACTCATGATTAAAATTAGGTTATATTTATCGAGGTTAGTTTTTTTTGTTTATTTCTAATGTTTTATTAATAATGTTAGGTTTATTGTAAATTATTTGCATTGGCATGAGATAGTACTGCAGGTGTTTCACACCAGATTTTCTTTCTACTTTCTACCCTGCAAATGACACCTTCACTTCATTCACCACCACACACACTATATGTACAATGAAAAACAGATAACTGTCACTAGCGTCTTCTACACCTAAAGGTTCATTCATATTATAGCCTATATATTTTGCATCCAGGAGACTCCAAAGGGAGTACAGGACATGTCAAAATAAAACTGATAAACTGAAAAGTTTATCACCAATGATAAATTCATCACTTACCGCCAGAAAATTGTTTTTGCTACTGCTTAATTCAGTAGGCTTGTCATGAACCCCATTGAATCAAATATCACACAAAATAAAAAATAAAAAATCTGGTGTGAAACACTCACACAACTTTCTCTTGCCAGTGCAAATAATTAATAATAGACCTAACATTATTAATAAAATATTACAAATAAACAAAAACTAACCTCAAAAACATAACCTTATTTTAATCATGAGTGAATGACGCAAAATGAAAATCGAACTAAATTTGGCTTTAAAAAAAACGGAAAATCACACTTTCACGCTAAACTAGGCTCTGTAGAGAAAAAGTTTTAAATAAAAGTTGTAGATCTCTTATTTTTCTATAAATTTCATTATATACACTTCTGTCGTAGTGCATACTAAGGCCGAAATCTTTAAAAAAATCGATTTTTCACACGTTTTCGTGAGAAAAAACAGAAAATTGCTAATTACCGCTTAACTAAGCGTTATACAAAAAAATGCTTGAAATAAAAGTTTTAGGTTTTCAAATTCTCTACAACTTTTATTATATACATTTTTGCTCTAAAATTAATATTAAAGCCGTAATCTTAAAAAAACACTGTTTTTACGTAAAAACACTCTCATCAAGAATTTCAGAAAACATGACGCCTACCCTATCTTTTAGAGCAGGGGTTCTCAACCTGGGGGGCGTAGAAGATTTTCAAGGGAGGCGTCATCGTATTAGAATAGAAAAAAAGCTATGATTTACCCAGGTTAGTTGCTGCCTTTGTATTTCAAACACCATTATTTTATTGTACAACACTCAATGTTAGAGTTTGAAGATTTCGTAAATAATTATATTTTAAGTTTTTTGGTTCTGTGATTTGACTCAATGTTGAAAAATGTATTGAAGGTAGTTTTAAACATTTTGTAAAACGTTATCAAATATTTAATTGTATTACCTGCAATAGTACAGGAGAGGCGTGACGAAAAGTCAGTCTACTAAGGGAGGCACAGAGCCTGAAAGGTTGAATACCCCTGTTTTAGAGAATAAAAAATTGAGTAAATGAGGCGATTTTAAAAAAAATCATAGGACCAGTTTTTGAGAAAATCGCAAAAAAGTGAAAAATTATACGAATAAACTACTACTTCCGGTTGACCGATTTTGATGAAAATGATCGTGTCGGGTCCGGTAGTGGTATGTAACTTAAGTTTCAAGTTTCAAGTTCGTCCGATGTTCCGTTCTTGAGATATTTTGTATACACACACACACACACACACAGACCAATCGCTAAAAACATGTTTTTTGGGTTCAGGGGTCTGAAAACGTATAGATCCGGTGAAAACTCGATTTCGAAAAATCGACATGAAAACATACTTTCCTTCCTATATATTCATATAGGCCAGAGAAAGTAATAAATCAAACACAATGATAAATTCATCACTTACCAATATTTTTTCCCTGCCATGCTTAACTCAAGGCTTGTCATGAACCTCTTTCTATCAAATAGTACACAATATTTTGTTTAATTAGAAGTTTCATACATTTCAACCAAAACTATTTAGAAAGGAATTCGTGCACACTGTAAAATGTTTCATCAATCAAATATTGTTTTAGCTTTATTTTTAAAACGACTTAAATTGTCACAACTTTTTAAACCTTATGGCAATTTATTGATGTATTTTCTACCTGCATAAGTTGGTTTTTTGTTCGAACAATTTAGTGTTGTGATTAGCAACATAATAATCGATTCTGTTTCTTGTGTAGTGGTTGTGAACATCTGAATTCTGTAAAAAGGTATTTTTCTTTACGTACATTATCACTTGAGAAATGTACAAAGAAGGAACCGTGAGCAATTGCAGCTCTTTAAATAGTGTCGTCGCTTATTGTTCTGAATTGAACAGATTGCAACGTAAACATATTAGGAATTAAAAAATCTCGTGTGAAACACTCACACAACTTTCTTTTGCCAATGCAAATAATTTAAACAATATAACCTAACATTAGTAATAAAACATTAGAAATAAACAAAAAACTAACCTCAAAAAACATAACCTTATTTTAATCAAGAGTGAAAGACGCAAAATGAAAATCGACCTGTTTGGCTTAAAAATACGGAAAATCACTCTTCCACGCTAAACTAGGCTCTGTATAGAACAACGCTCTAAATAAAAGTTGTAGATCATTTAATTTCCTATAAATTTGATTATATATTTTTTGTTGTAAAATGCATACTAAGACCGAAATCTTTAAAAAAATCGATTTTTCTCACGTTTCCGTGAGAAAAAAACAGAAAATCGCTAATTACCGCTAAACTAAGCGTTATACAAAAAAATGTTTGAAATAAAACTTGTAGGATTTTACATTCTCTAGAACTTTTATTATATAACGGTTTGCGCTAAAACGCATAATAAAGCCGCTACCTTAAAAATAAAATGTGTTTACGAGACAACAGCCTCACCAAGAATTTCAGCAAACTTGGCCCCTCCCCTTTCTTGTAAAGCATAAAAAATGTAGTGAACCAGGCGATTTTTAAAAAAATCGTAGGACCAGTTTTTGAGAAAAACGAAAAAAGTGAAAAATTACACGAATAAACTACTACTTCCGTTTGACCGATTTTGATGAAAATTCGTGTCGGGTCCGGTAGTGGTATGTAACTTATGAAACTTCACGTTTCAAGTTCGTACGATACCTGCAATAGTACAGGAGAGGCGTGACGAAAAGTCAGTCTACTAAGGGAGGCACAGAGCCTGAAAGGTTGAATACCCCTGTTTTAGAGAATAAAAAATTGAGTAAATAGGCGATTTTTAAAAAAATCGTAGGACCAGTTTTTTAGAAAATCGCAAAAAAGTGAAAAATTATACGAATGAACTACTACTTCCGGTTGACCGTATTGATGAAAATGATCGTGTCGGGTCCGGTAGTGGTATGTAACTTAAGTTTCAAGTTTCAAGTTCGTACGATGATATTCCGTTCTTGAGATATTTTGTACACACACGGGCGCGCGCACACACACACACACACAGACCAATAGGTAAAAAGCAGTTGTTGTGGGTGACCACGTGACAAGAAACAGAACTAGCAGCTCGAGTGCCAAATAATTCAAACACTTCGCACTCCACTGTTATGGGCAAATAAGCGAAATAAGTCTCAACAATAAAAAAACACACCAACTCCATCGTATAGATAGCGCGAGACAAAGTAATACAGTAGCCTACCGATAAAAAAAAAACGTGAACATTTTGTAATAAAAATGGGTCAAGGTGTATAATTGTAAAAAAAATCACAGCACCTGTCACCATCACATTAAACGTATCTAATCTACACACACACACACACACACACACACACACACACACACACACACACACAACAATCATCTACTAGAACTACCGGGTGTCCAACAACCATCACAACTTTTTACGTTAATCTTTTTCATTTAACCCACCGGGTTGGTCTAGAGGTAAAGTCGTCGCTAAAATCAGCTGTTTAACAGCTGATTTTCGGAGACGAAGGTTCCTGGTTCAAATCCTAGTAAAGGTAGTTACTTTTATACGGATTTGAATACTAGACAGTGGTTACCGTTGTACTTTGATGGTTGGGGTTCAATTAACCATACTCTCTCAGGAATGGTCGGCCTGGGTCTGTACAAGACTACACCTCATTTACACGTCATCCTCATCGCATTGGGTCATG
Organism: Catonia carolina; assembly: GCA_035578175.1. NCBI lineage: Eukaryota > Metazoa > Arthropoda > Insecta > Hemiptera > Achilidae > Catonia > Catonia carolina. The sequence continues at coordinate 1,182,216 of JAQMRL010000031.1, forward strand.
GGGTTGCTTATTGTTCTCAATTGAACAGATTGCAACGTACACAAATTAGCGATTACAAAAAAAAAATCTTTTTCATTTGATCGATTCAAACACAGTAGAATAAGGATTCGCATGTAGTGTGTGTCTAGGGACACCGCCACCCCTTCTAATTAATCATTTACTGTGTTGGCGGCCTTCAATACTTCTCCCGATCTTTGTCGGTGCGGCAGACCATTCGGCGGCGTACCGACACACCTTTCGGCTGCGTTGCCAAGCCAAGGTAAACGAGTTATCCAGTAAAAAACCGACATGAAAAGAATACTTTCCTTCGCTATAATATTCTCATAATGAGGCAATTTTTTGTTTTGTTTTACGTGCGACTGTTTTGCAATTTCTGCTAATGCAGACAGTGGAGAATTATGATATATGAAAAGTGTGATGAAAAAAATGGCAGACCTTACCGGGAATCGAACCCGTAAAAGTAAAAGAGCGACACTCGTAATGAATCACATGCCAGCAGATGAAAGTTGTTTCAATATTATTCTCTATCAGACTCCGTTTCGCGATAGCTGGTGATTTCACAAATACCGCTCATTAAAATTGGACATTTTTTACAATGGCAAGAAAAAGTTATGCGAATGATCAATGCCCGATTTTTTTCGGCACACCCTGTAGTGTAAAGCAACACAATGGTTTGGTGACGTATACGATGCCGGTTACAATTGTTTAGCCTACTGATTATTATTTACAAAAGGCGTGTGTGGTGTGGTACTGGATGGTGATATGCAACAGGCAGGCATGTTCACCATAATTCGTACAGTACACACACACACTCACACACAAATGTTTCACTTGACTGTACCATTACACGTCGTCGTATTAAACGACAATGAAATTCCGTTAATCGTGTCACAACAGATGGACCGAGAAACCCAAATTCCAGAAATTTAACTTTTTCATCAAACTAACCGTCTCGAACGGTGAATTATAATCAACGATTCCGTACAACGAGAACGAAAACTTTCATTATTTTTCCAAATTTTGATTAACTTTTTATTTTTTTTATTCCTAATATGTGTACGTTGCAATCTGTTCAATTGAGAACAATAAGCAATGAGATGAGGATGATGTGTATGACGTGTAAATGATACCGTGTAGTCTTCAACAGACACACTCACAGAGTATGGTTAATTGAACCCCAATCATCAAACTACACCCACAACCACTGTCTACCATTCAAATCCGTATAAAAGTAACTACAGTTCAGCCGTTCTTAGTTTGCTCCAACTGTCAACAAACAAAAGCCAGCTACTACAGGGTACACGCTAGAGTCTGCAACTTTACGTATGTTGTATTTCTATTAAGTTAACTATTTTTTAAATTATAAGTACTAAAAACATCAGTCACGATATGATGTAGGCCTAACAATTTCATTTAGAAAAATACTTTTGAAAGTATTTTATTGTTACTTTTTAATCAGCGTGTACACATTTTGATATAATGCGCATGCTCAGTGACGTCATTGTTTGTTTACATTAGGAGCAAACTAAGAGAGGCTGGACTGTACCTTTACTAGGATTTGAACCCGGAACCTTCGTCTCCGAAATTCAGCTGTTAAACAGCTGATTTTGGCGACGACTTTACCTCTAGACCAACCCGGTGGGGTCAATTGTGAAAGTAGCAGGAGAAAAAAAAGGTGATATAACAGACTTACCTGAGTGACGACGTAGGATCCTTTCCAGCTGAGCAACGGTTTGTGGAACATGGAGAACTGAAGCCGTAGTTTGCCCATGTCGTCGGCCACTCTGAAACTGTCGGCCAACGTGGTCACCCAGTTCACCACCTCTTCGTTGGCGTACGTGATAAGGCCCTGACCGAAATGGTGTTTACCGTCGAGCACGAAATTCAGTATGCCGCGCACCGAGTTTTCCGTGAGTAACGTCTCCTCGTCAAGATGCACGATCCAATCGGAATCGGCCAGCATGTTCACGTCCTCTTCCAGACAATACTGTAACGCTCTCGCTTTGAACAACGCGCCGCTTTTCGTTTTGTACGTGGTAGGTACGACCACTTCACGGATCCGCCTGTGAAGCGGCAATCCGACCGCTTTATCGGTGACCACTTCGAGGAGAAAGTTTTCCAGACCGGCTTCGGTGCATTTCTGCATGTTACGTTTCACGTTGGCGATGACCAGTTCCGGGTAATCGCCGCGGGTCACGATCCGGATGCAAATGAACGGCGCTAACAGCGGTGAACCCTTTAGGGCGACTTTGTCCGGGAACGCATTGTACAGGGTGAGACCGGCGAAATTTAACAGCACCTGCGGCAGCGGAAGAAACGTCAACAGTCTTAAGAAGTAGAGGACGGACGCGCCCAAATAGCCGTACCTCTCCCACGGGTCGAAGTCGAGTGTATTCTCTTGTGACAGTTTCACGCCGCCCGTGAACAATTCGAAAACTATTATCACAGTGAACAACAGCAGGCAGTGGAGCAAGTGCTTCGCTCTACTGCTCAACATGGCTCAGTCACTCGCACACTGGAACAACAAAACAAAACAAAACACATCAAACAGATACACCACGTTATTCCCTATAAAAAAAAAAATTATCTCTCTTATCACATTGCCGGCCGCATTGGCGAAGTTGGTAACGTGCTCGCCTCTCATCATGCGGTCTTGGGTTCGAATCCCATTCAGGCACGGCATATTTTCATACGTTACAAAAAATCATTTCATCATTCACCGTCTGCATTAGCAGTAATTAGCAACAAGTCTTTGGTCAGTTAATTGCAGAACAGTCGGACGTTAAACAAAAAAAAAAATCTTATCACATTGTAACAATTCTTATTTATACAATAATCTTATGTAGACTTCATGTTTACATGACACTGGTTCACTTATTGTAAAACAAAACGGACCTTTTCCGTTATTTCACATCATCTAGATATCGTGTGAATGCACCTTTACTGTTCGATCCAGCCAGCAACTGTCTGCACGTGCTCCGTACTGTTTAATTAGCAATCGCTTGTTTCTTTTATTTTCGGTTGTTTTCATTTTCATTATATTTTTGGTCGTTTTTCCTTCTTTCTTTTACAAGTTTCACAAATTAATTAATTAATTACATGTGCCACTTGTTAGAGGTTTAGTAATTTTGCAGATTGCTTTATTATAGTGGCCAGTGGGGTTCACTATCATATCATGTCCATTTAACCCTTTATAAGTCTTTGGTAAGTATACTTACCACTGGTAATAAGGTCGATTTTTTTAAAAGGATATTTTTTTTTTTTTTTTTTTTTTTTTTTTTTTTTGGTTTAACGTCCGACTGTTCTGCAATTACTGCTAATGCAGACGGTGAATGATGAAATGATTTTTTGTAACGTATGAAAAAAAACCTAACCTATACAGTTGAACCTTATCGGAATTTTATGGTTTTATAGATGATCTCTTGCCCATAACAGACAGGTGGAGTGTCAAATTATTTACACTCAATCTGTTCGTTGCAGGGCTAAAATAAATAGTTATATTTCTTATCACATGGTCAGCCAATTAAATTACTGAATCATTTAACAGCAGAAGAGGTAGAGGTGCAAAAGACACTAATCAGAGTTATCTCCTCTGAAAGTAATGAATTTCATTATACAGCCAGACCCTGTGGTGAATGAAGTGAAGGTGTCGTTTGCAGAGTGGAAAATATGTGTTTTTCAGAGGGCCCGGCATGCTGATAAGCGTACTTTTCCACTCAGTGAGGAAGGCAATGGTAAACCACCTCACTCCTCGTTTTACTGAGTAAAACCTCTACAGGTTCAAACCAGCCTTTTGGCTGATGACCTAAACAACAACAAGTCTTTGGTAAGTATACTTACCACTGGTAATAAGGTCGATTTTTTTAAAAGGATAACCTATACAGTTGAACCTTATCGGCATTTTATGGTTTTATAGATGATCTCTGGTAAGTAAGCTATCCACATTTTGAAATTAGTGCGCAGCGACCATTTGCTTCATGAGTTACAAGAATGTATAAAAGGATTCATACCAGCGTACGCAACCGTGTTGTTTGGTTTTGCTTTTTTACAGAGCTTAGAAAATTAGACTTTTTTTACGGGAAAGCAAGCATTCATGCTAATTTATAAAGTTGAGATAAGTTATTCTACACACTTTTTGTTATATAGGGTTACAAGGTGTTTTAATAACCATTCCTACCACTAAACATTATGTCATTCCCATTTCAATAAACGTTCCTTGCTAAGTACACTTACCAGGGCTTAACAAAAAAATCTGGTGTGAAACACTCACACAACTTTCTCTTGCCAATGCAAATAATTAATAATAAACCTAACATTATTAATAAAATATTAGAAATAAACAAAAACTAACCTCAAAAACATAACCTTATTTTAATCGTGAGTGAATGACGCAAAATGACAACCGAACTCAGTTTGGCTTAAAAATACGGAAAATCACGCTTTCACGCTAAACTAGGCTCTGTAGAGAAAAATGATCTAAACAAAAGTTGTAGATCTTTTAATTTTCTATAAATTTAATTATATACACTTTTGTCGTAAAATGCATACTAAGACCGAAATGTTAAAAAAATCGATTTTTCTCACGTTTTCGTGAGAAAAAAAAACAGAAAATCGCAAATTACCGCTAAACTAAGCGTTATACAAAAAGATGTTTGAAATAAAAGTTGTAGAATTTTACATTCTCTACAACTTTTATTATATAACGTTTTGCGCTAAAATGCATATTAAAGCCGCAATCTTAAAAAGAAAATGTTTTTACGTAAAAACAGCCTCACGCAGAATTTCAGCAAACATGGCGCCTACCCTATATTGTAGAGCATAAAAAATGTAGTAAACCAGGCGATTTTTAAAAAAATCGTAGGACTAGTTTTTGAGAAAATCGCAAAAAAGTGAAAAATTATACGAATAAACTACTACTTCCGGTTGACCGATTTTGATGAAAATGTTCGTGTCGGGTCCGGTAGTGATATGTAACTTAAGTTTCAAGTTTCAAGTTCGTACGATGTTCCGTTCTTGAGATATTCTGTTCACACACACACAACACACACACACACACACACACACACACACACACACACAGACCAATCGCTAAAAACATGTTTGTGTGGGTTCAGGGGGTCTGAAAACGTATAGATCCGGTGAAAACTCGATTTCTTAAAATCGACATGAAAACAATACTTTTCTTCCTATATATTCATATAGGCAAGAGAAAGTAAAAATAAATAAATAAAAGAAATATCTTACTGTTCTGGCACTAGAAGTAGGCTACATTATTCAAGTTCCTATAAAACAATATTTAACATTTTACAACATGTAGGCCCTATAGCCCTATATTTTTCCCCGTAGTACTGCCCTATAAAGGTTTAAACAAATGCGTAGATTATGCTATATTCGTTTCTCTTGAAGGAAACGTATAGCTCTTTCCTTAGTAGAAAATATAATAGGAGCCAAATCCAAAAACATCATTTTGTATTGAACAGAACACATGCAAAGCAAACAACCAACTGATGTGTATTAATAAACATGCAAACAATATCTACAATATTAATTACAGTGAGTGGGAGTCATCAGTCATAACAATAAAGATGCGTTTACACGAGGAGGCCACTTTAACATTATTACACATGGTGTGATGTGAAATAACGGAAAAGGTCCGAAAACTATAACAGATATGATAGTCTTATTTAGTGATTGAAATAAATGTGTAGGTAGGTGAAGAGGCTCTTCACCCATGCCACCTGAATAGCTGCCGCTGATCCAAACCGTTTGCATACGCCATTTAATAGAATTATTAAACGGAAACCCCTAAAAAAATTTCAGTTTATTTACAACGTAAAATTTCTTGTGTAATATTAAAAAATTTGGTGTGAACACTCACACGACTTTCTCTTGCCAATGGAAATATTGACCAATATTACCTTACATTAGTAATAAAACATTAGAAATAAACAAAAACCTAACCTCAAAAAACATAACCTTATTTTAATCATGAGTGAAAGACGCCAAATGAAAATCTACCTCAGTTTGGCCTAAAAATACGGAAAATCACAATTCACGCTAAACTAGGCTCTGTAGAGAAAAATGCTTTAAATAAACGTTGTAGATCTTTTAATTTCCTATAAATTTTATTATATACACTTTTTTCGTAAAATGCGTACTGAGGCCGAAATCTTAAAAAAATTGATTTTCACACGTTTTCGCGAGAAAGAAACAGGAAAATCGCTCTCATTATTGCTGAACTAAGAGTTATACAAAAAAAAGTTGAAATAAAAGTTGTAGGATTTAGAATTCTCTACAACTTTTATTACGTACATTTTTTCCCTAAAATGCATATTAAAGCCGTAATCTTAAAAAATTTTGTCACGTGAAAACAGCCTCACCAAGAATTTCAGCATAACATGGCGCCTACCCTATGTTGTAAAGCATAAAAAATTTAGTAAACAAGGCGATTTTTATAAAAATCGTAAAACCCGTTTTAGAGGAAATCGCAAAAAAGTGAATAATTACACGTATAAACTACTACTTCCGGTTGACCGATTATGATGAAAATGTTCGTGTCGGGTCCGGTAGTGGTATGTAACTTAAGTTTCAAGTTTGAAGTTCGTACGACGTTCCGTTCTTGAGATATTCTGTTCTCACTCAAACACACACACACACACACGCACACGCATACACAGACCAATCGCTAAAAACATGTTTGTGTGGGTTGAGGGGGTCTGAAAACGTGTAGATCCCGTGAAAACTCGATATCTAAAAATCGACACGAAAACAATACTTTCCTTCCTTTATATTCATATAGGCTAGAGAAAGTAAAAATTACAGTAATTCTGGGATTCCTAGTTACATTTAAATTTCCACGAAAAAATCGCCGTCGTAATAACTTCAGAATGAACGGCAATAAAAATGACACATCAACAACGGAGGGGGATTAGTCACACGAGTCGGTTGTTGATAACTAACATGTGATACCTTCACGTCGCACTACACTTCTTGTTCACTCACACATTTTTACATTGATAACACTAACATACACATACACACACACACACACACAAGTGAAAAAAAAACACTTTACGATAACAACACACAGTGAGTAGCCTAATAAATGATACGTAAACAAAAGAACCAAGTGTCTGTTTGATAAGAGTCGCCCGAAAAAAAGCTTAGCAAAATAATTTAATACTGATTAAAAACGACTGGGTGTTCCTAAAACAATACCTATAGTCGATCTACTGTAAGTGACTCCGCGTGCGCGAGGCAAGCGCCTAGTATAGGTTGTAAACGAAAGTTTCACTACACTATAGTTCATTCCAGTTAAGTTGTCAGTAGATTCATTGGTGTGGAATGTGGCACGGCAACTGCTCATTGGTTGTTTGAATGAATCCTGAATCCTGGTTGAGAGGGCTAAGAAGCCCTATGATGGCGACATCGTGTTAAGAAACACCTGGTCGCTCGGGGAACAATATAACAGAATAATTGCAACCTCAAGAAATTTAGGGGGAATTTTATAGTTTAAATAGGAAATAGGATTCTGGTTCTTGGGACATTGGAACTGGGACTTGAAAGGAGGTAATTTATTTTTAGAAGTTATTTGTGGAAAATTTAAATTAAGGGACAAGTGGGTTTAAGAGCGGCTCTTTTATTTTATTTTATTTTTCAGTGGCCTTTTTTCAGTTTTGTGGGAGTCCTATTATCTTGGGGAGGGGAAGGCATGCATTTTACTGAACGTGGACTAAAGGTATAATTTAAGGTAGGGGTTAGTTTATGATTTCAGGGGAGACGGAAAGGGTAGAGTTTGGCATAATCACCGGCCTTTTTATCTTCTGAGTGTTTATCAATTTAAAATGGCGGCTCTTTTCACCGTAGTGGAGTGATTATGCATAGCAACATGGGGACAACTACCAACTGGGGGGAGTGAGTCATACAAGCAGGAGGGGCATGGGCAAATAAGAGGAATACAGGGCAGAATAAAAATGTGGCAACTCTAAATTTAAATTTTTAGAAAATTTAAATTTTTTTTAATTTTTTAATTTTTTTTTTTAATTTTTTAAATTTAATTTTTTTTGTTTGTGTTTAACACAACAACCGTTTCACTTGTAGGCTGCTGAATCACGTACGCCTATACATTCAATTATATCAGTTTTGCTTCTGCATTCGAATAGTGTAGTACCTACTACATAGTCGTGTTAATATTAGTGTTAATTCTTATTATAATAGTATTTGTGATATTTTTAAACGTATGATACTAATATTTGTTGTTATTGTGTTGTTTTAATTTTAATAAGTAGTACTATTAGTTCGTAATTACATTCTCTTAAATCAATAATAATGGATTCTCCGGTTAAACGAAACAAGCGCGGACAACGCATTAATTCTAAACAAAAACTATTAATTATAAATGCTTTGAAATCTTTTAAAACTGAACATGCTAATATAACAATTAGAGAAATTGTAGCAAAAACTTCAGCAATGGTATGCGTCTCTGAACGATCAGTTTACAGAATAATTAAGGAAAAGAAAATTACTGGCCAACTAAAAAGCGAAACAGAGTTAACACGAATAGCAATTTGCTGGACGAAGCAACAAAAATTTCATTTAATTATTTTCATTTTTAAAGTTTCTTAAAAAGTTACTTCAAGTTTTACCTCTACGTATGGGTAGATCTTTATCAAAATGCGGTTTGACTGTTCCTTCGTGCACCGCCTGTGAATCGGAATTTATTTTGTAGGCACTGCCAGCTTAACTGGAATAGACTATAGTTAGCGCGTATCTACTTCTCCGCCTGACAATTATCTTGCACTACGTTCCATCATTATCATAAATCTACATCCAGCTAAAATAAACATTATCCTTTAAGCTTTTTCAATTATATCGTTCAGATTACTTGTAATTATTGTAGTTTCATAAAGAGACTCCTTAATTAATTATTTTAACCGTTACATTTAACAAAACAATTTTTGTCTACTTTTTAATATTTACCGCTGTTATGTTTCAAAAATTCAACGCATTCACTACCACGCATGTTGACAAAACACAGCTTACACAACTTTTCAACTTCAGTCTACGAAGAAAATCGAAACGAACCGATACAATACGAAAAGATAACTGATCAAACTAAAAATGATTTAAACACGGGGGCAAGTGCAAACTAGTCAGTATTAAACTAGTCACAGACTAAAAATATTTTAATGATATGAAGTAAACAATCTGAAATGATAAACAACGAATCACTGGAATTGTTCACTCTCCTATTATAATTTAAGCGCATTAGTCTTATATTATCACTTGTGACCAAATAGTAAAAATTTCAGTTATTACAGGTAAACTAACTATGTTAAATTTATAAAATATTTTGTAATAGATGAATTGAACGTGTTTTTAATATAATAAAGGGTGATTCAAAAAGAGCGCCGGTTTTTAAACGGCTGGTAAATTTTTGTTTATCGGTTGGCAACATTGTTTGACCTCATTTCTATTTCGGAGAACATTCCGATTGACGATTCAGTTGTAGTTTCTCTTGTTCGCAGTGTAATACTCTCGCAGTCTCTGTCTAACCATGGAGAAGTTTACTATTGCGCAACGAGTGTTAATCGTCAAAACATTTTACCAGAGTGGAGAGAGTTATGCGGCTACTGTCAGGCGACTTCGCGGTACTCTAGGACGTAATGAAGCACCGAATGAATCAACAGTTCGCAGGCTCATGAAAAAGTTTTTTGAGACGGGTTCAACAGTCGACCTTAAAAGTTCTGGACGTCGTCGTTCTGGCCGAACTGAGCAGAACGTTGCGTTGGTTCGTGGCAGTGTGGCTGTTAGCCCAGCAAAATCAATACGTCGCCGTTCTCAACAATTGGGTTTACGATGTTCTTCTGTACGGAGAATTCTTCGGTACGATCTCCAATATCACCCGTATAAAATTCAGTTGCTGCACGAGAAACAATGTTGTTGCTCCGTGAACGGTTCCAGGATCGCATCATTTCTCGTAATTCCGACCATCAATGGCCACCAAGGTCGTGTGACTTGACGCCTTGTGACTTTCATCTTTGGGGTCATCTGAAGTCATTGGTGTATGCCAATAAACCCCGAAACATCAATGACTTGAAGGAGGAAATTCGACGGGTTATCGGGCAAATGGAAGTCGAAACTTGTCGTGTAGTAATATCCAATTTCATGGACAGAGTTGATGCGTGCCAGCGCAGTAGAGGAGGACACATGCATGACATCATTTTTCATACATGAAATCGGAAGGTAAGATGAACTTGTTGATGTATTTTTTTTCAGTTTTTCAATAAAATAAATCTCTTAATTTGATATATCAAAACCGGCGCTCTTTTTGAATCACCCTATACTTCTCCGCCTGACAATTATCTTGCACTACGTTCCATCATTAAAATATCTACGTCCAGCTAAAATAAACATTATCCTTTAAGCTTTTTCAATTATATCGTTCACATTACTTGTAATTATTGTAGGTTCATAAAAATACTCCTTAATTAATTATTTTAACCGTTACATTTAACAAAACAATTTTTGTCTACTTTTTAATATTTACCGCTGTTATGTTTCAAAAATTCAACGCATTCACTACCACGCATGTTAACAAAACACAGCTTACACAACATTTCAACTTCAGTCTACGAAGAAAATCGAAACGAACCGATACAATACGAAAAGATAACTGATCAAACTAAAAATGATTTAAACACGGGGGCAAGTGCAAACTAGTCAGTATTAAACTAGTCACAGACTAATAATATTTTAATGATATGAAGTAAACAATCTGAAATGATATACAACGAATCACTGGAATTGTTCACCCTCCTGTTATAATTTAAGCGCATTAGTCTTATACTATCACTTGTGACCAAATAGAAAAAAATTTCAGTTATTACAGGTAAACTAATGTTAAATTTCTGCCCATAACAGACAGGTGGAGTGTCAAATTATTTACACTCGATCTGTTAGTTGCAGGGCTAAAATAAATAGTTCTGTTTCTTATCACATGGTCACCCAATTAAATGAGTGAATCATTTAAGAACAGAAGAGGTAGAGGTGTAAAAGACACTAATCAGAGTTATCTCCTCTGAAAGTAATGAATTTCATTATACAGCCAGACCCTGTGGTGAAGGAAGTGAAAGTGTCATTTGCAGAGTGGAAAATATGTGCTTTTCAGAGGGCCCGGCATGCTGATAAGCGTACTTTTCCACTCAGTGAGGAAGGCAATGGTAAACCACCTTACTCCTCGTTTTACTTAGTAAAACCTCTACAGGTTCAAACCAGCCTTTTGGCTGATGACCTAAACAACAACATGTAATGACGAGATGAATTTAGGACTCAGTGTGGGCAATGCTCAGTGCGCTGCTGCCAGCGTAGTACTGTCCGACAAGTTTCGAAATAGGATTCCCTCCCTTCCGCACTTCATCGTAGCCACCTCGCTTTACGCGCCGTCCAAAAAACATTAGCTCGGATAGTCAGCCTACTAGTACAGCTCATTTGTTGTTTAGGTGATCAGCCTGTAGGCTGGTTTGAACCTGTAGAGGTTTTACTAAGTAAAAACGAGGTGTAAGGTGGTTTACCATTGCTACAACTCACTGAGTTGAAAGTGTATGCTTATCAGCATGCCAGGCCCTCCGAAAAGCACTCACTTTCCACCCTGCAAATGACACCTTCACTTCATTCACCACAGGGTCTGGCTGCATAGTGAAATTCATTACTCTCAGAGGAGATAACTCTTGACTAGTGTCACAGTACACCTGTACCACTTCTGTTGTTAAATAGATCAGTCATATAGGTGGCTGACTATGTGATAAGAAACAGAACTATTTTTTTTAGCCCTGGACCAAACAGATAGAGTGCAATTAAAATAACACTCCACCTGCCCGTTATGGGCATACAGCTCATTACTACAACAATATCTATATTCATACTTCTTACTATTACTTTATTATTTATTATTATTATTATTATTTGCACTTATTTAACCTTTACTTGTTTAAATCACAATTACACACTTACACTGTATTTGTTCAATCGAAACGTAAACATTTTGAATCGAAAATGTAAAAATGTTTTAGCGTAAAAATTTTTTCAATAAAAGTTGGCGAAAATTTAAAATCCTACAACTTTTTTTTTAAACTTCTTTTTTTGTATAACGCTTAGTTTAGCAATAATGAGCGATTTTCCTGGTTTTTCATCGCGAAAACGTGTGAAAAATCGATTTTTTTTTAAATTTCGGCCTTAGTATGCATTTTATGACAAAAGTGTAATCGAATTTATAGAAAATTAAAAGATCTACAACTTTAATTCAGAGCATTTTCCTCTACAGACTCTAGTTTAGCGTGAAAGAGTGATTTTTCGTATTTTGAAGCCAAACAGGTCGATTTTCATTTTGCGTCCTTCGCTCATGATTAAAATTACGTTCTTTTTATTGAGGTCAGTTTTTTGTGTATTTCTAATGTTTTATTACTATTGTTAGGTTGTATTGGTCATTATTTGCATTGGCAAGAGAAAGTTGTGCAAGTGTTTCACACCAGATTTTTTTTTTTTTTGTTTAACGTCCGACTGTTCTGCAATTACCGCTAATGCAGACGGTGAAGGATGAAAATGTTTTTTTTTAACGTATGAAAATATGCCACCGTGCCTGAATGGGATTCGAACTCAAGACCGCATGATAAAAGGCGAGCACGTTACCAACTACGCCAATGCGGCCGGCTTGACAAAGCTGAGGTAGAACTTTTTTAATCACAACTATGCCACCACTTATGTTAATCACAAATATGCCACCGTGCCTGAATGGGATTCGAACCCAAGACCCGCTTGATGAGAGGCGAGCACGTTACCAACTACGCCAATGCTGCCGGGCTTGACAAAGCTGACGTAAAACTTTTTGAATCACACTGTAGTAACTTTTTGGTACATCCAATAGCGAATATAGAATTTAAATTGTGATTATCTTTTATCTTCTTGTAACAGTAATAAATAGGCATGCATATTTTTAATTCAGTTAAGTTGAAGTGAATGCATGTGACACAAGAGAGATAAAAAAAGTATTGTAAAGTGTTCTGTAAACCCATCCCTCTAGCGTATACGATAAACAAACCACTTCACTTGTCACACGTTCCTCTAGAACACATCAAAAACAAATAAACAAACTTCACCAACTCACACGGATCCGAGTTAGTGGTTAGCGCAACTGAATTCAACGCCGAAGTCCCGGGTTTGATTCCCCTTTCAGGTCTGGCATTTTTTCAGTCTGCATTATGATATATCTTTTAAAAAATCGACTTTTCACACGTTTTCGTGTGGAAAAAAACAGAAAATCGCAAATTACCGCTAAACTAAGCGTTATACGAAGAAAATGTTTAAAATAAAAGGATTTCAAATTTGCTACAACTTTTATTAAATAAATTTTTGCGCTATAATGCATATTAAAGCAGCAATCTAAATGAAAACAGCCATTCTCCAAGAATTCCAGCAGACATGAAGCGTACCCTATTTTGTAAACCACAAAAAAATTTATTAACGTGGAGCGATTTTACAAAAAAATCGTAGGACCAGTTTTTGAAAAAATTGCAAAAAATTGAAAAATTACACGAATAAACTACTACTTCCGGTTGACCGATTTTGATGAAAATGTTCGTTTCTGGTCCGGTAGCGGTATATAACTTAAGTTTCAAGTTCGTACGATGTTCCGTTCTTGAGATATTCTGTTCACACAAAGACCAATAGGTAAAAACATGTAGTGTGGGTGTGAGGGGGTCTGTTTAGGTGTATATGGTGGGTGAAGAGTGGGACATGAAAACAATACTTTCCTTCCTATATATCCATACAGGCAAGAGAAAGTAAATAAGTATTGTAGAGTGTTCGGTGAGCCCATCCCTCTAGCGTATCTGATAAACAAACCACTTCACTCGTCACTCGTTCCTCTAGAAGACAAAAAAAACAAATAAACAAACTTCACTAACTTACACGGATCTGAGTTAGTGTGGTTAGCGCAACTAAATACAACGCCGAAGTCCCGGGTTTGATTCCCGGTCAGGTCTGGCATTTTTTTCAGACTGCATTATGACATATCTTTAAAAAATCGACTTTTCACACGATTTCGTAAGGGAAAAAACAGAAAATCGCCAATTACCGCTAAACTAAGCGTTATACGAAAAAAATGTTTGAAATAAAAGTTGTAGGATTTTAAATTTTCTACAACTTTTACTGTATAAATTTTTGCGCTATACTGTATATTAAAGCAGCAATCTTAAAAAAACAATTTTTTACGTGAAAACAGCCTCTCCAATTATTTCAGTAGACATGAAGCGTACCCTATTTTGTAAACCATAAAAAATTTATTAACGTGGTGCGATTTTACAAAAAAATCATAGGACCAGTTTTTGAAAAAAAGCAAAAAAATTGAAAAATTACACGAATAAACTACTACTTCGAGGTGACTGATTTTGATGAAAATGTTCTTGTCGGGTACGGTAGTGGTATGTAGCTTAAGTTCTAAGTTTCAAGTTTGTACAATGTTCCGTTCTTGAGATATTCTGTTCACACACACACACAGACCAATCGCTAAAGACATGTGTTTTGGGTTCAGGGGGTCTGAAAACGTGTAGATCCGGTGAAAACTCGATTGTTGAAAAATCGACATGAAAACAATACTTTCCTTCCTATATATAGGCAAAAGAAAGTAAAAATCTGGTGTGAAACACTCACACAACTTTCTCTTGCCAATGCAAATAATTAACAATAAACCTAACATTAGAAATCAACAAAAACTAACCTCAATAAACATAACCTAATTTTAATCATATATATGAAAGACGCAAAATGAAAATCAAACTCAGTTTGGCTTAAAAATAGGGAAAGTAGCTCTTTCATGCTAAACTAGGCACTGTACAAAAAAATGTTTTAAATAAAAGTTGTAGATCCTTTAATTTCCTATAAATTTTATTAAATACACTTTTGTCGTAAGTGTAAGCTACACTTTTTTTCTTTTTTTTGTTTAACGTCCGACTGTTCTGCAATTACTGCTAATGCAGACGGTGAATGATGAAATGATTTTTTTGTAACGTATGAAAAAATGCCTTGCCTGAATAGGATTCGAACCCAAGACCGCATGATGAGAGGCGAGCACGTTACCAACTTCGCCAATGCGGCCGGCAAAAAAAATGCATACTAAGGCCGAAATCTTAATAAAATATATTTTTCACACGTTTTCGTGAGAAAGAAACAGAAAATTGCTAATTACCGCTAAAATAAGCGTTACACAAAAAAATGTTTGAAATAAAAGTTGTAGGATTTTAAATTCTCTACAACTTTAATTATATACATTTTTGCGCTAAAATGTATATTAAAGCCGCAATCTTACAAACACCAATTTTTTACGTGAAAACAGCCTGACCAAGAATTTCAGCAAACATGACGCCTACCCAATCTTGTAGAGCATAAAAAATTAGGTAAACCAGGCGATTTTTCAAAAAATCGTAGGACCAGTTTTTGAGTAAATCGCAAAAAAGTGAAAAATTACACGAATAAACTACTACTTCCGGTTGACAGATTATGATGAAAATGTTCCTGTCGGGTCCGGTAGTGGTATCTAACTTAAATTTCAAGTTTCAAGTTCGTACGATATTCCGTTCTCGAGATATTCTGTTCACACATACACACACAGACCAATCGCTAATAACATGTTTTTTTTTTGGGTTGAGGGGGGTATGTTTAGGTGTGTGTTCGGGTGAAGAGTGTATTTGTTAAAATGGACATGAAAACAATACTTTCCTTCCTATATATTCATATATAAGTTTTATATACATAGGCGGCGAGAAAGTAAAAAACTACTCTGCAGTACATTAAATACGATTCCTAGTGGCTAGAATAAATGAAATTAAAATAAACACCCACATATTATGGGCTAGACTTGGTATGAAAAAATTTGACTTTCTCTTGCCAATGCAAATAATTAACAATAAACCTAAAATTAGTAATAAAAAATTATAAATAAACAAACAAACTAACCTCAATAAACATAACCTAATTTTAATCATATTTATGAAAGACGCAAAATGAAAATCAATCTCAGTTTGGCTTTGAAATACGGAAAATCGCTCATTCACGCTAAACTAGGCACTGTACAAAAAAATGTTTTAAATAAAAGTTATAGATCTTTTAATTTCCTATAAATTTTATTATATACACTTTTGTCGTAAAACGCTTACTAAGGCCGAAATCTTAAAAAAAATATATTTTTCACACGTTTTCGTGAGAAAAAACAGAAAATCGCTAATTACTGCTAAACTAAGCGTTATACCAAAAAAATGTTGCAATTTTACAAAAAAAAATCGTAGAACCAGTTTTTGAGAACATCGCAAAAAACTGAAAAATGACACGAATAAACTACTAGTTCCGGTTGACCGATTTTGATGAAAATGTTCGTGTCGGGTTCGGTAGTGGTATGTAACTTAAGTTTCAAGTTCGTACGATGTTCCGTTCTTGAGATATTCTGCATTCTCTCTCTCTCTCTCTCTCTCTATCACACACACGCACGCGCGCGCGCAAACAGGCCAATCGCTAAAACCATGTTTTTTTGGGTTCAGAGATCTGAAAACGTGTAGATCCGGTGAAAACTCGATTGTTGAAAAATCGACATGAAAACAATACTTTCCTTCCTCTATATTCATGAAGGCAAGAGAAAGTAATAAACACCCACATATTATGGGCTAGAGTTAGTATAAAAAAAAACCCCACGAAACTGTCAACGATTAAAGTAATAGAGTGCAGAGAGTAGGCTAGCGGGGTCAATTATTATCAACACGGCTTGGCTAATGAAATAAAACGAGCAAAGGTCGACAAACTTTCACAATTAAAACATTTTCCTGCAAATGCCTACAAAACACACACTTCAAACTTACACATATACCTCCTACACGACTCCTGTCTTCATAACGTAATACAGAATGAAACTTTTAAATTCAGCAAAAAACATTTGGTATGAAACACCCACACGACTTTGTCTTGCCAATGTAGATAATGTTGTTGTTTAGGTCATCAGCAAAAAGGCTGGTTTGAACGTGTAGAGGTTTTACTAAGTAAAACGAGGAGTCAGGTGGTTTACCATTGCCACAACTCACTGAGTGGAAAAGTACGCTTATCAGCATGCCGGGCCCTCTGAAAAGCACATATTTTTCACTCTGCAAATGACATATTCACTTCATTCACCACAGGGTCTGGCTGTATAATGAAATTCATTACTTTCAGAGGAGGAGATAACTGTGATTAGTGTCACAGTACACCTCTACCTCTTCTCTTATTAAATGCTCATTTAATTAGCAGACCATGTGATAAGAAACAGAACTATTTTTTTTAGCCCTGCAACTAACAGATTGAGTGCAAATAATCTGACACTCCAAGTTGAACAATGAACAATGAACAAGTTTAATCGTGAGTTAACAATGTAAAATGAAAAACATAAACCTAATTCTAATAGTCAGGAAATGACGACAAATGAAAATTAACTCTGTACAAATTCTGGGTCAAAAATCTGGTGTAAAACACCCACACAACTTTGTCTTACCAATGTAGATAATGAACAAAATAACCAACGTTTTATCATGAGTCAACAATGTAAAATGAAAAAGTACAGTCACATTTATCTCCTCTGAGAATAATGAATTTTATTATATTCCGTATACTCCTCCTGGAGACTCCAGGAGGAGTATACGGAATATCAGTTATAACACCTGAAATACATACCCTATAAGAATCACACAATTTATCACTACTATCAACAAAGAAATTCTCGTACGCTATTAAAAGTTTCACCGATAAAGTTAATTTTTTAGATTTTTTTTTAAAAGAATGCAAATTATCACATTTTAAAAATCATTATTATTATCATAATACAGGAGGTAGTGTATGTGGTAGGTGAATGAAGTGAAGGTGTCAGTCGTCATTCGCAGGGTGCAAAGTAGATGCTTTTCTGAGGACCTAACACACTCACTGATAAGCATACTTTTCCACTCATTGTGGAAGTCAGTCGTAAACCACCTCACTTCTCATATTACTTAGTAAACCCTCTAGAGCAGTGGTTGCCAACTGGCAGTGGTCTGCGGACCACTCAGCCTGAGAGTGAACTACCACTCACCACCCATTACATTATTAGACTACATATATCTTATCAGTTCATCACCAAATTAAAAGGTGATCAAATAAAACAAATTTTCACAAACAAACTATTATTACAAACATATAATTGTTATTTTCAGAAAGTAGGGTACATTGTACATCACAAAAAGTAAAAATATTTTAATTGTAAATTGTCTTTTAATAAAATAAGGAATACAGAATTTAATTAGTCGAAAATAACAATGAAAATTAAAAAATGAATTAATAATGAAATTAAAATTTCAATGAGACTTCTGTGGACAAATCTTTCTGAGGAATTCTAGGTTTTAGGCTCTTGCTAAGAGCTAGTCTCAAACCACTGCTTACACTTAGCCGATTTCGTTGTTTGTTTTTAATTAACAATAATCTAGAGAACCCCTGCTCACACAAATAAGTGGTTGAAAAAAATCATAAGATACCGCAAAGCTACTTGCCGAATCTTGGGGAAGCGCAGGCAGGGCTTTCTTACACCACAACTCTTCTTCTTCTTCTTAAAGTTCCATCTCCTATCGGAGGTTGGATATCATAATGGCTATGGTCACTTTGCTGGCTACCGCTCTGAATAGTTGCAATGAACTACAGTTGAACCATTCTCTAAGATTCCGCAGCCAGGAGATGCGTCTTCTTCCCACGCCTCTTCTTCCTCGGATCCTTCCCTGCATAATAATTCTCAGCAACTCATATTTTTCTCCTCTGGTTATGTGACCCAAATATTCCAGTTTTCCTGTTTTTATACTTTTCATAACTTCTAACTCCTTATTTAAACGTCGGAGCACCTCAACATTGGTAACCTTTTGGACCCACTGAATTTTCAATATTCTCCTGTAACACCACATTTCGAACGCTTCTATCTTCTTTATGTGTTGTTTCTTCAATGTCCAAGCTTCCATTCCATATAGTACGATAGAAAACACATAACATCTTAGAGCCCTCAATCTGAGAGGCAACTGAAGGTCTTTGTTTGTTAGCATTGTCTTCAATTTTATGAAGACAACTCTTCTACCTTTACTTAATCTAGAATGTATGTACTTAATCTTGTTCAATGAAAATCGTAACTTTGATTTAATTACGGGAAAATATTACTTTTTATAAGTAGTCACCAGACTCTCACGGACCACCGGTTGGGAAACACTGCTCTTAAGGTTCAAACCAGCCTTTCAGCTGACCACCTAACATAACAACACAACAGATTGTTGTTTTTCCATGCCTTTATAATCTCAATGCTGTTGTGTTAGTAGTAAGTTCATGTAAAAAAATGTTAACCACCAGGTTGGTCTAGAGGTAAAGTCGCCAAAATCAGGTGTTTAACAGCTGGTTTTCAGAGACGAAGGTTCCTGGTTCAAATCCTAGTAAAGGTACAGTCCAGCCTCTCTTAGTTTGCTCCTAATGTAAACAAACAATGACGTCACTGAGCATGCGCATTATATCAAAATGTGTACACACTGATTAAAAAGTAACAATAAAATACTTGTAAAAGTATTTTTCTAAATGAAATTGTTAGGCCTACATCATATCATGACTGATGTTTTTAGTACTTATAATTTAAAAAATAGTTAACTTACTAGGAATACAACATATGTAAAGTTGCAGACTCTAGCGTGTACCCTTTAGTAGCTGGCTTTTGTTTGTTGACAGTTGGAGCAAACTAAGAACGGCTGAAAAGTAGTTACTTTTATACGGATTTGAATGCTAGACAGTGGTTACCGTAGTACTTTGATGGTTGGGGTTCAATTAACCATACTCAGTGAGTGTGTCTGTAGAAGACTACACAGTCTCATTTACACGTCATACATATCATCCTCATCTGATTGGGTCATCGGGTTGCTTATTGTTCTCAATTGAACAGATTGTAACGTACACAAATTAAGGATTACAAAAAAAAAAAGTAAGCTCAGTTAGACAGTTAACAGAATTTATCATAACGACCAACATGACATATCTACAAACATACAGCAGACGCTTTCAGACAAGAAACAAGATTTTACAGATACACATACATACATAATTAATAAAACAAATCTTCAACAACACAAACGTCAAAAATACATAAGTATAAAAATCTGGTGTGAAACACTCACACAACTTTCTCTTGCCAATGCAAATAATTAACAATACACCGAACACATTGGTAATAAAACATTAGAAATAAACAAACAAACTAACCTCAATAAACATAACCTTATTTTAATCATGAGTAAAAGACGCAAAATGAAAATCGAACTCAGTTTGGCTTAAAAATACAGAAAATCACTCTTTCACGCTAAACTAAACTCTGTAGTGAAAAATGCTTTAAATAAAAGTTGTAGATCTTTTTATTTCCCATAAAATTTATTATATACACTTTTATCGTAAAATTCATTCTAAGGACGAAGTCTTAAAAAAATCGATTTTTCACACATTTTCGTGAGAAAAAAAATCAGAAAATCGCTAATTACTGCTAAACTAAGCGTTATACAAAAGAATGTTTGAAATAAAAGTTGTAGAATTTTAAATTCTCCACAACTTTTATTATATAAATTTTTGTGCTAAATTGCATATAAAAGCCATAATCTTAAAAAAACTATGTTTTACGTGAAACACCAAGAATTCACCAACTCACCAAGAATTTCAGCAAACATGACGCCTACCCTATCTTGTAGAGAATAAAAAATTGAGTAAACCAGGCGATTTAAAAAAAAATCGTAGGACCAGTTTTTGCGAAAATTGCAAAAAAGTGAAAAATTATACAAATAAACGACTACTTCCGGTTGACCAATTTTGATGAAAATGTTCATGTCGGGTCCGGTACTGGTACGTAACTTAAGTTTCAAGTTTCAAGTTTGTACGATGTTCCGTTCTTGAGATATTCTGTTCACACACAGACACACACACACACACACACAGACCAATCGCTAAAAACATGTTTTTTGGGTTCAGGGGGTCTGAAAACATATAGATCCAGTGAAAACTCGATTTTGAAAAATCGATATGAAAACAATACTTTCCGTCCTATATATTCATATAGGCAAGAGAAAGTAAAAAATTGGTAACTGAAACAGCTGCCCATAACAGACAGGTAGAGTGTCAAATTACTTACACTCAATCTGTTAGTTGCAGGGCTAAAATAAATAGTTGTGTTTCTTATCATCACATGGTCACCCAATTAAATGAGTGAATTATTTAAGAAGAGAAGAGGTAGAGGTGTACTGTGACACTAATCAGAGTTATCTCCTCTCAAAGTTATGAATTTCATTATACAGTTGGATTGTGTGGTGAATGAAGTGAAGGTGTCATTTGCAGAGTGGAAAATATGTGCTCTTCAGCGGGCCCGGCATGCTGATAAGCGGACTTTTCCACTCAGTGAGTTGTGGCAATGGTAAACCAGCTCACTCCTAGTTTTACTGAGTAAAACCTCTACACGTTCAAACTAGCCTTTTGGCTGATGACCTAAACAACAACAACAACACTACTGAAATAGAATAACACCTTATTCAACTAAACATCACAAAAAGTCCGAACAAATTCAATAAAAAACAAGTTTTTAATTAAAAGAAAACTGAATACCACACCAAGAAAATGGACAGAGGAAAAGAGGGAACAAAATGAACGTACATCGAGAATTTTCGAGGAATGACACAGGACTAGGAGAAACAAAAAATGCTTTCAAAAAATATTAAAACCATTTAAGAGTATACCAAACAAGTTCTTACACTCTTAAACAAAAGAACAAAACACAAATAAATTTTTTTTTTCTTTTGGTTTAACGTCCGACTGTTCTACAATTACTGCTAATGCAGACGGTGAAGGATGAAATGATTTTTTGTAACGTATGAAAATATGCCATGCCTGAACGGGATTCGAACCCAAGATCGCATGATGAGAGGCGAGCATATATTCAGAAATAAATTTCTGAAATGCATCGTGCCAACCAATTTTTGTTTTTTTTTTGACTATACTTGACATTTTTATTTAAATTTAAATTTGAAAGAAAGGATACAAATATTGACAAATTTTAAGACATTGAGGAGATCGCTGCCCATTGACTTGAGTACTCCAACCGTAATCATTAAGTTAGTTCATTATTTATTTAATTTCATTTTGTTTTTCATTAATTTTGACGTCTCATGATATCTCTACTCCAGAGTCGTTTGAGTCTTCTAATAGGGGCAGTTGGTAAATCTGGTGTGTCTAGGTCAACAATGAGCTGGTTTGGATTATTGGGTAATTTCTTTTTAAATCGTGTGTATGTGCTAAGGAACACGTCGATGTATGGGACATTTAAGTCCGTGTTTAGTGTATCGATCGTTACATAAAAGGTAGCACTAGTTATCTGTCTTAACAGTTTGGACTGAAATCATTGTATTTTCAAAATGACCGACGGTTTGGCACAAAAGTAAATTTGGCTGCTATACATCCAAACGGGTCTAAGATAACACTTATAAACTAGTAGTTTTAGATGAAGTGGGAGTTTAGAAGATCTGGAAATCAACGAATATGGTGTTGTACATCTAGCCTCCAAAGTTTTTCGCGTTTCGTTAACATGTTGGTTCCACGTTTTAGTCTTTAGTCGATGTAGAGATCAAGATACTTTATTCTGTCATGTTGAGGAAGTGGCACACCATACAAGTAGACTGTAGACTGGAGGACAAAGTTGTTTTCGTAAAGAAAACGTAACTTGTACAATTTTAGTAGCGTTAATTTTAATCCTCCAGTTTTGAAACCACAATTCAAGAGTATTCAAATGGTTAATGCCAACCATAAATATAAATTACAATTATGAAATTTATAATCTTACCTTTTGTTACTCTTTAACCCTTTGTAACCCAGTGTGATAAAGAAGTCACACCGGAGTGAAATAACAGACATCAAAATTTTAGTTATTAGCGACTACTTTGGATTAAGAACACTGGGTGAGAAGTGTAATAATTTTCTGTACCCTAGCCAGGAATCGAACTTGAGACATCCGCTTTGCAGTGTACCACGTTGATCATTGCGCTACGGAGGCGACCATTAAATAGATTCTTTTAAAAATTAATTTCAGTTTGAAATATTCGTGTTCATTTACTAAAATAAAGTAGCATTTCTTCGAATGTCGTACGTAAGTACAAGTATATTTTTTAGACTGTTTGTAAAAAGTGATTTTATCCATTTTATCAATATTTTTAATTGTAAAAAATATTTTTTCTTAAATGATGACTTTAAAATTAAAATCATATTTAGTTTTTTTGCTACAAATCTAAGTAAGAGTATATATTTTGTTTAGGAAGCCTGAACATAATTTTACATATTCATATTGTTGCATGAAACAATGAACAGATATTTTTTTTTATGTATAGTTAAAAAAATTGGGAATAAATGGGTTGAGGGACCACTAGTTATCTGTCTTAACAGTTTGGACTAAAATCGTTGTATTTTCAAAATGACCGACGGTTTGGCACAACAGAAAATTTGGCTGCTATACATCCAAACGGGTCTAAGGTAACACTTATAAACTAGTAGTTTTAGATGAAGTGAGAGTTTAGAAGATCTGGAAATCAACGAATACAGTGTTGTACATCTAGCATCGAAAGTTTTTCGCGTTTCGTTAACATGTTGGTTCCACGTTTCAGTCTTTTGTCGACGTAGAGATCAAGATACTTTATTCTGTCATGTTGAGGAAGTGGCACACCATACAAGTAGACTGTAGACTGGAGGACAAAGTTGTTTTCGTAAAGAAAACGTAACTTGTACAATTTTAGTAGCGTTAATTTTAATCCTCCAGTTTTGAAACCACAATTCAAGAGTATTAAAATGGTTAATGCCAACCGTAAATATAAATTACAATAACGAAATTTATCATCTTCTAGTTACTCGAGTCACAAGTTTGCCCTTGTTTGCAACGAGTGGTAAAGAGGGAACAGCATCAGTGCGCATGCGCGACTGCTTTAATTTTAGTAGAATTATTTGCAGTAATTCAGTACCGCTTTAATTTCTGTACTTGTTTAATTCAGTACTTAATTACAGTACCTTCACTTCATTCACCTACCACAGGGTCCAACTGTATATAATGGGATAGGAGATAACTGTAACTTTAAGGCTTTTTACTGTTGATGAGCTTGCTGCTCCACGCGTTTACACCAAACACAACTTTTGCCAGCGTTACCAGATTGTAGGCTACCCGACAAACATTACACGCGAATGCATATAACAGCCGCACTAGTTCACTTGTATCTTGCATCTCGTACTGAACACATCGATTATAGAGCGCGTTAAAATTCAATCCTGTATAATATAATAACATAATAATACTATAATATTAATAATAATAATAATTAAAAAAAAGAACGTAAAATCATCAGGAAATTACTTGGACCACGAAAAACTGACGATGGATACCGGCTACAAACCAACAGAACCACAGAGAAAATTTCAAACATTTCAGCAGACATTAGAAAAAGACGACTTAAATTCTATGGACACATACAACGACTTCCTCAACACAGACTTTCCCACCAGATTCTTATTGCTACAGAAAATCTTAAAGGCATGTAATGGGTTGAACAAGTAAGAAGAGACCTTGACAACGCTCAACTCACTTCAGAAGACGCGACAGACCGCAATACGTATAGAAAAAGAATAGCTGAGTGGGAAGTGCAGCCAAAGATCAGAGCCAAGAAGACCGGCACTACGTGGACAGAGGAGAAGAAGAGAGAGAGAGCCATCAGTGAGAAGATGCAGATCTCATGGAGAACCTGCTTCACGTGATCCATAAGGGTCTACAACGTGTATAATAATAATATATATTTTTCTAACCATTAGAATACGATAACATAAAACACTTACCAATGTTTATAGCGCTTTCGTGTATCTTGTACACATCTTCAGTAAATTAACATTTATTACAAGTCAAAATTTAAAACTTCCTGCTCCCACCATGGTAGATAAGGAATAGTCGATTCTTACATTTAAAACAGTCTTGCCAACTTAATCAGTTGATTGTCGTATTCAATTTGTGTGTTCATTAATTTTTCCCTGCTATTGTATTTATAAATATAATATTTTTCCAAAATTTCGTATTCTGGTGGTTAGAAAAATATATATTTCAATTTTAAATAATACGGCTGTTTAAAAATCCTACATAGTATGTTTAATAAAATAATAATAATATAATATAATCAGGTGTATGTTTATAGGTTATAATTGTTATTGAAAGTCCAAATATATATATATATATATATATATATATATATTGTCACTTGAGTCATGGTTTTCCCCTGTTTGCAACGAGGGGTAAAGGGGGAACACCATCAGTACGCATGCGCGACTGCTTTAATTTCAGTACAACAAACATAACAACTTGTACTATACCCAGAGCATATACAGAATAACACGGAACCTTTTGTAGGTGTTAACTGTACGAATATAACTGTTTGTTACCATAAACACAAATGTCGGTTTCTCAAAAACATGATCGAACAATTCACAGTACTGAACTCAATGTAATTAAATGTTGTGAAGTTGAAGCTAAATAAAAATGCCAATCAAAAGTGACTCTTAACAAAAGCCGTGAGCGAGCGGCTAACTACTGTCATGTTTCTCTTTCCACTATTCGAATAATAAAGAAGGAAATTAAAGACATGAAGATGCTATTCTTGAACAGTTTTGTTGATGCCTGTTAAAAAAAGGAAACGGTTACGTAGATACTAGTGAGACTGATAGTGAAGACACCAGTGACAGCGATCGTAAACAAGGCGATTCATTCGTTGAAACTTTTGCTCCAATGGTGCATGACAATGCTCACCCTCATACATAACGTTAAAGAAAGTAGAGAAGTGGATGTATTTATTCATAATAATAGTTTAGAGCATGTAGAAACAGTGAAGTTCCTAGCAGTATCTGTAGATAGATTTTTGTCTTGGGACTTCTATATCAATCAAGTTTGTAGTAAAATATCATCTGGGGTATTTGCACTAAAACAAGTTGCCAGATTAAATGATAAAAAATTACTAATGGCAGCTTATCATGGCCTCATTCTGTCTCATATCCGTTATGGTATTTCAGTATGGGGTAATTCTAGCATGGGTAATATAAATAGGGTTTTTAAAATTCAAAAGAAAGCTATTAGGTGTATGGTGGGAGCTAACCAGCTAACCTCATCCACACCACTATTTAAGGAGCTTAAATTGCTTACAGTTCCCTCTCTCTACATTTTTCAGGGGATTATGTATGTTAGGCAAAATAATTTTATGCAGAATTTCAATGTTCACAATCGTAACACGAGAAACAGGAATGATTATTATGTGGCTAATCACTCCACAAAATTGTTTGAACAAAAACCTACTTATGCAGGGAGAAAATTCATTAATAAATTACCCCAATCTTTAAAGTGTTGTGAGGATTTGAATTCCTTTAAAAAAAATTTAAAAAATTACTTGATCGGTGAAACTTTTTATAGCATACAAGAATTTCTTTCTTGATAGTAGTGATACATAGTGTTTCTTATACGTATTTCAGGTGTTATATCTGACGACATGTCCTATACTCCTCCTGGAGTCTCCAGGGCGCAAAAAAAAAAAAAACAGCTCGAAGAACAAATGAACTTTTGGCCAAGTTTAAATGGGACATTTTCGATCATCCCACATACAGCCCGGACTTGGCTCCCAGTGACTTTCACCTGTTCCCGAACATGAAACGGTGGCTTGCATCTCAGCGGTTTGCCAATAACGAAGAGCTTCAAAACACCGTGAATGGTTGGCTACATTGACAGGCGGCAGATTTTTATGCAGAGGGTATTTGAAAGACTATTCCAAGGTACGACAAGTGCTTGAATCTGTTTGGCGACTATGTCGAAAAATAGAGAAAAACTGTAGTTTTAAAATGTATAAATAATAAAGTGTTTGTATCTTCACTTGTTTACTTTTTATTTCAAAATGGAGGTTATTTTCTGGATAAACCTCGTAGTCAACTATGTTACACGTTGTGTTATTTTATTTACAATTTTGCTATCACTCATCACTATTCAATTATATTTTTAATTATTTATATTGGGAAGAGTTTAATTATTTTATATGGAGTTTATATAAGATTTTTAGAGTTTTATATAAGAGTTTTAATTATTTATATTGGGAGATGCCCAAAACGGGCAGGTGGAGTGTTATTTTATTTGCCTTTTTATCTGTTTGGTCCAGGGCTAACAAAAATAGTTCTGTTTTATATCACATAGTCAGCCACTTACATGACTGAACTATTTAAGAACAGAAGAGGTAGAGGAGATAACTCTGACACTAGTCAGAGTTATCTCCTCTATAAGTAATGAATTTCATTATACAGTTGGATTGTGTGGTGAATGAAGTGAAGGTGTCATTTTCAGGATGGAAAGTGAGTGCTTTTCGTAGGGCCTGGCATGCTGATAAGCATACTCTTTCAACTCAGTGAGGAAGGCAATGGTAAACCACCTTACTCTTCGTTTTTACTAAGTAAAACCTCTCTTTGGTTCAAACCAGCCTTTCGGCTGTTGACCTAAAAAACAACATTGGGAAGAGAAGGTCGTGTGAGTGTTCACACATACTTTTTTAGTTGTCACATCTTCTGGTATTATGTAATAACCCCATTTCCTGAAGGAACTCTTCAGGATGTTTCTCCGTCTGAATATTATCAAGTAACTCTACAAAATTCATAGCAGACTGTCGGTGAAATGAGAGTGGAATTGACAACACGCAGGAATATTGCTTGTCAGATAAGTAGGCTAGACAAAAAAAAACAGTATAGACCAGGGGCGGTTCCAGGGCTGATTTTTAGGAGGGGCTACTTGTTTTTATGTAGCTCTTACTACATAATTTGTAATACATAGTTTGTAATTGAGTCATTGAAAAGTCCTCTTTTACGCTGTATTGCTGTAACCACAATTTTAATTCATAGAGAAATTTTCAAGGTGCTGACTCGATGCGAGTGGCTTTTCACTACTGACACTGATTGTTATCTTAATACTATTTAAAAATAGATACTTTCTTTATACTAAAATAATTATTGTTAATTGATAGGTATGAGTATTAGGATTCAGTTTTGTTAGAAATAATAGCTTATAGAAAATACTGAACTAAGTTTTCCTAGTATTTCGGGGGAGGGGGGGCCATGACCCCTTCCCTGAAACCGCCCCTGGTATAGACATATTAAATTATAGAAAAGTTAGGTTAGGTCTACAATTCCAGACAATTTGAAACAAGTGGAATTTAATTTACTGAAATATGAGCCAATAAAACTACTATTAAAAAAATAAAACAAATTTTTAAAATAATTTTGTAAATGATCGACAGGGAAGAATAAAAATATTTTCTTTGAGTTATGTAACAACACAGTTAATAACGAGCAATAATTAAGAACATAATTAAGAAAAGTTAACACTGAAATATTTTAAATGAATTATTTTTAAGAAATATTTGTTTTTCTTAAATAATTTTGAAAGAAAAATTTCATCGAAAAATATTAAGAAGATTTCGATAAGAAAACACTAGAAATTTTGTTTTAAACGATAATTATCATTTAAACATCTGATATCTGTGTACAGAGTCCTTGACAAGAATCAAGGCTGTTAAAGAAGTAATTGAAAATTTAAACTACCTTGAGTTTGTTTTCTAAGATTAGGCCTAACTACCTGATAATTTTTTCTAAGAAAAACAAAAAATCATAAGTAGAGGACATTTTTTAACAAAACCAAAGTTTTATGTAACAACAAAATTTGAATTGACTAAATCAGTCAAAACAATAACTAAATATTTCACTAATAAATATATTAATACATTTGGTATTTTAAATAATATTAAATAAAATTCATTTCGGAGAAAATTTTTAAATTAAATTCGGTGAAGCAAAAATGAAATTTATAAAATAATCGAATCCGGGTATCAAATTTCAATTCAAATACAAAATATTTTAATCTTAAATTAAAATAGAAAATAATTTGATAATACATTATAAAAAGTCGAATAGGAAATATTCCAAAAATATTTATTTATTATAAATTTATCATTGTAACAAGTTAGCAATAGTATCGTTCAGAAAGAATGCAGAAGAAAATTTGCAACGGTTAGGAATGCATGAGAGAAAAGACAGTTCGTTCACTTTCACTAATTTTTTTCTATAAATAAAACTGACCATATTTTAATAAAAATAATCATAGTTTTAAAATAAAAGTGTTATATAATTAAATATAAGTTTAATAAACAAAACATGAAAATTTTTTAACAAGGTAAATACTATTTAAAAATAAAGGTACTAAACTTTAGTAAAGATATAATGATATTTACCTGTGTAAGTTAAACCTAATATATTTAAGTATTATAAACACACACTATCTTTTCACAGCCAGGGCACATTCAAAACATAATTTCACCGAATATATACTCATGCTAAACACCACATTTTTTAAAACAAACTTATTAAAATTACGTTCGTACCGCCTAAACAACAGCGGCGAGAACACACACAACAGAACGAATACTCGCTAACCACTGCCACCGAATACTAGATCGGATCGAACTCTACTACATAAAATTCAAGTGGATTTTACTTATCACAATACAGTTGGCAACACTGAATATAAGGGAAACGCCCACTATTATAATACTATTTTACAAATCATATAAACTATTATATAGTAAATATATTTAAAAATCATTTCATAAAACTATTATAATACTTAACAAATAAATTTATTGAATAAATTTCAATAAAATATCATGAATTATAACAATTGTTTTAAATTTTTACATAAAATTCAATTTTAGGCGCCGTTGTATGGATGGTAAATCAATAATGCCGTTTTGTACGTTTCATTGCCGCTTGGTTGTGCTGCTCACGGTAAAACATTTTAAACTTTGTTAAAAGATTGTATAACCTTAAATACTTTAAAAACTTTATTTCTAACTCAATTATCGAGTGTAAAATTGAAGTTATTAAACTAGAATAGTTAAAAAGTAATATATTAACAAATTTACGTAATTCTTAATCACCGTATTTAATAAAAAATATTTATAGTAATTTTTTTTCAATCAAATTGGTAGTTCTAATATTTTTTACTTTTGTAATACAGTAGAACCTCTTTAATACGGCACGTTTGGGACTTGCCGGATTAAAGGAAATTCCGGACTATGGAGGTTATTTATAAAAATACAGGAGTTGTGTAAAAAAATAACACAATTTGCACAAGAAACTTTTACTGTATGTATTTATTATTTAAACATGGGTTATATAAACAATATAAATCAATATATAAGTACAGGAGAAATATTAAAATGCATTTTAATGTAGTACAGTACATGATGAAATTGAATACAGTATGAAATACAGTAACAGTACTATTCGTGGTTTTTAGCAACAGCACTGGTAGATGGCTGGAAAAAAGATCTAATATCTACTTGCTTCTTACGACTAGTATTTTTCTTATTAAAAAATAATTTTTTATTATATGCAAGGTCATAACTTCGGCCATACTGTATTGTTTATTTGACTCAGCAAATTTTACAAACATGTAAAAAAGCGTACAGAGTTTACAAACTGAGAGCGTGACGCTTTGTGGCTGTTGAGTGTCGGGTTGCTCACTTTACAATGTTCATTGTGAAGAAGGCAATTCTATAATTTTTGTCTATTGCCGTTGATGCCGGATTATAGACAATTCCGGACTACAGAATGCCGGATTAAGGAGGTTTTACTGTATACTGTTTTAAGGAATAATATGGGATCTTCTCTGTTATAAATAGATGCCTACCACTATTAATTCCAGTTCCACGTGTGATATTTCTTTCTCCCACTGCTGAATAAAGATATACACTACATATCACAATGTTCTTCTCACAGGCAGTCAATATGTGAGCATTTTTATACATGCACACACCTCTGCAACATACTGATACAGGGTGATTCACGAAGATATGCAGAAACTTTAGAAGCTCATTGTACATGTAAAAATAATGAAAAAAGTTTATATAAACATGGGTCCGGAAATGCTTAGTTTCCGAGTTACGGGTAGCGAAAGTTTCGCCCGGATTTCAGCTCATCAGGTGAAATGAGGTCTTCCTGAAATTCTGGTAAGGTAGATTAAGGGGCGAATTCAATCATTTCTTATGGTTTTTGATCTGATAAATTGAATAAAACAGGTCCCAGAACTGTAAGTTAAATATTGTTTAAGAAAACCAGTGTCAAATGCAAAAAATGGAGTGAAAAACAAATTTTTTTATCTTTGGGCATGAATAACTTCATTATTTCACCAAGAAACAGTTAAAAATTTTTGAATAAAACATGTAGAAAATTTTATTCTGAACAAACCGGTGTAAATAAAGTACACAGAAAGCGAATAGATGTTTCATTAAATGAATTTTTATTCATAACATTACAAAGTAAAATTAACCGGAAAAACAAAGATGAAAAAATGTGTTTTATATCACTCCATTTTTTGCATTTGAGACTGGTTTTCTCAAAAACTATTTAACTTACAGTTCTGGGACCTGTTTTATTCAATTTATCAGGTCAAAAACCATAAGAAACGATTGAATTCGCCCCTTAATCTACCTTACCAGAATTTCAAGAAGACCTCATTTCACCTGGTTAGCTGAAATCAGGGCGAAATCTTTCGTTAGCCGTAACTCGGTAACGATACATTTCCGGACCCATGTTTATATAAACTTTTTTCATTATTTTTACATGTACAATCTGCCCAGAGCAGACAGGTGGAGTGTCAAATTATTTACACTCAATCTGTTCGTTGCAGGGCTAAAATAAATAGTTGTGTTTCTTATCACAGGGTCAGCCAATTAAATGACTGAATCATTTAAGAACAGAAGAGGTAGAGGTGTACTGTGACACTAATTTGAGTTATCTCCTCTGAAAGTAATGAATTTCATTATACAGTTGGACCCTGTGGTGAATGAAGTGAAGGTGTCATTTGCAGAGTGGAAAATATGTGCTTTTCAGAGGGCCCGGCATGCTGATAAGCATATTTTTCCATTTTTCGCCAGAATTGAATCCGGATTTTTGATGTCCGAATTATTGATGCTCTACTGTAATTTTATGTACATTTAAACTCTTTCAGACAAGTCCAAAACATGGTAACGTTTTAGGTGCCTAACTTCTTCTGCATTGTTTACAAGATTTATGACAGTGAAAATTTGATTGGAAAAATGAAAATGAAAACAATTTTGCCTTCTGTATTATATTCATACAGGGGAAGAGGAAGTAAAAAGAAAAAAAACAACCTGTATTATCTTCTTATCCATATGGGGTTCTTTACCTACACATGTGATTTGTTCAGTTTTATTGTTGCTATCCCCTTGGCAACACGATTCATTGATTTGTTAAAAATATGTTTATTTTAATTTTGCAGTCACTTCATTTTGTTACCTAAAATTATTTATTATTTTATTAACACTGTATATATATTTTTTTATCGTTGTAAATTTATAAGAAGAAATGATAAATTTAAATGAAAATAAAGATTTGGTGAATTGTTTTTGGTACTGCTGCTTAGAAATTTTAAATTATTGTGGAAATTGGTTTTTCATGGCTATCTGAGCAAAATGTAAGTAATTCAAATAATTTTCTTTTTACTTTTTATTTACAAAACTTTATATAATAAAAAATGTAGAAAATTTAAAATCCTACAACTTTTATTTCAAATATTTTTTTTGTATAACCTTTAGTTTAGCGGTAACTAGCGATTTTCTCTGCCCATAACAGACAGAAATTGGTTTTTCATGGCTATCTGAGCAAAATGTAAGTAATTCAAATAATTTTCTTTTTACTTTTTATTTACAAAACTTTATATAATAAAAAATGTAGAAAATTTAAAATCCTACAACTTTTATTTCAAATATTTTTTTTGTATAACCTTTAGTTTAGCGGTAACTAGCGATTTTCTCTGCCCATAACAGACAGGTGGAGTGTCAAATTATTTACACTCAATCTGTTAGTTGCAGAGCTAAAATAAATAGTTCTATTTCTCATCACATGGTCATTCAATTAAATGACTGGACCATTTAAGAACAGAAGAGGTAGAGGTGTACTGTGACACTAATCACAGTTATCTCCTCTGAAAGTACTGAATTTCATTATACAGCCAGACTCTGTGGTGAATGAAGTGAAAGTGTCATTTGCAGAGTGGAAAACATGTGCTTTTCAGAGGGCCCGGCATGCTGATAAGCATACTTTTCCACTCAGTGAGGAAGGCATGGTAAACCACCTCACTTCTCGTTTTACTTAGTAAAACCTCTACACGTTTAAACCAGCTTTTTGGCTGGTGACCTAAACAACAACAGCGATTTTTTGTTTTTTCTCACAAAAAAGTGTGAAAAATTGATTTTTTTAACATATCGGCTTTAGTATGCATTTTACGACAAATGTATATAATAAAATTTATAGGAAATTAAAAGATCTACGACTTTTATTTAAAGCATTTTTCTCTATAGCTTAGTTTAGCATGAAAGAGTGTTTTTCCGTAATTTAAAGCCAAACTGAGGTCGATTTTCATTTTGCGTCTTTCACTCATGATTAAAATAAGGATATTTTTTTGTTTATTTTTAATGTTTTATTACTAATTAAAAAATAAATATCTGTAATTTTTATTGTTAATTATTTGCATTGGCAAGAGAAATTTGTGTGAGTGTTTCACACCAGATTTTTGGTTATCAAACTATATGGATTGGGTTAAATCCCAATTAATCAGGAAAACTGGAGTTTTATTTGTAGAAAAAGTTCTACAAATAAGTTGTATAGGAAATAAAAAGATCTACAACTTGTATTTAAAGCATTTTTCTCTACTAAGCATAGTTTAGTGTGAAAGAATGATTTTCCATATTTTAAGCCAAACTGAGGTTGATTTTCATTTTGCGTCTTTCACTCGTGATTAAAATTAGGTTATGTTTATTGAGGTTAGTTTTTTGTTTATTTGTAATGTTTTATTACTAATGTTAGGTTTATTGCTAATTATTTGCATTGGCAAGAGAAAGTTGTGTGAGTGTTTCACACCAGATTTTTTTGATTATCAAACTATACATATTGGGTTGAATCCCAATTAATTAGGAAAATTAGAGTTTTATTGTAAGTTAAGTTTTGTAGAAGTTTAGCGAGAAAATTAGTTTGGTTTGCCACAGATGTAATTTATTTTAAAACTGTTTACAGGGAGAAGAAAGGAAGGCAGACAGAAAATAAACGAAATTTTGTTTTTCGTAAGCCAAGAGATCCAGAAGGTGAAGTAAAAAAGAATGGCAATTTATTGGATAAAGAGAATTTTGTACCACTGCCACCACCACCACCATCGAATACATTGAATTTTGTTGTGCAGAATCCACGTAAGTTCTTTAATCAGGTCCGGCCGCATTGGCGAAGTTGGTAACGTGCTCGCCTCTCATCATGCGGTCTTGGGTTCGAATCCCATTCAGGCACGGCATTTTTTCATACGTTACAAAAAAATCATTTCATCATTCACCGTCTGCATTAGCAGTAATTGCAGAACAGTCAGACGTTAAACAAAAAAAAAAAAAAAAAAAAATCAGGTCCGATAGATTGAATCACAAAATAGGTTTCATGATTGAATAATTTTTATTAAAATGAATAGTCAAGGCATGTATCCAAAAGGGAGCATTTCCCCCCATTTTGAATCAAAATAAGTTTCATGATTGAATAACTTTTATTAGAACGAATAAAGTCAAGGCATGTATCCAAAAGGGGGCATTTTCCCCCATTTTGAATCAAAATAGGTTTCATGATTGAATAATTTTTATTAAAACGAATAAAGTCAAGGCATGTATCCAAAAGGGGGCATTTTCCCCCATTTTGAATCAAAATACGTTTCATGATTGAATAATTTTTATTAAAACGAATAAAGTCAAGGCATGTATCCAAAAGGGGGCATTTTCCCCCATTTTGAATCAAAATAGGTTTCATGATTGAATAATTTTTATTAAAACGAATAAAGTCAAGGCATGTATCCAAAAGGGGGCATTTTCCCCCATTTTGAATCAAAATAAGTTTCATGATTGAATAATTTTTATTAAAACGAATAAAGTCAAGGCATGTATCCAAAAGGGGGCATTTTCCCCCATTTTGAATCAAAATAGGTTTCATGATTGAATAATTTTTATTAAAACGAATAAAGTCAAGGCATGTATCCAAAAGGGGGCATTTTCCCCCATTTTGAATCAAAATACGTTTCATGATTGAATAATTTTTATTAGAACGAATAAAGTCAAGGCATGTATCCAAAAGGGGGCATTTTCCCCCATTTTGAATCAAAATAGGTTTCATGATTGAATAATTTTTATTAAAACGAATAAAGTCAAGGCATGTATCCAAAAGGGGGCATTTTCCCCCATTTTGAATCAAAATACGTTTCATGATTGAATAATTTTTATTAAAACGAATAAAGTCAAGGCATGTATCCAAAAGGGGGCATTTTCCCCCATTTTGAATCAAAATAGGTTTCATGATTGAATAATTTTTATTAAAACGAATAAAGTCAAGGCATGTATCCAAAAGGGGGCATTTTCCCCCATTTTGAATCAAAATAGGTTTCATGATTGAATAATTTTTATTAAAACGAATAAAGTCAAGGCATGTATCCAAAAGGGGGCATTTCCCCCCATTTTGAATCAAAATAGGTTTCATGATTGAATAATTTTTATTAAAACGAATAAAGTCAAGGCATGTATCCAAAAGGGGGCATTTCCCCCCATTTTGAATCAAAATACGTTTCATGACTGAATAATTTTTATTAGAACGAATAGTCAAGGCATGTATCTGGAAGGGGGATTTTCCCACCCCCACCACAAAATATTTACATTACCGCCCTTAACCCTTTCTCTTGCCCATAACAGACAGGTGGAGAGTCAAATTATTTACACTCAATCTGTTAGTTGCAGGGCTAAAATAAATAGTTCTGTTTCTTATCACATGGTCAGCCAATTAAATGACTGAATAATTTAAGAACAGAAGAGGTAGAGGTGTACTGTGACACTAATCACAGTTATCTCTTCTGAAAGTAATGGATTCCATTATTCAGCCAGACCCTGTGGTGAATGAAGTGAAAATGTCATTTGCAGAGTGGAAAATATATGCTTTTTCAGAGGGGCCTGGCATGCTGATAAGTGTACTTTTCCACTGAGTGAGTTGTGGCAATGGTAAACCACCTCACTCCTCGTTTTACTTAGTAAATCCTCTACAGGTTCAAACCAGCCTAAAGGCTGATGACCTAAACAACAACAACCCTTTCTAACCCAGTGCGGTGGCATAGAAGTCACATTGGAGTGAAATAGTAACAGACATAAACACTTTAATTGTTACAGACTACTTTTGATTAAAGAGCACTCGATGTGAAGTGTAATCATTTTCTGTAACCTAGCCAAATCTGATCGGGCCAAACATTATTATGTTTCTACTTTAAACAGTAGGCCTATGTATATTTTATGTTTGTGTTAGTTTATGTACGCTATACTCCTTTACCTTCATTTATGGTTTCAGCCTACATGGTCCTTACCATATTACATTGATGTTTACTCACACTTGATGTTTTCTCTTATTCATTGCTATTTTTCGTCTTGTTCATTTTACACTAAAATGTTTCTTCCTTTCTTCTGATCATTTGTCTTTCTCTAGGAACCCCAGAAATCCTTTACAGCCTCCGAACATGGTGCAATGCGATTTCTTCTCCTTACTTTGTACATTAGGAGGTAGTGGTGATCAGCCATGGCACAATTCCCACATGATGAATATGTGACAAAATTTAGACACAAAGAATTTGCGATCTGTTTATTTTATGTTAAATTATTTATCGATTGAAATCAATTTATTGACTACATTATGGTAACGATTTAAATGTAACATTGTCTTCTTATTATTTTATCAAACATTCTATATAGGATTTAAACAGCCGTATTATTTAAAATTATTGAAATATTTCTAACCACCAGAATATGGTAACAGAAAACACTGACCAATGTTTATAGCGCTTTCATGTATATTGTACAAATCTTCAGTAAGTTAAAATTTCATTGAAATTCTTCTACATCACAATTTAAAATTAAAAACTTCCTACTCGTACCATGGTAGATAAGGATCCTTATCTACCATGGTAGGTAAAACATTTGTTTTCTAACTTTCTGTATTTAACATATTTGTTTGTTGTTTGTAAGTTAAATATTATGCTGGTCTAGAGGTAAAGTCATCGCCAAAATCAGCTGTTAAACACCTGAT
Source organism: Catonia carolina (assembly GCA_035578175.1). Taxonomy (NCBI): domain Eukaryota; kingdom Metazoa; phylum Arthropoda; class Insecta; order Hemiptera; family Achilidae; genus Catonia; species Catonia carolina. The sequence continues at coordinate 1,219,563 of JAQMRL010000031.1, forward strand.
TTTCGGAGACTTAAGTTCCTGGTTCAAATAGTAAAGGTAGTTACTTTTATACAGATTTTAATGCTAGACAGTGGTTACCGGTGTACTTTGATGGTTGGGGTTCAATTAACCATACTTTCTCAGGAATGGTCGACCCGAGTCTGTACAAAACTACACCTCATTTACATGTCATACACATCCTTCTCATCTCATTGGGTGATGGGGTTGCTTATTGTTCTCAATTGAACAGATTGCAACGTACACATATTAGGAATAAAAAAAAAAAAAAAATGAATCCGACCAAGTTAATAACCCGGTAGGTATTTGTTAAATTAATGCGGCGGATGATAAGAATATGTTTTTAGTCTAGTTAGTAGATGCTACCACTACAAATGCATCAGCTGTGAAACACTACTAACACTCATTCGTTCTCCCACTACTGTAACAACGCACGCACTGCATTCCACAACAACTACACAGAACTGCGATTCAAGCCAGGGGCGGTTCCAGGGCTGATTTTCGGGGGGGGGGGCTATCTTTTATGTAGCTCTTACTACATAATTTGTAATACATAGTTTGTAATCAAGTCATTGTGCTGTAACCACAATTTTATTTCATAGAGAAATTTTCAAGGTGCTGACTGGATGCGAGTGGCTTTTGACTACTGGCACCGATTGTTATCTTAATACTATTTAAAAATAGATACTTTCTAATTGACTCTTTTTTATACTAAAATAATTAGCCTATTGTTAATTGATAGGTACGAGTATTGGGTATCAGTTTTGTTAGAAATAATAGCTTATAGAAAATATTAAACTACAGTCCAGCCTCTCTTAGTTTGCTCCTAATGTAAACAAATAATGACGTCACTGAGCATGTGCATTGTATAAAAATGTGTACACACTGATTAAAAAGTAACAACAAAATACTTTCAAAAGTATTTAAATACAAAATACTTTTAAAAGTATTTTTATTAATGAAATTGTTAGGCCTACATGATATAATGACTGATGTTTTTAGTACTTTAAGTACTTATAATTTAAAAAATAGTAAACTTAATAGGAATACGACATCCATAAAGTCGCAGACTCTAGCGTGCACCCTGTAGTAGCTGCCTTTGGTTTGCTGAGAGTAGGAGCAAACTAAGAACGGCTGAACTGTAAGTTTTCTTAGTATTTCGGGGGGGGGGGCCATGGCCCCTTCCCTGAAACCGCCCCTGATTCAAGCAATATCTCATCTATCTAAAAACTACATCTATTTCATTTTTTTTTTTTTATTTATTTATTTAACGTCGCATCAACTGCTGTGGTGATTAGCGACGACGTTGGAGTGTAACTGTGTGTGATGAGGATGAAATGATTTTTTTGTAACGTATGAAAATATGCCGTACCTGAGTGGGATTCGAACCCAGGACCGCATGATGAGAGGCGAGCACGTTACCAACTGTGCCAATGCGGCCGGCTATTTCATTTTATATGAACCATCTATTGTGTTTTATAATTTTTGCATCTATTAATGGATTTTTCAATAGATCGTTAAATTAACCTAAAAATGATTAAATATGTTCTAGGATTAGTGAGAACGCAAAAAGGGTTATCTCTGTCAGTTGGTCATTTACCGACCACAACAAAATATGATAACCGTTATCATTTAACTGAACGGTTCACTTCAACACTTCAAGAGAAAAAGGAGATCTTTGCTGCGAGAAATCATAATTCACGGAATATAACTGAAAGAGGCACACCATCCAATACTTCTGTCTCGTTTGGAGTATGTAACAATTATTTATTTTTTTTATTTTTTTTTAAAATTTATTTATTTAAAGTTGCATCAACTGCTTGGTCATTAGCGACTACGGTGGATTGTGTAACATTAACTTTGGGATTTGACACGTGAAAATTTCCAGACCCTCGCCGGGAATCGAACCCGGGACCACCGCGTGGCAGGCCAATGCGCTAACCACTACGCTACGGAGGCGGCCAATTATTTATTTATTTTATTACTTTTTTTACTTTCTCTTGCCTATATGAATATATAGGAAGGAAAGTATTGTTTTCATGTCAATTTTTCAAAATAGAGTTTTCACCGGATCTATACGTTTTCAGACCCCCTGAACCCAAAAAAACATGTTTTTAGCGATTGGTCTGTGTGTGTGTGTATACAAAATATCTCAAGAACGGAACATCGTACGAACTTGAAACTTAAGTTACATACCACTACCGGACCCGACACGAACATTTTCATCAAAATCTGTCAACCGGAAGTAGTAGTTTATTCATGTAATTTTTCACTTTTTTGCGATTTTCTCAAAAACTGGTCCTACGATTTTTTTAAAAATCGCCTAGTTTACTACATTTTTTATGCTCTACAAGATAGGGTAGGCGTCATGTGTGCTGAAATTCTTGGTGAGGGTGTTTTCTCGTAAAAACGTTGTTTTTTTAAGATTGCGGCTTTAATATGCATTTTAGCGTAACAATTTATATAATTAAAGTTGTAGAGAATTTAAAATCCTACAACTTTTATTTCAAACATTTTTTTTGTGTGTAACGCTAATTTTAGCGGTAATTAGCAATTTTCTGTTTCTTTCTCATGAAAACGTGTGAATCAATTTTTTTAAGATTTCGGCCTTAGTATGCATTTTACGACAAAAGTGTATATAATAAATTTTATAGAAAATAAAAAGATCTACAACTTTTATTTAAAGCATTTTTCACTACAGAGCCTATTTTAGCGTGAAAGAGTGATTTTCTGTATTTTTAAGCCAAACTGAGTTCGATTTTCATTTAGCGTGTTTCAGTCATGATTAAAATAAGGTTATGTTTATTGAGGTTAGTTTTTTGTTTATTTTTAATGTTTTTTTTTTGTTTTTTGGTTTAACGTCAGACTGTTATGCAATTACTGCTAATGCAGACTGTGAAGGATGAAATGATTTTTTTGTAACGTATGAAAAGATGCAGTGCCTGAATGGGATTCGAACCCAAGACCGCATGATGAGAGGCGAGCACGTTACCAAGTGCGTTAATACGGCCGCATTATTTCTAATGTTTTATTACTAATGTTAGGTTTATTGTTAATTATTTGCACTGGCAAGAGAAAGTTGTGTGAGTGTTTCACACCAGATTTTTAAGCTTTTATAAATAAAATAAAGTGTAGCATATCCTCACAAGTAGGGTAATTTTATAGTATATTCCCCACAATGTAGATGCCAATTTGTAGTGTTATCCCCCCACAATGTAGATGCCAATAATTAATTTGTAGTTGTATATTTTAACAACTACAGTATTGCTATTTATTTTCTTTCAACTTCAATTATTATTCTCTTATGTAATATATTAAATATATCTCTTTATATATTAAATGTTCCCTTATGTAATGTCTTTCAATATTCTGAAATAATTATATCCAGTAACAACGAGACGTACTCTCTCCTTTGAGATTTATAATCTCACTAAATTTCTTTACAATTCACATTTCTTTTACTTAGTTGCCTAGAAACGAGATTTTGTTTGTATTAAATTTATTAATGTAAAATAATTTTGAATATTAATATCAACCAGCTGGCTCTATTTATATTTTTATACTTCAATAGACCAAAATATAAACACAGCCAGCTGTCAGTCATTTTGGAAAGCTTCCCAACGGCGGATGAACCTGCGGGAGTCAACCCTGAGAACAAATCCTGTGGGTTTGGAAGCAGAGATGTGGCGGTCCCACCACCAAACTTGCCCAGCGCAGCGTTCGTATCGCGGCCTGGGGACTAATATATTACTGACAAGCGTCTAAATAAAGCCTCGGATCAGGAAGATGTATTGGTAGACCGAGGAAGAGATGGACGCCGGAACAGGCTAACGCACAGCCTAATCCATGAAGACGACGACAACAAAAGTAAACCCTCGTTAATCCGAACTAATTGGGGCTCTAAGTCGTCCGGATTAAATGAAATACGAACGGGTACCCAATATTAACCGACATAGCATTGCCGTGGGTGGAGTTTTACGCGCTTCCGCCACGGAGCGTGTATTGCACAACTTATTACCAATTCAGTGCCGCCTGTGTTACCAGTCTAACTTGTACCATTAATCTGAAGTGATTTTTTTGCAATGAACAAAATAACGTTAACAAAAAAAATCACTGCAAAATAACGGTACAAGTTAGGCCAATAACACAGGCGGCACTGAACTGGTAATGAGTTGCGCAATACACGCCCCGCGGCGGAAGCGCGTGCTACACAAGATCCACCCACAGCAATGCTATTTCGGTTATTTTTGGGAAACCCTCACCTAACCTTAATATGAACAAAGGTACATAATGAAACACCCTTTTTAGAAAACAAACTTGTATTTTGAGTTTAGTTATATATAGAGACATTAACATGTTGTAAAATGTATTACACTGTGAATATGAAAGGGCCATTCTGTGCTTGACATTACGTACGTTTTGAAACGCAGAAAATAAGACTGGTAATTTTTTTAACCTGGTTATAATATACTAATATTCTCAATATTAAATAAATTTACAAACCGATATCTACTTGAAAATCAACTGGCTGTCCGGATTAAGCCAAGTCCGTGTTAAAGGGGTCCAGATTAACGAGGGTTTACTGTAGTTGTGTTTCTTATCACATGATCAGCCAATTAAATGACTGAATCATTTAAGAACTGAAGAGGTAGAGGTGTATTGTGACACTAATCAGAGTTATCTTCTCTGAAATGAAAGTAATGGATTTCATTATACAGTGTGGATTGTGTGGTGAATGAAGTGAAAGTGTCATTTGCAGAGTGGAAAATATACGCTTTTCAGAGGGCCTGGCATGCTGATAAGTGTACTTTTCCACTGAGTGAGTTGTGGCAATGGTAAACCACCTTACTCCTCGCTGTTACTTAGTGAAACCTCTACACGTTCAAACCAGCCAATCAGGAGGCTGATGACCTAAACAACAACAACAACAACAAGCTTTTATTATTACAAACGGTGCTGAAAAGTTCCCAGAATGGTGGTTCATTCAGCGTGTTAATGTTATGACGTATGGCAATGCTTACCTAATCACCTTTGAAGAAGAAGAAGAAGCCGGTCACATTGGCGTAGTTGGTAACGTGCTCGCCTCTCATCATGCAGTCTTGGGTTTGAATCCCATTCAGGCACGGCATATTTTCCTATGTTACAAAAAATCATTGTCTGCATTAGCAGTAATTACAGAACAGTCGGACGTTAGACCAAAAAAAAAAAAAAAAAATCTGGTGTGAAACACTCACACGACTTTCTCTTGCCAGTGCAAATAATTAACAATAAACCTAACATTAGTATTAAAACATTAGAAATGACCAAAAAACTAACCTCAAAAAACATGAGTGAAATACGCAAAATTAAAATAGACCTCAGTTTAGCTTAAAAATACGCCTACCCTATCTTGTAGAGCATAAAAAAATGAGTAAACCAGGCGATTTTAAAAAAAATCGTAGGACCAGTTTTTGAGAAAATCGCAAAAAAGTGAAAAATTATACGAATGAACAACTACTTCCGGTTGACCGATTTTGATGAAAATGTTAGTGTCGGGTCCGGTAGTGGTATGTAACTTACGTTTCAAGTTCGTACGATGTTCCGTTCTTGAGATATTCTGTTCACACACACACACACACACACACACACAGACCAATCGCTAAAAACATGTTTTTTGGGTTCAGGGGGTCTGAAAACGCATAGATCCGGTGAAAACTCGATTTTGAAAAATTGACATGAAAACAATACTTTCCTTCTTATATATTCATATAGGCCAGAAAAAGTAAAAAACCTTCGAAGGAGCCTTGAACTCACGCACACACACACACTTGCTCCATCGATCCTGCCATATTTGGAAGCAGAGGTAGAAGGCTTCTTTCAGAATCTCTTGGAGAGCTGAGTCATCCCATTTAATTCAATGTCCTCCAAAATTGCCCTTTGAGGCCCATTTTCAGAGTAGGGAAGAGGCAAGACTCACCAGTGACAATCTGTTGGAGGAATGTAGCGTCGGAACAACTTCGCACTGACGCATCTCATCTTCAAATCATCGTGTAAAATGACATGAATTGATCCCTGTGAGATACCAACTATAGTCCAGCCTCTCTTAGTTTGCTCCTAATGTAAACAAATAATGACGTCACTGAGCATGCGCATTATATAAAAATGTATACACGCTGATTAAAAAGTAACAACAAAATACTTTCAAAAGTAAAAAGTTTCAAAAGTTTAAATACAACAATACTGTTAAAAGTATTTTTCTAAATGAAACTTTTAGGTTTACATCATATCATAACTGATGTTTTTAGTACTTTAAGTACTTATAATTTAAAAAATAGTTAACTTAATAGGAATACGACATCCATAAAGTCGCAGACTCTAGCGTACACCCTGTAGTCAATGGCTTTTGTTTGTTGACAGTAGGAGCAAACTAACAACGGCTGAACTTAAACTTTTAAAACTGAACTTAAACTAACAAGGGCTGAACTTAAACTTAAAACTGAACTTAAACGGCTGAATAGTTAACTTAATAGGAATACGACATCCGTAAAGTCGCAGACTCTAGTGTGCACCCTGTAGTAGGTGGCTTTTGTTTGTTGACAGTAGGAGCAAACTAACAACTGCTGAACTACAATCCTCAACTCTGCGATTGTCCTTCAATCATCTAGAACGAGTTGTTTTAATTGGTCAATCAGCGATTAACCAATTAATAAAAGTAATTATTTCTTAAAAAATTTACTCATTTCACTTGCATATTTAAAGTGCACAGCAACTTTCAAGACAGCGATGTGGATGTGTTTTCTTGGTGTGCCTATCCATGACAATTCTGCACAGATCTTACCAAACCAGGCCCTCAAATTAGTGTGGCACGAATTCCTTCAACTAGAATTTATTTTCCTTATTCATGGCAAAATTGTCCATCAAGGGATAGGAACAACTTGTTTTTGGATTTTCAATCTACACAAAAAGTTAGTGGGCCTAATTTGGGCCACTTCCATTTTCCCTTACAGATGGTATTATACTATTTTTCAAGGGTGATGAGCCCCCCCCACCCACCCACTTTATAGCTAGCCAATCACTTGCCACCAACTACACCAATACTTGCTCCTCTTGTAGCTCTGTTAAATATTTCGTCAGCTATTTTTTTGGTCTTTCAATAACGAATATAACCTATAAACATACAATCAACTGATTATATTATAAAGTATTGAATGTAACGCGCTCTATAATCGATGTGTTCAGTACGAGATGCAAGACGAGTGTGAACTATTGCTGTGGCTCTTATACGCATGTGCGCGTAATGTTTGTCATGTACAATCTGACAACGCTGGCAAACATTGTGATTGGTCTAAACATGTGGAACAGCAGAGCTCATCAACTGTGAAAAGCATATTAGTTATGGAGGAGAGATGTCAAAGAGGTCGAGAGGGTTCGTATTGTGGCTGATCCAGATTTTATTAAAAAAAATTAAAATTTATAGCTAGTGTTTTATATTACGAGGGTCATTCACAAAGTAAGGTCCGTTTTTGTATAAAAAATTAAACCACAACAGATTAGATCAAAAACCTTGTTTTATTTAATTCCTGACGTCTTAATCTATTTTTCTACTTAGTTTCCATTTTTTTACAACATTTATTATAACGTTCTACAAGCTTTTGAATACCAGTGTCTTAGAAATCTGCCGCCTGCGAATATAAGCAGTCGTGAACAGCTTCTTTCACCTCGTCATCAGAGTTGAAGTGCTTACCGCCGTTCTCACGTTCACCGCTTACGTTTGAGAATTCCAATGCTAATGACAAAATTGTGAATCGCCGATTTTCACAAAACTTTTCTTCAATGGCTTTGACCAAATCTTCCGTGTTCACTGATGGTCAGCCAGATCGCGGTTCATCATGGACATTGTCCCTTCCCTCCTTGAAAGCTCTCATTCACTTACGCACTTTACTGTCACTCATTGCATTAGGGAAAATTAAATACTACAAAGAAAAATTAAACAATTCCCGACTATCTATTGCTAACGATTTATATGCAATAGATCAAAATTTTATCAATTTTGAAGATTGGTCTTCTAAGATAGACTGACATAAGTATCACCAAAGTTTTCGGTATTTACTTCAAAAGTTGCAGCTTTTAAGTTGTCAAATTCCTGCTTATTCTCCCTAATCCACTTTATATCTAACATTTAACTTCCTCGATTTTCTACAAATTTACACATAATAATTGTTTTATAATCATAAATACATCTGGCAACACTCCTTCTATTAATAAGAATTGAACTGGTCTTATGACAAGAAAGATGGGGTTAATTTCAAAATGTAGCAAAGATTTATATAAATCATTTTTACAAGCAAGTAGTGTAAGATATACTGGCAAAGCATTATCTGAAGTAAGCCCAGTAGATCCATACACTTCACTTATTTGTCGATGAATATCTACTGCACAAACGTTCCTTGCTGTCAAAAAACGAATCACTGACCGTATTTCGCAGTCAGCGGGATGATCAATTGTCTTAAACATCTTGAAGATGCACAGTAAACAGCACACAATAAAGATACTACTGCAAATGGCGTCATTTCGTCGCGCATGCGCATTGCGCTGTTCGCTCACCGTGTGGCTAGTTACCGCGATTCGGACCTTACTTTACGAATGACCCTCTTAATTTATAATTGATAAATTAACCAACTGATTGTAAATGAATTGAAATATTTTTGTTTTGCAGATTGATTTGGGAGTCAGATTAAGTTGTCATTACGGAAATTTAGCCAACACATTGTCAGATATAGCTGTGATTAAAGCCAGTTGTATTTTTTTAATATTTTTAATAATATCAGTTATGATTATTTATTTAATAAAGAGTATTTTTACTTAATAATGGTTTTTGTCTTTTTATTTTCATTTTCCATTAACAAAAGTAATTCCAAATTTTTATTGAAATTGACTGAATCACATTCTTTTTCCCAGAAAAATTGTTAGGGTTTATACTACTTTAGTAACCTCTGTTTGATTTGACAATTTTGGGACGTCAATTACTCAAATTTTCTATAATTCAAATTAAATTTGGTTTCCTTATGATTTATTCGTTAATTTACGTAAGAACCACCAGGTTGATCTAGAGGTAAAGTTGCCGTAAGTCTGCTGTTTAACAGCTGATGAACGGCTGTTTAACAGCCCACGGCTACGCACACATGAAAGCGATTGCAGTAGTGCGTGAGCGAGGTACACAGAATTGCATGAGGCGTACACATTCAAACGCGCGATTTGGCCGACCACGCGAGTCGAAGTTCTGGCTGTTGTCGCGCGACTACCACGCGCTTTCAAGTACATTGTTTTAAATTGCTTTGTACATCTGGTCACGTGTTTTGAAACTAGTAGTTTTATTTTGTCTCCATGTTTATTGCGTTATTTCGTTATTGTAAATATAATCATCATATAAGCGCTGTATGAAATACAGAATGGACACCGAACGATTTGACACAGAACGTTTCATAGACGAAATAACGAGAAGGCCAGTTCTCTACAATTTACAAAGTTCACAATATAAAAACGACGAAAAAAATCTGGTGTGAAACCCTCACACAACTTCTTGCCAATGCAAATAATTAACAATATAATGTAACATTAGAAATAAACAAAAACTAACCAATAAACATAACCTAATTTTAATCATGAGTGAAAGACGCAGAATGAAAATCGAACTTAGTTTGGCTTAAAATACGGAAAATCACTCTTTCACGCTAAACTAGGCTCTGCAGTGAAAAATGCTTTAATTATAAGTTGTAGATCTTTTTATTTCCTATAAAATTTATTATATACACTTTTGTCGTAAAATGCATTCTAAGGCCGAAATCTTAAAAAAAAAAGATTTTTCACATGTTTTCGTGAGAAAAAAACAGAAAATCGCTAATTACCGCTAAACTAAGCGTTATCCAAAATAATGTTCGAAATAAAAGTTGTAGAATTTTACATTCTCTACAACTTTTATTTTATAACGTTTTGCGCTAAAATGCATATTAAAGCCGCTATCTTAAAAAGAAAATGTTTTTATGTAAAAACAGCCTTACCCAGAATTTCAGCAAACATGGCGCCTACCTTATCTTGTAGAGAATAAAAAGTTTAGTAAATGAGGCGATTTTAAAAAAAATCGTAGGACCAGTTTTTGAGAAAATCGCAAAAAAGTAAAAAATTATACGAATAAACTACTACTTCCGGTTGAACGATTTTAATGAAAATGTTCGTGTCTGGTCCTATAGTGGTATGCAACTTTAAGTTTCAAGTTTGTACGATGTTCCGTTCTTGAGATATTTTGTATACACACACACACACACACACACATACAGACCAATCGCTAAAAACATGTTTTTTGGGTTCAGGGGGTCTGAAAACATATAGATCCGGTGAAAACTCGATTTCTTGAAACTGACATGAAAACAATACTTTCCTTCCTATATATTCATATAGGCAAGAGAAAGTAAAAATGCAATTTTGGGAAGAAATGGTGGAACTGTATAGTGCAGATGGCAATTCTATGGAAAAACAATAAAGTTCTAGGTAAGTGAATATTTTTCACTGTTCATAATGGGCAAAATATCGGTCTTCTATCACCTGTAATAAAGCATCAAAGGATTGGGTGGACATTCGGAATTTATCGAAGAATTTCGGTTCGCATTCCCGTAATTTTGGATACAGTGTTACAAAAAAACTATGCGTTAGTTTATCTCGTAAAACTGGATACACCCAAAATTGTCTACTAGCCTGCGACGTCGATAGGGCTATCTATTGTAACAGAGCCACAAACACGCTACCTCTTCAGCTTCTGTTTTTGTGACACTAACTTCCCAGCAATGAACAGCTGCCCTGGGTATAGTTTTCTTTTGCGATCACATGTTTTACGCTTGATGTGTATGCACGTCTGTTTTTGCAATCGCGCGGTTAACGCAAAGAAAGATTGTGGACGCAAGGGAAAGATTGTGGGCAAACGATCGGTTGGAAGAAGAAGAACCTCCTGGCTACGGAACCTGCGAGAGTGGTTTAATTTGTCATCCATCGACCTATTTAGAGCTGCAGTTTCCAAGGTCAGGATTGCCATGATGCTAGCACACCTTCGTAATGGAGATGCTACATGAAGAAGAAGGTTAACGCAGCGTTAGTTGCCTCATGTGTCGAGCCCTTAGGCTCCAGTAACCTCTGTTTAATCTGACAATTTTGGGACACAATGTCCATTACTCAAATTTTCTATAATTCAAATTAAATTTGGTTTCCCTATGATTTACTCGTTAATTTATGTAAGAACCACCAGGTTGATCTAGAGGTAAAGTCGCCATAAGTCAGCTATTTAACAGCTGATTTTCAGAGATGAAAATTCCTAGTTCAAATCCTAGTAAAGGTTTTAAATATTATATACTTTTTTAAAATATTTATACTATTGAATATTAGACAGTGGTTACTGGTGTACTTGGATGGTTGGGGTTCAATTAACCATAGCATCTATCTAAGGAATCATCAGCCTGGGTCTTTTACAGTATACAGATGAACTAATGTCCCCTAGCCGTGGGAGCGAGACAATGCATAACTCTCTCGCTCACACAAACCATACGACCGTTCCAATAACATTGTCGTATAATTTTACTCATTGTTGTCAGCAAGCGTTTATGCATGCAGTAAACTAACAAACAAGATAACGACTAGTATGTTTTCAAATCTGGATTATAACGGTTAAGACCTTTGAGCGCTTGCGTAGTTATGCCACATATCTCCCTCTCACTCGCTTGGCTATGGGACATTAGTTGGTCTGATACTTTTACAAGACTACACCTCATTTACACATCATCCTCATCTCATTGGTTCATGGAGTTGACATTTTTAAAAATCCAATTTTTTTGTTTTTAATGCGAATGTGTATGAAAATGTTTTTTTGTAGCCTGGAATAGGAGGTGTAATTTAAGAAGTACACGGGTAAACTTACCCAAATCAGTTGTAATGCTCAGAGACAAATCAGATCAATTACGTATGCAACATGGTCATACTAAATTTAAAAAGCCAGCAGTAGAAAACTTGAAAAATAAATCTTTACAATGTATTTTTTTTCCTGTTAGGACCACTAGGGATCACGATACAACTTAAAATCATTTCTCTCTCTTCTTCCTCCGTTCAGCCCAAATTGCCTTCATTCCCTCGCTGAATCTCTTCTTCCTCTCCTGAGACCATGCTGTTCCAGTCCTCTGAGGTCTGTGTCCACCCTGGAACTCTTTGATGCTTCGTATTTGGCTTCTGTATTTGTTTCTATCTAAGATGTCTCGTGTTGTAATGTGGTTCAGTTGTAGGTCTTTTGCTATTTCTCGGAACCATGCCTGTGTTGTTTTCCTGTTATGGCAGAAATCAAATACTTTCTTAGTGAGTCTGTTGGGATCCATTCTGTGCAGGTGTCCAAAAAAGAGCAGTCTTCTTTTCTTCATTGTTGCCAATATTGTCTCAGTATATTGATATATTTCTTTGTTGCTCTTCAATCTCCACCCATCCTCCGTGCGGTTTGGGCCCAGTATTCTTCTAAGAATTCTCCTTTCCAAGATTTCCAACCTATCTGTGTTGCGGTTGAGAATTAGACATTCGCTGGCATGTAGACATTCAGGCAGGATAACGGTCTGATAGTGTCTGATTTTGGCATTTCTGGAAATACATTTCCTGGCGTATATGTTCCTCGTGATTCTGTATGCCCTTTCCAACTTATTGAGTCTTTCTCCGATGCCTGGTTTATCAAGACCTGTTGGGAGGATGTATTCCCCAAGATATTTGAATTTTGCGACTCGTTCTATTCTCCCGATATCTGTCTGTATAAATTGCGGCGGGGTCTTTGAGCTGGTTATAAATTTGGTTTTTTCTGCGGAAATCTTGAGTCCTACCAGGTTCGCTGTCTCCTCTAGTAGGTTGATTGCTGTAATGGCCTCCGCTGTGGACATGGAGAGAATAGTGAAATCGTCCGCAAAGGCTAGGCAGTGTGTTGAAATTCCTCTGCTTTGGACGCATATTTCTATTTTATATAATGAATTTATATAATAATTTCACTAACCTTCTTTTTAAACTTCTTATTTAAGGCCGGCCGCACTGGCGTAGTTGGTAACGTGCTCGCCTCTCATCATGCGATCTTGGGTTCGAATCCCATTCAGGCACGGCATATTTTCATACGTAACAAAAAAATCATTTCATCCTTCACCATCTGCATTAGCAGTAACTGCAGAACAGTCGGACGTTAAACAAAAAAAAAAAAAATTTTTTTTAAACTGCGTCACCTTTAATTATATTCTTACTTACACGTGTTTCGGTGGATCCACCACCATCAGCATAAATAAAATAATTGAAACTAAAAAAATTTTTATCTCACTTATTTAAAATTTATAGAATACGATAAATCTTCTATAAATTATTTATAGATATAATATTATTTATTATTATTAGTTTCAATTATTTTATTTACTCTAATGATGGTGGATCCACCGAAACATGTACAAGTAAGAATAAAAATAAAGGTGACGCAGTTTAAAAAAAAGGTTAGTGAAATTATTATATAAATTCATTATATAAAATAGAAAACTTGAAAAAATTAAAAATAAGCTTTTTTGGGAAGAAAGTGCTTCAGTTTCTAACAGACTGCTAAAATCACAAGCAATATGTAGTAATCAATATTACTTTTAATCAAAAGTTATACAGCGCAGAAGATTTGTTCAATGCCATTAAAACACAATTATTTTTTAAATGGTTAACATTGTCTTTAAAAATTGATCAAAATTCTATAAAGTTCTGTTGTTCTGTATTTTGAATTTTCTTAACTCTAATTAGTATCGTACTCCCTATGTAGTTTGATTACTGGAGATTCTACTGTATCAGCCAATTTAAGAATGCAAGCGGTCAATGAGTGCGGTATACTGTTTTTACAATTATATGCGCATTCTTATTATAAATACCACATTCTCTTACGGCAATGGCGTAAATCCGCACAGAAAATGTGTTAAAATGTAATGTTTTTATTACAATAAAAACATTTTTTTGTTTATTTAAATTGAATTTTTGACCCACTGGGTTGGTCTAGAGGTAAAGTTGTCACCAGAATCAGCTGTTTAACAGCTGATTTTCAGAGACAAAGGTTCCTGGTTGAAATCCTAGTAAAGGTAGTTACTTTTATAAGGATTTGAATGCTAGACAGTCGTTACCGGTGTACTTTGATGGTTGGGGTTCAATTAACCATACTCTGTGAGTCTGTACAAGACCTCATTACACCTCATTTACACATCATCCTCATCTCATTGGGTCATCGGGTTGCATATTGTTCTGAATTGAACAGATTGCAATGTACACACATCAGGAATTAGAAAAAAAATTTAAATTGTATCAACATCTTTGATCATTAGGGACTACGGTGGGTTAAGAAACTGTACCGATTGGTTTTGGCACATAATTTCAGACCCCACTACGATAGAGGCATCCTTCATATACTTTCCAAGGTAAAAATATATTTTAACGGTTAATTTTTTGATAAAAATTGCATTAACACTTACTTTTTCGAATGAGATCTCCAATTAGGAGGACACAGGATAAGAGATGTGTGATGAGCAAAAATACGTTGATTGGCAATGAGAACACATGTGCGATGAGCAAAAGTACGTTGATTGGCAATGAGAACACATGTGTGATGAGCAAAAGTACATTAATTGGCAATGAGAACACATGTGTGATTAGCAAAAGTACATTGATTGGCAATGAGAACACATGTGTGATTAGCAAAAATACATTGATTGGCAATGAGAACACAGAGTCCAACAAAATTTGAAAATCAGAAAAAGGAAAAAATCAGAAGATTGATAAAACAAAGTATTGTAACATGATGCAGGAACATAGGAATCATACAAAAGAAGAAATTGATGATAGCAGCTACGCAGATGGACTTCCAGTGAAGTTGTTGGATCTCAAAATCAGACCACATGAGGAATGCAACAATCCGCCAACGTAGAAAGTCCAAAACAACACTACCGTGGTGCAGACAGATGCACCAGATGAATGAAGACAATAGAATACCTCAGCATTGTAACAAGAATAACGACACCATCAACAACCTATACAAAACAAAAAAAAAACTTAACAAATAAATTTTCCAGTTAATAAATTTTTATTATTTTTATTTAATTCTTTTACATAAAAAACCTGTTAAATTTAACGAAAAAAAATTATACATTTAACAGAAAAAACATCCATTGACTTGAATAAAATTTTCACAAAAAAAAAAAATTACAATAAAAATCTAGGTTATCCAAAAAATATCCGAGACAATGAAAAATATATTTATTGCTTAGTTTTTTCGACGTAAAAAAATTCAATAGAATAAAAAAATTTTGAAAAAGAATAACCAAGAGACAATACATAAAATAATAATAATTTAACGACAAAAATCGATTAATCCAGAGCAAAAACAATACCAATTAACTTAAATAAAATTAATATAATAATAATAATAATAATATTCTTCTACTTTCTATAATATATTTTAATAAATGTAAACGGATGAAATTATCATAACCTATATTTATGTATTCATGTAAACGCACGTGAAAAATCAAACGCGCTACGTTCCATCATTTCATAATCTTTTTTATTCATTAATATTTACTTAATTAGATTTTAATAATTAATTATTATATTAATATAATAATTATAATAGTAATAATAATAATAATAATAATAATAATAATAGTATTTATATATATAATTAATTAATTAATAATATACAAAATGTATTGTATTTTTTTAATGAAGTATTTGTTTGTTTTATCGGAAGCGGAAACGATGACGGGAATTGGGTGGGGCCGTTTTTTTGTTTGTTTCTGCATCCGGTGGTTTCCATTTCCACTTTGTCACCAAGATAATGTTGTTGTTGTTGTTGTTGTTGTAGTTGTAGAAATATTTTGCTTTGTTTGCGCTTGCCACTCGATTTCGATCCTACGCCTGTACATCAATGTTCACCTGTACTACTGAAACATAACCACACAAATTAGAATCGTTTTAAAGAATTCGCGGTACCAAATTTAATCTATATATTTATAAAATTCGATGTATGTGCGTGTGTTCAGTTGAGCCATTGTTAGTTTGCTCCTCCTCCTCCTCCTCCTAGTGTCTGTCAACAAACAAAAGCCACCTACTACTAAAGGGTGCACGCTACACTCCACCACTTTACAACTATCCTATTCCTCCTGTTAAGTTAACTACTTTTACTTTCTCTTGCCTATATGAATATATAGGAAGGAAAGTATTGTTTTCATGTCGATTTTAAAGAAATCGAGTTTTCACCGGATCTATACGTTTTCAGACCCCCTGAACCCAAAAAACATGTTTTTAGCGATTGGTCTGTATGTGTGTGTGTGTGTGTGTGTGTGTGTGTGTATACAAAATATCTCAAGAACGGAACATCGTACGAACTTGAAACTTAAAGTTGCATACCACTACCGGACCAGACACGAACATTTTCATTAAAATCGTTCAACCGGAAGTAGTAGTTTATTCGTATAATTTTTTACTTTTTTGCGATTTTCTCAAAAACTGGTCCTACGATTTTTTTAAAAATCGCCTCATTTACTAAACTTTTTATTCTCTACAAGATAGGGTAGGCGTCATGTTTGCTGAAATTCTGGGTGAGGCTGTTTTCAGGTAAAAACGTTGTTTTTTTAAGATTACAGCTTTAATATGCATTTTAGCGCAAAACTTTATATAATAAAAGTTGTAGAGAATGTAAAATTCTACAACTTTTATTTCAAACAATTTTTTGTATAACGCTTAGTTTAGCGGTAATTTGCGATTTTCTGTTTTTTTTCTCACGAAAATGTGTGAAAAATTTATTTTTTTAAGATTTCGGCCTTAGTATGCATTTTATGACAATAGTATATATAATTTAATGTATAGAAAATTAAAAGATCTACAACTTTTATTTAAAGCATTTTTCTCTACAGAGCCTAGTTTAGAGAGAAAGAGTGATTTTCCGTATTTCAAAGCCAAACTGAGGTTGATTTTCATTTTGCATCATTCACTCATGATTAAAATAAGGTTATGTTTGTTGAGGTTAGTTTCTTTGTTTATTTCTAATATTTTATTAATAATGTTAGGTTTATTGTTAATTATTTGCATTGGCAAGAGAAAGTTGTGTGAGTGTTTCACACCAGATTTTTTAAATTATAAGTACTTAAAACATCAGTCATGATATGATGTAGGCCTAACAATTTCATTTATAAAAATACTTATAAAAGTATTTTGTATTTAAATACTTTTGAAAGTATTTTGTTGTTACTTTTTAATCACCGTGTACATATTTTGATATAATGCACATGCTTAGTGACGTCATTATTTGTTTACATTAGGAGCAAACTAAAAGAGGCTGGACTGTATGTATGTGTGGATGTTCCCCATTATCTCCTAAATTACTGAACCGATTTTCATGCAGTTTTTTTTATGTTGTAACTATGATGCCGGTCTGCCCATAACAGACAGGTGGAGTGTCAAATTATTTACACTCAATCTGTTAGTTGCAGGGCTAAAATAAATAGTTCTGTTTCTTATCACATGGTCAGTCAATTAAATGACTGAATCATTTAATAAGAGAAGAGGTAGAGGTGTATTGTGACACTAATCAGAGTTATCTTCTCTGAAAGTAATGAATTTCATTGTACAGCCAGACCCTGTGGTGAATGAAGTGAAGGTGTCATTTACAGAGTGGAAAATATGTGCTTTTCAGAGGGCCCGGCATGCTGATAAGCGTACTTTTCCACTCAGTGAGGAAGGCAATGGTAAACCACCTCACTCCTCGTTTTACTTAGTAAAACCTCTAGAGGTTCAAACCAGCCTTTCGGCTGTTGACCTAAACAAACAACAACATGATGCCGGTGCAGGTTTTAGGCTATTGAAACCCTTAAAAAGTTAGCCCTAAAGGGTTGAAAAAAATGTTCATATCCTACATTAAAGCTTTTATCTTAGGCGATTTAAACAATTCGCGGTACCAAATTTAATCTATATATTTATAAAATTTGATGTGTGTGTGTGTATTTTCCCATAATCTCCTAAATTACTGAACCGATTTTCATGCGGTTTTTTTTAAGTTTGTAACTATGATGCCGGTGCAGGTTTTCGCCACCGGCTTGTAGTAGCGCAATCTGTAGAGCTCATCATAGGACCGGCCGGGCATCCGATACCAAACGGTTATCGACTTCAATGGGGACTACTTTGAGAAGATTTCTAGAAAAAAAGTGTAGAAATTTTGCCAATAAATATGTTTTGTAAGTTCAGTCCGGTTACTTTTTATACAAACCCTGTACAGCCCTCTAGCTCAGAACTTTGTCCGAACTAATCAGTCTGAATGAAGACAAGTCATTGCAAAATCTTTCAACGGCATGTTTTTTTTCAGTGATACGGTATATCAAGATAATTTAGGTAAAATTGCCATTAATTTACACATTCCCAAAAGAAAACTCGAAAGTACTTTCAAAGTACAGTTATGCAGTCAATCACGTCGACAGTAAAAACTAAAAACTTATTTTTTGTTATAAATACTGTAATAACAAAAATTAATAAAATTTGTATTTAATACTGCTACTGGTTTGTTGAAGTTTTTCAGCTATTTCTCTCCATGATTGTGCTTTCTTAACCAAGTTTTTGTAATCATTATCTTGCACATTATCTTCACAATCATAACATGAGAAACAGGAATGATTATTATGCGGCTAATCACTCCACAAAATTGTTTCAACAAAAACTTTTTTTTTTTTTTTTTTTTTTTTTGCGCCCTGGAGACTCCAGGAGGAGTATAGGACATGTCGTCAGATATAACATCTGAAATACGTATAAGAAATACACTATGTATCACTACTATCAAGAAAGAAATTCTTGTATGCTATAAAAAGTTTCACCGATCAAGTAATTTTTTAAATTTTTTTTAAAGGAATTCAAATCCTCACAACACTTTAAAGATTGGGGTAATTTATTTAAGAATTTTCTCCCTGCATAAGTAGGTTTTTGTTCAAACAATTTAACTCCCTACTTATGCAGGGAGAAAATTCATGAATAAATTACCCCAATTTTTAAAATGTTGTGAGGACTTGAATTCCTTTAAAATACTTGATCGGTGAAACTTTTTATAGCGTACAAGAATTTCTTTCTTGATAGTAGTGATACATTGAGTGATTCTTATATGTATTTCAGGTGTTATATCTGACGACATGTCCTATACTCCTCCTGGAGTCTCCAGGACGCAAAAAAAAAAAAATGTGGCTGCTCCATAACAAGTTCAATTAATTTTTTCAAATCAGCCATCCTGTCCGTCGCGAACCCTGTAGAAAAATACAACCTCCCAACAGTCCGCCGTGGAATAGATTGGTACGCAGCGTAGGCCGCTGTCTTTTTGACTAGGATGATGCAACAATGTCTAACACAGAGTCCGCGCGGACATTCGGTGTTCTGTTTGACAAGACCTTAATTAAGTGAGTTAAGCAACTTAAACTGTGATGATGTCGCATGATTTAGTCCATCAGGTGCATAGCACATTTATTTTTTTCAAGTCCTCTGGGTGGTGTATTTTTTGGGCTAGATACACAATTCAATTTTTATATTTCATATAAAAACGTGAAGAATAACATTCGATTCCAAAAACATACAAAATTATTATTTTTGTACTGTATTTCATATACAGTTTGTTTTCATTGGACAGGTAGTGAGCGAATGAGTCATAGCATAGGCTATATTTGCAATTACTCTGCATACCACGTCACGTAGGCCTACACGTATTACTGTCTCTTATCTCACCCAAATAATATCAACTGTCTATTTCTTTTCCATCGGTATTCTTATATGCATTCTATTCAATTCTGTTAAATCGCAGAAACAAACATTTAAAACGGTGGGCATCAATTTCAGATAAGAGTGCTTCCTTCACTCATGGACGACTTTTGGACTTTTATATACGACTCATGTACTTTATATCGGAAAATTTTAGTTCTGGAAGTGCAGAAAACCAATTTATTTTGCTGCTGCAGGGCAACAAAACCACATGTATTGTATATAAAGCTCAGCCGTTCTTAGTTTGCTCCTACAGTCAACAAACCAAAGCCAACTACTACAGGGTGCATGCTAGGATCAACGACTTTATGGATGTTGTATTCCTTTTAAGTTAACTATGTTTTAAATTATAACTACTTAAAGTACTAAAAACATCAATCGTGATATGATGTAGGCCTAACAATTTCATTTAGAAAAATACTTTGGAAAGTATTTTGTTGTTACTTTTTAATCAGCGTGTACTCATTTTGATATAATGCGCATGCTCAGTGACGTCATTATTTGTTCAAATTAGGAGCAAACTAAGAGAGGCTGGTCTATAGAGAAGATTTAAAATAATTTAATGAGGCCTACATTAGCTGCTGTGAAGCAAAGCGAACAGGGGATGCTAGTTGGAGATAAAATGAGATGGCGATTTTAAAATCACACACACATATTATAATAATCAAATTACAATTTATAACTATACGACTTACCACTAGAAACAACCCGAAGGGGTCAGTTGCTGACACAATTCTCTTGGCTCTCGAGTACTCCCCATGTCGCCGGGGCAATGGTCGACTGTGTACCGACCGGATTGAACGACGGAGAAGACGTCGAGAGTGAACCAGTCGCAGACGTGTTGAGCGCATTCGCCGATTGATTAGACGCGTTACTATTCGCGGGTCGAAAAGCGGTCGCCAGCGGGTACAGTTCGTGGCACTTCACCAAGTACTCTGCGCTCGCGTCCGCACATTCACCGAATTCGCCGGAACACAATGCGTTCAGCACCTTTGTACATATCTGCAACGACAAAAAAACAAACATCCTATTAGTTTATTTATACCCATACTTACTTACTGCCATGGCCACACATATCTAAGTAGATATTTAGCCGCACCAACACAGCCCCTCCACTTCTCTCGATGCCCCACATCTTCCTCGGTCGCTCCAATCCTCTCCATATCGGCTCTCACCTGACTCCACCATTTATGTCTTGGTCTTCCTCTCGGTCGTCATCCTTCAGGATTTCTTCTTAACACTTGGTTAAGATTACTGTCCTCTTTCCTTCTTAAAACATGCCCAGCCCATCTAATTCTTCTACACTTTAACTCACACACCACATCTGATTAATATATTAATATTAATATATTAATGTATTAAAGGTCTCTAAGTTCTCTGTTGTGTCTTTTCCTCCACTCTCCTCCCTTGTTTACAGGTCCGTAAATTTTTCTAAGGATCTTGTTTTCAAATACAATCAATTTCCTTTCCTCTCTTTTATCTAATTTCCATGTCTCCGCTCCGTAGAGCAATATTGGACTGATAATTGTTCTATAAATTTTAATTTTTGTTGTACGTGATAACAATTTTGAAGACATAAGTTTGTTGCATGTGTGGAAACATCTGTTATTTATACCCATGAAATGCAAAAATGTCATGTATACTATTTGTTCAAGGGTGATGAGCCCCCCACCCACCCACTTTATACCTAGCCAATCACTTGACACCAACTACACCAATACTTGCTCCTCTTCTAGCTCTGTTATATATTTTGTCAGCCATTTTTTTTGGTCTTTTAACCCTTTCCACTCGTATTATGTTTCCTCCACTGTGATTCCCCTCCATTCGTATTTATTTTATGATTTGTTGATACCCCCCCCCCCCTATTACAGTAATCATATGCGTAATGTGTTGTTATTAGTTTTAAGAGCATCCGATACTTTTTACGTTCGTTATTACTTTAATGTTAATAATGATACATCAAAAACGCTTTTTCTCACCTAAAAACTTCTAAAATATAACCTGCAAAACATACACTGCTGTTATAAAAACTAAGATAGAATAAACTGTGTAATAAGAAATTGATACCTAAAACATAATAAAAACACGCAAAATAATCTGAATATTATTTTCGTGTGAATTAGTTGACTTAAAAACATTAAACTGATCTTAAAGTGACCCAAAATACCTCAAACTAAACAACGCATGATCACAATTAGGTTAGTTGTTTACTAGTTTGGTATGGCGACATCGATTCAATTAATTCCGTTTATATCGGTAATCGGTGGAAGTCAACTATCGGAAATTAAAAGAATTAATTTTTAAAACATCCTGTAGAGGTCAGCACATTACAACAGCTTTGTTAAACGCGTATTTTCATATAAAAATCAGCTGTGAATACGGAATCGGATAGGGTCCGACATACGAGTGGAACGGCGGTAATATTATTGTGTCGGATCAGATCCGACAGTCGAGTGGAAAGGGTTAATATATTAATATTATAATCTATAAACATACGACCAGCTGATTATATTATAAAGAATTGCATGTTTTCATAGCAGTATTTTCATAGTCTCAGACCCAGTGGCGAATGAAGCGAAGTGTCTTTAGCAGAGTGGAAAATATGTGCTTTTCAGAGGGCCCGGCATGCTGATAAGCGTACTTTTCCACTCAGTGAGTTGTGGCAATGGTAAACCACCTCACTCCTCGTTTTACTTAGTAAAACCTCTACAGGTTCAAACCAGCCTTTCGGCTGTTGAACTAAACAACAACAACATTTTCATAGTAGCGTTTCTAAAGTGAATGTTTACGTGTCTTTTTTTTAAGGAATACTAGTATAGTAGATTTGTTTTTGGAAGAAGCTTGTAAGGGGAGGGCGAGTAGGTAGAGTAGGGATAGTTTCAATGGGGCAACTGTTGTCTCCTTCTCACTTAATGATCATTCCCTCTCTTTCTAACTGTATACTACTCTGTTACAACTACTACTCTAGACTAAACACTTTATATTTTCTGTTTGTCTTTTGCCTTTCTCCATCTGAATCCTGTATCTTTAACAATTTTCCACAGCGACCATTTACTTCCTTTGAAATTAATTTTCTCCCACAAAACGGGGAGTAACAAATTAAAAGTTGGCCATTCAGCATTTGTTTTATGAAAATCATATATTGTTCTTCTCACAACACACTTATCAAAATCGCCCACTTCACTCTTCACTTTCCTTCTCATTCTTTTCTTATTTGGTGTTCTGATTAGCATATCAGGGTTTTTTCTTTCAAAATTCTTTGAACTGTAGGCTACTACGCGAAATCCCCATAGCTCTGGCTACACAATTTTGCGCATCCAGCAGTAAAATTGGTCCACTTTGTTCAGCTTCTTTTTTCATAAAATTGTATACACTGACTATATACTCTATAGCCTGACCGCGTATTACCTGCCTTTTTCGTAAAAACAATAGGTACATTAAACAGTAAGCCTACTACCGAATGCACGAGTTGAAGAGAACAACAAAAATATAAAATTACAACATACAGTCAATGTTTTTGGGATTTATAGTACAGTTAGGCTGTTAACGCTGCTAGCACTATGGAGAGACTGATCACTTCCCTTTGAGGTGCTTCCCCCACCACTAAACAGTACAGCTCAGTGGCAAAGAGCGTTGGTGGGAGAGCTTCTAGCTAGAACAAATGACCTGTACTTACATACAAGTATTACGTGGTCTTTTTCTTAATTCACTTTTTCAAACGAAATGTTAATCACAAGTCCGGCAGTTTTATAATTAAGAGCACCGACCTGATAAATTTGCAGTATTATTTTCAGTTAATATACGAGGTATGTCCAGAAAGTAAGTTCCGTTTCTATTTATATCCGCTGCAGCACTGCGATTGCAGTTCCGCGCATGCCCAGCAGACGCTCTGTTTCAAGAAGAAGAAACCTGCGCCATTTTGAGATCGCTGTCAGCCGCCTACGCTTTTTGTTGTGCTTGTTTACAATGACGGTGTTGATTGAAAATCCCGCCGCTTGTGAAATCAGATCTGTGATTCGTTTTCAGAATGCTAAAAAAGTGAAACCAATCGAAATTTATCGGCAAATTTACGAAGTTTACGGACAAAATGCGATAAGTGAGTTCAAAATTGCGCCGCACAATAAAGAATAAGCGCCGAGGATTTCTGTCAAAAGGTGTTGTTTTTCTTCACGACAATGCTCGACCACACACTGCAAATGCAACGAAAAGCCTCCTACAGGGATTTGGCTGGGACGTGTTTGATCATCGTCCGTACAGCCGTGACCTCGCTCCTAGCGATTTTCATCTGTTCTTACATCTCAAGTCTTTCCTTGGCGGTTGACACTTCAATAATGACGAAGAGCTGAAAGAAACTGTTTCCAACTGGTTGAAGACACAGGCGGCAACCTTCTATGAAGAAGGCATAGAAAAACTTGCAACACGCTATGACAAATGCCTGCAAAAATTCGGCAGTTATGTGGAAAAGTAGTTTAAGAGTTGCACATTTTTGTGCAATAAATGTTTTTTCTGTATCTGTACACAATTTTTTTTTATTACCAAACGGAACATACTTTCTGGACATACCTCGTAGATTTAAATCAAATATAAACAGCAGAGCTTAATAAATGTAAATATTTTATTTTATTTGCAATTTTGACCGACCACCACACACGTATTAATCAATCTATTGTAATCATTTATTTCATAATAATTGATTAAATAATCATTTATTTAATCAAAAAAAAAATCTGGTGTGAAACACTCACACAACTCTCTCATGCCAACGCAAATAATTTAAACAATATAACCTAACATTAGTAATAAAACATTAGAAATAAACAAAAAACTAACCTCTAAAAATATAACCTTATTTTTTTAATCATGAGCGGAAGACGCAAAATGAAAATCGACCTCAGTTTGGATTTAAATACGGAAAATCACTCTTTCACACTAAACTAGGCTCTGTAGAGAAAAATGCTTTAAATAAAAGTTGTAGATCTTTTAATTGACTATAAATGTGATTATATATACACGTAGCATGGCAACGCCGCCGCCGTGCGCCGAGCTGTAGTTCCACACACTATACAACCAAGTAAAAATTATTGCAATCTGTTTGGCACAACTATGTACTAAACGTTAAATAGAACCTCCGTTTATAAATAGATTAGAGAATAATATATTAAATGTTTCACCTGAATGCTGTGTGATTTCATAGATGGACTAAGATCGGTGACAAGTTTGACTGCAGTTGATTGCGTAGAAGGATCCAGTAGGTACATCATCTTGGCACCTGAATTTAAAACACACCGCATTCATTAAACACACATCATCATCATCATCATCATCAAAATCATCATTTTTTACTAAACCCATTGCCCGATTATGACAAGTCACACTCGCCCCCATTTAAGTCACACAATGGTGACTCACCATGACCAGTGAGGATCCGGACACTTGATGTCCTTAAATAAACGCTCGAGGCATACCATCCCCCCCCCCAAATCCTGTATGAATTCATACAAGGAACTTCCCTTAGGCGACGTGTTCCACTCGGCCTGCCACGCATTATTGTAGCACGGAAGGCAAACGTTAGAATATTTAAAGCAAATTAAAAAAGATGTAGGATGTTGCACGTGTACACATAAATATGAAATGACTTGCACAACATAGAAGAGCTTAAAGAATTGGTTAAAACCAGTCGAGAGACGATGACAAAAAAAGTTAGTAGAAATTGAATGTTCATAAATTGGCATTTACGAATTGTATTTTAGGTGGGGCTTTGTAAATGTTTACAAGCAGTATTTGGACGATTATGTGATGAGAGAATACCCGTTTCCAACAGCCAATGTAGAGATATAATTCTATAACATGACGGATACGCCCATAACCACATTTGACAGGTGGAGTGTCAAATGATTTACATTCAATCTGTTCATTGTACGGGTAAAATAAATAGTTCTGTTTCTTAACGCTTGTTCAACCAATTAAATGACTGAATCATTTAAGAACAAAAGAGGTAGAGGTGTACAAGACACTAATCGGCTGGCCTGTGGTGTAGTGGTCACTGCAACTGGCTACTATGCCGGGGTCCAGGGTTCGATTCCCGGTCAGGTCTGGCATTTTCCTAATCTGTAAATCACCATATATCATTACCTACACACGAAGCCCAAGATTTCTTTAGGCATCATCACTCAATAAAAAATATCTCCCCTGAAAGTAATGAATTTCATTAAACAGCCAGACCCTGGGGTGAATGAAATGAAGGTGTCATTTGCAGAGTGGAAAATAAGTGCTTTTTAGAGGGCCCGGCATGCTGATAAGCGTACTTTTCCACTCAGTGAGTGTTGGCAATGGTAAACCACCTGACTCCTCGTTTTACTTAGTAAAACCTCTACAGGTTCAAACCAGCCTACAGGCTGATCACCTAAACAACAACTGATGGAAGAACAGAAGAGGTAGAGGTGCTAAAGATACTAATCAGAGATATCTCCTCTGAAAGTAATGAATTTCATTATACAGCCAGACCAAGTGGCGAATGAAGCGAAGTGTCTTTAGCAGAGTGGAAAATATGTGCTTTTCAGAGGGCCCGGCATGCTGATAAGCGTACTTTTCCACTCAGTGAGCAAGGGGCAATGGTAAACCACCTGAATCCTCGTTTTACTTAGTAAAACCTCTACACGTTCAAACCAGCCTTTCAGGTGATGACCTAAACAACAACTGACGGATGCAATAAGAAAATGAAATACCTTGAAAGACAGCTGGTAAATAGTTGACGTTTGCTTTTAGGAACTGATTGTTGATTTGGTGCGGAGTCCTCTGGTTCAGAATCGGATCCATCAGCATGTTGATCACAGTGTCAACCGGCGGCGGCAAAGCGCCGGTTCTCCTCCACCGATCTATCGCCATCGCTAATCGTACTACGCACGAGTGCACTTCCGGATTGTCGGGTTCCAGTTTCCACGCCCTTTTCACACACTGCAACATCAGCAGCGGCTTTTCTACAAATCATAATAATAAAAACACACATGATTAAACACCGATTGTACAGACAGTGAGTCACACGGAAAGAGTTTTTAAAATGTGAGGTGGAAAGCGAAAAGGGACCTCTTGTCGGAAGAAAAATGAGTTGTGAAGGTCGATACACCGATATTTGAGGTTTTTCTTGTAGATTTTTATAATTTATTTTAAATGTAATTACTTCGTAATAAAAAGAATATCTATTTAAAAAGATCAAGATATTTGGTGAAGAAAAATGGTGAGACCTTCTAATGGGTGTACTGAACCCGAATCTGACCAACCGGACTCAGTTGCAGAACTGCTGGGACACCCTATAGCAGTGTCAAACATCAAAATTTCTAAAAACAATTAGTGTAATTTGTTCTTAAATACGTAAAATTTAGAAAAAGTGATGTAAAAGTTTAAAATGCATTCAACAGCAATTTTTTCATCAAAAACTTTTAAGCTGCTCTAATTTACACAATTTTTGAGAGTAAATTCTGAATTTTGTATCGAATTGGTTAGAATCCAATGGCAAATTTTAAAATGGTAACAGCTCATAACAAAAAATTTTCGACAAGAGGTCCCATTTAGGATTCCAGCTCACAAATACAGAAAAAAGCTATTAGGAGTAGATAGCAATCAACCACCTTACCTCATGCAGATCACTATTTAAAGAGCTGCAATTGCTCACAGTTCCTTCTTTGTACATTTTTCAAGTGATAAAGTACAAAAAGAAAAATACCTTTTTACAGAATTTAGATGTTCACAACCACTACACAAGAAACAGAATCGATTAATATGTTGCTAATCACAACACTAAACTGTTTGAACAAAAACTAACTTATGCAAGGTAGAAAATACATCAATAAATTGCCACAAGGTTTAAAAAATTTAAAACAATATTTGATTGATGAAACATTTTACAGTGTGCACGAATTCCTTTCTAAATAGTTTTGGTTGAAAAGTATTTAACTTCTAATTAAACAAATATCGTGTCTTATTTGATACAAAGAGGTTCATGACAAGCCTACTGAGTTAAGCAGTAGCAGGGAAAAATTATTGGTAAGTGATGAATTTATCATTGTTTGAGTTTTTTATTTTTCATTTTGTGCGATAAATTTGATTCAGTGGGGTTCATGACAAGCCTACTGAAGTAAGCAGTAGCAAAAACAATTTTCTGGTGGTAAGTGATGAATTTATCATTGGTGATAAACTTTCAGTTTATCAGTTTTATCTTGACATGTCCTATACTCCCTTTGGAGTGTCCTGGATGCAAAAAAAAGTACCTGCACACAGACACAGCTATTTCTGTTAAACAGTTTTTGGCTAAAAATGGCATGGTTTCCCTGGCCCACGCACATTACTCGCCGCCTAACCACCTGGCTCCATGCGACTTTTTCTTATTTCCACGCATGAAAAGGGTGACGAAAGGACACCAATTTGATAACATTGAAGAGGTCAGAAAAAAAACAAGGGAGGAGTTGTCAGCCATTTTTACTGCCCATCCCCAAGCTTTGTGCAGCTGCAAGATGAAGGGGAAAAATGAAGTACCAGACTGCTGTCACGTCATAACACTCTACTAATCATCTCATTGGTATCCGGTAGGCAGTAGGCTGCCTCCTAGTGCGGTGGGTGACATAATATGTGGGTGTTATTTTGACTATTCGCTGTAGACGGCGATACAGAATATATTATGTAGTTTGGATAGTACCCCCCTCACTAATACAAACATAATACAAGTAAAACGTTACTACTACTAACGCAATCTCTCACAGTAGTAGTGACGTAATGGATACCTCTCAGCTGCACAAAGCTTGGCAACTAGTGATGTGATGCTCATGAGCGAGTCGCACAAAAGAACTAGCTGCTCTTTTAATTGAGCGGTGAGCTACTACCACCTCTTTCATTTTCAACGACCACCACACCGAGCGTTTCTCCCCACGCAGCACAGAGCTGACTTGTACATCCCCTCCACGACTAAACCACTTTGTGCCGGCCGCATTGGCGCAGTTGGTAACGTGCTCGCCTCTCATCATGCGGTCTTGGGTTCGAATCCCATTCAGGCATGGCATTTTTTCATACGTTACAAAATATCATTTTATCCTTCACCGTCTGCATTAGTAAGTAATTGCAGTAATGTAATTAGTAGCAGTAATTGCAGAACAGTCGGACGTTAAACCAAAAAAAAAAAAAAAAAAAAAAAAAAAAACCACTTTGCTCTAGTCGCACCATACTGCCGTCCTAAGCCAAAAAGTCGTATCTCAATTTTTCATGAATTTGGGATTATTGCATTAATACATAGTTTGGGGCTCCTATTCACCTATTCCCTAAGCAAAATAGTCATATCTCGTTAAAAAATAACCTAAAAACGCTTATAAAAATAGTCGTATGTCAAAATTGAGTTATAATACTATGCATTTTAGCAGTAACTCAGTTTTCCCAAGCATGATAGACATATCTATATATGAGATGCGACATATTTGCTTAGTAATGTGTGTATTTTGTAACCAGACTGCGCTGCCATCAGCACTGTTAGGTGCAACTACTAAATCTTCGTTCATTTGTTAAAACGGTATCTATGTGCAGTTTGTATTAATGTAACTAAATTGGAAGTTTTAAATATTATAAAAAATTTCGACGTATATCAATTGTAAAAAAAATATTGCATTTAGGTTAGCTTTTATGTGTTTATATTTTTGGTTTTTAAAATGTTTATCAAAAAAAAATCAGTAATTAGTTT
The DNA here is from genome assembly GCA_035578175.1 of Catonia carolina. Taxonomy (NCBI): domain Eukaryota; kingdom Metazoa; phylum Arthropoda; class Insecta; order Hemiptera; family Achilidae; genus Catonia; species Catonia carolina. Next base: position 1,249,111 of record JAQMRL010000031.1, read on the forward strand.
AAATATGTTCATTGAACTTAATGCCTTTTTTTAATAGAGTTTAATATTACAAACAAATTTTACATTCATTTAGGTTAGTTCTTATGTGTTTATATTTTTGGTTTTTAAAATGTTTTATAAAAAAAAATAGAGATTTGTTTTAATATTCATTTAAACTTAATCGTGATAGCCTTGTTTTAATCAGTTCGTTTTTATGTTCATTTAAGCTTAGACTTATTTTTTAATAATGATGAATAATATAAAAATAAAATGTGTCTTTTCTAGCGAGTCGTATGTTATTTCTTAAACCTCTTTTTACTAAGCAAAAATGACGCATCTCATTTTTTAGGCTACATAACAATAAAAGGCATGTAAATTTATGCTTAAATAACAAAAAATTACAATAGAGATAATATACACATAAAAAAATACCAATAACTAGAAAAAAAATTAGTGCGGGACTGAATTTTACAAAAATGCTTGTATCTCAAAATTATGTATTCTTGAGATGCGACTTTTTAGCTTAGGAGGGCAGCATAGCAAGGGCTACCTAAACACTGCACGGAAAGTATACATTTCTTATCAAACTCTGCCACTGTTTGTGAGGGTGCGGAGAGGGGGTCATTATTCTTTCATACTATACTACAACAACCCTGAAACAAGTGGTTGTAAAATACCATTGTACTGTACTGTAACTATTTTACCACGTGCATACAAAACAAAGATGGACACATGACGAAAGTTTGTTTGTGGAAAGAGATGGATGAACGTTCAGGTTGACGCACATGCAAACACAATGTACTGTGTGCGAAGGAGTGAGCGAAAGTCACCCTCGGCTCGACTCACTCTGTTTATTCACATAGCTCAGCTCAGTGTTGTACGTAAATATATTATCTACTAGCTCAATGCCACAGTTCAGCCCGTCTCATCGTTCAATTGTACGGCACGCTCTGTGCCGTTGACTCAAGTGTGCGGAGAGGTTTTGCTAGCTCACCTATTTTACTGTGCCACTGTCCCATGACTATGGGCAACGAGCAGTAAAAATGACTACAAAAAATATTTCAAACAGTGGAAGCACTGGTGAAACAAATGTATTAAATTTTAATGGCGAGTACTTTGAGACGGATAAAGTTGTACCGTAAAAATTTGACAATAAATAGCTTTTAAAAAATAATTCCGGTTTCTTTTGGATACCCCCTCATACATGTAATTTCTCTTACATTAGAATTTTTCGATCCCAGACAATTGTTTGAGTCCCAGCTCCGTATAGTTGGAAGGAATGCGGTGCGTTGTTATAGTAGTGGGAGAATGAATGAGTGTTAGTAGTAATTCACAGCTGATGCATTTGTAGTGGTAGCATCTACTAACTAGACTAAAAACATATTCTTATCGTCCGGCGCATTAATTTAACAAATACCTATTAACTTGGTCAGATTCATAATATTTAACTTTCCAATTTATATCAAAATATGTAAATACGAGGCGTGTTCAGAAAGTAAGTACCGTTTTTAAGAAAAAACAAGTAAAACAATTTTTTTTCAACACAATTTTATTTCTACATGAAAGCTCAAACCTTAAACTATTTTTCAACACAGTTTCCACCGATGTTCAAACACTTGTCGTAGCGGGTGATCAATTTGTCTATACCCTCTTCGTAGAAGGTTCCCGCCAACGAATGTAGCCACGACTTCACGGCAGTTTTCACTTAATCAGCAGTTTCAAAGCGTTGGTCGCCTAGCTCGCGCTTCATGTGCAGGAACAAGTGGTAGTCAGATGGTGCCAAGTCCGGGCTGTAGAACGGGTGATCGAACTGCTCCCAACGAAATTGTCAAACCAATGTTTGAATGTCACCAGCGCGGTATGGGGCCGAGCATTGTCATGGAGCAACACAATTCCGTTACTGAGCATTCCTCTCCTTTGTTTTGAATTGCCCACCTTAGTTTTCTTAAGGTTTCGCAATACCTTGCCGCATTAATGGTTTCACCTCTTGGGAGAATATCAATGTGAAAATCAATGTGAATGTGAAAATCAATGTGTTGCTCCATGACAATGCTCGGCCCCATACCGCTGGTGACACTCAAACATTGGTTCGACAATTTAGTTGGGAGCAGTTCGATCACCCGCCCTACAGCCCGGGCTTGGCACCATCTGACTACCACTTGTTCCTGCACATGAAGCGCGAGCTAGGCGGTCAACGCTTTGAAACCGACGATGAAATGAAAACTGCCGTGGAGTCGTGGCTACATGTGTTGGCGGGAACCTTCTACGAAGAGGGTATAGACAAATTGATCACCCCCTACTACAAGTGCTTGAAAATCGGTGGAAACTATGTCGAAAAATAGTTTAAGGTTTGGGCTTTCATGTAAAAATAAAATTGTGTTGAAAAAAAATTGTCTTACTTGTTGCTTTTAAAAACGGTACTTACTTTCTGAACACGCCTCATAAATACATGTAATAAATACAATATGCTAAATACGGAAAGGTTGAAAACGATGCTTTGAATCAAGAGTAATAGAAGAATGGTTCTCCCTCCCAGCATGCGTGTCACTCATTCATTAGGACACCTCACCCGTAGCCCCTTCACCCCACCCCACAACTAGACGGAGCTTCAAACCGCACAATACATCTCTCACACTTTGGACCAAACCGCATCTTTTTCCTGCATCTTTTTCATTAACTCCATTTCCATTCGATAGGAAAACAATTCCTCGATATACAAATGTCTTAACGTTAAGTCATGGAGTAATTAAAACGTACAAACCTTTTCTAGAATATATTTCAAATGCCATTAAATGCGTCTCTAATTTATCTGCACACAACAGCTGCAGTGGCGACAAAAACCTCACCGCTTGGCTCAACGGGTCTTCAGTCTGCAACAGAATAAAAAAATCTGGTGTGAAACACTCACACAACTTTCTCTTGCCATTGCAAACAATTAACAATAAATCTAACATTAGTAATAAAACATAAGAAATAAACAAAAAACTAACCTCAATAAACATAACCTAATTTTAATCATGAGTGAAAGACGCAAAATGAAAATCGACCTCAGTTTGGCTTAGAAATACGGAAAATCACTCTTTCTCTCTAAACTAGGCTCTGTAGAGAAAAATGCTCTAAATAAAAGTTGCAGATCTTTTAATTTTCTATAAATTTAATTATACACACTTTTGTCGTAAAATACATACTAAGGCCGAAAACTTAAAAAAATCAATTTTTCACACATTTTCGTGAGAAAAAAACAGAAAATCGCTAATTACCGCTAAACTAAGCATTATACAAAAAATTGCTTGAAATAAAAGTTGTAGGATTTTAAATTCTCTACAATTTTTATTATATAACGTTTTGCGCTAAAATACATATTAAAGCCGCAATCTTAAAAAGAAAATGTTTTTACGAAAAAACAGCCTTACGCAGAATTTCAGCACACATGACGCGTACCCTATCTTGTAGAGAATAAAAAATTAAGTAAACCAAGCGATTTTTAAAAAAATCGTAGGACCAGTTTTTGAGAAAATCGCAAAAAAGTGAAAAATTACACGAATAAACTACTACTTCCGGTTGACCGATTTTGATGAAAATGTTCGTGTCGGGTCCGGTAGTGGTATGTAACTTAAGTTTCAAGTTTCAAGTTCGTACAATGTTCCGTTCTTGAGATATTCTGTTCACACACACACACGCACACACAGACCAATCGCTAAAAACATGCTCATTTAGTAAATGAGGCGATTTTAAAAAAAATCGTAGGACCAGTTTTTGAGAAAATCGCAAAAAAGTGAAAAATTACACGAATAAACTACTACTTCCGGTTGACCGATTTTGATGAAAATGTTCGTGTCGGGTCCGGTAGTGGTATGTAACTTAAGTTTCAAGTTCGTACGATGTTCCGTTCTTGAGATATTTTGTATACACACACACACACACACACACAGACCAATCGCTAAAAACATGTTTTTTGGGTTCAGGGGGTCTGAAAACGTATAGATCCGGTGAAAACTCGATTTCGAAAAATCGACATGAAAACAATACTTTCCTTCCTATATATTCATATAGGCAAGAGAAAGTAAAAATTCAGGTATTGTGTACAGCTATTATGAGGGGGGCAGGTTGTTTACGTTTTCTATTTACAAAAGACCTATTCTTGACCTGTTTACTACGGATTTTTCTAGCATTCATTAATAAAAGGTTATTTATTTTTTGTACTTTATTGTTTGCATGATTTCTCTACTTTTCTCTGGAACTATCTTTGTAAAAAGGTATATAAAGAGGCCCCAAGCGGGGTCCAGAAGTCAGTATTCGTGTGATCTTTGCCGAGCGATTATCGTGGTGCGTCTACAGGTTACGCATCCGAGCAACGATTGTTATTAAGTCTTTTTGTGAGTCCATTGTAAAGTTAATGTGTTGTTTTTGTGAATTCAGTTTGTGTTTTGTATGTTAGTGTAATCTATAAAAGTGATTGTAAGTAGGCTAAGTAAGTTATTAAGTTATTTATTGTTTGTTATTTATTTTAAGTGAATCATTAAATCATTTATTGTTTTTTCTTAATTATAATTAGTTTAATTATTTATTTTGTAATCTTTTAGTGTAATAAATCTTTGTAATTGTAAACTTTAGTGTATTAATTGTTTAATTACCTAGATCCCGAAACGGACCTTAGCAATAAGTGTCACAATATTTTCGCTTTACGATCGTTCTTCTGGAATGAATTACGATCGTAATGTGAGGGCCTACTGTAAACTGTTTGAACCAAGTACGCAGTTGATCTTGACTCTGGGCTGTAAACTGAAATGCATGAGTTGTACGTAAATGGAAGAAGACTAACTGAACAGACACTTTAGTTGTGAAGCCTTAAACCGGCTGTGACTCACCACTACAATTCCTTTAAAAACAATCTGAAAAATTACTTGATTGGTGAAACATTTTATAGCGTACAAGAATTTCTTTGTTGATAGTAGTGATACATTGTTTTTGTTTTTTATTTTTTTTTAGGTCAACAGCCGAAAGGCTGGTTTGAACCTCTAGAGGTTTTACGAAGTAAAACGAGGAGTGAGGTGGTTTACCATTGCCTTCCTCACTGAGTGGAAAAATACACTTATCAGCATGCCGGGCCCTCTGAGAAGCACATATTTTCCACTCTGTAAATGACACCTTCACTTCATTCACCACAGGGTCTGGCTGTATAATGAAATCCATTACTTTCAGACGAGATAACTCTTTTATTAGTGTCTTTTACACCTCTACCTCTTCTATTCTTAAATGTTTCACTCATTTAATTGGGTGACCATGTGATAAGAAACACAACTATTTATTTTAGCCCTGCTGTTTGGGACTATATAAATTTTATGTTTGGTTCAATTCATCAATTTATTTTTGTGTTCTATTCTAAGATATCATTTATCGGTCTCAAACCAATGAGGGTTGATTTCTACCTGCACATACAAACAGTTTTATACTGAACTGGACACAGTCGTCCGCTAACTCGCAACGCAAAAGAACGCTATCTTGTTGTTAACGCTTTTCCATCCGGTCTTATCCGCGATCGCTAACGCTATATTTTGAAAACGCAATAATACTAATATTCCGCTACACAGATTAATATTAATTCACGCGCCGCAGGGCTTTAACGCGCTGGAGACACTCCAGGAAAACGACCACGCTAAATACAGTCCACTTATTCGAGATCTTCGGCAGCTCAACACTCATCGGAAAGCCACTGGTACCAGCTGGTAAGTCGCACGACTTCCAAAGTGAGTGAAAATTGTCGCCACCGGCTTTTAGTAGCGCAGTCGTAGTAGAACTCATAGGACCGGCCGGACATCGGGCGGCGGATTTCAAAAAACTGAAACATCGAAGGGGGAGGGGAGGTCGTCTTTACCGCTGCCTAAAAGATTAGGAGCAGCCGCCGACGCAGCGAACACCTTTCACCGCTGCCTCCGAAGAGGAGCAGTCGCCGGTGAAGCGAGGGGTAGGGAATGGAGGTGCAGATGACGGAAAGAAATACTCAATGTTGAGATGTCAAATCCCCGTATCGATTCTCGCACACAGAGAACATCGATACTGTCACCTTCTCCTTCTCGACTTTTGCATCGCCAGTGCGTAGACACTATATGTTGCCACTTGGTACAAGCGCTGTGAGAGGTATGACCGCTGGCGCAATCTATCGGCAGCAGCAACCCCATCACAGCGCCCCCAACAGTGGGCAAAATATGAACTACGGACCGGCGTACAAGTAAAAAATAGTATCAAAATAAAACTTTTATTTATCGACAGTAAGCTGCTAAATGCTCCGCCACTGACCCTACCACCTGCAACTAACAGATTGAGTGTAAATAATTTGACACTCCACCTGTCTGTTATGGGCATATTTATACGCTAAAAACGAATAAGAAATAGTGATGTACGTACCCTAGCCAATTTGTCTGGTATAAGTTCATCCTGCTGAGGTGCATCCGGTTCTGCATCGGCAGCGGCTGCCTGCCTCGACTTGTTATGTTGTTCGCGTTTCTCGGCGGCCGCCACTTGCACCGCCTTCTGTAATTCAGCCTTCCGTCTCGCTTTACGCTGTTTATTTCTTAGCTTTTTCAATTCCGACGGCGCTAAGTTTTCTGCAACACAAAAATATATACAACAATACTGTTAAATTGCCATCCCATAACAATATGTCTCCATTATAATACACGTGCATTTACTCTGCCCGTCCGCAAGCTTTGTGCAGGCGGAGGATGAAGGGGAAAGACCAAGTACCAGACTGCTGTTAGCCCTACATCATAACACTCTACTAATCATCTCATTCTGCCCATAACAGACAGGTGGAGTGTCAAATTATTTACACTCGATCTGTTAGTTGCAGGGCTAAAATAAATAGTTCTGTTTCTTATCACATGGTCAGCCAATTAAATGACTAAATCATTTAAGAACAGAAGAGGTAGAGGTGTAAAAGACACTAATCAGAGTTATTTTATCTGAAAGTAATGAATTTCATTATACAGCCAGACCCTGTGGTGAATGAAGTGAAGGTGTCATTTGCACAGTGGAAAATATGTGCTTTTCAGAGGGCTCGGCATGCTGATAAGCGTACTTTTCCACTCAGTGAGGAAGGCAATGGTAAACCACCTCACTCCTCGATTTACTTAGTAAACCCTCAAGAGGTTCAAACCAGCCTTTTGGCTGATGACCTAAACAACAACAATCATCTCATTGCTCTTAAATGTATCACCCATTTAATTGGGTGACTATGTAATAAGAAACAAAACTATTTATTTCAGCCCAGCAACGAACAGATTGAGTGTAAATAATTTAAACACTCCACCTGTCCGTTATGGGCAGGACTTTCCTTCCTATATATTCATATAGGCAAGAGAAAGTAAAAAAAAAAAACACACCGATCTCGGAGGCGGTGGCAATTGCCTTCTGGATCTGCCCTTGGGTAGACGAGATACATTTAGCATTGAATAAAAGGAACTGATTAAACAGTTGAAAGAATCGGGGCAGATAAATTGACTTTTCGTTAATTTGGCATTTAAAAGACTATCTCTACTGCATTAAGAAATACCCATAAAACTACTACTACTGGGCTCTGAAAATACCACATTCTTCAAACATCAAGTAACAAAAAAATAAACCAACGAATACGAAAGAAAAAGAATCGAACGATAAATAACTGTATACATAAAATAAAATATAAAGCAATGAAAGGTGAAGGTTGACACTAAAAAAGTATTTCTTAACTGAACAAAAAAAAAAAGGAACAACACTTCATCAGTCAGTTCACTGGGACTAAGCAACGAGCGTAAGTAAGGTCATTTCAAGTCCACTTTACCGACTACACTGCGTTCAAGTTAAAACCGCGTCACTACTTCACGGTATCCACCAGTAAACCATTTGAATCGGTGAGTGAAATAAAGGGTAATATTCCAAAAAATGCGAAATTGAACGAAGATAGCAGTTTTGTTAAGTTTACTTCGGCGCATCTATTGGTTGATAAAAGGGAAATATTCCTTGTATCTAAAACCAGCTAAGCTACATTAAAAATTTAGTAGAGTGGATAATAGTAAAGGATAATATTCCAGGATAATATTACCCTTCTTCCATTCAATAGCGAACACCAGTTGGACCACTGGTTTCTGTCTTATTATTATCAAAATGTAACTGTATTGGCACATTATGTAAGCATATTGACATTATATTGTTTTTTCAACCTAATTTTTCCTATTCACTTGAACCAAATCTAGAAAAAGGTTAATAGTCAACATATTAATAATCAAAAATCAATCCCATGATTATTGTAAAACAAATTCTAAAGTTACCATTAAAAAAATTTAATATAGTACTACAAATGACCAATTGAACATTTTACCATTAAACCAAAAACAAAGTCGCAAAACAAGTTTTTTTAATTTCTCGAAAATAAGGATTTTGGAATATTACCCTATTTCCACTCACCCGATTCAAATTTATACCCAACGACATGTTTAGTTGGGTCTACAATTCAAATATGCCCATAACGGGCAAGTGGAGTGTTAAATTGTTTGCACTCGATCTGCTGGTTCTAGGGATACAAAAAAAGTTCTGTTTCTTATCACATAGTCAGCCAATTAAATGAGTGAATCATTTAAGAAGAGAAAAGGTACAGGTGTATTGTGACACTACTCAGAGTTATCTCCTCTGAGAGTAATGAATTTCACTATACAGCCAGACCCTTTGGTGAATAAAGTGAAGGTATCATTTGCAGGGTGGAAAATAAGTGCTTTTCGGAGGGACTGGCATGCTGATAAGCATACTATTTCAACTGCGTGAGGAAGGCAATAGTAAACCACCTCACTCCTCGGTTTTACTTAGTAAACCTCTAGAGGTTCAAACCAACCTTTCGGCTGTTGACCTAAACAACAACAACACTGTTCAAATTACTAAGTGTTCAGAACACATTACAGTGAAATTTTCAGGGCAACTCTTTTCTTCCTAACACTCTTTCCTTTTCTTTACTTTTATGCTAACGGGTGATTCAAAAAGAGCACCGGTTTTTAAACGGCTGGTAAATTTTTGTTTATCGGTTGGCAACATTGTTAGACCTCATTTCTATTTCGGAGAACATTCCGATTGATGATTCAGTTGTAGTTTCTCTTGTTCGCAGTGTAGTACTCTCGCAGTCTGTGTCTAACCATGGAGAAGTTTACTATTGCACAACGAGTGTTAATCGTCAAAACATTTTACCAGAGTGTAGAGAGATATGCGGCTACTGTCAGGCGACTTCGCGGTACTCTAGGACGTAATGAAGCACCGAATGAATCAACAGTTCGCAGGCTCATGAAAAAGTTTTTTGAGACGGGTTCAACAGTCGACCTTAAAAGTTCTGGACGTCGTCGTTCTGGCCGAGCTGAGCAGAACGTTGCGTTGGTTCGTGACAGTGTGGCTGTTAGCCCAGCAAAATCAATACGTCGCTGTTCTCAACAATTGGATTTACGATGTTCTTCTGTACGGAGAATTCTTCGGTACGATCTCCAATATCACCCGTATAAAATTCAGTGACGCAACATTTGAAAGTGGCAGACCACCAGAAGAGACGACAGTTTGTTGACTGGGTATTGAGAAAACGGCAGGATGATGACACCTTCGCAAACAAAATTGACGCCTTGTGACTTTCATCTTTGGGGTCATCTGAAGTCATTGGTGTATGCCAATAAACCCCGAAACATCAATGACTTGAAGGAGGAAATTCGACGGGTTATCGGGCAAATGGAAGTCGAAAACTTGTCGTGCAGTAATATCCAATTTCATGGACAGAGTTGATGCGTGCCAGCGCAGTAGAGGAGGACACATGCATGACATCATTTTTCATACATGAAATCGGAAGGTAAGATGAACTTGTTGATGTATTTATTTTCAGTTTTTCAATAAAATAAATCTCTTAATTTGATATATCAAAACCGGCGCTCTTTTTGAATCACCCTATATTTCTATTGATGTTATAAAAACAGTATGACATAATGTTTTAAATTTAGACGTAGTACAATATTACTATAATTGAAAGGGTCGGGAGAAGACGGTGCTTACTCACATAAACAAAATTTTACGCGTCATTTTAAAAGTTTACTGAAATCTACAAATCATGTTTTTGAATTTTTGTTAAACACTGTTATTTTCTCTTAATCTAGGCTCTTAAGATCGTAAATATAGTATCCCGTTTACAACTACGTGCTGAATATTTTATTTTTACAGAATATTTAAGAAAAATCATGTTGGAAATTTTGTGGGTTAGCACTTTTTTCCGCCGACCCCCTTCAATTATACTGCAACTTATGTCCACGGATTGCGACATTAAGTGGCGAGTTAAACCTAAAGAGCAAGTATTGGGAACGTTGCTGTCAAGTGATTGGCTAGCTATGAAGTGGGTGGGTGTGGGGGGGCAATGCATACATTCAGAGCTCATCAGCCGTGAAAAATAGTATAGGGACAGTTATCTGGTATTTCATTTGTCACCGGATGGCGAAATTAAGTGGCTAACCTTATTAGTTTGGTGGCCCTGAAAAGGGCCGTATAAGCGGTGGTTGTCTTGGAGAGGCGTCGGTCGTAGTCGTCGTGGCGGTCGAGGAGCTGGGCGACACGGCGTGTCGTCGTCCAGCGGAGACGTCATCTTCTTCCCTCGCAGTAGTGCGTCGATGGCTGCTTCGTCGGGTCCGGTCGACGGCTTACGGTGACGGGTCGGCGAGCGGAAGCATCATCTTCTCTCTTGCGGGGTCGTCGATTAATCTTCGCTGGAGTCCGGCAGCCGTGTGCCGTGGTGGACGTCTTGTCGTTGTTTGCATCGGAAGCGGCGAGCCGGCGTGGTAGAAGCAGAGCCCGAAGAGTGACGGCTCGGCTAACGGGTTCAGGCCTAGCCTTCCCTCAGCGGCAGTTGGGTCCCCACTGCAGCGTGACAGTGGTGGCCCTCAGAGCCCCGCAGTGTCGGGTCGGCGTAGGTCGTCCGCCGATAGCGCGGCCGAGGCGGCTCTCTCCGGGCCGGCGAAGGCTGACCGGTGCGGGAATGTAGCGTCCGCCACCGGTAGCGTAGACCAGGATGGTGCGTTCAGTCTCGGCTGGGCTCGTCCTCTTCTGTCTTGATGTGAAGTGAATCCCTCGGTGTCTTGATTGGAATTGAATCTCTGCTCAGTGCAGCGCTCTTTATATAGCTGCCGGGAGCGCTGTGTAGAGAGCGGCGACTGGTTTGGCCTTGATGACAAAGGCCTTTGCGGTGTGTAGCCGAAAGCTTTGTCGCTATGCCGTCAAAGGCCGGGAGAACTATTGAAGCCGGCAACACAGTAAATGATTAATTAGAAGGGGTGGCGTGACACATTATACAGGTAGACCCTGTGGTGAAAAACAGTGAAGGTGTCATTTGCAGGGTGGAAAGCAGATGCTTTCTTTCCCAGAGGGTCTGGCGTGTTGATAAGCATACTCTTTCAACTCGGCGAGGAAGGCCAAAGTAAACCACCGCACTTCTCGTCTTACTTAACAAAACCTGTATCGGTTCAAAAACCAGCCGTTCGGCTGTTGACCTAAACAACAACAACAACCTATCAAAATTAAATACATTAGTACAGACTCAGATTTAACATGTTCACTCTATACACAAATCTAGGCTATTTAAAATTTAAATGTCTGGTACAAATTTCAACCTACCAATTAAAAGGTTATTATTAACTCCTGAAATAAAATTCCGTTTCATTTCGAAATCAAACAACCAATTTGTCAAAATCAAAATTTGTTTTATGTTTAATTTCCCTTTATGAACGATTTAAAGGTCATCGTAAAAAAACATTTTTTTATTTAAATCAAACCTTACTACTACTACTACCACCACTACTGTACACACAGTGTCTAATAAAAATGTAGAAAAACTTTGAAGGGAAGACTGTACTTTGTACCCTGCCAAAATTAAATTTGCTATTTTTAGGTACATTTTTCACAGTATTGGTAAACGATAGGGAAATGAAACTTTACTTACAGATGATTAACAGATTTCTTAGTTACAGATTTCAATTAACCATACTCTCTCAGGAATGGTCGGCCTGAGTCTGTACAAGACTACACCTCATTTACACATCATACTCATCTCATTGGGTCATGGGGTTGCTTAGGTATTGTTCTCAATTGAACAGATTGCAACGTACACACTGACTAGGAATAAAAAAAAAAATTACAGATATCGGGTTTCTCTAGCTATTAACATTTTTTTTTCAATTTAATCTGTTGAACCATAAAGTTAAAAACAAAATAACGAATATAATAAAATTTTTACAAATTATTTTTTTTTACTATTGTACATATTAATAATTTTTACAGAATTTGAGGATGTCATAAAAATGGCAAATATGTGCATATAGAAGAAAAATAACTGGTAAAAATTTCAGCCTGGTAGGTTTAATGTTTTCCGCGAAAAATGTACCAATATGTTAAAAATTTAAATTTGCGGGAACAGGCGAAAAAACGAACGGGCACAAATCAAAAAAAATCTGGTGTGAAACACTCACACAACTTTCTCTTGCCAATGCAAATAATTAACAATAAACCTAACATTATTAATAAAATATTAGAAATAAACAAAAAACTAACCTCAAAAACATAACCTTATTTTAATCATGAGTGAATGATGCAAAATGAAAATCAACCTCAGTTTGGCTTAGAAATACGGAAAATCACTCTTTCTCTCTAAACTAGGCTCTGTAGAGAAAAATGTTCTAAATAAAAGTTGTAGATCTTTTAATTTTCTATAAATTAAATTATATACACTTTTGTCGTAAAATGCATACAAAGGCCGAAATCTTAAAAAAATCAATTTTTCACACATTTTCGTGAGATAAAAAACAGAAAATCGCAAATTACCGCTAAACTAAGCGTTATACAAAAAATTGTTTGAAATAAAAGTTGCAGAATTTTCAATTCTCTACAACTTTTATTATATAAAGTTTTGCGCTAAAATGCATATTAAAGCTGTAATCTTAAAAAAAACAACGTTTTTACGTGAAAACAGCCTCACCCAGAGTTTCAGCAAACATGACGCCTACCCTATCTTGTAGAGAATAAAAAATTGAGTAAACCAGGCGATTTAAAAAAATCGTAGGACCAGTTTTTGAGAAAATCGCAAAAAAGTGAAAAATTACACGAATAAACTACCACTTTCGGTTGACCGATTTTGATGAAAATGTTCGTGTCGAGTCCGGTAGTGGTACGTAACTTAAGTTTCAAGTTCGTACGATGTTCCGTTCTTGAGATATTCTGTTCACACACACACACACACACACACACACACCAATCGCTAAAAACATGTTTTTTGGGTTCAGGGGGTCTGAAAACGTATAGATCCGGTGAAAACTCGATTTCTTTAAAATCGACATGAAAACAATACTTTCCTTCCTATATATTCATATAGGCAAGAGAAAGTAATAAATGTACAACAGAAACAAGTGAATTTCCTATAAACGGTTGGTTAGAAAGACGAACCAATGGCTGAGAGTATGAAAAACAGTGCTGCAGATATTTTTAAACTACTAAAATTCCCTTCGCTCTAAAACCATCCGTATGAAAAATATTCGTTCTTGGTGACACGATAATTCTTCTAGGTAAACCTCCTAAAAACTTAATTTTTTTTTCCATTAAAATACTATTTTTCTCGCGTAATTTAAAATTTTGTGGTTGAAGTAGGTCTAAACAATTGAAAAACATAAAAAACCGAAAATCGAAATTTTCAGTTAAAACTATCATACAGTTGTTGTTGTTTAGGTGAACAGCCGAAAGGCTGGCTTGAACCTCTAGAGGTTTTACTAAGTAAAAACGAGGAGTAAGTTGGTTTACCATTCCTCACTGAGTTGAAAGAGTATGCTTATCAGCATGCCGGGCCCTCCGAAAAGCACTTATTTTCCACCCTGCAAATGACACCTTCACTTCATTTACCACAGGGTCCAACTGTATAATGAAATTCATTACTCTCAGAGGAGATAACTGTGATTAGTGTCACAGTACACCTCTACCTCTTCTGTTCTCAAATAGTTCAGTCATATAAGTGGCTGACTATGTGATAAGAAACAGAACTATTTTTTTTAGCCCTGGACCAAACAGATAGAGTGCAATTAAAATAACACTCCACCTGCCCGTTTTGGGCATTATTATACAGTCTCACCTTAAAAGCACATCTGAGCATTAAAACGTTCTCCTAAAATGCTGGCCAATTATAAAAAATGCGTATCTAAAAATAATTCGTATTTTACTTTCTCTTGCCTATGTTAATAAATAGGAAGGAAAAAATTGTTTTCATGTCAATTTTAAGAAATCCAATTATGACCGGATATACACGTTTTCAGACCCGAACACCCAACAAAACATGTTTTTAGCGATTGGTGTGTGTGTGTGTGTGTGTGTGTGTGAACCAAAATCTCAAGAACGGAACATTGTACGAAGTTGAAACTTGAAACTTAAGTTAGGTACTACTAGAAAACCCGACACGAATATTTTCTCAAAATCGGTCTACCGGAAGTAAAAATTTTTTTGTGTCGTTTTTCACTTTTTGCGATTTCTCAAAAACGGCTCCTACGATTTCTTTTAAAAAAATCGCCGTATTTACTACATTTTATAATGCTCTAAATGATAGGGTAGGCGCCATGTCTGCTGAAATTATTGGGGAGGCGGCTGTGCTCTCGTAGAATATTCTTTTTTTTTTTGAGATTGCAGCGTTAATATGCATTTTAACCCAGTTCATCTAGAGGTTCGTCTAGAGGTAAAGTCGTCACAAAAATCAGCTGTTTAACAGCTGATTTTCGGAGACGAAGGTTCCTGGTTCAAATCCTAGTAAAGGTAGTTACTTTTATACGAATTTGAATGCTAGACAGTGGTTACCGGTGTACTTTGATGGTTGGGGTTCAATTAACCATACTCTCTTAGGAATGGTCGGCCTGTGTCTGTAGAAGACTACACAGTCTCATTTACACGTCATACACATCATCCTCATCTCATTGGGTCATACAGTTGCTTATTCTTCTCAATTGAACAGATTGTAATGCACACACATTAGGGATTAAAAAAATATGCTTTTTAGGGAAAAAGTGGATAAAATAAAAGTTGTCCAAAATTTCAAAACCTAAAACTTTCACTGTAAATATTTCTTTGTATAACGCTCAGTTTAGCGGTAATTAGTGATTTTCAGTTGTTTTCATGAAAATCTGTAAAAAAAATTGATTTTTTTAAAATTTCGATTGTAGTACGTACACATTTCACGACAAAAGTCTAGGTTATATAATCATATTTAAAAGATCTAAAACTTTTATTTTAAGCATTTTTTCCGTACACAGCCTAGTTTAACGTGAAAGAATGATTTTCCGTATTTTTAAGTCAAACTAAGGTTGATTTTTCATTTTTTACTAATCACTTGTCACCGCCACCCCTTCTAATAAATCATTTACTGTGTTGCCGGCCTTCAATACTTCTTCCGGCCTTTGTCGGCGCAGCGACAAAGCCCTGTAGCGGCGCCCGACAAACCTTTCGGCTGCGCACCGCAAAGGCCTTTGTCATCAAGGCCACACCAGTAGCCACCCTCTACCACAGCGCTCCCGGCAGCTATATAAAGAGCGCTGCACTGAGCAGAAATTCAATTCCGATCAAGACACCGAGGGATTCTCTTCGACCGGGCAGCAGACGAGACGTCCACCACGGCACACGGCTGCCGAGCTCCAGCGAAAACTAATCGACGACCCCGCAAGAGAGAAGATGATGCTCCCGCTCGCCGTCGACCGGACCGTCATCGCTCGCTGACGCGAGCGATGCCCACAGCGGTCCCTCGACCGAGCCTTACGCCCACCGGACCCGACGAAGCAGCCATCGACGACACGCCGTGTCGCCCAGCTCCTCGACCGCCACGACGACTACGACCGACGCCTCTCCAAGACGACTACCGCTTAAAAGGCCCTTTTAAGGGCCACCAAATTAATAAGGTTTGCCACTTAACGTCGCCATCCGGTGACACACTCATGATTAAAATTAGGTTATGTTTTTTGAGGTTAGTATTTTTCGTTTATGTCCAATATGTTTTGTTATACTAATTCTAGCTTATATCATTCATTATTTACAATGGCAAGAGAAAGTCGAGCGAGTGTTTCACACCAGATATTACTATTATTATTATTAATACTATAGTATCGCATTACTTGTAATACTACTTTCGCTATTAAAAGAGAGAGAGAGAGAGAGAGAGAGAGAGAGAGAGAGACTTTTAAATATAGATATAATAAAAGAATGTCCTTGCAGAAATAAGTCCTTGATATTATTATTATTATTATTATTACTGGACTACAAATAAATACATCTATCTGAGATATCGAATAAAGGCTAAATACGTATATAAGAAAGGCATACACACCAACAGACAGCGTCGTACACCGACTGGGTGGTTGTTAGGGGCGTAGTCCGTGGGGGCCGAGGGGGACCACGTAATCGTAATCGAGAGCCGAGTCACAAGAAGTGAAAGGTCTCTGAACCAGTCCGTGCTACAATTACACTCTTATTACTATTATTATTACTATTACTCGATTCATTAATAGATTTACCCTTTTGCCTTATCTACGGATACGGCGGGCGGCGGCCGTGGCGGAGGAGGAGGGGGGGCGTTGCCATTAATTACTTAGTAGTGTACAGAGAATAGACCGACAAAATGTTGCACTTGTCTACTACTACGTCTACCAACCGACCAACGAAACGCCCTTAAGGCTTACAATGCAATCACACTTCAAAAGTACTGTATTCATTACAAAACCTATATATTTTTTTATTATTATTATTATTATTACTAGGTCATAAATTCTGAAGTCATCCAGTGGACGGCCACCGGAGGGCACCCCCGGCGCGCGCGTATTTCTTTCATCAAATGAATCCGAATGAAAACGTTTTTCTTTTGTTTTTATATCAGTTTCATGGACAGAGAGTTATAATAAAGTCAATCTTGATTTTGCATTCGCCTCTGTAGTGTTACCTCATCAAATTTAAAACGGAACTTCCGGATTTTTATAACAATACTACGTAAATACGAGGGTTATCCAGAAAATAACCTCCGTTTTGAAATAAAAAGTAAACGAGTGAAGATACAAAAACTTTTCTCTATTTTTCGACATAGTTGCCAAACAGATTCAAGCACTTGTCGTACCTTGGAAGTCTTTGAAATACCCTCTGCATAAAAATCTAACGCCTGTGAATGTAGCCAACCATTCACGGCGTTTTGAAGCTCTTCGTCATTGGTCGAACCGCTGAAATGCAAGCCACCGCTTCATGTTCGGGAACAGGTGAAAGTCACTATGAGCCAAGTCCGGGCTGTATGGGGGATGATCGAAAACGTCCCATTTAAACATGGCCAAAAGTTCATTTGTTCTTCGAGCTGTATGAGGGCGAGAAAACACATTTTTATATAATGTGCATGGTCAGTGACGTCATTATTTATTTACATTAGGAGCAAACTAAGAGAGGCTGGACTATACGGATACAGAGGGCGGAGGAGGAGGGGGGGCGTTGCCATTAATTACTTAGTAGTGTACAGAGAATAGACCGACAAAATGTTGCACTTGTCTACTACTACGTCTACCAACCGACCAACGAAACGCCCTTAAGGCTTACAATGCAATCACACTTCAAAAGTACTGTATTCATTACAAAACTTATATATTTTTTTATTATTATTATTATTATTACTAGGTCATAAATTCTGAAGTCATCCAGTGGACGGCCACCGGAGGGCACCCTTGGCGCGCGCGTATTTCTTTCATCAAAATGAATCCGAATGAAAACGTTTTTATTTTGTTTTTATAACCGTTTCATTTGTTTGGTGGCAGGTGGGCTAAAATAAATGGTTCTGTTTCTTATCACATGGTCAGCCAATTAAATGAGTGAATCATTTAAGAACAGAAGAGGTAGAGGTGTGTTAGGTGACACTAATCACAGTTATCTTCTCTCAAAGTAATGAATTTCATTATACAGTTGGACCCTGTGGTGAATGAAGTGAAGGTGTCATTTGCAGAGTGGAAAATATGTGCTTTTCAGCACATACATGCTGATAAGCGTACTTTTCCACTCAGTGAGTTGTGGCAATGGTAAACCACCTGACTCCTCGTTTTAGTTAGTAAAACCTCTACAGGTTCAAACCAGCCTACAGGCTGATCACCTAAACAACAACAACCGTTTCATGGACAGAGTTATGATATCAAAATCAATTTTGATTTTGCATTTGCCTCTCTAGTGTTATTTCATCAAGTTTAAAACGAAACTTACGGATTTTTATAACAATACTAGGTAAATAATTCTGCTCGTAACAGGCATGTGAAGTGTTCACAGTTATTCGTACTCTATCTAATAGTTAAAGGGCTACAAAAAATAGTTGAGTTTCTTATCACATGGTAGGCCTACCCAAATCATAAGAGTGAACCATTTAACAATAGAATAGTTACATTCGAGTGCTAGTGTAATACGGAAAAGGCAGGTAATACGCGGTCAGGCTACGGAGTATATAGTCAGTGTATACAATTTTAAGAAAAAAGAAGCTGAACAAAACGGACCAATTTTACTGACCGATGTGCGAAATCGTGTAGCCAGAGCTATGGGGATTTCGCGTAGTACAGTTCTAAGAATTTTGAAAGAAAAAAGAAAAAATTAAAATTAAAAGAAATGGAATGAGTTTTAACGAATTAAAAAACTTTTATTTGTATGACTGTAGCCGAAAACGTAAAAACAGAATAGCCAAATCAAAACGATATTTCCTGTAGTACCAGTGGTCGCCTAATAGGGCTACAATAAGGACTGTGTAGGCTATTCCAATGAACTACGAGTGTCAGTATGTTTGTTAGGATTGTAATATTGATACTTGGCATGCGCAGTAGATTGTTCCCCTCTTACACTTTGTCTCAAACAAATTCATTTCGTAAGTAACCATCAGTAGTGTATGTGGTGAATGACGTGAAGGTGTCATTTGGAATGTGAGACCACTTCAATCCTCCTCTTACTTAGTAAAGCGTCTAGAGATTGAAACCAGCCTTTCAGCTGATGACGTAAACGACAAAAATTGTTAAGTCAGTGGACGACCGGAGGGCACCCTTATTTCTTTCATGAAATGAATTTCAATAGAAACGTGTTTCTTTTGTTTTACTATATCCGATTCATGGACAGAGTTACGATGAAGTCACACTTGAATGAAGTCAATTTTAATTTTGCATTCGCTTGTAGTTACCTCATCATCATGCTGAAAACGGAACTTACAAATTCTCATAACAATAAGTTATGAGTAATAATAACAATAAGTTTAGGTGGTCAGCCAAAAAAGGCTGGTTTGAACTTTTAGAGGCTTCACTATAAGTAAGAGGATGAGTGAGGGGTGGTTTCTACCCTGCACATGAGACGTTCATTTTATTCACCTACCACATGTTGTTGTTGTTTAGATCATCAGCCGAAAAGCTGGTTTGAACCTGTAGAGGTTTTACTAAGTAAAACGAGGAGTGAGGTGGTTTACACATTGCCACAACTCACTGAATGGAAAAGTACGCTTATCAACATGCCGGGCCCTCTGAAAAGCACATATTTTCCACTATGTAAATGACAACTTCACTTCATTCACCACAGGGTCCAACTGTATAATGAAATGCATTACTTTCAGAGGAGATAACTGATTAGTGTCACAGTGTACACCTCTACCTCATCTGTTCTTAAATGATTCAGTCATTTTATTGGGTGACCATGTGATAAGAAACACAGCTATTTATTTTAGCCCTGCAACGAACAGATTGAGTGTAAATAATTTGACTCTCCGCCTGTCAGTTATGGGCAGACCTACCACAAACACTACCTTGATTATCAAATACACTAGCAGATAACAGTCACTAGTGTCACAGTACACCTCTATTACGAAATAGGAGATAACAGTCACTAGTGTCACAGTACACCTCTATTACGAAATAGGAGATAACAGTCACTAGTGTCACAGTACACCTCTATTACGAAATAGGAGATAACAGTCACTAGTGTCACAGTACACCTCTACCTCTTCTTCTGTTGTTAAATGTTTCAGTCACATAATTGGATGACCATGTGATAAGAGAGACAACTAACAGATCGAGTGCAAATAATTTACACACTACACCTGCCTGTTCATGTAATGTAAATGCCTGTTCGGTTAACTGATAATGTAAATGAATATATTATAAGGTAAAGGGTAGCGCTTACAGAGCTGCAGCAATTGGATAAATTTAACACACAAGATAACAGTAGCAATAGCAAATACTTATCTCTAAAATTAAGAGTAGCTCTAGAGTCAACTAACTAACTATAGTTCAGCCGCTCTAAGTTTGCTCCTACTGTCAACAAACCAAAACCAGCTACTACAGGGTGCACGCTAGAATCCGTGACTTTATGGATGTCGTATTCCTATTAAGTTAACTATTTTTTAAATTATAACTACTTAAAACATCAGTCATGATATGATGTAGGCCTAACAATTTCATTTAGAAAAATACTTTTAAAAGTATTTTGTTGTTACTTTTTAATCAGTGTGTACACATTTTGATATAATGCGCATGCTCAGTGACGTCATTATTTGTTTACATTTGGAGCAAACTTATAGAGGCTGGACTTTACATCTTAAGAGAATTATTGTAGCAGTTATTATACGCAGTTGAGCACTGAATAAAATTTTCCGTTAGTCTAACGCTGTAATAGTTACAATAACAAATTTCCAGTAATTTCACAGATAGCACCTGTTTTAGTCACATTCTTAGAAACGATTTTTCAGTCCCCTAGTAGTAAGCGTACCTAACTTAATTACCATGTTTCAGCTTCGTACGCTACTCCGTTCTCGATTAATTTTGTTCACAGACACGCGCGCGCGCACACACACAGAGGGGGGGAGAGAGAGAAAGAGAGCGGGGTATGTAGTCAGGCAGAGAGAGAGACTAACAGAGCAAACGTTTTTGGGTTCAGGGGCCTAAAAAAAAGTGTATTTCCGGTGAAAACTCTACATCGAAACATCGACATTAAAACAATACCTATTTTCATTCCTTGACATTGTATTCACACAGGACAAGAGAAAGTAACAAATTCCGTTAGCAGGGTACTGTTAAAGATAAATATTCCATTACTAAAAAAGCTGTAGAAACAGTTAGTGGTTTTCCTCCGTGGAAATTCGACGCGTTTTATTTTTTTTTAAAGACGTATAAAAAGGTTAATAAAAGAAAATATCAACGATAATTCTGTAACGTCGTGTGAAAAGCGACGCCGTTTCGTGTATGCATTCAATATTTCATGCTTCTTATAATATCACCACGTTTATGTTTTGGGTTACACATGAATAAATGAAAACGTTAATTACGGAGATTAAATTTTAATTGCGTTTACGGTACCCTGCTTGTCTACAACAATATAATTTTTCATTTATTTACAAAAATGAAAATATTAACTTGACGTGAGACCCGCTTGCTACAATTATAAAAAAACATATACTACAATTGGGTAGCGCGCGCGTGCGAAACGGTTCGGCGGATAAATAGATACGAATGTATACATACAGTATGTATTTTATGTATTTGTTCAGCGTTCCGTAGATCGGTACAATATTGTTGTTTAGGTCATCAGCCAAAAGGCTCGTTTGAACCTGTAGAGGATTTACTAAGTAAAACGAGGAGTGAGGTGGTTTACACATTGCCACAACTCACTGAGTGGAAAAGTACGCTTATCAGCATGCCAGGCCCTCTGAAAAGCACATATTTTCCACTGTGCAAATGACACCTTCACTTCATTCACCACAGGGTCTACCTGTATAATGAAATTCATTACTTTCAAAGGAGATAACTCTGATTAGTGTCACAGTACACCTCTACCTCTTCTGTTCTTTAATGATTCAGTCATTTAATTGGCTGAACATGTGATAAAAAAACAGAACTATTTATTTTAGCCCTGCAACTAACAGATTGAGTGTAAATAATTTGACACTCCATCTGTCTGTTATGGGCAGATGAATAACATATGAAAACGTTAATTACGGAAATTAAAATTTAATTGCTTTTACGGTACCCTGCTTGTCTACAACAATATAATTTTTCATTTATTTACAAAAATGACAATATTAACTTGACGTGAGACCCGCTTGCTACAATGATAAAAAATATACACTACAATTTGGGTAACCCATCGGGTTGGTCTAGAGGTGAAGTCGTCGCCAAAATCAGCTCTTTAACAGCTGATTTTCGGAGACGAAGGTTCCTGGTTCAAATCCTAGTAAAAGTAGTTACTTTTATACGGATTTGAATGCGAGACAGTGGTTGTGGGTGTACATTGATGGTTGGGGTTTAATTAACCATACTCTATCAGGAATGGTCGACCTGGGTCTGTAGAAGACTACACAGTCTCATTTCCTTGTCATACACATCATCCTCATCTGATTGGGTCATCGGGTTGCTTATTGTTCTCAATTGAACAGATTTTAACGTACACATATTAGGAATTAAATAAAAAAAATAAAATATAACAAAAAAAAAATAAAAAAACAATTGGGTAGCGCGCGCGTGCGAAACGGTTCGTCGGATAAATAGATACGAATGTATAAATGTATTTATTATATATTAATGTATTTGTTCAGTGTTCCGTAGATCGGTGTACAATATAATATAACTCATAAGATAAGTTGGAAAGGAGAACAAGTGCGGTGGCCTTACCATCACCACACCACCATATGGCTCGCACTCACTCCAATACACCATACACCATATCATCAGACTGTACGCCGCCGGCAGCTAAACACACGGACACACACACACACACACACACACACACACACACACACACATGGATGCTTTCACTTTCTATGGAAGACCGCTTCAGGGTAGGTGCACTCACCTGCAAGCCCTTCAACGTTCACCAGCCCAATCACTAGACACATTTTCTTTCTTAAAAAATGAAAAGAAAGTATATTTAACCGATAAAAATTTTTTTTAAGGGGGTAGTCAACCCAGAAAATGTAAGTCAAAACTTCTGGCTATAATTTATCTATATTTATTTTAAATGAAAGAGTAATTTACTTGTAATTATCTACTGTTTGAACCAAGCCAAAAAATTAATTACAGCCCCTAATATAAGGGTGAGGTTGGAAAAGCAGGCTTTTACAGGGAACCAAATATTTCAGGAATTAAGAAAGATATCAACATGATTCTTATGCTACAAAATACAGAAAATTGCTCCCTATTATCTGTTGTATGTGCTTGCATGTATTCTTTCTTACAAGAAATTTATTGAAGAAAAACCATATTTTCAAAAACATTTATTTTATGTATTCACAAATAATTTTTTAACTAAATCCCTATTAAGGTTTTTGTAATAATCATTCTACAGATAACAGAGCAAGAAATTATGAACATTTGAAAAAAACAACATCATCCAAATACCTCCAGTTCAAACCAAAATATTTAATTCCCAAGAATGAAAACAACCGCCATATGATACAATGATAAATGAAAGAGTAAAACTTAATTATCATTGCTAATCATGCAAAAACCAGATTTCCGGAAAACTGAAAGTTAAAAGAATAATTGAGCTTTATTTTAAACAGATGTTTTTATAACTTTTTGTCAATGTACAAAGTAAACAAATGTTCTAATTCAGAAAATTTCAACTTCAAATAAATACAAAAATCTGGTGTGAAACACTCACACAACTTTCTCTTGCCAATGCAAATAATTAATAACAAACCTAACATTATTAATAAAATATTAGAAATAAACAAAAACTAACCTCAAAAACATAACCTTATTTTAATCATGAGTGCATGTCGCAAAATGACAATCGAACTCAGTTTGGCTTAAAAATACGGAAAATCACGCTTTCACGCTTAACTAGGCTCTGTAGAGAAAAATGCTCTAAACAAAAGTTGTAAATCTTTTAATTTTCTATAAATTTAATTATATACACTTTTGTCGTAAAATGCATACTAAGACCGAAATGTTAAAAAAATCGATTTTTCTCACGTTTTCGTGAGAAAAAAAACAGAAAATCGCTAATTACCGCTAAACTAAGCGTTATACAAAAAAATGTTTGAAATAAAAGTTGTAGAATTTTACATTCTCTACAACTTTTATTATATAACGTTTTGCGCTAAAATGCATATTAAAGCCGCAATCTTAAAAAGAAAATGTTTTTACGTAAAAACAGCCTCAAGCAGAATTTCAGCAAACATGGCGCCTACCCTATATTGTAGAGAATAAAAAATGTAGTAAACCAGTTGATTTTAAAAAAAATCGTAGGACTAGTTTTTGAGAAAATCGCAAAAAAGTGAAAAATTATACGAATAAACTACTACTTCCGGTTGACCGATTTTGATGAAAATGTTCGTGTCGGGTCCGGTAGTGATATGTAACTTAAGTTTCAAGTTCGTACGATGTTCCGTTCTTGAGATATTCTGTTCGCGCACACACACACACACACACACACACACACACACACACACACACACACACACACACAGACCAATCGCTAAAAACATGTTTTTTGGGTTCAGGGGGTCTGAAAACGTATAGATCCGGTGAAAACTCGATTTGTTAAAATCGAAATGAAAACAATACTTTCCTTCCTATATATTCATATAGGCAAGAGAAAGTAAAAAACAATCGAAATTTAAAAAAAAAATCATCATCTTGAGTTGACTACCCCCTTAAGCTTTTATTTGTTATTGGGAACTGTACACACTATTGACAACTACCCAATTTGATGGCTGCTTTTCTCTGTATTTTTGAAGTGGATTGTACATGAGTTTGAACAGGGACCCACAGTAGAGTTTGTTCATGGATGGCTGTCAGCTGGTCACCATACAAAGTCGCTTACCCAACCGGTGTTACTTTTTTTTTTAAATTCCTAATACGTGTACGTTGCAATCTGTTCAATTGAGAACAATAAGCAACCCCATCACCCAATCAGATGAGGATGATGTGTACCACGTGTAAATGAGACTGTGTAGTCTTCTACAGACCCAGGCCGACCATTCCCGAGAGAGTATGGTTAATCGAACCGAAACCATCAAAGTACACCGGTGACCACTGTCTAGTATTCAAATCCGTCTAAAAGTAACTACCTTTACTAGGATTTGAACCAGGAACCTTCGTCTACGAAAATCAGCTGTTAAATAGCTGATTTTGGCGACGATTTTACCTCTAGACCAACCCGGTGGGTTCTAACACTTTTCGCGCGTAAATATTCACATATTTTACAGGTTATGTGAACTTTAAACCAACCGGGTTGGTCTAGAGATAAAGTCGTCGCCAAAATCAGCTGTTTTACAGCTGATTTTCAGAGACGAATGCTCCTGGTTGGAATCCTAGTGAAGGTAGTTACTTTTATACGGATTTGAATGGTAGACAATGGTTGTGGGTGTAGTTTGATGGTTGGAGTTCAATTAACAATACTCTGTGAGTGTGTCTGTAGAAGACTACACAGTCTCATTTACATGTCATACACATCATCCTCATCTCATTGCTTATTGTTGTCAATTGAACAGATTGCAACGTATACAATCAGGAATAAAATAATGAGTTATGTGAACTAGGCTACATTAGGTTACCTGCATTCAATGAACGGTTGACCATCATTGAAATTCTGTAGATCCACTAACAGGGACCAATACACAAGCAATTAAGAGATCGTGGTTGGACGCAATAATGAACATTCTTAAACAAAAACATCTGGTGTGAAACACTCGTACAACTTCCTGTTGCCAATGCAAATAATGACCAATGCAACCTAACATTAGTAATAAAACATTAGAAAGAAACAATAAACTAACCTCAATAAACATAACCTTATTTTAATCATGAGTGAAAGACGCTTAATGAAAATCGACCTCAGTTTGGCTTAAAAATACGGAAAATCACTCTTTCAGGCTAAACTAGGCTCTGTAGAGAAAAATGCTTTAAATAAAAGTTGTAGATCTTTTTATTTTCTATAAATTTAATTATAAACACTTTTGTCATAAAATGCAAACTAAGGCCGAAATCTTTAAAAAAAAATCGATTTTTCACAAGTTTTCGTGAGAAAAAAAACAGAAAATCGCTAATTTCCACTAAACTAAGCGTTATACCAAAAAATGCTTGAATTAAAGTTGTAGGATTTTAAATTATCTACAACTTTTAGATATAAATTTTTGCGCTTAAATGCATATTAAAGCCGTAACCTTAAAAAAAGTATTTTTTTACGTGAAAACAGCCTCACCAAGAATTTCAGCACACATGGCGCCTACCCTATCTTGTACAGCATAAAAATGTAGTAAATCAGGTAATTTAAAAAAAAATCGTAGGACCAGTTTTTTGAGAAAATCGCATAAAAGTGAAAAA
Organism: Catonia carolina; assembly: GCA_035578175.1. Classification (NCBI taxonomy): domain Eukaryota; kingdom Metazoa; phylum Arthropoda; class Insecta; order Hemiptera; family Achilidae; genus Catonia; species Catonia carolina. The sequence goes on from JAQMRL010000031.1 coordinate 1,275,450, forward strand.
TTACACGAATAAACTACCATTTCCGGTTGACCGATTTTGATAAAAATGTTCGTGTCGGTTTTGGTAGTAGTATGTAACTTAAGTTTCAAGTTCGTACAATGTTCCGTTCTTGAGATAGTTTGTATACACACACACGCAGACCAATTATTGCTAAAAACGTTTTTTTTTTTGTTCAGGGGGTCCGAAAACGTGTAGATCCGGTGAAGAGTGGATTAGTTAAAATCGACATGAAAACAATACTTTCTTCCTATATATCCATATAGGTAAGAGAAAGTAAAGAAAAACTCTGATTGAGTGATGGGATTGAAAATAGCCTACACATATTAGGGATAAAGAAACTTTAAATACTATTCGGTATAAAAATGACATTACGTAACAAGTGGGTGGCTATAAATTACATCGATTAAAAAAAAAAAACGGTTCGGATCAATATTCTTAAACAACCAGTCTTTAAATAAATCTAAAATTAAATAAATTATAAAAAAAGGTGACCTGTAAAAGATATTTAGTTAACGGCTTCAACGAAAAAGGTAAACTAAATAAATAAATAAATACGTAAATGTAAAAGAAAAAAAATCAACAATCATGAAGGCCGTGACATTTTACTAACTTACATTTAAACAGCTGTAATAATAAGAAGTGAGTTAAGTCAGCTATTAAATACCGAATGAATGAACGGTTTATATACAACCGACACAACTTTATTATTGAAAAAAAAATATATATATATAGAAGGCATTTGGTGGCGAGTTATAATAATAAAAATGTGCAAAGCACGGCCATTATGATCTCATTTACGTTACGACGAAAATAATAGATAATTTTTTTTTTCTTTAAAAGGTTGATCGATAGAGCGTATTCCGGAAACGGTTGTGGAATTCGGTTGTTACGGGAGAACGGTGCTACGATATGATTCACGGCCCACTCGTTCCTTGTACGAGGAAGTAATGAGAAAGAAACAAACTAGATTGTCATAGGTCAAACGGCTGGCAACGCAACTCGATGATATTTCAAAAACAGCAATTATAATATTTACAGCTTGTAATAATAGAGCAGCCGTTATTACAAGAGTAAACTTTAAACAATAATGAAAAGGATAAAATGCTTTATTAAACCAGGAAAAGCGATCGAGGCCAGCCCCCGAACGATCGATATTTTTATGTTCATACTTTTTCGGTTATTATCGATAATGAACGAGAAACAAATCGCACCTGCTTTCTCACAATTCTTTTCTTTCTTTTGTAATGCCTAATTTGTGTACGTTGCAATCTGTTCAACTGAGAACAATAAGTAACCCCATGACCCAATGAGAAGAGGATGATGTGTATGACGTGTAAATGAGACTGTGTAGTCTTCTACAGACACACTCACAGAGTATGGGTAATTGAACCCCAACCATCAAAGTACACCGTTAAACACTGTCTAGTATTCAGATCCATATAAAAGTACCTACCTTTACTAGGATTTCAACCAGGAACCTTCGTCTCCGAAAATCACCTGTTAAACAGCTGATTTTCGGAGACGAAGGTTCCTGGTTCAAATCCTAGTAAAAGTAGTTACTGTACTTTTATACGGATCTGAATACTAGACAGTGGTTGTGGGTGTAGTTTGATGGTTGGGGTTCAATTAACCATACTCTGTGAGTGTGTCTGTAGAAGACTACACAGTCTCATTTTCTTATCCTACACATCATCCTCATCTGATTGGGTGATGGGGTTGCTTATTGTTCTCAATTGAACACATTGCAACGTACACATATTACGAATTAAAAAAAAAAAAATTATAATTACTCGACAATGAACGGGAAGCAAACCGCACCTCCTTTCCCACAATCTTATCATTAAAAATGCCGTCAATTAAAGCTAAACCCACCGGGTTGGTCTAGAGGTAAAGTCGTCGCCAAAATCAGCTGTTTAACAGCTGATTTATTTATTATAATATTTACAGCCGTTATTACAAGAGTAAACTTTAAAAGAATAATGAAAAGGATGAAATGCTTTATTAAACCAGGAAAAGCGATCGAGGCCAGCCCCCGATCGATCGATATTTTTATGTTCAGACTTTTTCGGTCATTATCGACAATGAACGAGAAGCAAATCGCAACTCCTTTCTCACAATTTTTTTTTGTTTTTTGTAATCCCTAATTTGTGTACCTGCCCATAACAGACAGGTAGAGTGTCAAATTATTTACACTCAATCTGTTCGTTCCAAGGCTAAAATAAATAGTTGAGTTTCTTATCAGCCAATTAAATGACTGAATCATTTAAGAACAGAAGAGGTAGAGGTGTACTGTGACACAAATCACGAGTTTTATCCTCTGAAAGTAATGAATTTCATTGTACAACCAGATAATGTGGTGAATGAAGTGAAGATGTCATTTGCCGAGTGGAATATATGTGCTTTTCAGAGGGCCCGGCATGCTGATAAGTGTACTTTTCCACTGAGTGAGTTGTGGCAATGGTAAACCAGCTGACTCCTCGTTTTACTTAGTAAAACCTCTACAGGTTCAAACCAGCCTACAGGCTGATCACCTAAACAACAACACAATTTGTGTACGTTGCAATCTGTTCAACTGAGAACAATAAGGAACCCCATCACCCAATCAGATGAGGATGATATGTATGGTGTGTAAATGAGGTGGTGTAGTCTTCTACAGACACACTCACTGAGTAGAGTATGGTTACCATCTAACTACACCCACAACCACTGTCTACCATTCAAATCAGTACAAAAGTAACTACCTTTACTAGGATTTGAACCAGGAACCTTCGTCTCCAAAAATCAGCTGTTGAACAGCTGATTTTGGCGACGACTTTACTTCTAGACCAACCCGGTGGGTTTCTCACAATCTTATCATTAAAAATGCCGTCAATTAAAGCTAAACCCACCGGGTTGGTCTAGAGGTAAAGTCGTCGCCAAAATCAGCTGTTTAACATCTGATTTTCGGAGACGAAGGTTCCTGGTTCAAATCCTAGTAAAAGTAGTTACTTTTATACGGATTTGAATACTAGACAGTGGTTACCACTGTCAGTACAGAGGTACATACTTAGGTAATGAAAACTGTAAACACGAAAATTATGTACAAAGATATTTTCGTACGGCACGCGAGAAAGTTAGTAAAAAAACACGTTAGCGGTCTAACAATACCATAACAGCAAAAACATTTATTTTAGTTATTATTATATTACAGTGCAACAGAAACGCGATACCTGTCGTTAATTAACCCGCTAATTAAACCGACCGACCTACCACCCCGTTCCCCCTCCCGCCAAACATCTTAAATACACACACACACACACGAACATTTCCAACAGAGCTTTTATTGTTTCAACAAAGATGAAACCAACAAGATGAACTTTTTTCCTTCATTGTGTCAGAAATTTCTTTTTAACTTTCTTTTAATATATATTACCTAGGAGCGCGCGCGCGCAATGCTAATTGATTATTGTTAGGCACCTACTACTAGTACTACTACTACTACTACGTAAAGAAAGAGAGAGAGAGAGAGAGAGAGAGAGAGACGGGGGATAAAGAGAGAGAGAGGGGGGATAAAGAGAGTGAGAGAGAGAGAGGAGGGAATGCCGGCTATTAGAGCACTAATCTCTTCTTGTTAATTGGTGTGTGTCTGTTGTGTTACCGCGTTATTTATGATCCCATGTGAACAACAAGAGAATTGTATGCTACTAATACTATTATCATCACATACCCATCTCTTTCTTTCTTTCTATCATGAATGAAAGCGAAGTTTCACAAAAATATCTGTTCAAGTTCATCAATTACTCTTATTACAATGGCACCGACTTCACTCATTATTAAAAAAAACAACAACCAAGGTTACGTTTAGAAAACAAATGAATATCTCTAATGCAGCGGTTCCCAAAGTGGAGGGCGCGCCCCCCAAGGGAGGCGTGAAGACACGTCAAGGGGGGCGCGGGACTTCGAGATAGCTTCACCCTCCATAACGGATCCTTTCAGTGTCAACATAGACTTCCTGCCCGAATTACTTAAAAAACAAGTTTTAGAAATAAAAAAAATGTTTTTGCTGCGAAAAACGATTTCGATAAAATTGAAAAAAAAAATCACTTTGGGTTAAGTATTACCAAGTTTACCCCAGTATATAACAGCAAGCGGCAGTAATTGTAATTATCTTTATCAAGCACACTTTATCTGTGCTAAAAAGTGTTTTCAGCACTTGTTACAATAAAAACAAAGCATCGGTGCAATGTTGGTTTTATCAATGATTTACGTTGTGCACTTTCTAATAATCAACCTTTTTTTTTAAAAAAAAATGCAAGTTCATCCATCCACTGATTTATTTTGTCTCTTGTTAAAATTAAATTGCAACTTTTAATGATACAAAAAATAAAAAAGTAAATGTATGGTTATTCAATGTAATACGTGATTTTTCATTGCCCAAAAAAATTGTGTAAGGGGGCGTGAGAAGTTTTCTTTTTGGCAAAAGGGGGCGTAAAAGATAGAAGTTTGGGAACCGCTGCTCTAATGATTTCCATTTTATTTTACGTAATCCACTCATGATAACGATGAAGTTACGTTCCACAGAAGAATGAAAATCAATCGGCCCTTCAATATTGATTATCTGCCAATAAGAGACAGGCGGAGTGTAATCAATCTACTATTTACACGCAATCTGTTCGTTGCAGGGCTAAAATACTGTATGAATCTGAGCTTTCTGCAGCTGCGGGATGAAGGGGACTGATGAAGTACCAGACTACTGCTACGTCATAACACTCTACTAATTAATCATCTGATTGGTATTCGGTAGGCAGTGGGCTGCCTCCTAGTGAGAAGACATACACGTGGGTGTTGTTTTCACTATCCACTGTAGACGGCAACACACACAATATATGTAGTTTGGATAGTACCCCCTCACTACCACAAACATAATACAAGTAAAACGTTACTACTACTAACGCAATCTGCACACGTAGTAGTGACGTAACGCATACCTCTCAGCTGCACAAATCTTGGCAACGGGCAGTAAATAGTTGTGTTTCTTATCACATGATCAGCCAATTAAATGAGTGAATCATTTAAGAAGAGAAGAGGTAGAGGTGTGTTAGGTGACACTAATCAAGTTATCTCCTCTGAAAGTAATGAATTTCATTATACAGTTGGATTGTGTGGTGAATGAAGTGAAGGTGTCATTTGCAGAGTGGAAAATATGTGCTTTTCAGAGAGCCTGGTATGCTGATAAGCATACTTTTCCATTCAGTGAGTAAGGGGCAATGGTAAACCACCTCACTCCTCGTTTTTACTTAGTAAAACCTCTACAGGTTCAAACCAGCCTACAGGCTGATCACCCAAACAACAAAAATCTTGATTAATCGTTCCGACACATTTTGCCGTACTATTACGCCAGTGCATAAGTTATCTTAAATTTACCACATTATCACGATGCGTTTGAGTACTACAATCAGCAACACATTTTCAAAAAAACATTTACGAGCCGTTTTTGAGAAAATAGCAAAATAGTGAAAAATCACACGGATAAAATACTATACTTCGGCTTGATCGATTTTGATGAAAATGTTTGTGCCAGGTCAAAAGTGATATCTTACTTAAGTTCCCAACTCGGAACTTAAGTGACGTGAAAATATGTTTTTACTTTATCATGCCTTACATTACAATACGTATATAAAGAAGGAAAGTGTCAATTTGAAGAAATTGAATTTCCACCGGGTATAGTCTACATGTTTGCAGGCCCTCCTGAAACCCAAAAAACATGTTTTAGCTTTTCGTCGGTCGGTGTGTGTGTGACTAAATATCTCAAGAACGGAATATCGTACACACACACACCGACCAAATGCTAAAACATTTTTTTTGGGTTTCAAGGGACCTGCTCAAGGAGAATCAACTCACACTGCCGTATCTATAGTGGTTGAGTAGGGCTACCAACTTTGTGTCACAAAACAAAATTTCTCTTTATTAGAAAAAAATTACCAGACATTAACAATTGGGTAACAGTGGTAAAAATCACTCTGTACTAATAACTTACACCAACAAACTCACAATTTCTACGCTAAACATACGAGGTTTGTTAAAAAAATAACGGGAATTTTCGTTTTTTGAAAAAAATATTTATTTATTCATCTACATTAATATTGTCGCCTTCAAAGTAGTCCCCTTCGCATGCAATACACTTGTGCCAACGCTTTTTCCAATCCTCGAAACACTTCTGAAACTCGATCTTTGTGATAGCTTTTAGCTCTTTCACAGATTCGCTTTTAATGTCATCGATGCTTGTAAAACGACGGCCATTTAATGTTCTCTTTATTTTTGGAAATAGAAAAAAGTCACATGGAGCCATATCTGGCGAATATGGAGGCTGGAGCATCGTTACAGTTTTGTTTTTGGCCAAAAATTCACGAACAAGCAATGAAGTGTGAGCAGGTGCATTATCGTAGTGCAAAAGCCATGAATTGTTTTGCCAGAAATCCGGGCGTTTTTTTCGGATTGCTTCACGCAAACGGCGTTGAACTTGTAGGTTGTACTCCTTATTGATCGTTTGACCTTGTGGCAAAAATTCATGATGCACTATGCCATTAAAATCGAAGAAGACAGTGAGCATAACCTTCACATTCGACCGCACTTGTCGAACCTTCTTCGGTCTTGGCGATCCAGAATGCCTCCACTGGGACGATTGAGCCTTAGTTTCGACATCGTATCCGTAAACCCATGTTTCGTCACCTGTTATAACACGTTTGAGTAGATCCGCATCGTTGTCGACTTCATTTAGTGACTCCTGAGCAACTTCCATTCGCCGCTGTTTTTGTTCGAAATTCAACAATTTTGGAACAAATTTTGCTGCCACACGTTTCATACCCAAAACATCCGAAAAATTTCATGGCATGAGCCAATCGATATGCCAACATCATCACTGACTTCTCTGATTGTGATTCGGCGATCGTTCATAACCATTTCTTTCACTTTTTTCACGTTTTCATCGGTTGTTGATGTGCTTGGACGTCCGGGTCGTTCGTCATCTTCAACGTTTTCGCAGCCGTCTTGGAAACGCTTATACCACTCGTAAATCCTTGTTTTACTCGTAGCAGACTCACCATATGCCTTTGTTAACATTTCACACACTTTATTTCATTTTTCACGCAAAATTTAATACAAATTGTTTGATCCATTTTTTTTAACAAACAAAAATAGCCGTGCTCGAAAAACACGTCTAACCTTAGCGGCTTCCACTTAAGAACTAAGCAATGAATATTGTTGAAAATTTTATCGTACGTCAGGGGCATGTGTACCAACATAATAAAAAAAAATTTTTTACAATCGGACTATCCAAACCCGCGAAATTTAAAAATTCCCGTTACTTTTTGAACACACCTCGTACTTGACTTGTCACATAATTTATATAATGTAACCATTAATTTCGAGTAAATAACAATATAGTTTATTTATTTATCATATTTAACAAGAATGTCAAGTAAAAAGGTTAACAAAGCCCATATAAAAATATGAACATTATTATGTGGGAGTAGTCCTCCACATGGTGTGGGGCTACGGTTCACCATTTCACCAGATGAGTGGAAATGGGTGAGTGGAGCAGAAACTATCTGGGTGAAGGTTCACCTTACACGACCACCCCACCACACCACTAAAACACCTTTAACTTTACTTAACCATCTACGCTAAATACCATCAACTAATTTTCCAATAATAAATAATAACGTCAAAAATAAATGCATCCATTTCCCACTTAAAGTTCCAAGAAAACAAAAAAAAAACACGTTACATTAATATATATTATATCAAGCGAGTTATTCTACAGCTCTGGCCGTCTCTCGCATCCCATACGCCACCCCTCTCTATCCATCCAGTCTCCTCCCTCCAATTGTCTAGCATGCATATCTTTCGATACTTGCTTTATCCATGCTTCAGGTGGTCTACCACGCTTATTTCGTCCCCAAGGGGTCCAGTTTATTATTTTCTTTGGCCATCTCTCATCTCCCATTCTTTGCACATGTCCCAGCCATACCAGACGTCGTTTTTCGATTTCCTCCATTGTGGTGTCTTGTTTTTGCGTACGAGCTCTAATTTCGGTGTTTCTAACCCGGTCTGCCCTAGAAACCAGACAACTTCTGCGTAAGAAGTCCATTTCTACCGCGGTAGAAATGGACGTTACATTAATTACTCTTATTAATAGAGTATTAAATTATTTGCACTCCATCAGCTAGTAGTCGTCTCTCTTATCTGATGGTCAGTCAATTAAATTATTGAATCATTTAATAAGAGAAGAGGTAGAGGTGTACTGTGACACTAATCACAGTTATCTTCTCTGAAAGTAATGAATTTCATTATACAGTGTGGATTGTGTGTATGTGGTAGTAGTAGGTGAATGAAGTGAAGGTGTCCACCCCTCACTCACTCATCCTCACACTTAGTACACCCTCTCTAGAGGTTCAAACAAGCCTTTACTTTCGGCTGATCACCTAAACAAGAAATCGTAAATACTTATAAATGAATCTGTAGAACAGAAGTAAACGGTGTTAACTCCAATTTTGGCGAAATTGAGTTATGTACAAGATTTTTTTTGGTAAAATCACTATCGAATGTGTTTCACTGATAGTCGTTGAATTTTTGTTATATTCAGTGTTATATTCATCTGTCATAAACTTACTCAATTAAAATAAATAAATAAATTACTCAGTACTCATAAATTTACTCAGTAGGCTACTGAGTAAATTTTGAATTTTTTCAAACGTTGTGTACTATAAAATGTTGATTCTTTATAAATGTAGTATTAGGACTAGGTATTTTATTATAGTTTTTGTTTTATTTATAAAATCGCCTTACATTGGAGTTAACACTAATGTAGAACATTAAAAATTGACAAAATACAGACAGCGGTTAAGGTATGTTAAGGTCCTGTTTGGGTGGGAAGGAAGGAAGGAAGGAAGGAAGGAGTATAGAAGTTGACAAATTTATGAAATAATAAATCTGTAGAATTTGGGTGTAAATTTCAAGTTTCTAAAGACACAACTTACTGAAATTTTGTTACAATAATGGAAAAAAATATTTCTACTTTTTGGCTCCCCTGAAAAATCACCTTTTATTTTTTAAGTACAAAAATGTTTATTTATATTTTGGGTGATATAACCATGGTTGTTTAACCGTAGAAAATAAATCGAATGGAATAATTATGGTAGGGTCACACAGAAGGATGTACAGTAGACATTTTTCAGACAACCAGTCGTCGTCAGTCACACAGGCTTATATGAGAAAGCGAATAGTGAAATATTTTTCCACCCATTTAAACTTGGTATGGGAAAGAAAGTGTAGGCTTCCTAACTTCACAATAACCGTCACTCATTAATTAGAAAAAGAAGAAGAACAACAAAAACAAAACAAAGAAGATACATTTAACTGGCCACAGGGCACACACACACACCAGTATTGTTTCTTCTTTTCAACCGGTTACATTACACACGTACTTATATGATATATATATATTTTTTTTATTTTTATTTTTTTTTTGTTTAACGTCCGACTGTTCTGCAATTACTGCTAATGCAGACGGTGAAGGATGAAACGATATTTTGTAACGTATGAAAAAATGCCATGCCTGAATGGGATTCGAACCCAAGACCGCATGATGAGAGGCGAGCACGTTACCAACTGCGCCAATGCGGCCGGCTAATTTTTTTTTTTTTTAATTTTTTTTGTAATCCTTAATTTGTGTCAGTTGCAATCTGTTCAATAGATAACAATAAGCAACCCCATCACCCAATGAAATGAGAATGATAAATGTATGACGTGTAAATGAAGTGTAGTTTTGTACAGACCCAGGCCGACCATTCCTGAGAGAGTACGGTTAATTCAAAGTACACCGGTAACCACTGTCTAGTATTCAAATCCGTATAAAAGTAACAACTACCTTTACTAGGATTTTTTTGTTTTTGTTTTTATTTATTATCGGGAACTGTACATTGTTGACAACTACCCCCAATTTGATCGCTGCTACTTTTTACTGTATTTTTTGACGTTGATTAGAAGACATGAGTTTGAACAGGGACCCCCAGTAGAGTTAATTCACGGATGGCTGTCAACTGGTCACCATACAAAGTCGCTTGCCCAACCGGTGTTACTTAACAGATATAATATTAACTTTCTACCAGCTGAGTGACTGGGCAGCCCACCCGAAGGCCACACTCATACTACACGTATTAGGCCTATTGATAAATATTTCGGTGAATCGTTAATTTTCATAATCAATTGTTGCTCAAGATAGAAAAGCCTTTGACAAAAAACAATATCTGGTGTGAAACAATCACACAACTTTCTCTTGCCAATGCAAATAATGACCAATATAACCTAACATTAGTAATAAACAAAAAAAAAACAACCTTATTTTAATCAATTTGATTTCAATCGAGTGAAAGACGCAAAATGAAAATCGACCTCATTTTGGCTTAAAAATACGGAAAAACACTTTTTCACGCTAATCTAGACTCTGTAGAGAAAAATGCTATAAATAAAAGTTGTAGATCTCTCAATTTCCTATAAATTTGATTACATACTCTTTTGTCGTAAAATGCATACTAAGGCCAAAATCTTTAAAAAAACACCGATTTTTCACACGTTCCGTGAGAACAAAACAGAAAATCGCTGATTACCGCTAAACTAAGCGTTATACAAAAAAAATATGTTTGGAATAAAAGTTGTAGGATTTTAAATTCTCTACAACTTTTATTATAGAAATTTTTGCGCTAAAATGCATATTAAAGACGCTATCTTGAAAAACAATTTTTTTTACGTAAAAACAGCCTCACCAAGAATTTCAGCAAACATGGCGCCTACCCTATCTTGTAGAGCATGAAAAATTTAATAAATTTAGTGGTATCTAATTTAAGTTTCAAGTTCGTACGATGTGCTGTTCTTGAGATATTCTGCACACACACACACACACACACACACACACACACACACCAATCGCTAAAAACATGTATTTTGGGTTCAGGGGGTCTGTCAACGTGAAGATCTGGTAAAAACTCGATTTCGATAAAAATCGACATGAAAACATTAGCTCTACTTTCCTTCCTATATAATTTATATAGGCAAGAGAAAGTAAAAACAGCTTACTGATTACAAACATTGACTTACAGATTAGGAAAAATGTCTTAAAACACTATGTTTGAAGTGTAGCATTATATGGGAATGAAATATGGGTGATATGGGCTGTAGAAAGGAAAAGGATAGAATCTTCTGAAATGTGGTGTTATAGGAAAATGTTTAAGATTATAATATGGGTGGAGAAAATAAGTAATTTAGATGTTCTTAGGCGAGTGGGGCATGTCTTAAGATATCCAGGTATTGGTCAATCAATAATAAAGGGTAATATTAAAGGAGTGAATTATTGTAGGGGGAGGCAAAGATTAGAATATATAAAGCAAATTACAAAAGATGTAGGGTGTTACAGGTATGTAGATATGAAACGACTTACACAAGATAGAACAACTTAGAGAATTGCATCAAACCAGTCGAGAGACTGATGGCAAAAAAAAAATCAGTTGAAAGAGGTATAACTTCCCTTTTTGCTTTAGACGTGGCACAGTTGGCAAGTTCCTTGTAGCTAGATCACAGGCTAGTTGGTTTCGATTGTCATCTAGTCGTTGGTAAAATTTACTGTAGAACGACGCGGTTAGTTCCTTTATTGTTGAAATTTTGAAATCTTCGTGGAGGGTTTCACTTTGCTTAGATAAAAACGCTGCCCATAACAGACTACAGGTGGAGTGTCAAATTATTTACATTCAATCTGTTTGTTGCAGGGCTAAAACAAATATTTCTGTTTCTTATCACATGGTTAGTCAATTAAATAACTGAATCATTTAATAAGAGAAGAGGTAGAGGTGTACTGTGACACTAATCACAGTTATCTCCTCTCAAAGTAATGAATTTCATTATGCAGTCGGACCCTGTGGTGAATGAAGTGAAGGTGTCATTAGCAAAGTGTAAAATGTGTGCTTTTTTTAGGGCGCGGCATGCTGATAAGCGTACTTTTCCACTCGGTGAGGAAGGAAATGGTTAACCACCTCACTCCTTGTTTTACTTATTAAAACCTCTACCGGTTCAAACCAGCCTTTCGGCTTATGACCTAAACAAACAACAACACATAAAAAGAAGCGCCAGAAGCAAATCTTAAGAATTTTTACCGAAAGTCCCGGATCGACTTTTAAGTTACTCTCGGCCTCCGCGCCAGCCCAGTCAGTCAGCTGGTAGTAAATTGCTATTATTTGTTAAGTAACACCGGTTGGGTAAGCGACTTTGTATGGTGACCAGTTGACAGCCATCCATGAACAAACTCTACTGGGGGTCCCTGTTCAAACTCATGCCTCATCCACTTAAAAAAAAAAAAATACAACGAAAAGGAAAGCAGCGATCAAAAATTGGGTAGTTGTCAATACTGTACAGTTCCCGATAAATAAAAGCTAAAAAAAAATTGAAAAAAAGTTACTCCCTACTTCAACTCCAAAGATCTGGACACGATACGTCCAGATTGGTCTCAAAAACGTTTCGTATAATATTAAAATGTTGGAATGAAAGTTGAAATTTGATCGAAGGTTAATTAAGCAAAAAAGTACCTTTAATGCAACAACATTTAATGTTATTCAAACTCAAACAATTTCATTAGAACGTCATCTACCGGTTGTAGAGCGGTTACATTACAAGTTCGGCTGCCAGTTGCTCACCCGGTATGCATAATGAACTGATAATAATACGTATAATAGCCGTAGTAGTGTAGAACGATAGTGATAGTGGCATTGAAAAGATGAATGAAAAGCGAAGAAGAGATTTTTATGAATGAATGAACAAAGATGAAGAAGATGCACGATGACGTAACCTAACCATAAGAGCACCAGTGAGTGTGTGAGGGAAAGGGAAGATCATGAAAGATGCTTTACTAGACAGAGATAAAAAGACGTGTATCTTTGAAGAGAGTACAAGAGAACAGGATAATCCGTAGATAGTAGTGGTATAGGATGATGGATGAGTTTGTTGCTCTTCCTATTATTATTATTATTATTAGGTGGAGGTTAAGGTCGGGTCATCTACCTGAAATCCCCCCTCGCCAAACAACCCACCCACACACACACACACACACACACACACAAGGTAGAAAGAATAATGTATCATGACTAATCAAGCTACTTTACTAGCTATGTTTTTTAGTTAGTGCACGTTTAGTTAAATGTTTTATTAAAGAGATCATCTTATTGGCGTGTACGGTGAAATATTTGCCACTTTATTGTACACACGTCTGCCCATAACGGACAGGTGGAGTGTTTAAATTATTTACACTCAATCTGTTAGTTGCAGGCCTAAAATAAATAGTTGTGTTTCTTATCATCACATGGTCACCCAATTATATGACTGAATCATTTAACAACAGAAGAGGTAGAGGTGTACTGTAGCGCTAGAGTTAACAACAATACAGGGGCAGTGTATGTGGTAGTAGGTGAATGAAGTGAACGTCTCATTTGCAGTAGTAAACCACCCCTCACTCCTCGTTTTTAATTAGTAAAACCTCTCTTTGGTTCAAACCAGCCTTTCGTCTGTTGACCTAAACAACATGATTCGAGTGAAAAAAATTTAAATTCTTTTTATTGTTTTTAAATTTTTGCGCTGTGTCGCACAAATTATGACCCCTTCCCCTTCACCACCGGGTTGTGCGACTTATGCTCCACCCGATATTTAACCCCACTGATACCGATTAACAAAACGAAAAAGTACCAATGCGCCGGCGTAACAGTTTGCCAACAACTGCGGTATTATTACACATTCGTTAATAGCTATAGCACTCTAATAGACGAACGAACACACACGCCGTCCACTAGTTGCTACACCATTTCCCAATCACCATCACATTAATAATCACTAATTATGGACAAGAATAGCTGCTAATCACCGCGCCATGCCACACCGATTCTCCATTGACAAAAACAACAACATAATTAACTATACACGAATGAAAGCGATTTAGTAACCGCGTGTGAAACACACACACACACACACACGCACCCTACTCATTCATATAATATATTAATAGGCCTGAATCCATTACACTAATGAATCGTATACCAACAAGTAATGAATACGCATAATAAAACGGATGTAGACAAATTCGGTGTGAAACACTCACACGACTTTCTCTTGCCAATGCTAATAATCATCATTACAACTTTTTTTTTTATTCCTATTACGTTTACGTTACAATCTGTTGAATTGAGAATAATAAGCAACCCCATGACCCAATGAGATGAGGATGATGTGTATGACGTGTAAATGAGACTGTGCAGTCTTCTACAGACCCAGGCCGATTATTCCTGAGAGAGTATGGTTAATTGAACCCCAACCATCAAACTACACCTCAAACCACTGTCTAGTATTCAAATCCGTATAAAAGTAACTACTTTTACTAGGATTTGAACCAGGAACCTTCGTCTCCGAAAATCAGCTGTTAAACAGCTGATTTTGGCGACGACTTTACCTCTAGACCAACCCGGTGGGTTCATTACAACCTAACATTAGAAATTAACATAAAACTTCCTTTTTTTAATTCCTAATGAGTGTGTACGTTACAATCTGTTCAATTCAGAACAATAAGCAACCCAATGAGATGAGGATGAAGTGTATGACGTGTACTCTTTTGTACAGACCCAGGTCGACCATTCCTAATAGAGTATGGTTAATTTGACCCTAACCATCAGAGTACACCGGTAACCACTGTCAAGCATTCAAATCCGTATAAAAGTAACTGCCTTCACTAGGATTTGAAACAGGAACCTTCGTCTCCGAAAATCAACTGTTTAACAGCTGACTTGCGGCGACGACTTTACCTCTTGACAAACCCGTTGGGTCAAACAAAAAATTAACATGAAAACAACATAATAATTAATTTTAATCATGCGTGAATGATGCAAAATAAAACCAACCTCAGTTTGGCTAAAAAATACGGAAAATCACTCTTTCACGCTAAACTAGGCTATGTGAAGAAATGTGTTTAAAATAAAAGTTGTACTAATCTTTTAATTTTTTATAAATTTGATTACACGCAATTTTGTCGTAAAATGCATCATACTGAGGCCGAAATCTTAAAAATTCATCTTCTTATAGATTTTTTTGAAAAAACAAAACCAGAAAATCACGAATTACCGCTAAACTATGCTTTATACAAAGAAATGTTTCGAATGGAATTTGTAGGTTTTTTAAATTTTCTTCAATTTTGATTGTATAATACACTTTTGCCCTAAAATGCATTTTAAGGCCACAAACTTAAAAAAAAAATTATTTTCTACGAAAGCACAGCCTCCCCAAGAATTTCAGCAGACATGTCGGTTACCGAATCTTGTACAGCATAAAAAATGTAGAAAATGAGGTGATTTAAAAAAAATCGGAAGAGCCGTTTTTGAGAAAATCGCAAAAAGTGTAAAATGACACGAATAAACTACTACTTCCGGTTGACCGATTCTGATGAAAATATTCGAGTCGGGTTCCGTAAAAGTACCTAACGTGAGTTCCAAGTTTCAACTTCGTACGATATTCCGCTCTTGAGATATATTGTTCACACACACACATACACACGCGCGCGCGCACACACACCCACACTCACAGACCAATCGCTAAAAACATGTTTTTGGTGTTTAGAAAAGTCTGAAAACATGTAGTACTATATCAGGTGAAAACTCGATTCTTAAAATCGACATGAAAACAATATACGTTGGACAATTTGAATTGGCACAAGCCGCTTCGGTGTTTATCTACTCCACTCTGTGCGACTCACGCACAATCAGTACGCTTTGTTTTCAATGTTGTTCTTAATAAAATCTGTCACACATAGGCCTAATGATATGACTAATTTGTTTTCATTATTATATGATTTTCTGTTCGTTATAAATATCTTCAGACAAATTTCTTTAATTAGTTGCTTGCGTCTGTAGACAGTCTGTAGATAGTTTAGTAAGTTTTTGCAGTTTATTTCTTGTAATTCATAACTTAAATTTTTACTGGGACAAATTAAATACATATTTAAAAATCTGGTGTGAAACACTCACACAACTTTCTCTTGCCAATATAAATAATTAACAATAAACCTAACATTAGTAATAAAACATTAGAAATAAACAAACAACTAACCTCAAAAATATAACGATATTTCAATCATGAGTGAAACACGCAAAATGAAAATCGACCTCAGTTTGGCTTAGAAATACGGAAAATCACGCTTTCTCTCTAAACTAGGCTCTATAGAGAAAAATGCTCTTAATAAAAGTTGTAGATCTTTTAATTTTTTATATATTTCATTATATACACTTTTGTCGTAAAATGCATACTAAGGCCGAAATCTTAAAAAAATCGATTTTTCACACGTTTTCGTGAGAAAAAAACAGAAAATCGCTAATTACCGCTAAACTAAGCGTTATACAAAAAAATGTTTGAAATTTAAATTGTAGGATTTTAAATTCTCTACATTTTTTATTATATAAATTTTTGCGCTAAAATGCATATTAAAGCTGTAATCTTAAAAAAACAACGTTTTTACGTGAAAACAGCCTCACCCAGAATTTCAGCAAACATGGCGCCTACCCTATCTTGTAGAGAATAAAAAGTTTAGTAAATGAGGCGATTTTTAAAAGAATCGTAAAACCAGTTTTTGAGAAAATCGCAAAAAAGTGAAAAATTACACGAATAAACTACTACTTCCGGTTGACCGATTTTGATGAAAATGTTCGTGTCGGGTCCGGTAGTGGTATGTAACTTAAGTTTCAAGTTTCAAGTTCGTACGATGTTCCGTTCTTGAGATATTCTGTTCACACACAGACACACACACACACACACACACACAGACCAATCGCTAAAAACATGTTTTTTGGGTTCAGGGGGTCTGAAAACGTATAGATCCGGTGAAAACTCGATTTCGAAAAATCGGCATGAAAACAATACTTTCCTTCCTATATATTCATATAGGCAAGAGAAAGTAAAAATGAAATAATTATTTGTAAGTTTGTAAAATGATATAAGGTTGTAGACATTTGCGTAAATTAAAATTTGTAGGCCTTATTGAAAGAATAGGTTATGGATATACTTTACGCGGAACTGTACCAACACGTAGAGCTAGAGTTGTGCCAGTTCAAATTGTCCACACTATACTTACAGTTGAGCCGTTGTTAGTTTGCTCCAACTGTCAACAAACCAAAACCAGCTACTACAGGGTGCACGACTTTATGGATGTCGTATTCCTATTAAGTTAACTAAGTTTTAAATTATAAGTACGTACTTAAAGTACTAAAAACTTCAGTCATGATATGATGTACACCTAACAATTATTTCATTTATAAAACTACTTTTAAAAATATTTTGTATTTAAATACTTTTGACGACCCACCGGTTTGGTCTAGAGGTAAAGTCGACGCCAAACTCAGCTGTTTAACAGCTGATTTTCGGAGACGAAGGTTCCTGGTTGAAATCCTAGTAAGGTAGTTACTTTTATACAAATTTGAATACTAATAATAGACATTTGAATACTAAGACTAATAACAGACAATTGAATAATTATAGACAGTGGTTGTGTGTGTAGTTTGATGGTTGGGGTTCAATTAACCATACTCAGTGAGTGTGTCTGTAGAAGACTACACAGTCTCATTTACACTTCATACCCATCATCCTCATCTGATTGGGTCATGGGGTTGCTTATTGTTCTCAATTGAACAGATTGCAACGTACCCAAATTAGAAAAAAAACTTTTGAAAGAATTCTGTAGTTACTTTTTAATCAGCGTGTACTCATTTTGATATAATGCGCATGCTCAGTGACGTCATTATTTGTTTACATTAGGAGCAAACTAAGAGAGGCTGGACTTTATATCTTCACATAGGGCAAGAGAGAGTAAAAATTTGCAAAGTGAAATAACATTTTGACACACCGTGTGGGTAGGGGGTATGTATATAAATAAACCTCTATTAATTAAGAGTGAGTATAAATGACCGTTTGCCCAATAAAGAAAGCCTCCTAATAAGTTATTTAAATGATCAGTTAACGTCGTAATACAGGCTGAGAATAATTATTATTAAACGAATAAACACATTAATTAATTAATCGGCCTGAGTGAATTGTGTTTAGGCAACACTGTGTTATGACAACGAGCAATGAACACACCACACCAACTTTCCCATCCCATCGCACCCACTTTCCTCGCTTACTTCAGCCGATTGTTTTATTTCGTTTCATTTTTTACAACTGTTCTTTTGAATGACCAAACGCTCACGAATATTGGTACACGCTCACAATATTATAACGCCATACACATAGGTCAGCCCCTGAATCCTGAATCCTGGTTGAGAGGGCTAAGAAGCCCTATGATGGCGACATCGTGTTAAGGAACACCTGGTCGCTCGGGCAACAATATAACAGAATAATTGCAACCTCAAGAAATTTAGGGGGAATTTTATAGTTTAAATAGGAAATAGGATTCTGGTTCGTGGGACATTGGAACTGGGACTTGAAAGGAGGTAATTCATTTTTAGAAGTTATTTGTGAAAAATTTAAATTAAGGGACAAGTGGGTATAAGAGCGGCTCTTTTATTTTATTTTATATTTCAGTGGCCTTTTTTCAGTTTTGTAGGAGTCCTATTATCTTGGGGAGGGGAAGGCATGCATTTTACTGAACGTGGACTAAAGGTATAATTTAAGGTAGGGGTTAGTTTATGATTTCAGGGGAGACGAAAAGGGTAGAGTTTGACATAATCACCGGCCTTTTTATGTTCTGAGTGTTTATCAATTTAAAATGGCGGCTCTTTTCACCGTAGTGGAGTGATTATGCCGAGTGTGTAAATTATTTGCACTCGATCTGGTAGTTAAATCGTGCAAATACTATATCTGGTGAAAACTCGATTTCTTAAAATCGACATGAAAACAATAGTTTCCTTCCTTATTATCTTCACATAGGGCAAGAGAAAGTAAAAATTTGAAAAGTGAAATAACTTTTCAAATTTCTTCGAAAATCAGGTGTTTTAACAGCTGATTCTCGGAGACGAAGGTTCCTAGTTCAAATCCTCGTGAATGTAATTACTTTTATACGGATTTGAATGCTAGACAGTGGTTACCAGTGTACTTTGATGGTTGGGGTTCAATTAACCATTCTCTCTCAGGAATGGTCGATTGAGTCTGTAGAAGACTACAAAGTCTCATTTACACGTCATACACATCATCCTCATCTCATTGGGTCATGGGGTTGCTTATTGTTCCCAATTGAACTGATTGCAGCGTACACATATTAGGAATTAAAAAAAAAAAAAAATTATATTTGTAAATTTAAGATTTTGTATTTTCTAGTTGTGAAATAAACTATTTCTACTATTGATATAAAATTCAAGTAAGTTATTTCAAAAAAATCATAGAAACCCAGAAAAATGGATAAATGAAAATGGTATTCTATATTTGGTTCCACTCCCCTACTGTAGAGGTTGAAACCACCCTTCACTAAACAAACAACTCAAAATTATTAAACTATAGTCCATCCTTTCAAAGTTTGCTCCTAATGTAAACAAATAATGACATCACTGAGCATGCGCGTTGTATGAAAATGAGTACACGCTGATTAAAAAGTAACAACAAAATACTTTCAAAAGTATTTAAATACAAAATACTTTTAAAAGTATTTTTATAAATGAAATTGTTAAGCCTACATCATATCATGACCGATGTTTTTAGTACTTTAAGTACTTTTATAATTTAAAAAAAAAATAGTTAACTTAATAGGAGGAATAGGATAGTTGTAAAGTGGTGGAGTGTAGCGTGCACCCTTTAGTAGTAGGTGGCTTTTGTTTGTTGACAGACACTAGGAGGAGGAGGAGGAGGAGCAAACTAACAACGGATCAACTGTAGACTAATTTGTTTAACCAAAGATTTCACCTATTTCAGACTTACCGTATTCATGATTTTTTATTTACTTCATTCATTTTATTTTTCAGATCGGTTATACGGCAATTTAAAAAAAAATTAAATCGGGGTGCTATCAGGGAGTGCAACAACCCCATCCTAAACTTCCGAAATTTTTAAATTTTCAGGTTACAAAAAATATTTTAACGGCATCTTTTTAAGCGATAAAATTTATACATAAAAATGGAGTAAACCGAAAATTACACCCATTACCAAAGGGTAGGGGTAAATTTATTTACCTCCTAAATAAATACTGCATCGTAGCGAAAAAGTGTATCAACTTTTTTTTTGCCCCTTTTCAAACTACTTCAAGACCATGTAAGCTAAAGTCGCCCTTAACCCACAAGGTCGCTGAGAAAAGTAAAAAAAAAAAAAAACACAAACTGTCATACCTTCAAACCTCAAACATTCAAAGTTGAAATTTTGAAACTTAATACCTTCGTACTTCAAACATTAACCTAAAACTTTTAAACCTTTAAACTTCAAGACCTTCAGATTTTAAAACTTCAAAATATTGTGATCCACCAAACCCCTTTGGCGGCCGAACTTCACCTTGTGACAAATGGTTTTGATCCACCTACCCCTCTCAGGGCGAGACACGTAAGCGGCGCTCTGGAATGGCAAGTTATGTATTAAAAGGTATCTTCACTGGCGTATACCTTTTCAGGATAAATTATTTTTTATCAAATCTTATTTATTGTTCGGTTCTATTAAAAAACAAATCGTAGATAAGTCTGTTAATAAAAACAAAAGTTTAGTTCACCGTGAATTGCAGCGTGCTGAAGGTGTTAGTATAGTATAACAAATTACCTGCCCTTAACAGCCGACAGGTGGCGTGTCAATTTATCTACACTCAATCTGTCCGTTGCAGGGCTAAAATAAATAGTTGTGTTTCTTATCACATGGTCAGCCAATTAAATTACTGAATCATTTAACAACAGAAGAGGTAGAGGTGTATTGTGACACTAATCACAGTTAACTTTTCTCTGAAAGTAATGAATTCCATTATACAGTTGGACCCTGTGGTGAATGAAGTGAATGTGTCATTTGCAGAGTGGAAAATATGTGCTTTTCAGAGGGCCTGGCATGCTGATAAGCGTAATTTTTCACTCAGTGAGGAAAACAATGGTAAACCACGTGACTCCTTGTTTTACTTAGTAAAACCTCTAGAGGTTCAAACCAGCCTTTCAGCTGATGACCTAAACAACAAACAAATTATAGCCGTGAGAAAAAAGAGAACCGGTTAGAAAAAAAAGTAAGAGCATCGATACGGTATGAAAAGTCAGTGGACGCCGTTCGCGTCACATGACTGACTGACATTACAACTTAATAAGTAATCAACATAATAAATACCAGTCGAGAGTACTTTTCACTGTTACACAATTACGCAACACACCTATCCATAAATAAACCGGATTTCGGCACAAAAATCACCAAATACCAAACGATCAACTTGATACGGGGGAAAAAAAATTAAATGTCGACCTACTTAATTAGAACATCTTTTTACTATCTCTCTCCCTCCTATCTCTCTCTCCCTCCAACTTTACAAAATAATAAAAAAAAATACTTAACAAAAATTCCATACCTCAATTTTAACCGATCACCTTAACCCACCGGGTTGGTCTAGAGCAGGGGTTCCCCAACTTTTTTGTACCACGCCCCCTTTTGTTGAAATGAAAGCTTCTCGCGCCCCCCCCCCTTAACAATAAATTGTATGGGCCTAGGATCAAAACCAAAACAAATAAGTATTACATTGAAAACAAAACATTTATTTTTGGGAGGGAAGGGGGAGACAGTGCTTGGAAACGCTCGGTTGCCAAATACGCGCTGTTGCCATATTGAACGGCTCACATTCGATTCTTTCAAGCCTTCGATTTCAAGTTTATATAGTAAAGTCAGATGTTACAGTGGTTTGTTTTAATTTTCTAAACATCATGGTTAATTTAGAAGTTTACAAAGACTACCTAAATTTAATTTAATATTCAACTTGTCTCGCGCCCCCCAGTTTGGGAACTAAAGGTCTAGAGGTAAAGTCGTCGAAAGAATCAGCTGTTTAACAGCTGATTTTCAGAGACGAAGGTTACTGGTTTAAATACTAGTAAAGGTAGTTACTTTTATACGGATTTGAATACTAGACAGTGGTTGTGGGTGTACTTTGATGGTTGGGGTTCAATTAACCATACTCTGTGAGTGTGTCTGTAGAAGACTACACAGTCTCATTTACACGTCACACACATCATCCTCATCTCATTGGGTGATGGGGTTGCTTATTGTTCTCTATTGAACAGATTGCAACGTACACATAATAGGAATAAAAAAAAAAAGTTATCACCAACGCGTAAAAAACGAAACCCGAACGTACAGTCGTTTCTTTTCAATCTCAAGCAAACGCTACCGAAAATTATAACTATTCGTTACGAGAATGGTTCACTTTTTCGCAAAGCACCCTGTAAAGTAGTCTACTAGTTCGAAATAAAATAAAAAATTCTACAAAAAAAAAATTAAATTGTTTTAGCATTTTTAAAAAACAATTCTCGAAATGGTATCGCTAGCACAATATTAATACATCTAGTACCAGAGCTTAAAAAGATGCCATAGAAAAGGCACAAAAACATTAAAGCTCTAATTTTTAACGGTTTCTTAAAAACGTGTACCTAAAAAGAAGTCAATTTAACATGGGTTAGATAGGTATACTGCTCGTCTTAATGGGGTAGTCAACTCAAGAAGATGATATTTTTAAAATTTCGATTGTTTTCTGCATTTTTTGAAGTTTAAAATTTTCTGAATCACAACATTTGTTTAAAATAAAGCTCACTAGCAAGGCGAGTGAAATTATTCCTTCAACTTTAAGTTTTCCGGGAATGTGTGGTTTTTACATGATTGTACTTTCTTGGGAATTAAATATTTTTGTTAGTATTAGAGATATTTGGATAATGTTTTTTTTTCAAATGTTCATAATTTCTTGCTCTATTATCTGTGGAATGATTATTACAAAAACGTTAATTGGGATTTAGTTAAAAAATAATTTGTGAATACATAAAATAAATGTTTTTGAAAATATGGTTTTTCTTCAATAAATATCTTGTAAGCAAAAATACATACAAGCGCATACAACAGATAATAGAGAGCAGTTTTCTGTATTTTGTAGCATAAAAATCATGTTTATATCCTTTTTGGTTCGTGAGATATTTGATTCCCCGTAAAAGCCCGCTTTTCCAACCTCACCCTTATATTAGAGGCTGTAATTAATTTTTTGGCTTGGTTCAAATGGTAGATCATTACTAATAAATTACTCTTTCATTTAAAATAAACAATGATAAAAATTATAACCAGAAATTTTGATTTTGATTTACTGGGTTGACTGCTCCCATAAGTAGGAAAATTCATAATTTCTTTTACAGTGCGGGTGAGTGATTGACGCCCCCACACCTGCGCTATAACTGGGGGGGGGGGCACCACTGTATAACAATTTAAGAGAAATATATTTTTGTACGTGCGACTATTTATCTATTGCGAGACGTAACCGTACACAATGATTAAAAATCTGGTGTGAAACACTCACACAACTTTCTCTTGCCAATGCAAATAAATAACAATAATCCGAACATTAGCAATAAAACATTCGAATTAAACAACAAAACTAACCTCAATAAACACATAACCTCATTTTAATCATTTATACAAAAGACGAAAAATGAAAATCGACCTGTTTGCCTTAATAATACGGAAAATCACTCTTTCACGCTAAACTAGGCTCTGTAGAGAAAAATGCTTCAAATAAAAGTTGTAGATCTTTTAATTTTCTATAAATTTGATTATATACACTTTTGTCATAAAATGCATACTAAGTCCGAAATTATTAAAAAAATCGATTTTTCACACGTTTTCGTGAAAAAAAAACATAAAATCGCTAATTACCGCTAAACTAAGCGTTATACATAAAATGTTACTAAATAAAAGTTGTAGAATTTTAAATTCTGTACATTTTTAATTATATAAATTTTTGCGCGATAATACAATATATTAAAGCCGTATTCTTAAAAAAACAATTTTTTTACGTGAAAACAGCCTCACCAAGAATTTCAGCAACACGGCACCTACCCTATCTTGTAAAGAATAAATAATTTAGTTAACCAGGCGATTTTTAAAAAAAAATCGTAGAACCAGTTTTTGAAAAAAATCGCAAAAAAGTGAAAAATGACACGAATGAACTACTACTTTCGGTTGACCGATTTTAATGAAAATGTCCGAGTCGGGTCCGGTAGTGGTATGTAACTTAAGTTTCAAGTTCGTACGATGTTCCGTTCTTGAGATATTCTGCACACACACACGCACGCACGCACGCACACACACACACACACAGACCAATCACTGAAAACATGTTTTTAGCGTTCAGGGAGCCTGAAAACGTGTAGATCCAGTGAATCTCGATTTAGAAAAATCGGCATGAAAATAATACGTGATGAATTTTTTTGACTATTTTCTCCTAAAATTTGCACACAAAAAACTATAAGAATCAGTAATTAGTTTTCAAACAACTTTTCCATTTTAGACGTGTGTAATTAGATTAAATTGGCTGGTGTACCATTCACAGGCGCTAAGTACTACGTTTTGTTGTAACTTAAGTAACAAAATTCCTAATTTCTTTTAACTTATAGTGCGGTGCGGGCGAGTGATTGACGCCCCACACCTGCGCTATAACGGGAGACCACTGTACAACGATTTGACAGAAATATAATATTGTACGTGCGACTATTTATCGATTGCGAGACGTAACCGTACACAATGATTAAAAATGATTAAACGAATAAAACCTGAACGACTGAGCAGAGTTAATGTAATGCGAAATAAGACATGACCAAACTGGGCTACAAAAATAATAAATAGACGTGCTACAGTTGAAATGGGAATAAGGTGGTGAGCGGTACAAACGACACGCCTTCCATCATCAAAACGTTAATATAATGAGACGGCCATTAATAACATAACGTTAGATTAATGAGCCACAAGACACTAACCACGAGCAGCCACCGGCAAGGCAAAACTCACACACCTCATTATATACAACATGTCACAAAAATATCGCTTTTTACCTGATCAAAAGCTGACTCACGGCGACGACTTTACCTCTAGACCAACCCGGTGGGTAATTGTTATTCTTCTTCTTCTTCTTCTTCTTCCTTTCACGGGTTAGGCGTTGCTGCCTGTTCCGAACCTCCACCATCTGCCCATCTCTTCCTTGGACGTCCTCGATCCCTTTTACCCCTTGGCTTGTACCATAGTGCCTGCTTGGGTACTCTTTCATCCTTCATTCTACCTAAGTGATCTATCCACTTCTTCCTGCCCTCCATTACTTTATCAAAGGACTAAGACAAGGATGTGGACTATCTCCCACGCTATTTAATATTTTTATAAATGACGTGATCAAGAGTTGGAAACCATTAGTACATTCAGGTATCTACATGAATGAAAGTTTGAAGTTAAACTGCCTTTTATTAGCTGACGACCTGATAATATTACAGGAGAAGGAGGATGACCTGCAGAGAGCAGTGTATGAGATGAGTAGAATATGCCAGGAATATTATTTGACAATTTCAACCAAAAAGACAAGGGTAATGGCATTCAGGGGGAAGGATCCTGTCAGAAGTAAAATTGTCATATATAATAAGATTATAGAACAGATATCCCATTTTAACTATCTAGGTTGCGATGTAACTTATCAACAGGGTAAGGAGGTGTATGATAGGATCCACCGATTTTAACACATATGTGGTACTATCCACAGGAACTTGAAAAACATCACAAGTAAAGACACTAGAATAAGATTTTATAAAACGATAGCTGCTCCAACAGTACTTTACGGAAGTGAAACGTGGGTTCTGTCAAGACGGGAAGAGAGCCGATTACAAGCAGCAGAAATGAGATTTCTCCGGCAAACTTATGGCTGTAGTAGAGAGGACCGTTACAGAAACACGGAGATACGACAACATCTTAATTGTTATTCAAAGACGGTAATTATTGTCAATATATAGCAGAGCTACGAGAGCAAGTATAGGTATCAGACCAACTAATGTCCCATCGGCGAGCGAGTGAGAGGGAGATATATGGGGTAACTACGCATGCGCCCAAAAGGACTTTACCGTTATAATCCAAATCTGAAAACATACTACAGTCGTTATCTTGCTTGTTAATTTACTGCATGCATAAACGCACTTGCTCACAACAATGAGTGAAATTATACGACAATGTTATTGAAACGGCGCGCGTATGGGTTGTGCGAGTGAGAGCGTTATGCATTCATTCTCTCACTCCCACGGCTAGGGGACTACAGTTCATCTGAATACTGTACTTAATTTTTTGTTTCATCCTGTGGAGAAGCAGCAGTCGGTAGTTGTTACGAGATAGATTAGGTACCAAGTGTAATTATTAATAACCAGGCTACTGGTTGGTTACTCATTATGGGCGTACAAATATAGATTTAGATTTAGAGTAGATGGAGCCATCAATCATCCGCCGATAGAGAAAGTGCTCCAAATCCTAATACTAATCTACCCAAACACCACCACCTGTGAGAAAACACCTCACACAAATCCACAACTACTCTGATAATAATTAGTGTTCCGATTACATGCCACTTTAAAATACATCACATTCCAATTTTACGTGGCAACAGCCACTTGGGCTAATTATACCTTTTTTTCAATTGTTGTTGTTGTTTAGGTCATCAGCCTGTAGAGGCTGGTTTGAACCTCTAGAGGCTTTACTAAGTAAAACGAGGAGTGAGGTGGTTTACCATTGCCCTTTACTCACTGAGTGGAAAAGTACGCTTATCAGCATGCCGGGCCCTCTGAAAAGCACATATTTTCCACTGTGCAAATGACACCTTCACTTCATTCACCACACAGTCTGGCTGTATAATGAAATTCATTACTTTCAGAGGAGACAACTCTGATTACAGTGTCTTTTACACCTCTACCTCTTCTGTTCTTAAATGATTCAGTCATTTAATTGGCTGACCATGCGATAAGAAACACAATTATTTATTTTAGCCCTGCAACTAACAGATTGGGTGTAAATAATTTGACACTCCACCTGTCTGTTATGGGCATTTTTTCAATTATATACCGAAATCAGATTTAGGCCAAAACATAAAGTTACCATGTTAACCCTTTCTTACCCAGTGCGGTGGCATAGAAGTCACATTGGAGTGAAATAGTAACAGACATAAAAACTTTAATTGTTAGCGACTACTTTTGATTAAAGAGCGCTGGATATGAAGTGTAATAATTTTCTGTACCCAAGCCACGAATCGAACCTTAGACCTCCGCTTTGCAGTGTAAGATGCTGACCACTACGCCACGGACGCGACCATTAGTTTCTTTTTAAAGTTAGTTTTAATGTTAAATATTCGTATCCATTTACTAAAATAAAGTAGCATTTCTTCGAGTATGTTGAATGGTACATACAAGTATATTTTTTAAGCTGTAAATAGTGATTTTGTCCATTTTACCAATATTTTTGAATTGTAACCTTTTTTTTAAGTCTTAAATAATGCTTTGATACAAATCTAAGCAAGAGAATTTTGTTTAGGAAGCCTGGGCATGATTTTTACTTATTCATATTTCTGGGAACTTTGATACCATAAAGCCCAATGTGACATAATATGTGTCACACTTTTTTGTAACGCCTTCAAAAAATGGCTAAAGGTCTAAAAGTGATTTTATTTCACTTAAATGCCATTAAAGTGTATGAAACAATGAGCTACACATATTTGTTTGTGTAAAGTTAATAAATTTGGGATTGAAAGGGTTAACACTTTACACTTTTCAACTGGTGAAAAATATAACTTACCGATTTCTTTGTAGAAAAGACAAAGAGGATCGGATTCACCCCGCAACTACACGGACCTTGGACCCGCACAATACAGTACAGTACCGATTTTCCGTGGATCGTTTAACCGGGGTTTGGATTAACCGTGCGATCACTAGAATTTTTTGTTTTTGTTTTTTGTTTAACGTCCGACTGTTTTGCAAATTGCTGCTAATGCAGACGGTGAAGGATGAAATTAATTTTTTGTAACGTATGAAAAAATGCCATGCCCGAGTTGGATTCGAACCCAAGACCGCGTGATGAGAGGCGAGCACGTTACCAACAACGCCAACGCGGCCGGCTAGAAAAATTAATTATGTATGTACTGTATAACTTTTACAAATAATTAAAACTTTTCAACTCCCGACATTTTCGTCATTGTAATTATCACAATTATTGTGATTTACTACGATAATATTGTTCGATTACGACAACAATGAGCAGGTACATAAATGTAGACAAATTTCGTATCGTAGTATCTTTGTTTCGTATCGAAACAAAGTAAAATAACAGATTTTTTGTGATTTTTTTTTTTGTTACGTAGTTTAAGGTAAGATTTATATAAATTTATGTAGTAAATATTTTTATTTCAATACAATTTGTTTATTTATTTCCGATATCCGATAGTATTAACATCTATTAATCAGTAGAATAAAACATACGCGTAACTGGTGGTTTTGTTTATGACGTAAGTGGTCTCGACCGAATTGGGTTGTATTATCCGTGTTTTCCGGTTATCCGGTATAGTTATCCCCCCAATTACCACGGATAATCGGTATTATACTGTACACTTGCTCGCTAAAATTATCTCTCGAAAAATGCAAAGTGCTGAGATCTTTCGATTTGTAACCACGAAGCTGACCACTACTACGCCACGCAGGCGGCCTCTACGATTTTGTCGACGCGATCTATGAAACATTCAAGTACGGTCGCCGTACTATAACGCTAAACGAACCGGTGTTACTTAACAATCCACAATACATACTACTACCAGGTTGTCTGATGGGAGGCCAACCCGGTAATTCTTTTGGTTGAGGCGGTTCAATAATAATAATTGATATGCGAGGACGAATGAATCAAGTGGAGGAGGAAAACACCTCAACAACAATTTCACAGTTGCGGCGGCCGATCATAATGTTAATATTAGCTATAATAACATTTGCATTTAACTGGAGAGAGGGAGAGATAGTAGGACGACAACTACATCAACCGATTAAACGGCTACGCTTTACAGGTGTCACGAAAAAAAATTCCACCTTTTTTTTTTTTTGGTTTAACGTCCGACTGTTTTGCAAATTGTTACTAATGCAGACGGTGAAGAATGAAATGAATTTTTTGTAACGTATGAAAAAATGCCATGCCCGAGTGGGATTCGAATCGAAGACCGCGTGATGAGAGGCGAGCACGTTACCAACATCGCCAACGCGGCCGGCAATTCCACCATAACTATCACGTACTGCCCGTCACCAAGCTTTGTGCAGCTGCGGGGTGAAGAGGAAAAGATGAAGTACAGTATTCAGATGAAGTGAAGTCCCCTAGCCGTGGGAGTGAGAGAATGAATACATAACGCTCTCACTCAACGCACAACCCATACGCGCCTACCCAATAACATTGTCGTATAATTTCACTCATTGTTGTGAGCAAGTGTTTATCCATGCAGTAAACTACCAAGCAAGATAACGACTGTAGTATGTTTTCACATTTGGATTATTAGGGTAAAGACCTTTGAGCGCATGCGTAGTTATGCCACATATCTCCCTCTCACTCGTTCGGCTATGGGACATTAGTTCGTCTGATACTTATATCAGACTGCTGTTACGTCATAACACTGTACTAATCATCTCATTAGTATCCGGTACGCAGTAAGGGCTGCCTAGTGCGGTAACATGCGTGGGTGTGGTTTTCACTATTCGCTGTAGACGTCAACACACAATATATGTACCCCCTCACTACTACAAACATAATACAAGTAAAACGTAACTACTACTAACGCAATCTGCACACGTAGTAGTGACGTAACGCATACCTCTCAACTGCACAAATCTTGGCAACAGGCAGTACAATTTCACAAACCCGCATTGTTAAGGGATCGCAACGGATAAATCTGCCCATAACAGGACAGGTGGAGTGTCAAGTTATTTACAGTCAATCTGTTCGTTGCAGGGCTAAAATAAATAGTTCTGTTTCTTAACACATGGTCACCAAATTAAATGACTGAATCATTTAACAACAGAATAGGTAAAGTTGTAAAAAACACTAATCAGAGTTATCTCCTTTGAAAGTAATGAATTTCATTATACAGCCAGACCTAGTGGTGAATGAAGTGAAGGTGTCATTTTCGGAGTGGAAAATAGGTGCTTTTCAGAGGGCCCGTCATGCTGATAAGTTATTTTTCCACTCAGTGAGTTGTGGCAATGGTAAACCACGTGACTTTTTGTTTTACTAGTAAATTTCTACACGTTCAAAACAGCCTTTCGGCTAATGACCTAAACAACAACAACGGATAAAAATATTCCGAAATTAAACTAACGCTGTAAGGAATATGGCGAATGTACCAACCCCATAAAGGCGTAGAACTCTCCTTATAGCAATAGAAAAAAAACGCCAAGTGTTTTTTTTTTGTTTAACGTCCGACTGTTCAGCAATTACTGCTAATGCAGACGGTGAATGATGAAATGATTTTTTGTAACGTATGAAAAAATGCCGTGCCTGAATGGGATTCGAACCCAAGTGTTTTTAAGATGATTAGAACTCAAAGTGCGGGGGAGGGGCAAGCGTAGGCCTTTTTAAAAAAATCTGGTGTGAAACACTCACGCAACTTTCTCTTGCCAATGCTAATATTTAACAATAATCCTAACATTAGTAATAAAACATTAAAAATAAACAAAAAACTAACTTTAACAAACATAACCTAATTTAATCATATATTATGAAAGATCCAAACTGAAAATCAACCTCAGTTTGGCTTAAAAATAAGGAAAATCACTATTTCACGCTAAACTAGGCTATGTAGAGAAAAATGCTTTAAATAAGAGTTGTAGATCTTTTAATTTCGTATAAATTTATTAATATACAATTTAGACGTAAAATCCATATTGAGGCGGAAATTTAAAAAAAAAATCGATTTTTCACAAGTTTTCGTGAGAAAAAAACAGAAAATCGCTAATTACCGCTAAACTAAGCGTTATACAAAAAAATGTTCCAACTAAAGTTGTAGGATTCTAACTTCTCAATAACGTTTAATATATAAACTTTAGCGCTAAAATGCTAATTTAAGTTGCAATCGTAAAAAAACAAAATTTTTACGTGAAAACAGCCTCACCAAGAATTTCAGCAAACATGGCGCCTACCCTACCTTGTCGAGCATAAAAAATTTTGTAAACCAGGCGATTTTTAAAAAAAAATCGAAGGACCAGTTTTTGAGAAAATCGCAAAAAAGTGAAAAATTACACGAATAACTACTATTACTTCCGGTTGACCGATTTTGATGAAAATGTTTGTGTCGGGTCCGGTAGTGGTATGTAACTTAAGTTTCAAGTTTCAAGTTCGTACGATGTTCCGTTCTTGAAATATTCTGTGCACACACACACACCAATCGTTTTTCGGGTTCAGGGGGTCTGAAAACGTGTATATCCGGTAAAAACTCGATGTCGAAAAATCGACATGACAACAATATTTTCCTCCCTAAATATTCATTTTATACAGATTTGAATACTAGACAGTGGTTGTGGGTGTACTTTGATGGTTGGGGTTCAATTAACCATACTCAGTGAGTGTGTCTGTAGAAGACTACACAGTCTCATTTACACGTCATACACATCATCCTCATCTGATTGGGTCATCTAATTGCCTATTGTTCTCAATTGAACGGATTACAACGTACATAAACTAGATTAAAATAAAAAAAAGATAATGGAGATAATATTTTTCTAACACCCTGTCATAAATAGCAGATAGGTGTTTAAATATAACCAGCATTTTAAGCTAATCGGAATAGACGACGAGGCTACCAACTGGAACTATTAATAATAATAATAATACACTAATAGAACAGAATGAAATGAAATAAAATATATCACCACACACACACACACACATACAAACAGGCCGACTAGTCTAAAACAATCACAACAATGATATTAGAATCTACATTCAGATGGAATCCGGATCTAAATGGCTGTGAAACGGAGGTCCTCCTCTTGTTGCCTACGTCAAAAACCACAATCACGGCCTTGGAACCCAACCAACAAATAGGGTAACCTATTTTTTCATATCCTATACACGCCATTATAATAACAAATAACATTTATAAGATATAGGCTATTACAGTACCACCTTATGTCCATAACAAACAGGTGGAGTGTCAAGTTATTTACACTCAATCTGTTCGTTGCGAGCTATAAAAAATAGTTCTGTTTCTTATCAGAAGGTAAGCCAATTAAATGAGTGAATCATTTAAGAAGGAAGAGGTAGAGGTGTACTGTGACACTAATCAGAGTTATCTCCTCTGAAAGTAATGAATTTCATTGTTATACAGCCGGACCCTGTTGTAAAAAAAGTAAAGGTGTCATTTGCCGAGTGGAAAATATGTTGTTTTCAAAGGGCCCGGCATGCTGATAAGCGTCCTTTCCACTCAGTGAGTTGTCGCAATGGTAAACTACCTCACTCCTCGTTTTACTTAATATAACCTGTATGTCTATAGTATTCAAATCCGTATAAAAGTAACTACCTTTACTAGGATTTGAACCAGGAACCTTCGTCTCCGAAAATCAGCTGTTAAATAG
Organism: Catonia carolina; assembly: GCA_035578175.1. NCBI lineage: Eukaryota > Metazoa > Arthropoda > Insecta > Hemiptera > Achilidae > Catonia > Catonia carolina. Next base: position 1,308,071 of record JAQMRL010000031.1, read on the forward strand.
CTGATTTTGGCGACGACTTTACCTCTAGACCAACCCGGTGGGTTAAACGCCCAATTTTTTTTTTGTTCCTAATTTAAGTACGTTGCAATCTGTTCAATTGAGAACAATAAGCAACTGTATGACCCAATGAGATGAGGATGATGTGTATGACGTGTAAATGAGACTGTGTAGTCTTGTAAAGACCCAGGCCGACCATTCCTGAGAGAGTATGGTTAATTGAACCCCAACCATCAAAGTACACCGGTAACCACTGTCTAGTATTCAAATCGGTATAAAAGTAACTACCTTTACTAGGATTTGAACCAGGAACCTTCGTCTCCGAAAATCAGCTGTTAAACCTACGCATGCACGCATACAGATACACGCATGCATACATACCTACGCATGCACATACGCATGCGCGCGTAATGTTTATCAGGTAAACAGCTGTTAAAACAGCTGATTTTGGCGACGACTTTACCTCTACACCAACCCGGTGGGTCTGGTCTTTCAATAACAATTTTATAACCTATAAACATACAATCAGCTGATTATATAATACAGTATTCTATATTAACGCGCTCTATAATCGATGTGTTCAGTACAAGATTCAAGACGAAAGTGAACTATTGTGGCTGTTATACGCATGCTCGCGTAATGTTTGTCAGGTACAATCTGACAACGGTGGAAAACGTTCCGATTGGTCTAAACGCACGTGGAACAGACAGCACGGCTCATCGACCGCGAAAAGCATATATATATATATATTGAGCATTGTAAAAAACTGGTTGAAAAAAAATTCCCTAATTTTAAATATTAACCTGTATAATGTAACGGATGACAAAACAAATAATCTTTCACACACCAAACACTAGACACTAGATGTCGGATAAAAAAAAATTAAAAAGGACATTGAGAAAACTGACTTCAGGGGCTTCCACGAGAAACAAAAGCACGATTTATAATGAACAGACTACAGAAGAAAAAAAAACTGAACGGTGAAAAAAAGCTGATCGTGTGGACTGCAAAAAAAAGGTACAAAAACCATCGAAATACTAGAAAAAAGATACAGTAATACGACAGACGAATTTTGATTAACAATTCTATATTTAGTCAAGACTAATAAATATGTATAGATATTAGTGTAGTGAGGAAAGAAACGGTCATTATTTTTACATAATTATTTAAAACAAAGAAAGAAAGAAAGAGAAAGAACGCAATTAAGAGCAATTAAATCGGACCGAGATTATTCTAATAGGTAGCACTCGAGAAACACGTGTTCAACGAAAACAAAAACATCGGCGAGAGAGTGTGAGAATAGCCTAGATCAAATTAATGAAGAGAAAATTAGAAAGACGAAATCCGTCGGGGGTTGAACTACATACATGAGAGTAAGGGGCAACAGGGGGGCAGGGGGCAGGGGGCATCACCACATCACAATATCATTGTAGTTGGTTAACGTGGCAGAGTTAAACCACTGCCGCCACCAGCCACAATACAAAAAAAACAAATTCATATCGTAGTTTTACAAAGCTCCCCACAACAGGTATGTGGACAGTTCAATTATTGACACTCGATCTGCATTAAATGAATTAATTTAACACAATTTTTTTTTAATTCCTAAATATGTGTACGTTGCAAACTGTTCAATTTAGAACAATAAGCAACCCGATGACCCAATCAGAAAAAGATGATGTGTATGACGTGTAAATGAGGTGGTGTAGTCTTCTACAGACACACTCACAGAGTATGGTTACCATCTAACTACACCCACAACCACTGTCTAGTATTCAAATCCGTATAAAAGTAACTAACTACATTTACTAGGATTTGAACCAGGAACCTTCGTCTCCGAAAATCAGCTGTTGAACAGCTGATTCTGGCGACGACTTTACCTCTAGACCAACCCGGTGGGTTAACACAATTAAATTAAATATTATTAAATCTATATATATTATTATTATTATTATTATTCGCGAATACTCCCTTGAAATGGAAGACGCTAAGCAAATGCTTTGTTTTGTTTTTCTTATATTGCCAATACAGTTTCATTCTTATGCCGTGTTGCTTTCTTCGTTCTTCATCCCATTTTGGCCTGTATAGCTTCGGTTCCTTTGGCTCTAGTGTAACTTCCCATTTGTTGATTTTGCTTCTAAAGCTACCTCTGTCGAACATTTCCTTCGTTTCAATATTCGCCTTCTGTATATTATTATTAATATTATTATTATTTTCGTATATTCCCCTTAAGGAGAGCGCTAAAAACAGGAAAATTTAGCTCTTGGTGGTGTCTGTGTTCCTCCTTTTAGCTTCCCAAAAACCTTTCATCCTCTCACTTTGCGCCTTCTTCTCATCGTCTGTCCATTTTCACCCACTTCTTTTGGCTTGCGATCTGAACTGAATTTTTTGGTTTCTGATTTTTTTTTGATTTCTGATTTTCTGATTTTTTTCTCTGCAAATTTTGCGATCGTGGATGTCTTCCATAGTTTCTTTGTACCAAGAGGTGCCCAACTTTGAAGTGGAAATTATGTTTAATATTCGTTTTGTCAGTCTGGTGTCATGCATTCTCGCTATAAATGTATGTGTGTGTGTGTATGTTCCCCTTTATCTCCTAAATTACTGAACCAATTTTCATGCAGTTTTTTTATGTAATAACTATGATGCCGGTGTGCAGGTTTAGGCTATTGAAACCCTTAAAAAGTTAACCTTAAAGGGTTGAAAATAATGTTTATGTCCTACATTAAGGCTTTTGTGAGGTTAGATAATCTGGTGCTTTTAAACCAGCTGATGTGATTCAAATAAAGTGATAAGATTTAGCAAATAGCGAGGTGGTGCTAAGGATCAGCTGGTGACAACATCACATCATAATTTTATTCTATTTTATTATTAGATACGATTTTGTATTGTTGAGTATTTTACAAAAGTAAAGTTTCGAGTTTCTTTAATTTGTTTTAATTTTCTTTTAATTGGTGAGTGCAACAATTGCTTTGATATTTTATTTTGATTTTATTCAACGTACAGGTAGATTTAAATTTTTGGTTTTGACAATTCCTTTTTTTTGTGGTTGTTTTTTCCATTTTCAATAATGCCATCAAAAAAACATCACTTCAAAAAGCAAGAATTGCTGAAACGGAGGAACAACATATTTAAAAAAAAAGGATTACACCATTTTTCGCGCACAAAGCCGCGACGGGGCATGCTAGTCATTTAATAATAATTGTCAATGAATTTTTTTGTTTAGCTTCTTTTATTTGTTACTGGGAACTGTACATTGTTGACAACTACCCAATTTGATCGCTGTTTTTAGCTGTATTTAGTTTAAGTTTAACATGAAAAAGGAAAAAAACACTTCAACGTTAACTTGAAAAATATTGACATATGATTTTTTTTAAATATTTTTCCCGTCTTTACCTTTAAAAATACTGTAAGAATACCTACATACGAAATATCCAAAAAATGTAAAAATATTATGCTTTGGTGGGGAGAGGAGGAGGGAATAACAGGAAAAAACCCTACAACCTTGCGACTGCCCGCAAAAATCTCATTTCAGCAGCGTGGATACCAGCGAGATACATTCCTCTGTAACGACACCCATATCACTCCAATCAGAACAGGAATAAAAAAAAAAACAACAACCGTAGGTATAAATGGGAATGGTACACGACATGGTAAAATACCTTTAAGAGTTCCACCAACACAATCCAAATAGACAGACACACAATCTAACATTCAATAGAATAGATTACTATTATTATTATTACTATTAAAATAGAATGGATGAAATAGTTGTATTGGGTGTGGCCGCCACTAGAGTACTCGAGGTTCCCCAACACAAAACACAATGATAATTACGTTAGGCTGCAACCGTAACCAACTACTACAGAGAACACGGCTCGGCTTGCATTGCTCTCTTTTAACAAAAACCAGAAAAAAAATACTTAAAGAAGGAAGAAGAATAAGAAGAAGAAGAAGGAAAGTGGAGCGAAGGCCACTCTCCGTTGGTAGAATACCACGATACAAAGGACGTGAACGAGCGAAAAACAAGGAACGCTGCTACGGCGGCCTGACGTGTCGTAGCTGTAGCTAGCTGTCTGTAGTAGGTACACACCACCACACCACCTTACCAGCCAACGGACGGACAAATGGCAACAACAGAACATAGATTCAGTTTGAACAGAGACCGAAAGTGAAAGGATTTCGTCGAACACTGGTCTGCCGATCTAATGGTACAGCAGGCCAGACCCAGCTGTTGTTCTCCTGCTCTGCTCTGGTAATAATCGTTATTCTCGATACACATTCAACTGTTCATTGCATTATTGCTATTATTTCGCTTATCCATCCCATCCTAAGCCGATAACAGACAGGTGGGGAGTCAAATTATTTACATTAAATCTATTCAGTCAAATGACTAAATCATATAAGAACAGAGTTATCTCCTCCTCTCAAAGTAATGAATTTCATTATACAGGTAGACCCTGTGGTGGTGAATAAAGTGAAGAAGGTGTCATTTGCAGAGTCGGAAATATATGCTTTTTAAAGAGCCCGCGGCATGCTGATAAACGTACTTTTCCATTCAGTGAGGAATGCAATGGTAAACCACCTCACTCCTCGTTGTTACTTAGTAAAACATCTACAGGTTCAAACCAGCCCACAGGCTCATCACCTTAAAAACAATATCCTAGGAATCCCGATTGTTGTTGTTGTTTAGGTGATCAGCCTGTAGGCTGGTTTGAACGTGTAGACGTTTTACTAAGTAACAACGAGGAATCACGTGGTTTACCATTGCCACAACTCACTGAATGGAGTTATTAGCTCCGCTATTAGCATGCCGGGCCCTCTGAAAAACACCCACTTTCCACCCTGCAAATGACACCTTCACTTCATTCACCACAGGGTGTCTGGTTGTATTATGAAATAAAAGATAAAAAATAAAAGATAATCTGGTTAGTGTCACAATACACCTCTACCTCATCTGTTCTTAAATGATTCAGTCATTTAATTGGGTGACCATGTGTTAAGAAACACAACTATTTATTTTAGCCCTGCAACTAACAGACTGAGTGTAAATAATTTTACACTCCACCTGCCTGTTATGGGGATAGAATCCCGATTAAAACTTTTCAATTTTTAGCCCATAACGGCGACTGTCAAGTGAAGTGTGTAAATTATTTGCACTCGATCTGCTACTTGCAGGGCTGAGAAAAAAAAATTAGTTGTCTTTCTTATCACATGGTCACCCAATCATATGACTGAAACATTTAACAAAAGAAGAGGTGTAAAGGTGTACTGTGACACACTAGTGACAGTTATCTGGTAGTGTATTTCATAATACAGGGGTAGTGTGGATGTGGTAGTAGGTGAATGAAGTGAAGGTGTCCACCCCTCACTCACTCACTCATCCTCACAGTTGTAAACCCTCTAGAAGTTCAAATTAGCCTTTCGGCTGATCGCCTTAACCACAAAAACAACCCTCTACTTTTCGATTCGTTTTTTCGAGTTTTTCCAACCTGAGCCTTCGTTAAAATCTTCTAAAATCTATTAATAAAACAGTGCAATTGCAATGAGCTAACTAAACCGAATTTTTTTATCCAAAATGCCAAAGATTTTTCACACGAACATGCCAACGTAAAAATTAAAAATTACTATAAAAACGGAATTCGATGCATCCGCACGGTACATATTTAAGAAAAAAAAAATCGTTAAAACAAGAAAATAATTTTACTTACTTACAGAGAAAGTAATTCACGCTAAAGTAGAAACAAATGAAGAAAAACGGCCGCACTTACCTAAAACAGACAGAAAACAAAATTACCTTTTAATCTTCTTGTTAAGTGTAATACACAAATGTACTTACTGTCTACATGAATTAATTTTACAAAAATCCGGTGTGAAACAATCACACGACTTTCTCTTGCCAATGCAAATATTTAACAATAAACCTAATATTAGTATAATAAAACATTAGAAATAAACAACAAAACTAACCTCAATAAACATAACCCAATTTTAATCATGAGTGAAAGAAGTAAAATGAAAATCGACCTCAGTTTGGCTTAAAAATACGGTCAGATAAAAATACTTAAGACAGGGCAGATCGGTCGGAATGGGCGAAAAATCAGAAAAAAGAATGCAAAGAGATCTAAATAAATGACTAAAGTGATCATTTGCGGTCTCAAAAGTAAAACAAAAACTGATCTTTAATATACTTTAAGCTCGATTTGTTTCATGTAAAGCCTGGATGAAGTAACAGACGTTAAACCCTTTATAGGTCTTTGGTAATAAGGTAAGCAGTTGAACCTTATTGGCATTTTATGGTTTTATAGATGTTCTCTGGTAAGTAGGCTATTCACATATTGAAATTAATGCACAGCAACCATTTGCTTTGTGAGTTACACGAATGTGGTAAGGATTCATACCAGCGTACGCTACCATATTGTTTTGTTGTTACTTTTGTTAAGTGCTTAGAAAATTCCAGTTTTTTACAAGAAAGCAAGCACTCAAGGTGATATTAAGTTAAGATTCGCCACATTTTTCTGTTATATAGGGCTACAAGTTGCTTTAATAAGCATTCTTACCACTAAACATTACGTGATTCCCATTTCAATAAACGTTCCTTGGTAAGTATACACACCAGGGCTTGACATAAAAAAAAGAAGAAATATCTTACTGTTGTTCTGGCACTAGAAATGCATTAGGCTATTCAAGTCGCTATAAAACAACATTTAACATTTTATGACATAGCCTATATATATTTGCCCGTAGTACTGCCCTTTTTAAACGCTTTTATTTAACTTACTCTTGGATCCATCAAATCTTGCAACTTAACATTTTAATACTTCTACCGTATCAATATGAATCAAACTTTGCACACTTGTTTATCTTCGATGACAATACGCTGTGAAGGTGTTTGTAAAAAAAAATTTTAAAATTTAAAAAACGCTTTTATTTAACAATTACTTAAAAAAATTAACTAAAAATAAAAATATAAAAAAAATTACAAAAAAATCAAAAAAAAAAATTAAAAAAAATTTTTTTTTTAAGAAACGCTATTATTTAACAATTAATCAAAAAGAAATGAACTAAAAAGAAAAAAAAAAATTTACAAAAAAAAAATCACAGACATTACAGTAAAAAATAAAAGCGTGGCGCATTAATATATATAATATTTATTGTAAAATATTCGCTGTAAAATATTAGACTACATATATTAATGCGCCACGCTTTTATTTTTTACTGTAATGTCTGTGATTTTTTTTTGTAAATTTTTTTCTTTTATTCTTTTTAGTTCATTTCTTTTTGATTAATTGTTAAATAATAGCGTTTCTTAAAAATTTTTTTTTTTTAATTTTTTTGTCATCAGTCTCTCGACTAGTTTGATGCAGTTCTCCAAGCTGTTCTAACTTGCACCAGTCGTTTCATATCTACATACCTGTAACACCCTACATCTTTTGTAATTTGCTTTATATATTCCAATCTTGGCCTCCCCCTATAATTCACTCCCTCAATATTACCCTCCATTATTGATAGATCTCTTAAGATATGCCCCACTAGCCTATCCCTTCTTCTGGTAAAATGCTTCCATATCCTTCATATATTATTTGGCACTATTACTATTACTATACTAGTGTATATACTATACTAGTATATATACTATACTAGTATATATACTATAAACTGTTACTTGCAGGGCTAAAATAAATAGTTCTGTTTCTTATCACATGGTCACCCAATTAAATGAGTGAATCATTTAATAAGAGAAGAGGTAGAGGTGTACTGTGACACTAATCAGAGTTATCTCCTATGAAAGTAATGAATTTCATTATACAGTTGGACCCTGTGGTGAATGAAGTGAAGGTGACATTTGCAGAGTGGGCCCGGCATGCTGATAAGCATACTTTTCCACTGAGTGAGTTGTGGCAATGGTAAACCACCTCGCTTCTCGTTGTTACTTAGTGAAACCTATAGAGAGGTTCAAACCAGCCTCTACAGGCTGATAACCTAAACAACATACTATATATTAAGTTATACACTAGTACTGCCGTATAACCCTTTCTAACGGAGTGTGCCATAGAAGTCACATTGGAGTGAAATAACAGCCATCAAAATGTTAGGTGTTAGTGACTTCTTTGGATGAAAGAACGCTGGGTGTGAAGTGTAATAATTGTCTGTACCCTAGCCAGGAATCGAACCAAAGACCTCCGCTTTGGAGTGCAGCATGCTGACCATTGCGCCACGGAGGCGATCATCAGTTTTTTTAAAAGTTAATTTTAGTTTCAAACATTCGTGTTCATTAACTAAAATAAAGTAGTATTTCTTCGAATTTGTTGTATGTATGTAGAAGTATATTTTTTAGACTTTTAGTAAATAGTGATTTTATCCATTTTACCAATATATTTTCGTTGTAAAATTTTTTAAGTTTTAAATAAAGACTTTAATATTAAAATCATATTTAGCTTTTTGCTACAAATAAAAGTAACAGAATATATTTTGTTTAGGAAGCGTGAACATGATTTGACTTATTAATATTTTAGGGAACTTTGATACCATCAAGTCCCAATGTGACGTACGTGTCACACTTTTTTGTCAGGCCATCAAAAGGGCTAAAGCACTAAAAGTGAATTTATTACACTTAAATTTATGAAACAATGTACATATAATTTTTTGTATGTAGTTAAAAATTTTGAGATTGAAAGGGTTAAAGGCTTAAAAAGCACACTAACAGAAAAACCGGCTAAGAACTGGGTACTTTCATGCGTAAATTGCTCTATTCCAATTTTTTTCTCCAAAAAAAATTGCTCCAACAAATTTTAAAATAAAACAATTTTAACCAAACAAATCAATCAACGCCGGAAAGAACTGGCTTTAATTTTTTGTAGCGCTGAAATTTTTCAGTTCAGCCGTTTACGAAACAGAGCTGTTTAAACAGAACGGACAATTTTTTTGTTTTTTTGTTTAACGTCCGACTGTTATCCAATTACTGCTAATGCAGACGGTGAAGGATGAAATGATTTTTTGTAACGTATGAAAATATGCCGCCGTTCCTGAATGGGATTCGAACCCAAGACCGCATGATGAGAGGGCGAGCACGTTACCAACTGCGCCAATGCGGTCTCATTTGCAGGGTGCAAACTAGATGCAATGGTAAACCTCCTGTAGCAGCCAGTTTTGAGGTTTAATTATTGTAAAACATCTCATTGTCATTTATTCTACTATAAATTTTTTTTTTTATTATTCCTAATTTGTGTCAGTTGCAATCTGTTCAATTGATAGCAATAAGCAACCCCCTATGACCCAATGAGATGAGGATGATAAATGTATGACGTGTAAATGAGGTGTACTCTTGTACAGACCCAGGCCGACTATTCCTGAGAGAGTATGGTTAATTGAACCCCAACCATCAAAGTACACGGGTAACCACTGTCTAGTATTCAAATCCGTATAAAAGTAACAACTACCTTTACTAGGATTTGAACTAGGAACCTTCGTCTCCGAAAATCAGCTGCGGTTTGAGCTGCGTCAATTGCGTAAATTGCTCTACCTCCAAACATTTTTAAAATAAAACAATTTTAATCAAATAAATCAACCAACGCCGGAAAGAACTGGCTTTAATTTTTTGTAGCGCTGAAAATTTTCCGTTCAGCCGTTTACGAAATAGAGCTGTTTAAACACTAGCGGTATAAAATAATACAGCAGGTAAATAGAATGGACCACACCACAACACAAATGGAAACGGTCAGGTGAGATAGAATAGAATGTTGGACACGGGGGGGAAATCGTGGAGGGGAAACACAAGGAAGGAGGTGGGTGGGGGAAACTTGGAAAGACCATTCAACAATGTAATAACACCCGAGAGATGATAACGTACAAAGATTACGTTCAACAGTTTAACATAAGCCACCGAACGACGCGAATCAACTAACAACCGGCTACTAACACACACACACGACTGTGTGTACATGTGTGTCCATAATTATTTACTATATATAGATATGTATTATACTAAATGTGCGGCGCACGTGTGAAAAACAGACCAACATGTGTGTATATTACACAGCGACCGATCGACAACGAAAAATTTACCGTGAAAATTTGAACGATAAAAAATCGTTAACGGAAAATTTAATCATTCGGAATCATCTTCGTATAATAACAACAACAACAACCGAAACGAATACAAGAAAAACAACGTGACCGGGAACAAGAAAAAGTGTTTTTAAATATTATTTTCAATACATAAGTTGTGTAAAATTTTAATAAAAAAATATATTTGAAAAAGTGTTTTTTTTAAAGTGTTAAAAACAACAACATTGTGTTAAGTGTGCGTTTAACAAATCTTAAGAGTGGCCATTTTTCTTTTTTATTAGTTTATTAAAAATAAACAACCGATAAAACAATTACTCATTTTTTTAAAAATTAAATAAAAAAATAATTAAGTTATTTTTAGTGTTAATAACGGATTACAAGAATACGGATCGACGAGATCAACGGACCAGCGACTTCAACACAGCCATCGCACCATCATAAAAAATGTAATATTTTATAAAAAAATTTTTTATTTTTCTTGCACTTGTATATAGTCTACCTATCACAAAATACTTTTTACTATTAGGCCTACAGGTAACTTTTTGTCATTTCCAACAAAAACTAAATGTTTAATTCGATATGATTGTTATGGAAACACCATTCTGCATTTCAATTGTTTACCACCGACGGAAAATAAGAGTGTGTCTGTGGCATCGTCGCTCCCACACGGATTAACCGATTTTCATTTCTTTGTTATTTATATATTTTAAAGAGCATGAAATAAAACCTAAATTTGAAAAGCCCCCGAAAAAATAAAATAACCTCATTTTTGACCTTTTAAGTTAAACGTGTGTATCTGTGGAACTGTCTGTGGCACCGTAGCTCCCGAACACGGATGAACCGATTTTCATTTTTTTTTTGTTTGTTTAAAAGGTGACTTGATCGAGAGGCGTTCTTAGCTAGGATTCAATAAAAAAAAAAATCTGGTGTGAAACACTCACAAAACTTTCTCTTGCCAATGCAAATAATTAACAATAAACCTTACAATAGTAATAAAACATTAAAAATAAATAAAAAACTAACCTCAAAAACATAACCTTATTTTAATCATGAGTGAAAGACGCAAAATGAAAATCGATCTCAGTTTGCCTTAAAAATACGGAAAATCACTCTTTTACGCTAAACTAGACTCTGTAGTAAAAAATGCTTTAAATAAAAGTTGTAGATCTTTTTATTTCCTATAAAATTTATTATATACACTTTTGTCGTAAAATGTATTCTAAGGCCGAAATCTAAAAAAAAAATCGATTTTTCACACGTTTTCGTGAGAAAAAACAGAAAATCGCTAATTACTGCTAAACTAAGCGTCATAAAAAAAATGTTTGAAACAGAAGTTGTAGGTTTTTTAATTCTCTACAACTTTTATTATACTATAAGTTTTTGCGCTAAAATGCATATTAAAGCCGCAATCTTAAAAAGAAAATGTTTTTACGTGAAAACAGCCTCACCGAGAATTTCAGCACACATGACGCCTACCTTATCTTGTAGAGAATAAAAAATTGAGTAATCCAGGCGATTTAAAAAACAAGCGTAGGACCAGTTTTTGAGAAAATCGCTAACAAGTGAAAAATTATACGAATAAACTACTACTTCCGGTTGACCGATTTTGGTGAAAATGTTCGTGTCGGGTCCGGTAGTGGTATGTAACTTAAGTTTCAAGTTCGTGCAATGTTCCGTTCTTGAGATATTTTGCACACACACACACGCGCGCACACGCACACACAGACCAATCGCTAAAAACATGTTTTTTGGTTCAGGGGGTCTGAAAACGTGTAGTTCCGGTGAAAACTCGATTTTGAAAAATCGACATGAAAACAATACTTTCCTTCCTATATATTCATATAGGCAAGAGAAAGTAAAAAGCGAAGGCCTATTAATACTAAAACTAGAAAACTAATAATATAATGAAGTTTAAAAAATGCACGAAATAAAAATTAGATTAAAAAAACCCCAAAATTTACCCCAATCTTTAAAAAGTAAAAAAATAATATGTATGGGGATTCAGGTTTGAGGTGGTCGCGTCGGGCTACCGCAAGTAGTAATACAATTAATTTCTATTTTCTGTTACTTAGCGGTACCCCGACTCAAAACACTACTACTTCATTAAACCTATAGACTTAAAACATTTAAAACTTTCTCACTTTTTGAAGGGGTTTTTTTATCAGTGGGAAGAAGTTCATAAATTTTTTATTTTATTAATTTAAATATTGCCCATAACAGACAGGTGGAGTGTCAAATTATTTACATTCAATCTGTTCGTTGCAGGGCTAAAATAAATAGTTGTGTTTCTTATCACATGGTCAGCCAATTAAATGACTGAATCATTTAATAAGAGAAGAGGTAGAGGTGTGTTAGGTGACACTAATCACAGTTATCTCCTCTGAAAGTAATGAATTTCATTATACAGCCAGACCCTGTGGTGGTGAATGAAGTGAAGGTGTCATTTACAGAGTGGAAAATATGTGCTTTTCAGAGGGCCCGGCATGCTGATAAGCGTACTTTTCCACTCAGTGCTTGTTGGCAATGGTAAACCACCTTACTCCTCGTTTTACTTAGTAAAACCTCTACAGGTTCAAAGCAGCCTTTCGGCTGTTGACCCTAACAACAACAACAATTTAAATATAAACTCTGAAGTAGGTGGTACCACCAAACCTTGCGTTCAGTTTTTTAAACGGCAACCAAAGAATAGGCGAGAGATAAATTGAATCGATCATTTTAGAAATAGCTTTCGGCCAAAAATCTTGATTTTTCAGGAGAGGCAAAAAAGTTTTTCTTTTTTTTTTTGGTACAAACAACTTAAAAACAAGTTTAATGGGCTTTAATAAATTAAGTAAGCGGAATACCTAGAAATACCTCTAAACCATTAACGCCAATAATAAAAAAAATCTGGTGTGAAACACTCACACAAATTTCTCTTGCCAGTGCAAATAATTAACAATTAACCTAACATTAGTAATAAAACATTAGAAATAAACAAAAAACTAACCTCAATAAACATAACCTAATTTTAATTATATATGAAAGACGCAAAATGAAAATCGACCTCAGTTTGGCTTAAAAATACAGAAAATCGCTCTTTCACTAGGCTCTGTACAAAAACATGCTGTAAATAAAAGTTGTAGATCTTTTAATTTCCTATAAATGTGATTATATACAACTTTTGTCGTAAAGTGCATACTAAGGCCGAAATCTTAATAAACTCGATTTTTCACACGTTTTCGTGAGGAAAAAAAACAGAAAATCGCTAATTACCGCTAAACAAAGCATTATACAAAAAAATGTTTGAAATATAAATTGTAGGATTTTAAATTCTCTACATTTTTTATTATATAAATTTTTGCGCTATAATAGGCCTACATACTATAGCCGTAATCTTAAAAAAAGACTTTTTTAACGTAAAAACAGCCTCACCATAAAATTTCAGCAAACATGGCACCTACCCTAGAAAATAAAAAAATTGAGTAAACCAGGCGATTTTTAAAAAAATCGTAGGACCAGTTTTTGAGCAAATCGCAAAACAGTGAAAAATTACACGAATAAACTACTACTTCCGGTGGACCGATTTTGATGAAAATGTTCGTGTCGGGTCCGGTAGTGGTATGTAACTTAAGTTTCAAGTTCGTACGATGTTCCGTTCTTGAGATATTCTTTTCACACACACACACACACACACAGACCAATCGCTAAAAACATGTTTTTTGGATTTAGGGGCTCTGAAAACGAGTAGATCCGATGAAAACTCGATTTTGAAAAATCGACATGAAAACAATACTTTCCTTCCTATATATTCATATAGGCAAGAGAAAGTAAAAATTCATAATTTTTGACACGTGCCCTTTCTAAAATGACTGATTCAAATTACATTTGTTGTTTTCGACATCAGCTTTTAGTAAGGCTGTTTTCAACCTGCACAGGGTTAACTAACTAGTACTATAACTGAATAGTTTACCATTGGCATACTGATTTTTCTCGTCCCTAATGTGTGTAAGGTTGTAATCTGTTCAATTTAAGAACAATAAGCAATGAGATGACCGAATGAAAGATGAGTATGATGTGTATGACGTGTAAATGAGACTGTGTAGTCTTCTACAGACACACTCACAGAGTATGGTTAATTGAACCCCAACCATCAAAGTACACCCACAACCACTGTCTACCATTCAAATCCGTATAAAAGTAACTAACTTTACTAGCATTTGAACCAGGAACCATCGTCTCTGAAAATCAGCTGATTTTGGCGACGACTTTACCTCTAGACCAGGGGTCTCCAACCTTTTTTACTCAAGGGACACATTGTAAATTTTTGGAGGAAAGGCGGGCCAGCAATATTTCAGGGCAGAAAGTCTAGCCCCCCCCCATACACCCTCCAAGTTTTTCCTAATTAAGAGCTCAGTGGTGGTTTTTGAGATTTTCTTGCTTAGTTTTTTAAGTTGCTATATTTCCTTATAATATCTTTGTTGTTGGCTAACTAAAATTCTTTACGTGATTTTAAAAAAAAACTGTGACCAAAACAAATAATTATATTTGCTATAAAATAATATTTGTTCTGTAAAAGGAGTTTTTAAGAAGGCTTAATGAAAACACAGGATGATACAAAACCAAATCTTTTCAATTTACTACAAAATGTAATTAATTGAATTTTAAAGAAAACTTGACAATACATGAGTTTACAACACGTGTAAAGCTTAAAAAGAACAATTATTTTTTAGTGAGAATATTGCATTTGTTTGCCACTTAAAATTTCAGCCCATTTAGGGTCAAACAATGGTTGATCACTACTTGTTTACGGCTAGTTTTACACTTATTGAGAAAAGAAGTGGCAAGTGAGAGACGAGTACTGTACTCATAATTAATGTAAAAATTCTTAAAAGGAAATATATTATCAAATAAAAAATTTTTTTCAGTATGCTAGCTTTCCGCGGGCCGGAAAAAATCTGTTCCCGGGCCGGATGTGGCCCGCGGGCCGTAGGTTGGAGACCCCCAACCCGGTAAAATGGCAAAACTCTCTGAGTGGAAAAATATGCTTAACAGCATGGTGGGCCCTCTGAAAAGCATCTAGTTTCCACCCTGTAAATGGGACACCTTCACTTCATTCACCTACTACCACATCCACACTACCTCCTGTATTATGAAACAGCAGATAACTGTCGCTAGAATCTTTTACACATAAATGGTTCAGTCATGTGGACAAATTTGGTGACCATGTGATAAGAGAGCCAACTGCCAGATCGAGTGCAAATAATTTACACACCCCACCTGCCTGTTATGGACCTCCAATTACATAATAATAACTACAATATACCAGCTGATTTCCAAGGCCGATACAATTTTGACACGGTAATAACTTCAAATTATAGTAGATACACTTGTAGGGAACCGAACCCGGGACTTACATAATTATTACACTACGGAAAGAATTTTTATTTTTTGTGTAGTAATATTTACAATAGAATTTTTTAACGGAGTACAGTTTTGGCTAATACTATATAACACGAATAACAATACTAGGTAGACAAAAAAAAAAACAAGAATGGTTACTCTTGAAGGCATTTGTACTGGTGTGAAGTTCCAGTACGTTTGCCAAGAACAATACCAAATTAAGAGAGGAGAAGAGAACATTTCATTTGATTTTAACCAGAATATACGGAATGACTCTCTGTTCCAAGAAACAGTTTTATGCACATATACAGAATTAGTGAGTCACTTATTCATTGGGAGAACTAAGTATCTATACAAGTACACTGCCATTAAGAGTGTAATAAAAAGTGAAACATTCCGATTCAGTGCCAAGGACGTCCACGCAGTTTAACATAAAACACTACTACCACTACTACGAGTACAACTGCCGGTATTTCATTTACTACACTCCAATTTTTTAAACACCTCTCTCACTCACTCTCTCACTCTCTCTCTGTCACTCCACTCCTATACTCCGACATTCAACCATACTTATTCAAAATCTGGTTTGAAACAAACACACACGAATTTCTTTTGCCAAAGTAGATAATGTAAAAAAAACCTAATTTCAATCATGAGTGAATGACGCTAAATGAAAATCACCCATTGTTGAACTTAAAACTTAATACGGAAAATCAGTAATCTATATACTATATAAAATTCGATGTGTGTGTGTACGTTCTCCTTTATCTTCTAAAATACTGAACCAATTTTCATGCAGTTTTTTTATGTTGTAACTATGATGCCGGTGCAGGTTTTAGGCTATTGAAACCCTTAAAAAGTTACCCCCTAAAGGGTTGAAAATAATGTTTGTCCTACATTAAGGCTTTTATGAGGTTAGATAATCTGGTGCTTTTAAACCAGCTGATGTGATTCAAATAAAGATTTGTCATAAATAAAGTCATATGATTTAGTAAATAGCGACGTGGTGCTAAGGATCTTTTTTTATTTTTTAACGTCCGACTGTTCTGCAATTACTGCTAATGCAGACGGTGAATGATGAAATGATATTTTGTAACGTATGAAAATATGCCGTGCCTGAATGGGATTCGAACCCAAGACCGCATGATGAGAGGCGAGCACGCGGTCTGGGTTCGAATCCCATTCAGGCACGTAAACGTAAATTCAAGTTTTGTAACGTAGACCAACCCGGTGGGTTGAGTATTTTATAAAAGTAAAGTTCCGTGTTTCTATAAATTCTTTTGATTTCTGCTACATATTTTTTTTTTTAAAAAGTGATTATACCATTTTTCAGGTGCAAAGCCGCGACGACGGTGCATGCTAGGTATAAGATAGATACAGAATAAATAACAAGTGAACACGAATAACAGAATCGAGGAAGAAACAAGAGAATTACAACTGGCAGTACTTTTTAATACCAATGTAAAACCGGACCAACCGACCGATACCATTACAAGACACCTGAATATAGTATATACATAGTATATAGTGTATATAATTAAATTTGTAGGAAATTAAAAGATGTACAACTTTTATTTAGAGCATTTTTCTTTACAGAGCCTAGTTTAGCGTGAAAGAGTAATTTTCTGTATTTTTAAGCCAAACTGAGGTTGATTTTCATTTTGCGTCTTTCATATATGATTAAAATAATGTTATGTTATATTGTTAATTATTTGCATTGGCAAGAGAAGGTTGTGTGTTTCACACCAGATTTTTTTATGTTGTAACTATGATGCCGGTGCAGGTTTTAGGCTATTGAAACCAATCTTTAAAACGTTAGCCCTAAAGAGTTGAAAATAATCCTTAATAAGTCTTACATTAAGGCTTTTATAAGGTTAGATATACCAGTTGATGTGATTCAAATAAAGATTTGTCATAAATAAAGTGATAAGATTTAGCAAATAGCGACGTGGTGCTAAGGATCACCTGGTGACAACATCACATGATAATTTTATTGTATTTGTCACCGGATGGCGACATTATGTGGCTAAGTTTATCTGTTTGGTGGCCCTGAAAAGGGCCGGTGTAAACCTTATTGAATTGGTCCTGAGAAGTACCGTTGTGCCGGTCTCGAAGGAGACCAGCATAGGCAGCGCGTGGCTGCGACGAGAAGCTGGGCGACACGGCGTGTCGTCGTCCACCGGAGACGTCATCTTCTTTCCTCGCAGTAGTGCGTCGATGGCTGCTTCTTTGGGTCCGGTGGGCGTAAGGCTCGGTCGAGGGACCGCTGTGGGCATCGCTCGCGTCAGAGGGCGATGACGGTCCGGTCGACGGCTTACGGTGACGGGTCGGCGAGCGGAAGCATCATCTTTTCTCTTGCGGGGTCGTCGATTAGTTCTCGCTGGAGTTTGGCAGTCGTGTGCCGTGGTGGACGTCTCGTCTGCTGTCCGGTGGAAATGAATCCCTCGGTGTCTTGATTGGAATTAAATCGCTGCTCAGTGCAGCGCTCTTTATATAGCTGCCGGGAGCGCTGTGATAAGAGAGCGGCTACTGGCTTGGCCTTGATGACAAATACCTCTGCGGTGCGCAGCCGAAAGCTTTGTCGGTATGCCGTCAAAGGCCGGAAGAAGTATTGAAGGCCGGCAACACAGTAAATGATTAATTAGAAGGGGTGGCGGTGACATATTGTTGAGTATTTTATGAAAGTAAAATTCCTATTTCTTTAATTAATTTGTTTTAATTTCTGCTACATATTTTTTTTAAAAAAAGAAGTGATTACACCATTTTTCAGGTGCAAAGCCGCGACGACGGGGCATGCTAGTATAAGATAGATACAGAATAAGTAACAAGTGAACACGAATAACAGAATCGAGGAAGAAATAAGAGAATTACAACTGGCAGTACTTTTTAATACCAATGTAAAACCGGACCAACCGACCGATACCATTACAAGACACGTGAAAAATCAGTCGGGGAAAATTATACACATTTTATTTTTTATACAGAGATATAAAAGTAGTTAAGTTACGCTCTAGATACGCGGCCATAATATAACGTAGCTATCATATCTGTAGTACTACGTGTATATACGTAGTAGACTAGGCGTGTGCAGTTTTGCGGTACGCCGAATAATTATTACAGCAGGTAGTTACTTATTACGGGAGTAGATACAAGTAGATACAAGTGACCATACATGATACATGATACATGATTATTGCGCAGCGTATACATTAACTAGATCAGATTATCTTTCTTTCACTCGTTTCTATTTCGCATCTACTACCGGGTGGACACAAAACAACAATGCGCAACGTTTCCTTTCTTTCACGACACCCTTATCAATACAACTACCCTATAACGGAACCCTAATACACCAAATATTGTTTGTTTAGGTGATCAGCCGAGAGGCTGGTTTGAACGTGTAGAGGTTTTACTAAATAAAACGAGGAGTCACGTGGTTTACCATTGCCACAACTCACCTGAGTGGTGAAAAAGTACGCTTATCAGCATGCCGGGTTCTGTGAAAAGCAAATAATTTTCAATCTGCATATGACACTTTCACTTCATTCACGACAGAGTCTGGCTGTATAATGAAATTCATTACTTTCGGAGGAGATAGCTCTGATTAGTGTCACAATACACCTCTACTACCTCTTGTCTTCTTAAATGATTCACTCATTTAAAATGGCTGACCATGTGATAAGAAACAGAACTATTTATTTTAGCCCTGCAACTAACAACAGATTGAGTGTAAATAATTTGACACTTTACCTGTCTGATGCGGGCATACCCCAAATATTATATTGTTAATTAGCTATTTAGGTTTTAAAACATTTTTTTAATAAACGTTTAAATAATTTTTAGTTATTTAAGTATTTCAAATAAAATTACTTGTGCGAGTGAGAGCGTTATCCATTCTCTCACTCCCACGGCTAGGGGACTTCACTTCATCTGAATACTGTACCTGTTCCATTGTTCACTCATATAAATGGGTGACCATGTGATAAAAGAGACAACTAACAGATCGAGTGCAAATAATTTACACACTCCACCTACCTGTAATGGGCAAAAATACTATTGTGATTACTTATTAGATATTTTGGAAAAATTTAAATTTTCTTGCTCTACGATTACACTTTGATCCACCGTGTTGGTCTAGAGGAAGAGTTGTCGCCAAAATCAGCTGCTGTTTAACAGGTGATTTTCGGAGACGAAGGTTCCTCGTTCAAATCCTAGTAAAGGTAGTTACTTTTATACCGATTTGAATACTAGACAGTGGTTGTGGGTGTAGTTTGATGGTTGGGGTTCAATTAACCATACTCTCCTAGGAATGGTCGGCCTGGATCTGTACAAGACTACAGTCTCATTTACACGTCATACACATCATCCTCATCTCACTGGGTCATGGGGTTGTTGTTCTCAATTGAACTGATTGCAACGTACACAAATTGTGTTGTTTAGGCCATCAGCCAAAAGGCTGGTTTGAACGTGTAGAGGTTTTACTAAGTAAAACGAGAAGTGAATTGATTTACCATTGCCTTCCTCACTGAGTGGAAAAGTACGCTTATCAGTATGCCGGGCCCTCTGAAAAGCACAAATTTTCCACTCTGCAAATGACACCTTCATTTCATTCACCACAGGGTCTGGCTGTATAATGAAATTCATTACTTTCAGAGGAGGAGATAACTGTGATTAGTGTCACAGTACACCTCTACCTCTTCTCTTATTAAATGATTCACTCATTTAATTGGGTGGCCATGTGATAAGAAACACAACTATTTATTTTAGCCCTGCAACTAACAGATTGAATGTTAATAATTTGATACTCCACCTGTCTGTTATGGGCAGGTACACATATAAGGAATAAAAAAAATCTGGTGTGAAACACTCACACAACTTTCTCTTGCCAATGCAAATAATTTACAATATAATTTAACATTAGTAATAAAATATTAGAAATAAACAAAAAACTAACCTCAATAAACATAACCTTATTTTAATCATGAGTGAAACACTCAAAATGAAAATCAACCTGTCTGGCTTAAAAATACGGAAAATCACTATTTCACGCTAAACTAGGCTCTGTAGAGAAAAATACGATAAATAAAAGTTGTAGATCTTTAAATTTCCTATAAATTTGGTTATATACACTTTTGTCGTAAAATGCATACTAAGGCCAAAATCTTAAAAAAATCGATTTTTCACACGTTTTCGTGAGAAAAAATCAGAAAATCGCTAATTACTGCTAAACTAAGCGTCATACAAAAAAATGTTTGAAACAGAAGTTGTAGGTTTTTAAATTCTCTACAACTTTTATTATATAATTTTTTGCGCTAAAATTTATATTAAAGCCGTAATCTTAAAAAAAACAACGTTTTTACGTGAAAACAGCCTCACCCAGAATTTCAGCAAACATGACGCCTACCCTATCTTGTAGAGAATAAAAAATTGAGTAAAATAGGCGATTTTAAAAAAAATCGTAGGACCAGTTTTTGAGAAAATCGCAAAAAAGTGAAAAATTATACGAATAAACTACTACTTCCGGTTGACCGATTTTGATGAAAATGTTCGTGTCGCGTCCGGTAGTGGTATGTAACTTAAGTTTCAAGTTTCAAGTTCGTACAACGTTCGGTTTTTGAGATATTCTGGTCACACACATACACACACCAATCGCTGAAAACATGTTTGTGTGGGTTCAGGGGGTCTGAAAACGTATAGATCCGGTGAAAACTCGATTTCTTTAAAATCGACATGAAAACAATACTTTCCTTCCTATATATTCATATAGGCAAGAGAAAGTAAAAAATAGAACATTATTAACAACAACATTGGGTTTACGTAATAACCGAGGAAAGAAATAAGGTAAACAAACAAGAAGAAGAAGTAGAAGAAGAAGAAGAAAGATGTTGTGCAGATGGTATCACATTAATCAACTGGTACAAAATGAAGTGATAACAACTTAACTTATTAATAACTAACCATTATTAGAACAGATCATAACAACAGATTAGAAGACGAGATGAAATTAGACGGAAACGACAACCACTGAACGCAATGTTGTTATGAAACATGCACCCAATCCGCATTATTACCATTTACACAAGTTATTTACTCCATATAAAAGCGAAAGCCCTCACTGACTCAATACACAACTTTATCTCCTTAATCTTTAACAACTCACTCAAAATACTAGCAATAAAACTTAACATTTTAACCTTTAATATACGTAAACTCTGCCCATAACAGACAGGTGGAGTGTCAAATTATTTACACTCAATCTGTTAGTTGCAGGGATAAAATAAAAAGTTCTATTTCTTATCACATGGTCAGCCATTTTAAATGAGTGAATCATTTAAGAAGAGAAGAGGTAGAGGTGTATTGTGACACTAATTAGAGTTATCTTCTCTGAAAGTAATGAATTTCATTATACAGTTGGACCCTGTGGTGAATGAAATGAAGGTGTAATTTGCAGAGTGGAAAATATGTGCTTTTCAGAGGGCCCGGCATGCTGATAAGCGTACTTTTCCACTTAGTGAGTTGTGGCAATTGTAAACCACCTCACTCCTCGATTTACTTAGTAAAACCTCTACAGGTTCAAACCAGCTTTTTGGCTGATGACCTAAACAACATAAAAGCGAAAGGCCTCACTGACTCAATACACAACTTCATCTCCTCAATCTTTAACACATTCAATGCTGAGCAGTTATCAGGTATCTCTCAGTTTGGGCTGATTACTGGTGCAGTGTGTTCTCCACTTGCTTCATTTAGGGCCTACAACTAATCTTGTTGTTATTGTTTAGGTCATCAGCCTGGTTGGCTGGTTTGAACCTGAAGAGAGGTTTCACTAAGTAAAAACGAGGAGTCAGGTGGTTTAACATTGCCACAACTCACTGAGTTGAAAGGGTGTGCTTATCAGCATGCCAGACCCTCCGAAAAGCACTCACTTTCCACCCTGCAAATGACACCTTCACTTCATTCACCACACAATCCAACTGTATAATGAAATTCATTACTTTCAGAGGAGATAACTGAGATTAGTGTCACCTAACACACCTCTACCTCTTCTCTTATTAAATGATTCACTCATTTAATTAGCTGACCATGTGATGATAAAAAACAGAAATATTTTTTTTAGCCCTGGGGAACCAACAGATCGAGTGCAATTAATTTACACACTCCACCTGCCCGTTTTGGGCATAATTTACTACATATAAAAGCGAAAGCCCTCACTGACTCAATACACAACTTTATCTCCTTAATCTTTAACAACTCACTCAAAATACTGGCAAAAAACTTAACATTTTAACCTTTGTTGTTGTTTAGGTCATCAGCCTGTAGAGGCTGGTTTGAACCTCTAGAGGTTTTACTAAGTAAAACGAGGAGTGAGGTGGTTTACCATTGCCTTCCTCACTGAATGGAAAAGTATGCTCATCAGCATGCCGGGCCCTCTGAAAAGCACATATTTTCCAATCTGTAAATGACACCTTCACTTCATTCACCAAAGGGTCTGGCTGTACAATGAAATTCATTACTTTCAGAGGAGATAACTCTGATTAGTGTCACAGTACACCTCTACCTCTTCTGTTCTTAAATGATTCAGTCATTTAATTGGGTGACCATGTGATAAGAAACAGAACTATTTATTTTAGCCCTGCAACGAACAGATTGAGTGTAAATAATTTAACACTCCACCTGTCTGTTATGGGCAGATTTTAACCTTTAATATACGTACACTAAGGTTACCCATAACAGGCAGGTGTTTTGTAACATTATTTGCACTCGATCTGTTAGTTTCCAGGGCAACAAACAAATAGTTCTCTCTTATCATATGACCGAGGCATTTAACAATAAAACATGTGCAGGTGTAAAACAGTATATTATTTTTAAAAGCTGATGAGCATTGCCCCCCCCACCCACCCATTTCTTAGCTAGCAACGTTGCCAACACTTGTTCTTGCAGCTCTGTTATATGTTTGCTCTTTCAGTAACAATTTATAATCTATAAACATACAATCAGCTGATTATGTTATAAAGTATTCCATGTTAACGCGCTTTATAATCGATGCGTTCAGTACGAGATGAAAGACACCAAATGAACTACAGTATTCAAATGAACTAAAGTCCCCTAGCCGTGGGAGTGAGAGAGTGCATAACGCTCTCACTCGCACAAGCGATACGCGCCGTTCCAATAACATTGTCGTATAATTTTACTCATTGTTGTGAGCAAGCGTTTATGCATGCAGTAAACTAACAAGCAAGTTAACGACCGTAGTGTTTTCAGATTTGGATTATAACGGTAAATACATTTGAACGCATGCGTAGTTATGCCACATATCTCCCTCTCACTCGTTCGGCTACGGGACATTAATTCATCTGACATCTGTAATTTGACTCTTATACGTACGCGCGCGTAATGTTAGTGAAGCTGATAAGATTCTAAATAAGCTGTAATTACTAAAGTATCCTTTTTGGCCATCACTAGTAAGTAAATTGAATTACTACTGAACTCACACATTTGTAGTGATAGACTAGTTAGTCCGATGCGAGCTTATTATCAAGAGTGATACTAACTGTGAGTTTTACACGGTGGTAATTTCAAAATGTTAGACTATCGTATTGGTTTAGGGTTTTCAGATTTCATTATTTTCAGTAACGTTATGTTAAATTGCGACTGAATTTTAAACAATTCACTTTCTTTAAATAATAATTACATTACTCGTTAGTTATTTAGTGTTAGGGGTGATGAAGTGTTAGTGTATTAGTGTTGGTGGGGTGGTAGTTGATAGATGTGGGTGTGTTATGTAAGTAGGATAGATAGACTTATACTCTACTCCTCCCACCCACTGCATTATAGGCACAATCGTCAACTTAAAGCGCGTTACTTATACATATTTTTGTCGTAATTACATTTATAATAATTGTCCTCTTTGGATTTTCCGGACGTATCATTCGTTGTGTGCTATCTTGTATTGTGATTAATTAATATTTAGTAATATCATATTTAGTAGTGATGATTAAGATGGTCGTGGCAGGTCGATTGGTAGGCCTACTCGATTTCATTGAAGTGTTTTTTAAGTGGATCGTTGTCGAATCCTACTTAACGTACACCGTACAAGTAAAACGTGGTAATGGCCTTCCTCTCCGTGTAAACGCCACTAAATTTCTAATTTATTGGATGTCATGTATGTATTTAACAAATGATTGTTCAAGGAATGATGACGTGCGTGGATGGGTATTCACCGACGTCTCCATGAGTCATGGTAATTTCTCGAGCAGTTCTCGGAAGAGAAAAAGGATGCTTTTAGGGAAACCACCGGCCGGTTGTGCCCGTCTCAAACCTTATTACATTTTTCCTATTCTTTATGATAGTTACAAATCTGTAAATTTTTTTAAGGTTTACTTTCAATTTTATTCGACATTTTTGTGAGCGTTCTCTTCCTATTTTTCTATCATGTTTATTGCGAATTTCGCTCCAAAATTCGCAATAAACATTACCCTTTAATGAACTAACGAGAAGAAATATTATTAAATGGATTGGAGAATTGATTTTTACGTAAGAAGACCATGTTAAACAATGTCACTTATGTTTTCTATCGCACATAATTAATGTAAACCGAGGAAAGAACGGTGAAATATATCATTAAAAGAGTTTGTCAATTGTTTTTCTCTTAAAATTTCAGATCGAAATCATGTGTCTTACGTCAACATTTATATTTAAAATAATTAAGTTTGATTCAATATGGCCGACACCATTTTCAAATACATCCTAGAATAGTTTCTTTGATACAGTGACCAATGAATTAACTGTTTCCGGACTTTATCGACACCCAGTATATTTCGGTGCGTTAATCGGCATTTTGGAAATGATAAAGAAAACGGTTGACGGTAAAAAGCTGACCGGAATCTGTCGAGGAAGAATGCGCGGAAAAAGTGGGCCTTCAAATTTCATTCGAACAGACAGAATTCTTCGGGACCAAAACAGAAACGAAAGAACTAAGAACAAAATGCGGAAAAATCAACAGAGCGAAATTCTTCAAGTATCTGAGGGAGATAATCGAACCAAACGGAGCCGAAAAACTCTCACAAATCCTAAGATTACAAAAAAATGAAAAAAGCATTGGGAACAGTTCAGAATCTGTACAACAAGAAATCGATGTCAATCAAACTGAAAATCAGGCACTACAACACGGTTGTGAAACCAGCAGCATTGTATACAAGCGAGACTTTGGCTTTGGATAAAAGAAACGAAGTAGAAGACATCAAGAAAGAGGAAAGAAAGATAATCAGGAACATTTTAGGACCAAGACAGACCAAAGACGGATACAGGTTACAGAAGATAGAAACGACAGAAAAATTCTCTAACATCGAAATCGATATGAGAAAGAGAAAAGCGAAATTCTACGGACACATACAGAGATTACCGACACACAGATTAACAAGACAGATTCTCGATCAAATTACTAAAGTGGCAATCAACAACAAACTGGGTAACACAAACCAAAGGTGATCTACAAAAGGCGAATATTGAAACGGAGGAAATTTTTGACAGAGATAGCTTTAGAAGCAAAATCAACAAATGGGAAGTTACACTAGAGCCAAAGGAACCGAAGCCATACAGGCCAAAATGGGATGAGGAACGAAAAAAGCAACACAGCATAAGAATGAAACTGTATTGGCAAGATAAGAAAAACAAAATATGAAAAACAAAACGAAGCATTTGCTTAGCGTCTTCCATTTCAAGGGAGTATTCGCAAATAATAATAATAATAATAATAAATTTAGCCTTTGCAGACGATCTCGCAATAATGACAGATTCTAGTGAAATGGCAATAAAACATAGAAACTTTAAGGGAATGCGCAGAAAGAGTTGGCTTACAGATATCATTCGAAAAAACAGTGTTTACTACTGAAAATTTAGAAATTTCAAAATTACAAACCAAACATGGAGAAATTAACAGGGTACCATACTTTAAATATCTAGGAGAAGTTATTTTTGAAAAATATTCACAACAGGAGAGAATACAAAAAGCTCGTAGAGGGCTAGGATTGGTGCAAAACCTTTATAATAAAAAATGTGTATCTTTAAATGCCAAAATTAAACATTACAATACAGTAATCAAACCTACAATTATATATGCCAGTGAGACCTTGACACTTAACAGGAAAGCAGACATGGAAAGCTTAAAGAGGGAAGAAAGAAGAATAATTAGGAAAATTCTTTGACCTTGATGGACCGAAAACGGGTACAGATTATAGAGAACGTCTAAAATTGAAGAATATTCCAACATAGAGACAGACATGAGGAAAAGACGCCTTCAATTTTATGGCCACATTATGAGGCTTCCTGACAACAGACTCACAAAGAGAACAGTAAAATATGTATCATAACTTGTTAATGGGGGGGGGGGAATGGATACAAAGTGTTAAAAAAAATTTAGAATTGGCCAAAATCACCAAAGAAGAAATTCTCATAAGAGACAATTTTAGAATAAAAGTTAAAAAAAATGAGAGCCTAAACCAGCAGAGACAAAAGCTCCAAGAACCGGAACAAAATGGAGTGAACAAAGAAAAGCTGAATTCTCACAAAGAATGAAAAACTGGTGGGCAGATAAAAAGGCCAAGAAATCCCAAAAAAACAAACCAGATTTACTTAGCGTCTTCCACTTCGGGAGCTTTACGACTAATAATAATAATAGAAGAAGAAGGAGGAGGAGGAGGAGGAGGAGGAGGAGAAGGAGAAGAAGGAGGTGAATAATAATAATAATAATAATAATCCATTTAAATATAGGCTATTTGCTTTACAAGAAAGAGTGAAATAAAATCTGTAGCTGTACGTCGTTATTGAGTTAATAACTAGGAGATTGGAGAGTGGTTTTATATGTCGTAAAGTACGGCGGTGGTGTTCGGATACATACATATATATATATATAAAATATACATTGTACGGTATTTGATGTTTGCTATAGAATTACCATGGCGTGTGCTCGCCTGTAACAGATAACAGGTGTGTGTGTGTGTGTGTGTGTGTGTGTGTGTACTAAAGAATCGTGACCTAATCGAACAACTAAACTTGGACAAGTCAACTTTCTTTCTTTTATTTCTTCCTTTTTAATTTAGTTTATATCCTGCAGCTATCTTGTCTGTCTATATAATACAAGTATAACAGCTAATACATACGTACTCTTATTTTGTATTCTGTTATACTTTTATTTATTTATTTATTTATTCTTGTATTAAGCCATTGCGCGTGCGCTCCGCAGGGCAAATGTAAGAGTCGGTATTTGTAAAATATTCTTTCTTCTTGGAAGTTTTTAGTAGCGGACAATTGTCAAGGTTTAGTATTGTTTCCCGGGTTTCATTAGGGTTTTTTTATATATAAAACTAACAGAACTCGTGAAAAAAGGGGTGAGATAGGCTATGTACCAGAGGGGTGGTGGAACAGACCAAGGTGGGGATTTAAATACGAAAAAATTTAAAAAAAAAGTAAGAAAAAATCTTAATCGGACATACCCGTTTTCAGACCCTTTGAACCCACCAAAACATGTTTTCAGTTGAGAACCCGACAACAAAAACGTTTTCATCAAAATCGGTCGTAGTAGTAGTTTATTCGTGTAATTTTTCACTTTTTTGCGATTTTCTCAAAAGTTTACTAATGGTTTTTCAAAAGTTTCTCAAGATTTACTAATGTTTCCCGGTTTTAATTAGGTTTTTTTTTATAAAACTAAGAGAACTGGGGGGGGGGGGAGATAGGCTATGTACCAGAGGGGTGGTGGAACAGACCAAGGTGGAGATTTAGGTACGAAAAAAATTTAAATAAAAGGTAAGAAAAAAAATCTTCATCGGACATACACGTTTTTCAGACCCCTGAACCCATCAAAACATGTTTTCAGTTGAGAACCCGACACAAACGTTTTCATCAAAATCGGTCGTGGTAGTACTAGTTTATTCGTGTAATTTTTAACTTTTTTGCGATTTTCTCAAAAACGGCTCCCACCATTTTTATTAAAAATCGCTTCATTTACAACATTTTTTATGCTCTTCACGATAGGGTAGGGCGCCATGTCTGCTGAAATTCTTGGGGAATCTGTTCTCTCGTAGAAAAAATTGGTTTATGTATAACGCTTAGTTTAGCGGTAATTACTGATATTCTGTTGTTTTTTTACGAAAATCTGTAAAAAGATGATTTTTTTTAAAGATTTTAGACTTAATAGTCTATGTTTGTGTTTTACGACAGAAGTGTCTGTAATCAAACTTATAAATTTGAAAAAAAATGTAAAACGAAAAAAAATTTAAAGAAAGTAAATTAAAAAGTTGATCAACAACTTTTATTTAGAGCATTTTTCTCTAGAGAGCCTAGTTTAGCGTGAAAGAATGATTTTCCGTGTTTTTAAGCCAAACTGAAGTTGATTTTCATTTTGCATCATTCACTCATGATTAAAATTAGGTTGTTTTTTGAGTTTGGTCTTTTGTTTATTTTTAATGTTTTATTACTATTTCTACGAGTATATATATAAAATTTGATTTGTGTGTGTGTGTGTGTGCGTGTGTATGTATGTTCCTCTTTATCTCCTAAATTACTAAACCAAAATTCATCCAAGTTTTTTTATGTTGTAACTATGATGCCGGTGCAGGTTATAGGCTATTGAAACCCTTAAGAAGTTACCCCGTAAAGGGTTGAAAATAATGTTTATGTCGTACATTAAGGCTATTATGAGCATCTGCTGTTATTAAACCAGCTGATGTGATTCAAATAAAGTGATAAGATTTAGCAAATAGCGAGGTGGTGCTAAGGATCAGCTGGTGACAACATCACATTACAATTTTATTCTATTTTATTATCTAGATACGATTTTATATTGTTGAGTATTTTATAAAAGTAAAGTTCCGTGTTTCTTTAATTTTTTTAAATTTTATTTTGACTTTATTTTATTCAACGTACATTTAAGTGTTTTTGGTGTGTGTGTGTGTGTGTGTGTGTGTGTGTGTGTGTGTGTGTGTGTGTGTGTGTATATATATTGAAGTATACAGTCGATCTAGCAGCTACACAATTTCTGCTACATATTTTTTTTTAGCTTTTTTATTTGTTATCGGGAACTGTACATTGTTGACAACTACCCAATTTGATCGCTTCTTTTTGCTGTATTTTTTTGACGTAGATTAGACAAGAGTTTGAACAGGGACCCCCAGTAGAGTTTGTTCATGGGTGGCTGTCAACTGGTCACCATACAAAGTCGCTTGCCCAACCGGTGTTACTTAACAAATAACAGCGACTTTCTACCAGCTGACTAACTGGGCTGGCCCGAAGGCCTAATTAATATTTAAAAAAAAAGAAAAAAGTGATTACACCATTTTTCGAGTGCAAACCCGTGGCAAGGCATGCTAGTTAAGTAATATTGGTCATTATTTGTATCGGCAAGAGAAAATCGTGTGAGCATTTCAAACCAGATTTTTAATATTTAATTTTTGACTTTCTCAAAGAAAGCACACACACACAC
Organism: Catonia carolina; assembly: GCA_035578175.1. NCBI lineage: Eukaryota > Metazoa > Arthropoda > Insecta > Hemiptera > Achilidae > Catonia > Catonia carolina. The sequence continues at coordinate 1,337,982 of JAQMRL010000031.1, forward strand.
ACGCGCACACACACACACACACACACACACACACACACACACACACACACACACACACACACACACAGAGTATGATGAAGCAGCGTGAAAGTAAACATATCGAACGCAAAACTACATCACTATTAATTATTACAAACATATTACCCCTCGACGAAAACGAAAGCAACCGCCTTCATTACATAAAAAAAAAAAATAAAACAAAATTAGAAGAAACATACATGTAAAAACGTCGGATACGTATATTGTATATCGATACAACCGAATACTTTTGTCTATAATTATTATTAGGTAGTACAGAGAATCGATCAATCGAATGATGTCGATCGACCTCAACAGCCAGCCCAGCCTTTCCTTTCACAAAGTACACTCCAATTATAATATTATTATAGGCTACATACAGCTGGCGTTAACTGTATATCTAGTCTAAGAGTAAAGGTTGTATTTGAGAATCAAGGAAGCATTGGCTCCTGCCTCCGGCAATTCGCTCTACATTACCAACACTACAGTTACACTATTACTGTATTATTATTATTATTACCCGAGTTGAGAACACGCGTTTATACGCATTATTTTTTTTAATTCCTAATATGTGTCAGTTGCAATCTGCTCAATTGAGAACAATAAGCAACCCCTATGACCCAATCAGATGAGGATGATGTGTATCACGTGTAAATGAGACTGTGTAGTCTTATACAAACTGAGAGAGTATGGTTAATCGAACCTCAACCATCAAAGTACACCGGTAACTACTGTCTAGTATTCAAATCCGTATGAAAGTAACTAACTTTACTAGGATTTCAACCAAGAACCTTTGCCTCTGAAAATCAGCTGTTTAACAGCTGATTTTGGCGACGACTTTACCTCTAGACTATATTTTTTTTTTTTTTTTTTTTTTTTTGGTTTAACGTCCGACTGTTTTGCAAATTGCTGCTAATGCAGACGGTGAAGGATGAAATGAACTTTTTGTAACGTATGAAAAAATGCCATGCCCGAGTGGGATTCGAACCGAAGACCACGTGATGAAAGGCGAGCACGTTACCAACTATGCCAACGCGGCCGGCACCTCTAGACTAGACCAACCCATTGGTGGGTTACGCATTATTTAAACCGTAACACTGACGCAAGCACTCATAAACACAAACCACAAAATAAATACAGTTAACCTCGACTATCCGGCCTTCGTTGATTCGGAGCAAATTTGTTAAATTTTTTCTATTTAATAATATTCACATAGATAATAATTTTTAACTATGATAGGCCTTCGGGCCAGCATAGTCAGTCAGCTGGTAGAAAGTCGCTATTATTGGTTAAGTAACACCGGTTGGGCAAGCGACTCTGTATGGTGACCAGTTGACCGCCATCAATGAACGAACTCTACTGGGGGTCACTGTTCAAACTCATGTCAAATCCACGTCAAAAAAATACAGCAAAAGGCAGCGATCAAATTGGGTAGTTGTCAAGAATCTACAGTTCCCGATAACAAATTAAAGCTAAAAAAAATTTAAAAAAAACAATGATAGGAGGCTATATTTTTAACAGCACTATGACGCGCGCGCGCACACACACACACACACACACAGACCAATCGCTAAAACCATGTTTGTTTTGGTTCAGGGGGTCTGAAACGTGTAGATCCAGTGAAAACTCGATTTCGAAAAACCGACATGAAAACAATACTTTCCTACCTATATATTCATATAGGCAAGAGAAAGTAAAAAAAAAGTTTAATGGGTCTCTACCTGCATATTTTGCTCATTAAAATCGACAAAAAATGGTTTTACAACATGGTAATTTTTGTAACATGAACAATATTTTTTTCTAAAACCAGGTCACGAGAATGTATAGTTTGAATTTACAGTGTTTTGAATCCGGTAAAGGTGCAGATAGTACAACGAACGTTTTTGAGCATTAAAAACTCTAAAAAACTATTATTTGTCCATGTTACTTCGTTTCGTACCAGTTAATAATTTTACCGACAAGTTACTGCCCATCAAAAAATTTGTTCTATGTTTCATTGGCAAAACAAAGTCGTGTGAGTGTTTCACACCAACAAGGTCGTCCGTGTCCATCTCCTACACAGAACTGTACACTGAACACTGAACTGTAATACGAGTAATAAAGTTTCATTAATTTTTTCCTTACTTTATTTAAAACCCACCGGGTCGGTCTAGAGGTAAAGTCGTCGCCAAAATCAGCTGTTTTAACAGCTGATTTTCGGAGACGTAGGTTCCTGGTTCAAATCCTAGTAAGGGTAGTTACTTTTATACGGCTTTGAATGCTAGACAGTGGTTACCGGAGTACTTTGATGGTTGGGGTTCAATTAACCACACTCTCACAGGAATGGTCGGCCTGGGTCTGTAGAAGACTAAACAATCTTATTTACACGTCATACACATCATTTTCATCTAATTGGGTCATGGGGTGTTGCTTATTGTTCTCAATTGAACAGATTGCATCGTACACATATTAGGAATAAAAAAAATAAAAATAAAAAACTTTATTTAAGAGTAAATCGAACGAACGAACGACCAACTCTCTTTTTTTCTTAGTCACTTCCCTTTCCGGTCGACATCTTACTGAATCTATCTTCTGACATCATCAATCGACTATAGACCAATTACGCTGGCCACCTCGACTGATCCACATTTCTCTATTCCAATATATCGATAAGTACACAACAACATATGCCTGGCCTGTTATGTGCACCTACTAACAACTACTTTCACATGCCACATATTACACGCTATTCCTACAAGATAACCTCTTCGACACATGTGCCACATACATTTTATACGCCGACAGACCCGAATTTACACACTCTATTAGTTACACTAAATCAGTAGACAGGTTGTTTACACATTATTAACGGACAACGGACGTTACCTAACAACACCCGGTCGTCGGGTATCATACGCTAACATTATTACGGTACATTTTATAACATAATGTATGTTACCCATAACAGGCACTCTCACTCTCTCTCTCTCTCTCTCTCTCTCTCATCACACGGTCACCTAATTACATGACTGAACCATTTAACAACACAACAGGTAAGTCTATACAGTTCAGCCGCCCTAAGTTTGCTCCTCCTTCTGTCAACAAACAAAAGCCACCTCCTACTACAGGGTGCACGCTACACTCCACCACTTTACGGATCTCGTATTCCTATTAAGGTAACTATGTTTTAAATTATAAGTACTTAAAGTACTGAAAACATCAGTCATGAAATTATGTAGGCCTAACAATTTCATTTATAAAAAATACTTTTAAAAGTATTTTGTTGTTACTTTTTAATCAGCGTGTACACATTTTGATATAATGCGCATGCTCAGTGACGTCATTATTTGTTTACATTAGGAGCAAACTAAGAGAGGCTGGACTTTAGGTGTACTGTGACACTAGTCAAAGTTATATCTCCCCTTCCATTATACGAGGTGTGGCTATTAAATAACGAGACTGACGTTGTAAAAAAATTTTATTTTTATTTGATACATAATCAGTTTTACGATACAATTGCTGTCCCTACTTTGATGTATGGCAGTGAGTCCTGGATACATACGAAAAAGGTAGACAGCAAAATCCAGGCTGCAGAAATGACATTCTTACGAAGTGTATATGGATGCAGCCGAAGAGATAGGCTACGAAATGAAGAAATTAGAAAAACACTGAATGCTTTACCGTTGCTAGACAGAATCAAGCAGAACAGGAACAGATGGTGCAGCCATTTGAATCGCATGCCAGGCGAGAGAATACCAAAAGCCGCCAGAAACTACAAACCTACAGGAAGAAGAGATATAGGACGACCGAGGAACAGATGGGTACCGGAACAGGTTCAAGAAACCTAATCCTTGGAAGTGAAGAAGAAGAAGAAGACATAATCAGTTATTGTCACCTTCAATATACGTACACTCCTTCTCTATCCCTACAACGTTCCATGCGAATTTTCCATCGTTGGAAACAGTGCTGGAAGTCATCTTCTGTCAGCTCCTTCAGGACACGTGCCGCTTTCTCTTTCACACCTTCCACAAACTCAAATCTCGTACCTTTTAATGCAGATTTCACCTTTTATACATACAAATGCTAGTAAAGGTAGTTACTTTTATACGGATTTGAATACTAGACAGTGGTTGTGGGTGTACTTTGATGGTTGGGGTTCAATTAACCATACTCTGTGAGTGTGTCTGTAGAAGACTACACAGTCTCATTTACACGTCATACACATCATCCTCATCTCATTGGGTCATCTCATTGCTTATTGTTCTCAATTCAACAGATTGCAACGTACACAAATTAGGAATAAATAAATAAAACAAACTTAATGTATAAAAACGTAAGAAAATTTTCTCACAGTACAATACTTTCTCTTCCGATTTCATTAGAGAGTTAGTTAGTTGTTAATGGAGGGAGAAAGTACAGGCGATACGACTGTATATAATCAATTAGCAGATGCATGGAAAGGCGTACCGATGAAAACGAAATATGATTCCGAAATGAATAAAAATAATAATTTGCGGTTTTATTCAGTGCTTATTAAATTAACCGAATGTGAACACACACCAATCTAGAAGACACAGTGTACAGTCCAGCCTCTCTTAGTTTGCTCCTAATGTAAACTAATAATGACGTCACTGAGCATGCGCAGTATATCAAAATGTGTACACGCTGATTAAAAAGTAACAACAAAATACTTTCTAAAGTATTTAAATACAAAATACTTTTAAAAGTATTTTATAAATGAAATTTTTAGGCGTACATCATATCATGACTGATGTTTTTAGTACTTTAAGTGCTTATAATGTAAAAAAACCTGGTGTGAAACACTCACACAACTTTCTCTTGCCAATGCAAATAATTAACAATAAACCTAACATTAGTAATAAAACATTAGAAATAAACAAAAAACTAACCTCAAAAAACATTAGTGAACTACGAAAAATTAAAATCGACCTCAGTTTGGATTAAAAATACGGAAAATCGCTCATTCACGCTAAACTAGGCACTGTACAAAACAATGCTTTAAATAAAAGTTGTAGATCTCTTAATTTCCTATAAATTTTATATTATACACTTTTGTCGTAAAATGCATTCTAAAGCCGAAATCTTAAAAAAATAGATTTTTCACAGGTTTTCGTGAGAAAAAAACAGAAAATTGCTAATTACCGTTAAACTAAGCGTTATACAAAAAAGTGTTTGAAATAAAAGTTGTAGAATTTTAAATTCTCTACAACTTTTATTAGTATATAACGTTTTGCCCTAAAATGGATATTAAAGCCGCAATCTTAAAAAGAAAATGTTTTTACATGGAAACAGCCTTACCCAGGAATTTCAGCAAACATGGCGCCTACCCTATCTTGTGAAGAATAAAAAGTTTAATAAATGAGGCGATTTTTAAAAAAATCGTAGGACCAGTTTTTGAGAAAATCGCAAAAAAGTGAAAAATTACACGAATAAACTACTACTTCCGGTTGACCGATTTTGATGAAAATGTTCGTGTCTAGTCCGGTAGTGGTATGTAATTTAAGTTTCAAGTTTCAAGTTCGTACTATGTTCGGTTCTTGAGATATTTTGTACACACACACACACACACACACACACACAGACTAATCGCTTAAAACATGTTTTTTTGGGTTCAGGGGGTCTGAAAACGTGTAGATCCGGTGAAAACTCGATTTCTTTAAAATGGACATGAAGACAATACTTTCCTTCCTATATATTCATATAGGCAAGAGAAAGTAAAAATAGTTAACTTAATAGGAGGAATAGGATAGTTGTAAAGTGGTGGAGTGTAGCGTGCACCCTGTAGTAGGTGGCTTTTGTTTGTTGCCAGAATGAGGAGGAGGAGCAAACTAAGAACGGCTCAACTGTAGAGTGTAGAGTGTAGAGGCGAGAGGCGAGGAGTAATAAAGCGTGGCTGGAGGACGCAATCTGCGATCTGCAATCCTATTCACCTACTACAACAAACCGCAACAATACAATCATTTATATTTTACGCGTACAAATTTATTACGCATTTATCGAATGTAATTCGGTTTACAAAAAATTCATTAATCATTTCCTGGCCTCCGGGTGGGCCAGCCCAGTCAGTCAGCTAGTAGAAAGTCGCTATTATTTGTTAAGTAACACCGATTGGGCAAGCGACTTTGTATGGTGACCAGTTGACAGCCACCCATGAACAAACTCTACTGGGGGTCCCTGTTCAAACTTATGTCTAATCCACGTCACAAAAAAAATACAGCAAAAAGCAGCGATCAAATTGGGTAGTTGTCAACAATGTACAGTTCCCCCGATATCAAATAAAAGCTAAAAAAAAAAAAATCACTCGCCCCTACTGGGTGCCAAAAAACAACAGCCTAACTTACACGCATGAATATTGCTAAGTTTTTTATCAACTAAATTTATTTTCAATCGGATCAAAGAAATCAACAATCAGCCCATTTTCACTTTCTCTTGCCTGTTGTTGTTGTTTAGGTGATCAGCCTGTAGGCTGGTTTGAACCTGTAGAGGATTTACTAAGTAACAACGAGGAATGAGGTGGTTTACCATTGCCACAACTCACTGAATGGAAAAGTACGCTTATCACCATGCCGGGCTTTTTGAAAAGCATATATTTTCCACTCTGCAAATGACACCTTCACTTCATTCACCACCACAGGGTCCAACTGTATAATGAAATTTATTACTTTCAGAGGAGATAACTGTGATTAGTGTCACCTAACACACCTCTACTTATTCTCTTCTTAAATGATTTACTCGTTTAATTGGCTGACCATGTGATAAGAAACACAACTATTTATTTCAACCCTGTAACGAACAGATTGAGTGTAAATAATTTAACACTCCACCAGTCTGTCATGGGCAGACAGCCTATCTCCTCTTGCCTATATGAAATACATGAAATATACTTGTACATGAAGAAGGGAGAAAAGAATTGTTTTCACCGGACATACACGTTTTCAGTCCCCTTTGAACCCAACAAAACATGTTTTTTTTGGCAAGAGAAAATTGTGTGAGTGTTTCTTGAAACCACATTTTTAATTTCATTTTCACAGAAAAATGAAATAAACTTAGGTGAAAAAACTTTACCATCAGATTTTAATACATTGACGCATTATTATGACCCCGTGAATTTTCCGTATTAATAAAAACAGTTGGAGAGAGGGAGAGAGAGAGAGAGAGTAAAGCGATCAATTGTGTAATAATAGATAAAGATGACTTATTAAAGATCAGGCACGGGCCGATCGCCGATCGCAAATCATTTAATCGACTCCGGATGACCAATCATCGATTCGATATGGTGACAAATCGATTGCAGTATCTCTTTATCGATACTACGGATAATTACCGTTTCGTATCTAAACGACAACTGGCCTGCTTCTCGCTTCTTGCTTCACTATCATCAGCCACTGCTACCAAAATATTATTATCAACATTTAGATCACTCTCTCGAGTAGTGAGTGAGTTGCAGTCGCCTGAAAATACAACCAATCGTACAATTCGTTCCGGCTTAATCACCCGACTGCTGAAAACGTTTATAAAAAGTAGCCAACTTAACATTCGTCAATTCAAATATCAATTTTACAGTTCTACCAACAATATCAATATTTCGTTGTTTAGGTGATCAGCCGAAAGAATGGTTTGAACATCAAAAAGTTTTACTTAAGAGGGTTTCACATTGCAAATGGGTCCTTCACTTCATTCACCGGATCTTTTCCGTTTTCTCACAAGAAATGTACTGCATTTAGCAAGTGTTATGCGGGTCGCGTAACCCATTATTGACATATGTAATTTGAACGTATGTATATTTTGCAATACATAATATTCATTTAACTATTACACTATTTATGACTCATTCCATTACGCATAGAGCCATTAATAAGCCATTAATAGTTAATTGTTATGTTATCACTGTTATTATTATTTTATTTTATTTAAGTTTGTCAACATGAGTCATCTCCTTCTATATGAATATAGGCTATAGGAAGGAAAGTATTGTTTTTATGTCGATTTTAAGAAATCGAGTTTTCACCGGATCTACACGTAAACAGAACCCCTGAACCCACACAAACATGTTTTTAGCGATAAGTCTGTGTGTGTGTATACAAAATATCTCAAGAACGGAACATCGTGCGAACTTGAAACTTAAGTTACATACTACTACCGGACCCGACACGAACATTTTCATCAAAATCGGTCAATCGGAAGTACTACCACATCCACACTACCTGTGTATAATGAGATAGAAGGAGATAACAGTGACTAGTGTCACAGTACACCTCTACACCTCTACCTCTTCTTCTCTTCTTAAATACCTTCACTCATATATTATGTGGTTCCGAGCTGCGTGTAGTGGGGGGGGGGTGAAGGGGGTACGGGTGAGGTGTAACGAATGAGTGATGCATGCTGGGAATACGATTGTTCTATTACTCTGATACAAAACATTCGTTTTCAAACTTTCCCTATATAACATATTTGTTTGTATTCATTACATTCATTTATTTACATATTTCGATATGAATTGGTAATATAAATATTATGAATCCGACCAAGTTAATAACCCGGTAGGTATTTATTAAATTGATGCGCCGGATGATAAGAATATGTTTTTAGTCTAGTTAGTAGACGCTACCACTACAAATGCATCTGTTTGTTTGTTTGTATGAGGTGGTAATCTCAGAAAACTACTGAACTGATTTTAAAAAATCTTTCATTGTTGCATAGCCTAGAACTTCCTGATCAATACAGGCTGTTTTTTCACTTTAAGTAACTTTAATTAAGTGATTAAGCAACTTAAAGTGTGATGATGTCGCACGTTTTAGTTTATCAGGTAGATAGCACTTTTATTTTTTCTAAGTCCATTGGTTAGTGTATTTTTTGGGCTAGAAGCACGATTCAACTTTTATATAATTCATAGAAAAACGCGAACAATAATAGACCTATTCTATTCCAAAAACAGAATATAGTAATGTGTGCCCACGAGTGCGTTCGTGAGTGAGAGGAGAGAGAGAAAGAAATTTTTTTTTGGTTTTACGTCCGACTGTTTAGCATTTCTGAATATGCAGACGGTGAGAAGGATGACAGATGAAAATGAGTGATGAAAAATGTCAGACTAGGCCGGGAACCCGGGACCCCCGCGTAGAAGCCAGTTGCGCTAATCAATACGCCAACGGGCTGACCAACAGAAAGGTGTGTGTGTGTGTGTGTGCGCGAAAGTGAGAGAGAGATAATGAGAAGAGAAGAGAGAGAAAAAGAAGGATAAGGAGGAGGGAGAGAGAGAGAGAGAGAGAAGATCATGAGAAGAGAAGAGAGAGAGAGTGAGAGGAGAAAAGAGAAAAAGAAGGATAAGGAAGAGAGAGAGAGGGGGAGAGAGAAGGATAAGGAGAATAGAGAGAGGGGGAGAAAGAGAGAAGGAAAAGACAGAGAGAGAGAGACCGTGAAAAGTAATTTAAAATTAGTGAACAGAAAAAAAAAACAGAAATATAAAATGAATTTGTCGGCGGGCGGTTGGTAGCTAATAATTTTACTGTTAATAAAATTGGATAAACTAGGCTTACGCAAATGATTGCGGTTAAGTAGCAAGCGTACGAGAAACATAAATAATTGTCATTTCAGGCCACACACACACACACACACACACACACACACACAATAATTCACTTAGAGAAGAAAAACCACAGCCTAAATGATTGTAATAATAATAATATTTATCACCTTGGCCATTTTAACACCATTTCATTTAAATGGCACCCGACTTCCACAACAACTGTTCAAGTACAATATTGAGCAGTAAGGACAAGTGCCTAAAAATGTCACCCAGACGGATATCGCACGACTACTGTTCATGTACTTTAAACAACAACTGCTTTCTGATATTAACAATTCAAATCGTTACTTTATTTATTTCCTTATTTTTTACAATATTTAGATACCAGGACAAAATCTTTCCAAAAGCTATTGAAACAACAATATTCACAATGCACGAGGTGTAAAAAAAATTGACCTACCCACCTATTGCTAAAAACCCATGTCCTAGGACAAGTGTTTTCTTCTTTTATTTTTAAAAAATCTGCTGTAAAACAATCACACAACTTTCGCTTGCCAATACAAATAATGAACAATATAATCTACAGTTGAGCCGTTGTTAGTTAGCTCCTCCTTCTGTCAACAAACAAAAGCCACCTACTACAGGGTGCACGCTACACTCCACCACTTTACAACTATCCTATTCCTATTAAGTTAACTATCTTTTAAATTATAAGTACTTGAAGTACTAAAAACATCAGTCATGATATTATGATGTACGGCTAACAATTTCATTTATAAAAATACTTTTAAAAGTATTTCGTATTTAAATACTTTTGAAAGTATTTTGTTGTTACTTATTAATCAGCGTGTACACATTTTCATATAATGCGCATGCTCAGTGACGTCATTATTCGTTTACATAAGGAGCAAACTAAGAGACGCTGGACTATAACATTAAATAACGTAAAAATGGCCGCCTCCGTGACTTACTGGATGGCGCGCTAGCCTACTTACTCTAAGCGGAGGTCTCGGGTTCGATTCCCGGCTACGGCTTGGAAATTATTACGCGCCAAAACCCAACATTACGGTTTCTTAAACCACCGTGGTCGCTTATCATGAAGCTGTTGATGCGATTTTAAATAAACCAAAATAATAAAAAATATAAGTTAATTTTAATTACGAGTGAATGATGCAAAATGAAAACCAACCTCAGTTGGGCTTAAAAATACGGAAAATCACTCTTTCACGATAAACTAGGGTTTATTGAGAAAAATCGCGAAAAAATGAAAATTACACGAATAGGACTGTCCGGTTGACCGACTTTGATGAAAATGTTCGTGTTGGGTCTTCTACGTAACTAAAGTTCCAAATTTCAACCTCGTGCAATATTCCGTTCTTGAGATATGTTTTTCATACACACAAACCAACCGCTAATAACAAATTTTTTGGGTTCAGGGGGTCTGAAAACGTGTAGATCCGGTGAAAACTCGATTTCTTAAAATCGACACGAAAACAATACTTTCCTTCCTATATTTATATTCATATAGGGCAAAAGAAAGTAAACAATTACAATAACTGCACCTACGAATTTAAAACTCAAACCAAAAATTTATCGAAAAATTTTGTCTACATAAATAATTATAAAAACCACGATCCACCGAGGGTATTTACATTAAAAACTGGTACGCACAAAATATATTTAAAAAACCGTACATTTTTCACTACAATACATTACACGCATATAAACTATAAAAGAAAGTTTCGTAATAACATAGAAAATGAAGAAAGAGTCACGAGATTTAGATGGCACACTGTATTTGAATTCAAGTGGAATCATTTATTTATTAGCATTTGGAACATGTGTTTAATGGAAGACCTAGATGCCGTTTAGTAGGCGATTACAAATCGGTACAGAGCAAGCAAAATCAACGCCAAGGTGATCTATGACCTCCGATCACCACCCACGTTCTTCCCAGTGTTTAGTTTATGTCAAGTCACACGCTGTTCAAACAAACAAACCGTCTCACATCTCAACATTACACTACATTACGTTGTTTAGGTGACCAGCCGAAAAAGGCTGGTTTCAACCTCTTTTTTTTTATTCCTAATCTGTGTACGTTGCAATCTGTTCAATTGAGAACAATAAGCAACCCCATCACCCAATGAGATGAGGATGATGTGTATGAGGGAGGTGTAAATGAGACTGTGTAGTCTTCTACAGACACACTCACAGAGTATGGTTAATTGAAACCCAACCATCAAAGTATACCGGTAACCACTGTCTAGTATTCAAATCCGTATACAAGTAACTACCTTTACTAGGATTTGAACCAGGAACCTTTGTCTCCGAAAATCAGCTGTTAAACGGCTGATTTTGGCGACGACTTTACCTCTAGACCAGTGTTTCCCAAACTTTTTTTTCTCGCGGCACACTACAAAAAAAAAACGGCCAATAGCCGCGGCACACCTGCCATTACTTTATGCCATTACTTCATATAAACGTACTTATATCATAAATAATATAATTTTCTTGGATAAGTCAAAGGAAAACATTACATTTAAAAGAAACTTAATTTATTTTAACTTATTGAGCAAAATACAGTAGTATAATACAACCAGTAGAAGTAGGAAAATGCATATTAAACAAAATACTTGTTGTTTTCCATTATTCACATTCTTGGTTAATGTGACACATGGGCTTGTGTGTTTTTTTAGTATTAGTGCAAGTAGCCACGGCGCCACGACTCAGCTGTGCGCACGGCTCATGTGTACAGTCAGGTCTATTAACAAAATCCATCTCAAGTCAGCCCAATTTCTTAGTCATCGGCTAGGTATTATTTTGTTGGACCGTTTAAATTTTATTTTATTTTTTTTCCTTGAGTTCCGCGGCACACTTGGCTGGCCTCGCGGCACACAGTTTGGGAACCAAGGCTCTAGACCAACCCGGTGGGTTCGCAAAGGATTTACAATGTATTTTACACGTGCACCTGTTCTGTTGTTAAATGCTTTAGTCATATAATTGGGTGACCATGCGATAAGAAAGACAACTAACAGATCGAGTGCAAATAATTAATTACATACTCCACTTGTCTGTTATGGGCAATAAATTTCATTATAAAATAATAATAATAATAATAATAATAATAGGAGAAGTTATTTCGGAGAAATTTTCACAGCATGAGAGAATAAAGAAAGCTCGTAAAGGCCTAGGGCTGGTGCAATTTATTTATAATAAAAAATCTGGTGTGAAACACTCACACAACTTTCTCTTGCCAATGCAAATAATTAACAATAAACCTAACATTAGTATTAAAACATTAGAAATGAACAAAAACTAACCTCAAAAACATAACCTTATTTTAATCATGAGTGAATGACGCAAAATGACAATCGAACTCAGTTTGGCTTAAAAATACGGAAAATCACGCTTTCACGCTAAACTAGGCTCTGTAGAGAAAAATGCCCTAAACAAAAGTTGTAGATCTTTTAATTTTATATAAATTTAATTATATACACTTTTGTCGTAAAATGCATACTAAGACCGAAATGTTAAAAAAATCGATTTTCTCACGTTTTCGTGAGAAAAAAAACAGAAAATCGCAAATTACCGCTAAACTAAGCGTTATACAAAAAAATGTTTGAAACAGAAGTTGTAGGTTTTTAAATTCTCTACAACTTTTATTATATAAGTTTTTGCGCTAAAATTTATATTAAAGCCGTAATCTTAAAAAAAACAACGTTTTTACGTGAAAACAGCCTTACCGAGAATTTCAGCAAACATGGCGCCTACCCTATCTTGTAGAGAATAAAAAATTGAGTAAAATAGGCGATTTTAAAAAAAATCGTAGGACCAGTTTTTGAGAAAATCGGAAAAAACTAAAAAATTATACGAATAAACTACTACTTCCGGTTGACCGATTTTGATGAAAATGTTCGTGTCGCGTCCGGTAGTGGTATGTAACTTAAGTTTCAAGTTTCAAGTTCGTACGATGTTCCGTTCTTGAGATATTCTGTTCACACACACACACACAGACACACAGACACACACACAGACCAATCGCTAAAAACATGTTTTTTGGGTTCAGGGGGTCTGAAAACGTATAGATCCGGTGAAAACTCGATTTCGAAAAATCGACATGAAAACAATACTTTCCTTCCTATATATTCATATAGGCAAGAGAAAGTAAAAATGCTTGTCTCTTCACACAAAAATTAGACACTACAACACAGTGATCAAGCCATCAATGCTTTTTGCCAGTGAGACCCTGAACCTCAACAGGAAAGCCGATTTAGAAAATTTGAAAAAGGAGGAAAGGAAAATAATAAGGAAAATTCTCGGTCCAAGATTAACTGAAAACGGTTATAGATTGCAAAAAAATAACACAGTTGAGCAACATTCAAATATTGTAACAGACATGAGGAAAAGACGTCTTAAATTTTTTGGTCATATCATGAGGCTTCCTGATCATATAGTTACAAAAAAGATGGTAAAATATGTAGCTTCGCTTGTCAATGGAGGGGAATGGATTCGACACGTTAAGAAAGATCTAGTTCTGGCAAACAATACTGATAATGAAGTTACCAATCGAAATAGTTTTAGAACAAAAATTAATGAATGGGAGATTATTCCAGAGGTTAAAATTCCAAGAGTTGGAACAAGATGGAGTGAGGAAAGAAAAGCTAATTTTTCTCAGAAAATGAAAGGCTGGTGGGCAAACAAGAAAAACACCAAGTCCAATAATCAATGATCGTGAATAATGCTCAGCGTCTTCCACTTCGGGAGCTCTACGGCTAAGAATAATAATAATAATAATAATCTGGCGTGAAACTCTTACAAAACTTTCTCTTGCCAATGCAAATAATTAACAATATAACCTAACATTAGCAATAAAACATTAGAAATAAACAAAAAACTAACCTCAATAAACGCAAAATGAAAATCAAACCTCTGTTTTGCTTAAAAATACGGAAAATCACACTTTCACGCTAAACAAGGCTCTGTAGAGAAAAATGCTCTAAATAAAAGTTGTAGATCTTTCAATTTCCTATACATTCGATTACACACATACACTTTGTCGTAAAATGCATACTACGGGTAAAATCTAAAAAAAACGATTTTTTACACGTTTTCGTGAGAAAAAAAAACAGAAAATCGCTAAATACCGCTAAACTAAGCGTTATACAAAAAATTGTTTGAAATAAAAGTTGTAGAATTTTAAATTCTCTACAACTTATATTATAGTATACACTTCTGCGCTAAACTGCATGTTAAAGTCGCAATCTTAAAAAAACAATGTTTTTACGAGAAAACAACTTCCGCAAAAATTTTAGCAAACATGGCGCCTACTAACTTGTAAAGCATAAAAAATTTAGTAAATGACGCGATTTAAAAAAAATGTAGGAGCCGTTTTTGAGAAAATCGCAATAAGTGAAAAATTACAGGAATAAACTACTATGTACTTCCGTTTGACCGATTTTGATGAAAATGTTTGTGTCGGGTCCGGTAGTAGTATGTAACTTAAGTTTCAAGTTTCAAGTTCGTACGATGTTTAATTCTTGAGATATTCTGTTCACACACACAAAGACCAATGGCTAAAAACAAGTTTTTTGGGTTCCGGGGGGTCCGAAAACGTGTAGATCCGATGAAAACTCGACATGAAAACAATACTTTCTTTCTTATATATTAATATAGGGCAAGAGAAAGTAAAAAATAAATGGTCCACGTTAAATTTGTAAAGGACAAAACAAAACAACATACTTTTCAATCACCCAGTTTATCAGAACGAGAGACAAAGAAATGGCATTACTACGCTGAAAATTAATAACACAACCATCGGATTATTATTGGTGTTGTACATTACATTCGAATATCTAACCATAAAACATCCATTCAATCGGTTGCCTCTGCCTTATTCAACGACCCACCCACACACACACACACACACACACACACACTTTTGTCTTTCCTACTTTTATCTGGAATCCATTTGGATGCGCGATCGGTCACACAAAGAAGGCGTTTCGTTTATAGGTTCGACATTGTAAACCATACATACATAATCTTGCATCTCATTACAAAATTAAGTGAACGTGTATACGCCGCCTATCTCTGAATAGCCGCAACAACTATCAATAATTGTTTGTAAACTACACATTCTCTACGAATCATTAAAAATTTCTACTACAGTGGAGCGTCAGTTGTCCGAACTAATTGTGAACAGAGCGGTTCTGATAATCAAATTCTTGGGATAATCAAACACGCTAAATATTGCAATTTGATACACTGTACCGTAACAGCACGCACGCACGTAAACTAAACTATTGAAAAACATAAAAAAGCAAAAAATCAAAATTTTGAGGTAAAACCATCCCCTTAAACCAGCCTTTCGGCTGATCACCTAAACAAAAACATATAAACTAAAATAGTGTAATTAATTAACCCCTTTAATTTTACAACCCCTTAGGTGGCTATTATTGTTAACAGTAGGCTATACAATAAATACGATTACAGCAGAAAAAAACCACCGCCACCCGTGTCCCACATAAGACGGACAGACGAAGGGAAAAGGGAAGGAGGTACGTGAGACAATAATATCGCAATCAGACTGTCAGGCAGGCTACACAAAATAATAAAAAAAATAACAATAAATAAATTATTAATAAAAATAATAATAGCGAATAAAGTTATTGTTATTTATATTCACAGTGCGCGTGTAATAATAACAGTGGTGCCACGGCATATAGTTGGTTATTTTGAAACGGCATGGGAAATTCACACATGATTTTCCCACCGCCACAAACATAAGACACAAAAACATAGATAGGGGCCATTCGGTGGATAACCAGGGCATGACCCAGGCACCCACCCACACTACAACGCAATCCGACCAACGTCCTACAAACAATCGAATTCCTACAGTATTGTAGAAAAACGCTACCGGACGGCAAACCGCACTAAATTGTTAGCGGATCGTTTACCAACACTTATGTTATCGCAATCTTTCTTGCAGTACAACATTCGACCGATTCAGTTTTACTTTCTCTTGCCTGTATGATAATATAGAAAGAAGGAATATAACACGCTTCCAGACCCCCTGAACCAAAAAAACATGTTTTTAACGATTGGTCTGTGTGTGTGTGTGTGTGTGTGTGTGCGCGCGCCAACCGTACTGAATTGTTAGCGGATATTCGACCGATTTATTTTTACTTTCTCTTGCCTACATGATAGACTAAGAAGAAGGAAAGTTTTGTTTTTAAGTCGATTTTTCGAAATCCAGTTTTCACCGGATATAACACGCTTCCAGAACCCCTGAACCCAAAAAACATGGTTTAGCGATTGGTCTGTGTGTGTGTGTGTGTGTGTGTGTGTGTGTGAACGAAATATCTCAAGAACGGAACATCGTACGAAGTTGAAACTTGAAACTTAAGTTAGGTACCACTACAGGACCCGACACGAACATTTCCATCAAAATCGGTCAACCGGAAGTAGTAGTTTATTCGTGTAATTTTACACTTTTTTCCGATTTCCTCAAAAACGGCTCCTATGAATTTTACACTCACGATTAAAATAAGGTTACATTTTTTGAGGTTAGTTGTTTTGTTTATTTCTACAGTTTTATTACTAATGTTAAGTTATATTGGTCATTATTTGCATTGACAAGAGAAAGTCGTGTGAGCGTTTCACACCAAATTTATAAATTTTTTTTTGTCATCAGTCTCTCGACTGGTTTGATGCAGTTCTCCAACCTGTTGTATCTTGCGCAAGTCGTTTCATATCCTACATACCTGTAACACCCTACATCTTTTGTAATTTGCTTTATATATTCTACTCTTTGCCTCCCCCTATAATTTACTCCTTCAATATTACCCTCCATTATTGACAGATGTCTTAAGATATGCCCCACTAGCCTATCCCTTCTTCTGGTAACATGCTTCCATATACTTCTTATTTTTTCATCCACTCGCCTAACAACCTCTAAATTACTTATTCTGTCCACCCACCTAATCTTTAACATTTTCCTATAACACCACATTTCAAAAGCTTCTATCCTCTTCTTTTCTACAGCCCCTATCACCCACGTTTCGCTTCCGTATAATGCTACACTCCAAACATAATGTTTTAAGAAATTTTTCCTAATCTGTAAATAAATATTTTAAATCTATAATTTATTTTAAAAATTTTGAAATTTAAAATTTTAATCTGTAAAGAAATTAAATTTTTTATAATAAAAAAATAATACAGAAATAAAAACCCAACCAGACAGAGACGGTGAGAATTTTAATAGAACAGATAACTGAAAGTGAATACTACTACAAACTCACGTTGAAAAGAGATGAAACGATAAGAAGAGAGAGAGAGAGAGAGAGAGAGAGAGAGAGAGAGAGAGAGAGAGAGAGTTTAAAAGAGACGGAGATATTAAATATTAAAGTAGAATGTACATAATTAGGTCGCCGCGGGCAACCTAGGACGAACAACGGCCGCGTGCCTGCCGAACAACAAAAACAACGAGAACCCATTGTCAACAGACGGAAAACAAACTGAATTAAAGAAAGAAAAGGCGTGATCATAAAGGCACACGCACCTGTTATACGCTGTACAATATGGAACAGCCACTGGTACCGTACAATAAAATCCACTATAAGAAAACGGGTAAAGCACAGAGCCTTGCGGCACAATCCGAAGCCTATATACCTAATATACTCGCGTATAATGCAATAGGTACATACAACAACAACCCAATGTAACATATTTAATTACTGGTTGGCCGTTTCATTCAATTCCCTTCTGCTTTTTATTACCACAATTATATTATTAGCATTATTAAAAATATATCCATATTTAATTACTTAATTAATTCATTAATTAATTGACAGACGGAATTAATTAGGTAATCAATTTCTTAACACGGCCCCAATTTCTCATATCCCCTACACTTCACTTCACGCTGGACAAATTTCACGCGACATCAATTTCAAGTGACTTGCAATTTTAACAAATCGACCTCTAAGTGGTTGCATTAAAATCAGGTCTCTCTCTCTCTCTCTCTCTCTACACTAAATAAAAAAGTAAACTGATAAATCTATACATATAAAATTCAATGTATATGTGTGTGTGTGTGTGTGTGTGTGTGTGTGTGTGTGTGTGTGTGTGTGTGTGTGTGTGTGTGTATGTTCCCCTTTATCTCCTAAATTACTAAACCAATTTTCATGCAGTTTTTTTGTTATGTTGTAACTATGATGCCGGTGCAGGTTTTAGGCTATTGAAACCTTTAAAAAGTTAACCCTAAAGGGTTGAAAATAATGTTTGTCTTACATTAAGGCGTTTATGAGGTTAGATAATCTGGTGCTTTTAAACCAGCTGATGTGATTTGTCATAAATAAAAGTGATATGATTTAGCAAATAGCGAGGTGGGGTGCAAAGGATCAGCTGGTGACAACATCATATGATAATTTTATTCTATTTTATTATGTAGATACGATTTTATATTGTTGTGTATTTTATAAAAGTAAAGTTCCATGTTTCTTTCATTTGTTTTAATTTTCTTTTAATTGTTGAGTGATCAATTGCTTTGATAATATTTTATTTTGACAGCTTGAAGAATCTGTCCTACGAAAATGAAGTCGTTACGATCTAGCAGGTACCATTTTCCGCGTGTAAAGCCGCGACGAGGCATGCTAGTAAATAAATACACCTCCTCATTTCCACTAAAACAAATAAATAGATTGTACTAAACTAGCCTGCCCCGTCGCGGCTTCTTTTTTTACTTTCTCTTGCCTATATGAATATATAGGAAGGAAAGTATTGTTTTCATGTCGATTTTAAGAAATCGAGTTTTCACCGGATCTATACGTTTTCAGACCCCCCTCAACCCACACAAACATGTTTTTAGCGATTGGTCTGTGTGTGTGAACAGAATATCTCAAGAACGGAACATCGTACGAACTTGAAACTTAAGTTACATACCACTACCGGACCCGACACGAACATTTTCATCAAAATCTGTCAACCGGAAGTAGTAGTTTATTCGTATAATTTTTCAGTTTTTTGCGATTTTCTCAAAAACTGGTCCTACGATTTTTTTAAAAATCGCCTATTTTACTCAATTTTTTATTCTCTACAAGATAGGGTAGGCGCCATGTTTGCTGAAATTCTCGGTGAGGCTGTTTTCACGTAAAAACGTTGTTTTTTAAGATTACGGCTTTAATATAAATTTTAGCGCAAAAACTTTATAATAAAAGTTGTAGAGAATTTAAAAACCTACAACTTCTGTTTCAAACATTTTTTTTTATGACGCTTAGTTTAGCAGTAATTAGCGATTTTCTGATTTTTTCTCACGAAAACGTGTGAAAAATCGATTTTTTTAAGATTTTGGCCTTACTATGCATTTTACGACAAAGGTGTATATAACCAAATTTATAGGAAATTTAAAGATCTACAACTTTTATTTAACGTATTTTTCTCTACAGAGCCTAGTTTAGCGTGAAATAGTGATTTTCCGTATTTTTAAGCCAGACTGAGGTTGATTTTCATTTTGAGTGTTTCACTCATGATTAAAATAAGGTTATGTTTATTGAGGTTAGTTTTTTGTTTATTTCTAATATTTTATTACTAATGTTAAATTATATTGTAAATTATTTGCATTGGCAAGGTAAAGTTGTGTGAGTGTATCACACCAGATTTTTTTTTTTGGTTTAATGTCCGACTGTTCTGCAGTTACTGCTAATGCAGACGGTGAAGGATGAAATGATTTTTTGTAACGTACGAAAATATGTCCCCGTGCCTGAATGGGATTCGAACCCAAGACCGCATAATGAGAGGCGAGCACGTTACCAACTACGCCAATGCGGCCGGCACGCGTAAAATGTTGTAATCGGTTTTTTTTTTTAAAAAATATGTAACATAAATTGCGTAGCGGCTGTATACGCCAACGTACACACACACTTGCATACAATGTTTTGATAAATTCCCCCGCGCACGTCTCTCGACATCATCCGAACCCCTTCAATCTACTCACACGTACACACACATACATATTTATAAAAATCTTCATTAGGACCTTTGGGTTATAATTTTTGAAAATTTAAAATAAAATGGTTTTGTGAATATAAATACACAACATATTTCTTGTTTCTCCGTTTCAGGAGTTCTTGCTTTTTAAAGTTTTTTTGCTTTTGACGATTTTTTTCCAAGTGATGTTTTTTTTTTGATGGCATAATTTAAATTTTTTTAAATTCCTAATCTGTGTACGTTGCTATCTGTTGAATTGAGGACAATAAGCAACCCGATGACCCAATCAGATGAGTATGATGTGTATGACGTGTAAATGAGACTGTGTAGTCTTCTACAGACACACTCACAGAGTATGGTTAATTGAACCCCAACCATCAAACTACACCTACAACCACAGTTAAGTCTTCAAATCCGTATAAAAATAACTTACCTATACTAAGATTTGAACCAAGAACCTTCGTCTCCGAAAATTAGCTGTTAAACAGCTGATTCATGGCGACGACTTTACCTCTAGACCAACCCAATGGTGGGTTACATTATAATTAAAAGGGGATCGGTAAAATAAAAATACTTAACCTAAAAAGGGTGTCACAGTGACTAAAAGGTACAGAACCAATGGTGTACATGTTTAACAATCCTACCTTAGTAACTTGTAATTGGTATTCCCGAACAACCTTCTCAACCACACTACCTACTAATATTCTACAGTCTGTATTATTTTATAAGCAATATTTTTAATCTAGTTATATTGGAAGAAACTGATAAAAACACCGGTTCAATTTACCACCGATAAAATTTATTGCAAATAAAAAATAAACGATTAAACGAAATTATATTACAGGTACAAAAATGCAATAAAAATTAATAGAAACCGAATCGAAAACTATAATCTACTTAACTGAATTTAAACCGACATACCAAAATAAAAGAATAAATAAATAACAGAATAATAATTTTAAAAAAATCTGGTGTGAAACACTCACACAACTTTCTCTTGCCAATGCAAATAATTAACAATAAACCTAACATTAGTAATAAAACATTACAAATAAACAAAACACTAACTTCAATAAACATAACCTAATTTTAATCATGAGTGAAAGACGCAAAATTAAAATCGACCTCAGTTTGGCTTAAAAATACGGAACTAGGCTCTGAAGAGAAAAATGCTCTAAATAAAAGTTGTACATCGTTTAACTTTCTATAAATTTGATTATATACATTTTTCTCATAAAATGCATACTAAGGTCGAAATCTTAAAAAAATTGATTTTTCACACGTTTTCGTGAGAAAAAACAAAAACTCGCTAATTGCCGCTAAACTAAGCGTTATACAAAAAAATGTTTGAAATAAAAGTTGTAGGATTTTAAATTGTCTAAATTTTTTATTATATAAATTTTTGCGCTGTAATAGTTGGCCTACATATTAAAGACTTAATCTTAAAAAACACTTTTTTTACGTAAAAACACCCTCACCAAGAATTTCAGCAAACATGGCGCCTACCCTATCTTTTAGAGAATAAAAAATTGAGTAAATGAGGCGATTTTTAAAAAAATCGTAGGACCAGTTTTCGAGAAAATCGCAAAAAAGTGAAAAATTACACGAATAAACTACTACTTCCGGTTGACCGATTTTGATGAAAATGTTCGTGTCGGGTCCGGTAGTGGTATGTAACTTAAGTTTCAAGTTCGTACGATGTTCCGTTCTTGAGATATTTTGTACACACACACACACACACAGACCAATCGCTAAAAACATGTTTTTTTGGGTTCAGGGGGTCTGAAAACGTATAGACCAGGTGGAAACTCGATTTCTTAAAATCGACATGAAAACAATACTTTCCTCTATATATTCCTATATATTCATATAGGCATGAGAAAGTAATAAAAAAGCGATTAAACGAAATTATATTACAGGTACAAAAAATGCAATAAAAATTAATAGAAACCGAATCGAAAACTATAATGTACTTAGCTAAATTTAAACCGACATACCGAAATAAAAGAATAAATAAATAAATAAATAATAGAATAATAAAAAAAAATTGAAGCAAAGGTATAGAGGAGGTTGTGTATGGCATGAAGTGGAAAATAAGACCGCGCCCAAATCGTGATCGTTAGGACAATAACAGTACTAATAATAATAATAGAATAAAGGTATTTCATTGAACGTTACAATGTTAATACCATTTTATAAACCGCACACCTACACTACGCTCTTAGCTAGCGTATCTATCATTTGTATTGTACCAACACCTCACCATTTTAATACAACCTATTAACAAAGCAAACCAAACATTCTACTAAGTAGAACCTACCGTTTGCCCAAAACAAGCAGGTGGAGTGTTATTTTAATTGCACTTTATCTGTTTGGTCCAGGGCTAAAAAAAAATAGTTGTGTTTCTTATCACATAGTCAGCCACACTTATATGATTGAACTATTTAAGAACAGAAGTGGTAGAGGTGTTCTGTGACACTAGTCAAGAGTTATCTCCTCTGAAAATAATGAATTTCACTATGCAGCCAGACCCTGTACTCTTTCAACTCAGTGAGGAAGGCAATGGTAAACCACCTTACTACTCGTTTTTACTTAGTAAAACCTCTAGAGGTTCAAACCAGCCTTTCGGCTGTTGACCTTAACAACAAACAAGCCTACCGTTGCTTAATATTTTTTTAATTTTTTTTTTTAATTCCTAATTTGTGTACGTTGCAATCTGTTAAATTCAGAACAATAAGCAACCCGATGACCCAATCAGATGAGGATGACGTGTTAATGAGGTGTAGTCTTGTACAGACCCAGGCCGACCATTACTGGGAGAGTACGGTTAATTAAACCCCAACCATCAAAGAACACCGTTAACCACTGTCTATTATTCAAATCCGCAAAAAAGTAACTACCTTTACTAGGATTTGAACCAGGAACCTTAAGTCTCGGAAAATCAGCTGTTAAAACAGCTGACTCGCGGCGACGACTTTACACCTCTAGACCAACCCGGTGGGTCAGAGGTTTCCTATTAACTTGTAATGTGTCAATTTAGGCACAAATCGTTACCGTTTAGGTGGTAATCGGGTGGAAAAGGCTCGTTTCAACCTCTACACGATTCACTAAGAGTAAAATGAAGAGTCACGTGGTTTACTATTGCCGCAACTCATCGAGTTGAAAGAGTATGCTTATCAGCATGCCAGGCCCACCCTGCGAATGCCACCTTCACTTCATTCACCACATACCTTATTCACTACCGGTATAATGAAATACCAGATAATGAACTCTGACTATACTATTTTTGTTCAACAAGGGTGATGAGCCCTGAATGTATGCATTACCCCCTACCCACTTTATACCTAGCCAATCACTTGCCAACAACTACGCCAATACTAGCTTTTGCAGCTCCGTTAAATACTTCGTCAGCCATTTTTTTTGGGTTTTCAATAACTTTTTTTGTTTGTTTAGCTTTTATTTGTTATCGGGAACTGTACTCTATTGACAACTACCCAATTTGATCGTTAACCCACCGGGTTGGTCTAGAGGTAAAGTCGTCGCTAAAATCAGCTGTGTACACCTGGTTTTCGGAGACGAAGGTTCCTGGTTCAAATCCTAGTGAAGGTAGTTACTTTTATACGGATTTGAATACTAGACAGTGGTTAGAGGTGTACTTTGATGGTTGGAGTTCTATTAACCATACTCTCTCAGGAGTGATCGACCTGGGTCTGTAGAAGACTACACCACCTCATTTACACGTCATACATATCATCCTCATCTCATTGGGTCATCTCATTGCTTATTGTTCTCAATTCAACAGATTGCAACGCACACATGTTAGGAATTAAAAAAAGAAATTATTGGAACATGAGTAATTAATTATTGAGTTTTTTAAAAAGTGCAGTTGTTTTTATTGACAATGGTGTATAAAAATAATACGAACCACTTTCGTGACACCGTGTAAACACAATAATAATAATAATAATAATAATATTTATACAGATAGATAATGAAGCAAGTCCGATATAATAGTGGAATAAAGTTGATTCGGCGCACGCGCCACACGGTGGTGCTCGGATCTTTGTGTGCCGTTCGAAAACCACCGCCTACAGTATCACACCAACCGAATGAAACGAAATTGAAAGTACTGTAATACAGTTATACAGTAACTGGTATAACGTGTACACATAATAACACTACAGTACATTAGTACTGTATGAAACTGGACCGAAAGAATATTATTAAACTGGTTTCCTACTTCAACAGCTCTATAAAGTAACAAAGCAGGCAAAAGCATAAGTACTGCATACATCGTACAATAAAATCACCGTACCCGCTATCTATATACGATACTCTCGCAGTGGACACAACGAAAATAAATCCGGTGTGAAACACTCACATGACTTTCTATTGCCAATGCAAATAATGAACAATATAACGCCTAACATTAGTAATAAAACATTGGAAATAAACCGCAACAAAACTAACCTCGAAAACTGTCACGGTTTCGAGAGGAATTAGCGCGAACAGGTGTCATTATGTAAACATCTTTAAGGAGGGGGGGGAGTCTACCTTAATTTTTAATTTTTTACTGATAATCAGAAGCAAGAAACTTTTTAGCACAATAAAATAAAATTCTAAGCTTAACAAATATTTACCAGCACCCCTACAATAAACCAAAATGGCGGAGTTTAGCGAAATCTTAGAACGAAACGAACATATCGTTTTAATTATTGAATCAAATTTATTTAAAGTTATGGCAGATTAAAGCTAAAATTCTGCTGTGTGATCAATAGGAAGCTTTTTTAAAATATCGTTTGTAAGGAACAAATTACCTAATTTTTTTAATTAGTATGCAAAAATTTACTTCATTTTTATTTAATTGAGCTAATTTTAAAAATTCTACATATAGATTACAGTAAAAAAGGCTCTGTCATATCACAGACTGTAAAAAAGTGACCAATTTAAAAAAAATTACAACTCCAGCTTCTTTAGATCAAAAGTTATTTATGTTCATTTCAGCATTTAACTACTCGCAAAAAAGTTAATTAGTTTTTCTTACCGCTATGACACCCTATAAATGTATTAATAGATTTATTTTTACTTTCTCTGGCCTATATGAATATATAGGAACAGCCTCACCAAGAATTTCAGCAAACATGAAGCCTACCCTATCTTGTAGAGAATAAAAAATTGAGTACACCAGGCGATTTTTAAAAAAATCGTAGGACCAGTTTTTGAGAAAATCGCAAAAAAGTGAAAAATTATACGAATAAACTACTACTTCCGGTTGACCGATTTTGATGAAAATGTTCGTGTCGGGTCCGGTAGTGGTATGTAACTTAAGTTTTAAGTTTCAAGTTCGTGAGATGTTCCGTTCTTGAGATATTCTAGTCACACACACACACTCACAGACCAATCGCTAAAAACATGTTTTTTGGGTTCAGGGGGTCTGAAAACGTGTAGATCCGGTGAAAACTCGATTTGTTAAAATCGACATGAAAACAATACTTTCTTTCCTATATATTCACATAGGCAAGAGAAAGTAAGAAAATATACTTTTCAAAAGTGGTAATTTCAAAACACATTTTGTTATATTACTAACAATACGTAAAAATGCTACAATTACGTAGAACAGTGGGTTTTGACTAGTGAAAATTTCCAGACTTTGGCCGGGAATTGAGACCGGGACCTTTACGTTGTAGGCTAGCGCGCTGACCACTACGCTACGGAGGCGGCACTTAAGTTAAATGAAGGTTTAAGGGAAGCAGACTGATTTTAATAAAAAATATTGTTTTTTCAATTTTACCATATATGGAAAGATCGTTTACCCCTATTTAAATTGATATAAAACACGACATTCGTTGCTTTTTCTGTTGCGAAAAATTATGTTTTTACGTTGATGGGGTACGTAGTGTTTATTTGTTTAATTCCAATTTGGCAATAGGGGGTGTTTCTGTTACGGTATTATGCTTTAACTATATTCGCATTTTCCAAGTATTGTATTTTTTGACATTAGGTACACTTATTTCAGGAACCATCCCACCTAGGAGTGTGAAATTTCGCACAATACATTTTAGTACTGAGGTGTGTATTTGCTCCAGAAGTATTTCAAAAACTTTGGAGTTTTTTTTTGGGTGTCTTTTTCATTAAAAATATATAGGCTACATTTGAACGTTTTTTTAATAATAAAAATAATTTTTAGATTAAATAAAGATAAATGAAAAAGCTCTGGTACAAATTTGTAAAAATATGCTGTAGAAAGGTGTGCCAAAGCTCAGCTTTGGAGCTTTAACGGTTCCTACAAAAAAATCTACCTAAGTTAGTATTGCAGGTATAGTCTGGGGATAATGAAAATGGTCTGCTCCCCTTAAAGGTTAGATGATTTTAGTTGCAGTACCTGTTGATTTACAGGAAGTTGGGGAATTCTGCTATCTAGGGAGTAAAATAACAAAGGATGGTAGAAGCACAAGTGATATCAAGAGTAGCCTAGAATTGCTCAACCCAGAAAAGCCTTTGAAATGAAAAACAGCTTACCGACTACAAACATTGATTTACAGATTAGGAAAAACTTTTTAAAACATTATGTTTGGAGTGTAGCATTATACGGAAGTGAAACGTGGGTGATAGGGGCTGTAGAAAAGAAGAGGATAGAAGCTTTTGAAATGTGGTGTTATAGGAAAATGTTAAAGATTAGGTGGGTGGACAAAATTAGAGGTTTTTAGGCGAGTGGATGAAAAAAGAAGTATATGGAAGCATCTTACCAAAAGAAGGGGATAGGCTATTGGGGCATATCTTAAGACATCTATCAATAATGGAGGGTAATATTGAAGGAGTGAATTGTAGAGGGAGGCAAAGATTAGAATATATACTAAAGCAAATTACAAAAGATGTAGGGTGTTACAGGTATGTAGATATGAAACGACTTGCGCAAGATACAACAGGTTGGAGAACTGCATCAAACCAGTCGAGAGACTGATGACAAAAAAAACAAACCTGTTGAATGTGTAAGCGGGGGAGTAGGCCTATGCAACAGGTGATATCGGAGGGAGACTACCAGAACACAACAAAAATTATAAAAGTTTTAAAAGTGCCCACCGACCGACCCACAAAGAGAAAAGGACACTACATTAAATAGAGTGTACCTAGTAATAATAATAATAATAACAATATAGAGTAATTGTGTAGCCTATAGTGCAGTTACAGAGTTGCGGTTATTAGGGGCGGACAAGCGGGCGTGAGCCAGTCGGCAGAAACGTGACTTGTACCAGAGCAAGGTCGTCTTCTAGTCGCAACTCAGTTATACCTACCTACTAATATAATACCAACAAGTATGCACACCACACCACACCGCTTGCTTGCTCCAGTAGGAAGAGTGGACGCAACCACCACACACACATACCCATACACAGGGTGGCTCACAAATAATTGACACACTTTTATCTCTTAACAATAAATCGGTCGGTTACTTCTTATTCTGCCCATAACAGACAAATGGAGAGTCAAACTAATTACTCTCAATCTGTTCGTTGCAGGGCTAAAATAAATAGTTCTGTTTCTTATCACATGGTCAGCCAATTAAATGAGTGAATCATTTAAGAACAGAAGAGGTAGAGGTGTGTTAGGTGACACTAATCATCACAGTTATCTCCTCTCAAAGTAATGAATTTCATTATACAGTTTGTTGGACCCTGTGGTGAATGAAGTAAAGGTGTCATTTGCAGAGTGGAAAATCTGTCCTTTTCAGAGGGCCTGGCATGCTGATAAGCGTAATTTTTCACTCAGTGAGGAAAGCAAACTGTAAACCATCTCACTCCTTGTTTTACTTAGTAAAACCTCTAGAGGTTCAAACCAGCCTATCGGCTGATGACCTAAACAACAACACAAAATTCATAGTAGAATGACTGTGCAATGGGAGAAATTTAAAACCGGAATATTTAAAGTCCAGCCTTTCTTAGTTTGCTTCTAATGTAAACAAATAATGACGTCACTGAGCATGCGCATTATATCAAAATGAGTACACGCTCATTAAAAAGTAACAACTAAATACTTTCAAAAGTATTTAAATAAAAAATACTTTTAAAAGTATTTTTCTAAATGTAATTGTTAGGCCTACTTTATATCATGACTGATGTTTTTAGTACTTTAAGTACTTATAATTTAAAAAATAGTTAACTTAATAGGAATACGACATCCGTAAAGTCGGGGACTGTAGCGTGCACCCTGTAGTAGGTGGCTTTTGTTTGTTGACAGTAGGAGCAAACCAAGAACGGCTCAACTGTAGTGAAACGGTTTGTGGACCACCTTGTACTTGAAATACCTTCTTTTCTTATACCGAATACCAGGTTATGTTAGATAGTGGTAGTAGTCGGTTGGTAAACTTCATAATAGGTAGGCGCAGGTCAGACCGCGCCTTCCCTCCGGCTATTCAAATCCACTCTCTCTCCCTCTCACCTCTTTCTCTCTCTAGGCTACAAAGAGAGTAGAGCAAAATGTAAACCATTATTGTTGTTATTATTATTACTATTAACGTTATCTAACGTTAGTTAACATTATTAAATTTGTATCAAGTTTTTTTTCATACTCTTGAATAATACTTCCTATACATTGTACTCGTATTAACAGTATATGAACCATGTTTCTTTTTATATCAAGTAAAGGGCCGTTTTACAATTCAATTTGTGCCGCCAATTTATAAAGAACACACACACACACACACACACACATTATAGATTGTGTGCTCGTACAGCTTTGTTTATTAATGTTACCGTGGACGTATCGTTTATCCGAAACGCGTTCAACAATGTTACAATGGAGCGTCAGTTATCCGAACTATTTAGGACCTACCTTATCAGAACGGTTCTGATAATCAAATAAGCTAAATACTGTCATTTGAGTCACACAACGGGCAGGTGGGAGTGTGTAAACTAATTGCACTCGATCTGTTGGTTCCCCACAGCTACAACAAATAGTTCACTTCCTAATCTCAAAGTTTTCTTTAAAAAAATCTCTATTGTTATTAAAATTAAAATATAATATTGATATTTTATGTAAAATGTAATTGACTTTATTATTTATTATGTTTTTTTTTTTAAATTCTGTTTAACGCAATCTTTGTAACCTGTTTAACTGTAGTAATTTAACTTGTTAATTGTTATAGTAGTTAAAAGAAGTATTTAAGTGAATTAATGTTTTTGTTCTGTATACTCCTCCTATGCGTGGACAGAACTCTTTGTGAAGAAGAGTTTTTGCGTATAAGTATATTTAGTTTAAAATGGTATTGTACATAGCTTAGTATAGTCATGAATTGTAATATTAATGCAGCTATATTTTACTAAATTAAATAAATAAATAAATAATTACATAGTCAGCCAATTATATGACGAACCATTTAACAACAGAAGAGGGTACATGTGTAAAAGACACTAGTCGCAGTTATCTGTTATTTGATAATAGAGGTGGTAGTGTGTATGTGGTAGTTGTTGTTAAACAGGTCAACAGTCGAAAGAAAGGCTGGTTTGAACCTCTAGAGGTTTTACTAAGTAAAACGAGGAGTGAGGTGGTTTACAATTGCCACAACTCACTCAGTGGAAAAGTACACTTATCAGCATGCCGGGCCCTCTGAAAAGCACGTATTTTCCACTCTGTAAATGACACCTTCACTTCATTCACCACAGGATCTGGCTGTACAATGAAATTCATTACTTTGAGAGGAGATAACTGTGATTAGTGTCACAGTACACCTCTACCTCTTCTCTTATTAAATGATTCAGTCATTTAATAAGAAACACAACTATTTATTTTAGCCCTGCAATAAACAGTTTGAGTGTAAATAATTTGACACTCCACCATGTCGTCTGTTATGGGCAGATGTGGTAGTAGGTGAATGAAGTGAAGGTGTCCACCCCTCACTCACTCATCCTCACACTTAGTAAACCCTCTCTAGAGGTTCTAACAAGCCTTTACTTTCGGCTGATCACCTAAACAACAATAATGTAATATTCTTATTTACGGTAAAAAGCAGCGAATATTATCCTCCTGCATTTAAATTTTCTTCCGAATTCATAGTTGTTCACATGCCAATGGTTCCCCGCTGAAAAAAATCCGTACAACGTAAACGTTCTTCGAGTTAAACGACTTTAAAACGTAAAACGTAAAACGTAAAAACGACTTTAGGTGTAAAACCGACTTCGACTTACTTTACGACATGCATTTTTCATCACTCGTCAATTATATGTACTAGGCCTATACACCGGACACCAATGCCTCCATTCAGTTTACTACTTTCAGGACGGCGGGTGGACTAACCTAAAACGCCGCAACTCGTTCATTTTACTACAGCCGAAACAACAAAACAAATATATTCAACAGTATAACATTTAGTACTCACGTAGGGCGACAAAGCAAACAGAGAGAAGTGCAACAAAACTAACCTGCAACAGACAAACAAGAAAACAAAACAATTAATAACCGATCAGTTAACAATAATATAATTATTACAATTTATAATTTTCTTTTTACTTTCTCTTGCCTATATGAATATATAGGAAGGAAAGTATTGTTTTCATGTCGATTTTTAGAAATCGAGTTTTCACCGGATCTATACGTTTTCAGACCCCCTGAACCCAAAAAACATGTTTTTAGCGATTGGTCTGTGTGTGAACAGAATATCTCAAGAACGGAACATCGTACGAACTTGAAACTTGAAACTTAAGTTACATATCACTACCGGACCCGACACGAACATTTTCATCAAAATCGGTCAACCGGAAGTAGTAGTTTATTCGTATAATTTTTCACTTTTTGCGATTTTCTCAAAAACTAGTCCTACGATATTTTTTAAAATCGCCTGGTTTACTACATTTTTTATGCTCTACAATATAGGGTAGGCGCCATGTTTGCTGAAATTCTGCTTGAGGCTGTTTTTACGTAAAAACATTTTCTTTTTAAGATTGCGGCTTTAATATGCATTTTAGCGCAAAACGTTATATAATAAAAGTTGTAGAGAATGTAAAATTCTACAACTTTTATTTCAAACATTTTTTTGTATAACGCTTAGTTTAGCGGTAATTAGCGATTTTCTGTTTTTTTCTGACGAAAACGTGAGAAAAATCGATTTTTTTAACATTTCGGTCTTAGTATGCATTTTACGACAAAAGTGTATATAATAAAAGTTATAGAAAATTAAAAGATCTACAACTTTTGTTTAGAGCATTTTTCTCTACAGAGCCTAGTTTAGCGTGAAAGCGTGATTTTCCGTATTTTTAAGCCAAACTGAGTTCGATTGTCATTTTGCGTCATTCACTCATGATTAAAATAAGGTTATGTTTTTGAGGTTAGTTTTTGTTTATTTCTAATATTTTATTAATAATGTTAGGTTTATTATTAATTATTTGCATTGGCAAGAGAAAGTTGTGTGAGTGTTTCAGAACCATATTTTTATGTTTGGTTTAATAATATTGTATTATTGTTTACGTTAGCATGAATGATGGTCATCAGTTTTGTGTATGTGTGTGTGTGTGTGTGTGTGTGTTTATTGCATTAAATAGTGAAAGGAAATCGTACGAAGCCCCCTAATCTAAGCCAATGTTAACGTTTTTTCTTGAGTAGTAGGTATTTTAATGTTGTCCGATCGGTTGGTTTTGTCGTTCAACCTCGACACTCACTCACTCTCTCCACTGTTTGTGGTAAGACCTTAAGGTCTGTTAAAAGGTCTTTTCTCTGTTTTACGTTTACATTTTATGTAGCTACATAATCCTGTGAATTGCCTTTTACTAAACTGTTGTCGCCTATTATCTTCTCATTGTTTAATGTTCTTTCTTGGTAGACATAATTTCAAAGATAGGCGGTGATCAATGTTTTTCTTTATATATAAATGTCATTTGTAACAAGGTTACTGAATTTTAACCAGTTACACTTTCTCTTCCCCTGTTTGAATATGTGTTGTTTAGGTCATCAGCCTGTAGAGGCTGGTTTGAACCTCTAGAGGTTGTAAGCAAAACGAGGAGTGAGGTGGTTTACAATTGTTACAACTCACTGAGTGGAAAAGTACGCTTATCAGCATGCCGGGCCCTCTGAAAAATACATATTTTCCACTCTGTAAATAACACCTTCACTTCATTCACCACAGGGTCCAACTGTATAATGAAATCCATTACTTTCAGAGGACATAACTCTGATTAGTGTCACAGTATTACCTCTTCTCTTATTAAATGATTCAGTCATTTAATTGGGTGACCATGTGATAAGAAACAGAACTATTTATTTTAGCCCTGCAACTAACAGATTGAGTGTAAATAATTTGACTCTCCGCCTGTCTGTTATGGGCAGTGTTTGAATATATAGAAGGAAAGCATTGTTTTCATGTCGATTTTCACAGATTCCAACAAATATGGACGTGTAGTAGTCAGGTTTAGGTTTATTTGTGGCCAGTCGGCGGGTTTTTGGTTGGTAAGGTGGTTGCGGCCTCCTTGAGACTGGACGAGGACGCCTCAGTTGAGTCCAACACTACTTACCCCCCCCCCCATCGTGAGGGGAGTGAACATGAGTTTTTCTTGCCGCCTCGGATAAATAAAAAAAGTAGTCCGGTTGCATTAAAGTCGTCACTCATTGGAAGAATATAGAGTTATCGAAATAAATTCTTGAACCTATTTATGAATTTATTAACTTACGTACCCGGCAAAATATATCTCTACGCATCCCCGCAAATATTGCTCGAGTTAAAGTTAATTATAGGTAGGGTAAATACGTACATCGTTTTATCTCTCAATATTGTTACTGTATATAATAATAATAAAATATAAACTCACTGAATCCACATCATTAAATAATTTAAAAATTTAAAAAAAAACAGTTTAAGGTTAATTTGAAAAATATTTATATACAATTTTGTTAAAAATATTTTTCCCTATTTCTTTCGTTAAAAATACTGTAAGATTACCTACGTACGAAGTATCAACAAAACGTGAACAAATTATTCTGGGGGAAGAAGGGGAATAACAGAAAAGACCCCAGAACTCAATGAAAACATCAGGTTAATAATGCCGCTAGTGTAAATTAGATAGGGACCACGAACACACTTCCTGGTAATAAAAATAAAAAACGCTTAAAGGGACGAGCCGTTATAAATAAATAAATAGATAAAAAATGATACAAATCATTATGACAGTCAATCGGAGATCAAGGGACTGGACGAATAGACAATTATTACGAAATAAGTGAAAGATTTAAAAAGAGTGCAATAAATTAGGAAGAAAAGTTGATTGGAAATAGATTAGATTGTAAAATAGTAGTGGTAATTTCATTTGGTTTTGACACGTGATTAATTGGCGGGACACCATCGCACGTCTACCAAATATGGAAGATTAAAAACTAGTACACCAGGATAAGATCATTTAATTTAGGACGGTGCCAATAAGTTCACTCAGCATTATTACTATTATTATTATGTAATTAATAATAACATAACACTATTGGCACACTCGTTTACATCTACTGGATGTACACAAAGCAAAAAAAATCTGGTGTGAAACAATCACACGACTTTCTCTTGCCAATGCAAATAATGACCAATATAACCTAACATTAGTAATAAAACATTAAAAATAAACAAAAAAAAACAACCTTAAAAAACCAATCCTAATTTTAATTATGAATGAAAATCAACCTCAGTTTGGCTTAAAAATACGGAAAATTACAATTTTACGTTAAACTAGGCACTGTAGTGAAAAATGCTTTAATTAAAAGTTGTAGTTCTTTTAATTTTCTATAAAGTTGATTATATTTTTCAAAAGTTTTCGTGAGAAAAAAACAGAAAATCGCTAATCACCGCTAAACTATGCGTTATACAAAAAAACAATTTTTAATAAAAGTTGTACGATTTAAAATTCTCTATATTTTTTATTACATAAATTTTTGCGCTAAAATGCAAAATAAAGCCGTAATCTTAAAAAACAATTTTTTTTTGCTTGAAAACAACCTCACCAAGAATTTCAGCAAACATGGCGCCTACCTTATCTTGTAGAGCATAAAAATTTAGTAGACGAGGCGATTTTTAAAAAAAATCGTAGGAGCCGTTTTTGAGAAAATCGCAAAAAAGTGAAAAATTACACGAATTTTTACTACTTCCGGTTCACCGATTTTGATGAAAATGTTCGAGTCGGGTCCGGTAGTGGTATGTAACTTAAATTTCAAGTTTTAAGTTCCGTTCTTGAGATATTTTGTTCACACACATACAGACCAATCACCAAAAACATGTTTTTTGGGTTCGTGGGTTTGAAAACGTGTACAGTCTATCAGGTGAAAACTCGATTTCGAAAAATCAACATGAAAACAATACTTTCCTTTCTATAGGCATATAGGCTACTCATATAGGCAAGAGAAAGTAAAAATAAAGATAGTTGATGTTTGTATTAGACCGCAGGTATGTACTATATATATATATATCACTGCTGTACGATTCGCCGCATTGTCTATTACATACCTATAATATAATTCATAATACCAGTGCACATTAAAACACATAAACGCAAACGCATAAATGCCATTTTATCCATTCCATATCATCTGATAGATACTAAAGAATAAACATAATAACACGTACCTTTACGTTACGTTCACACACACACACACACACACACACACACACACACACACACACACACACACACACACACACACACACACACACACATACACACACACACACACATAGAGACAACAATAAAAACAATTTACAAATATGAAACATTAGATAGGCGTACCATTTATGAACGTAGACGATGGGTTTAACAATTACTCGTATCGTACGTACGGCGTACATTGTACCAAATAAGATAGTTTGTTATATAAGACAAGATATAATATAATATAAAAGTGGTACCTACATGTCAGCCTAAACAAAGGGACCAACATTTATCTAAAAACAAACCTAAACGATTACCTATTTACCATTACCAATCATTAACCGACTAAAAAATATTTCACACACACACACACACACACACACACACACACACACACACAAAATCTACAAAACTACTATAGTCCGATTCACGAAAGAAAACACCTGTCTTTACACAGAAATATCGTTTAACCTGTTGTTCGTAAAAACAATTACAATAGCCTACATCAAATTTTTTTATTTTTATTTTTTTTTATTCCTAACTTGTGTCAGTTGCAATCTGTTCATCAATTGAGAACAATAAGCAACTGTATGACCCAATGAGATGAGGATGATGTGTATGACGTGTAAATGAGACTGTGTAGTCTTGTACAGACCCAGGCCGACCATTCCTGAGAGAGTATGGTTAATTAAATCCCAACCATCAAAGTACACCGGTAACCACAGTCTAGTATTCAAATCCGTATAAAAGTAACTACCTTTACTACGATTTCAACCAGGAACCTTCGTCTCCGAAAATCAGCTGTTAAACAGCTGATTTTGGCGACAACTTTACCTCTAGACCAACCCGGTGGGTTACATCAAATTAAAGCTCGTTTTATTGTTGGTTACAGAATATACATTAACATATATAATACTTTGAAGCCCTATTTATTTTAAAGTACTTGTGAACAAAGTAATAGTAATTTGAAGTTGAGTATACTGGAAAAGTGGTTAAAAACAGGGACTTTTTAAGCAAAATTCGTTATATTTAATACACTGTCACCGGATGGCAACATTAAGTGGCAAACCTTATTTGTTTGGTGGCCCTGAAAAGGGCCGTTTAAGCGGTGGTCGTCTTGGAGAGGCGTCGGTCTAATCGTAGTGGCGGTCGAGGAGCTGGCCGACACGGTGTGTCATCGTCCAGCAGAGACATCATCTTCTTCCTTCGCAGTAGTGCGTCGATGGCTGCTTCTTTGGGTCCGGTGGGCGTAAGGCTCGGTCGAGGGACCGCTGTGGGTGATGACGGTCCGATTGACGGCTTACGGTAACGGGTTGGCGCGCGGAAGCATCATCATCTCTCTTGCGAGGTCGTCGATTAGTCTTCGCTGGAGTCCGGCAGCCGTCTCGTCTGCTGTCTGGTTCGAAGTGAATCCCTCGGAGTCTTGATCGGAATTGAATCGCCCGACTCAGAGCAGCGCTCTTTATATAGTCGCCGAGAGCACTGTGGTAGAGAGCGGCAACTGGCTTGGCCTTGATGACTAAGGCCTCTGTCGGTGCGCCGCTAAAGGGCCTGCCGCGCCGACAAAGGCCAAAAGAAGTATTGAAGGCCGGCAACACAGTAAATGATTAATTAGAAGGGGGCGCGATGACAACACTATTAATTTCCGAAAATGTTAATGTATATTCTGTGTTGTTGTTTAGGTCATCAGCCAAAAGGCTGGTTTGAACCTGTAGAGGTTTTACTAAGTAAAACGAGGAGCGAGGTGGTTTACCATTGCCTTCCTCACTGAGTGGAAAAGTACGCTTATCAGCATGCCGGGCCCTCTGAAAAGCACATATTTTCCACTCTGCAAATAACACCTTCACTTCATTCACCACAGGGTCTGGCTGTATAATGAAATTCATTACTTTCAGAGGAGATAACTCTGATTAGTGTCTTTTGCACCTCTATCTCTTCTGTTCTTAAATGATTCACTCATTTAATTGGGTGACCATGTGTTAAGAAACAGAACTATTTATTTTAGCCCTGCAACAAACAGATTGAGTGTAAATAATTTGACACTCCACCTGCCTGTTATGGGCAGTGTATATTCTGTAACCAACAATAAAACACGCTTTAATTCCATATATTGTAATTGATTTTACATACAATGGTTCAAAAGATATTGTAGTTTAAAGACAGGTGGTTTCTTTCGTGAATCCAACTATAGATCTACCTAAACTTACGTAGTAGTATCATTTCTGACAATAACACAATAATAACGCTGTTAATTTCGAAATAACTTTTTACACAGTCTTTTATTGTTAAAGAAAGAAAAAAAAAAAAATGAAATTGTAACAATCGGATGAAAGAACGAACTAATAATAATGACAGGTTGTGGTGGAACCAGATCAAGGCCATCTTTTCCATAATATCTCTTTATACACTCCTATTAGCTGCCTGGGATGCTGTAATCCAGTTGGGGTACACCCTATTTCATTCATCACAAGGAATCGGGGTGTAGGCTACCCGACAACAAATCAAACAAAAATCTGGCGCCAAACACTCACACACGACTTTATCTTCGCAATGTAAATAATGAAATTTTTTTTAAAAATTCCTAATATGTGTCAGTTGCAATCTGTTCAATTGAGAACAATAAGCAACCCCATCACCCAATCAGATGAGGATGATATCTAAGACGTGTAAATGAGACTGTGTAGTCTTCTACAGACCCAGGCCGACCATTCCTGAGAGAGTATGGTTAATTGAACCCGCAACCATTAAAGTACACCCACTACCACAATCTAGTATTCAAATCCAAATAAAAGTAACTACCTTTACTAGGATTTAAACCAGGAACCTTTGTCTCTGAAAATCAGCTGTTAAACAGCTGATTTTGGCGACGACTTTGCCTCTAGACCAACCCGGTGGGTAATGAAAAATA
This sequence comes from Catonia carolina, assembly GCA_035578175.1. Classification (NCBI taxonomy): domain Eukaryota; kingdom Metazoa; phylum Arthropoda; class Insecta; order Hemiptera; family Achilidae; genus Catonia; species Catonia carolina. Next base: position 1,376,026 of record JAQMRL010000031.1, read on the forward strand.
TACGTAACTTAATGTTTTTTTTAATCATTATTATAGCCCATAACCGACAAGTGCGGTGTTAAATTATTTGTAGAACTAAAAAAAACCACTTGCGGGGTCTTTTCTGTTATTCCCCACCTAACAGCATAATTTTTTTACATTTCGTATGCAACCTTACAGTATTATTAACAATTGAAACGAGAAAAAATATTTTGAAAACCTACACCAATTAAATATAGGTAGGGTAAATAGATTGTTTTTTACTTTCTCTTGCCTATATGAATATATAGGAAGGAAAGTATTGTTTTCATGTCGATTTTTCAAAATCGAGTTTTCACCGGATCTATACGTTTTCAGACCCCCTGAACCCACACAAACATGTTTTTAGCGATTGGTCTGTGTGTGTGTGTGTGAACAGAATATCTCAAGAACGGAACATCGTACGATCTTGAAACTTGAAACTTAAGTTACGTACCACTACCGGACTCGACACGAACATTTTCATCAAAATCTGTTAACCGGAAGTGGTAGTTTATTCGTGTAATTTTTCACTTTTTTGCGATTTTCTCAAAAACTGGTCCTACGATTTTTGTTAAAATCGCCTGGTTTACTCAATTTTTTATTCTCTACAAGATAGGGTAGGCGTCATGTTTGCTGAAATTCTGGATGAGGCTGTTTTCACGTAGAAACGTTGTTTTTTTAAGATTACAGCTTTAATATGCATTTTAGTGCAAAACTTTATATAACAAAAGTTGTAGATAATTGAAAATTCTATAACTTTTATTTCAAATAATTTTTTGTATAACGCTTAGTTTAGCGGTAATTTGCGATTTTCTGTTTTTTTTTCTCACGAAAATGTGTGCAAAATCGATTTTTTTAAGATTTCGGCCTTAGTATGCATTTTACGGCAAAAGTGTATATAATTTAATTTATAGAAAATTAAAAGATCTACAACTTTTATTTAAAGCATTTTTCTCTACAGAGCCTAGTTTAGAGAGAAAGAGTGATTTTCCGTATTTCTAAGCCAAACTGAGGTTGATTTTCATTTTGCATCATTCACTCATGATTAAAATAAGGTTATGTTTTTGAGGTTAGTTTTTTGTTTATTTCTAATATTTTATTAATAATGTTAGGTTTATTGTTAATTATTTGCATTGGCAAGAGAAAGTTGTGTGACTGTTTCACACCAGATTTTTAATATTGTTACTGTATGTAATACAGTAATGAAATAGTCTATTATTAACTCATTGAGTACATACACTACATCAATCAATTAATTATAAATTAATTCATTTATTCATAATTTAATTAAATATTGTTAAATAATTTAATAACCCATCGGGTTGGTCTAGAGGTAAAAGTCGTCGCCAAAATCAGCTGTTTAACAGCTGATTTTCGGAGACAAAGGTTCCTGGTTCAAATCCTAGTAAAGGTAGTTACTTTTATACGGATTTGAATACTAGAGACAGTGGTTGTGGGTGTACTTTGATGGTTGGGGGTTCAATTAACCATACTCTGTGAGTGTGTCTGTATAAGACTACACAGTCTCATTTACACGTCATACATATTATCATCCTCATCTCATTGGGTCATGGGGTGTTGCTTATTGTTCTGAACTGAACAAATTGCAACATACACATATTAGGAATTAAAAATAATAATTTAATAATTTTTTAATAAATAGTGTAAGGTTAACTTGAAAAAAGAAAAACACTTTAACGTTAACTTGAAAAAATATTGATACTTATATGATTTTTTAAAAATATTTTCCCCGTTTCTATCGTTAAAAATACCGTAGGATTGCATAAGACCCACCGGGTTGGTCTAGAGGTTTTGATTTTCGGAGACGAAGGTTCCTGGTTGAAATCCTAGTAAAGGTAGTTACTTTTATTTGGATTTGAATGCTAGACAGTGGTTGTGGGTGTAGTTAGATGGTAACCATACTCTATGAGTGTGTCTGTAGAAGACTACACAGTCTCATTTACACGTCATACACATCATCCTCATCTCATTGGGTCATGCATGGGGTTGCTTATTGTTCTGAATTGAACAGATTGCAACGTACACACATCAGAAGGGAGATTGCATAAATATTCACAAAATGTAAAAATTTATGCTGGGGGTGGGGGGGGATAACAGAAAAGATCGTAGTTCTGTTTCTTATCACACGGTAACAAATTATATGACAACAATTTAACAACAGAACAAGTACATACAGGTGTAAAACAAACTATAATATTTCTTTTAAACCGAGATCTACTGTAAACAACATTCTACGAAGTAAGGTTGGACCTGTTGTGTGTAGGGTACGTGTAACCCTCATTTCTGCATACCATTCATAACGTGTATCCCATTGAGTTAGTGTGGACTCAGTGAAGGATTACGTGGCTACAATTAGTAAAACATGTAGGCCTAAGCTCCAACAAGTAAGGAAACTTTTGGAAATTAGGGTTTCTAAAATATCGGTGGATAAGTGGAAAAAACTGAACAGCTAACGTGAAAAATAAAGAGAAACTCACGTGGTATTTAGATTCTTTGAGCGAAGTTCAGGTAGAAAAACTTGTAATTTGAAACGAACGTAACTTAAATTTTGTTTGGGTGGATCGCGGTATGTAATATTTTTCTTTAAATCTATTTTGACGAAAACATCTAAAGATAAAGCTGACATAAGGTATAATCAGAGTTATCTGGTATTTTATAATACAGGAAGACCCTGAGGTGAATGAAGTGAACATGTCATTTACAGGGTGGAAAGCAGATGCTTTTCACTGAGTAAGGCATAGTAAAGCCTGCAGAGGTTGAAAAACCAGCCTATCGGCTAATTTAGCCACCGAAACAACAACAACAAAATTGTTATGTATTCGGGAATAACTGAAAGTGGTATCCCACTGAACGATTAATCGAAATTAGGCAATTAAACGGATATACCAAGACACGATTAACAACCGGCTAGATAGGACAGAGCAGCGAATGTTTAACAGGCCTGTACCTTTATTTTTATTCCACAACAAAAAGAACAGAAGAGAGAGAAAGAAATAAAGAAAAAAAACAGACACAAGGTCGTTGATAATGGAATATCTTTGTACACCACTCTACTGAATAAGTCAGCTATAATCTATTAACCCACCAATTACTACTATTTCTACTACTGCTGCTACTTAAGTCCTTGTTTAAATTCAACAGGGCTGGGTTACACACACACCGACTCCTTTACCATTGAAAACTTTTGCAATTCACATAAAAATGTCTCAAATATCGCTCGATAAGTTCCTCTTTTATATTTTTACTAGCATGCCCCGTGCAGCTTTACACGCGAAACATGTGAAATCAATATTTAAAAAAAAAAATCTGGTGTGAAACACTCGCACAACTTTCTCTTGCCAATGCATATAGGGTACCTAACATTTGTTGTTGTTTAGGTTATCAGCCCCTTTAGGCTGGTTTGAACCTCTACAGGCTTTACTAAGTAAAAACGAGAAGTGAGGTGGTTTACCATTTGTTCAGAACTCATTTTATTTTAAAGCAGATAGACTGCACACAATTACATGGTATTAGTTTATCAATAGATAAGGCCTCCTTCATTCCTTTACCTGAACCCAGTCCGAGTCAAACAACCGAGCAGTGAGGGTCGTCCTGTCTATTACGTGAAACCTGCGGACGTTCCGCCGTCAGAGATTTACGCTACTTTCACCCCAGATGCATCTGCGGGCTGCTGCAAGGGTTCAAGGTGACGATAAGAGGGAAAACGAGGTAATTGTCTTAATTCTAATATTTCTGTATCCATATTTTCCCCTCCACTACCTTGGCCTATGTTTTTAGAGTTTTCTTTTAGTGCTATTTAAAGCTACCAGAGTTATCGAACACCATTGCCACAACTCACTCAGTGGAAAAGTACGCTTATCAGCATGCCAGGCCCTCTGAAAAGCACATATTTTCCACTCTGCAAATGACACCTTCACTTCATTCACTACAGGGTCCAACTGTATAATGAAATTCATTACTTTCAGAGGAGATAACTCTGATTAGTGTCACAATACACCTCTACCTCTTTTGTTCTTAAATGATTCAGTCACTTAATTGGCTGACCAAGTGATAGCAAACAGAACTATTTATTTTAGCCCTACAACTAACAGATTGAGTGTAAATTATTTGACACTCCACCTGTCTGTTATGGGCAGACCTAACATTACTAATAAAATATTAGAAAAAACAAAAAACTAACCTCAAAAAACATAACCTTATTTTAATCATGAATGAAAGACGCAAGATTAAAATCAATCTCAGTTTGCCTTAAAAATACGGTAAATCACTCTTTCACGCTAAACTAGGCTCTGTAGAGAAAAATACATTAAATAAAAGTTATAGATCTTTTAATTTACTATAAAATTGATTATATACACTTTTGTCGTAAAATGCATTCTAAGGCCGAAATCTTAAAGAAAAACCGATTTTTCACACGTTTTCGTGAGAAAAAACAGAAAATCGCTAATTACCGCTAAACAAAACGTTATACAAATAAATCTAGATCTTGCTCTCATATATGTAGGCCTATGTATATTTCTATATGAATAAAGTCTATATAGTATCAACATATATGAACATTTTGTGTCAGGTTAAAAGATATAATATGATTTTTTTTAAAGCTTATATTGGTTGAAAATGACAGTAAATATTAATATTGAAACATAAATACTTATACTTAAACATGTTACAAAACTCAAAACCAAACTAAAAACATCAAAATTGTGATTATTTAGTTCAATGGGAAACTTGATATTCTTGCTCTTTCACTAGCTCAAAAATCTGGTGTGAAACACTCACACAACTTTCTCTTGCCAATGCAAATGATTAATAATAAACCTAACATTATTAATAAAATATTAGAAATAAACAAAAACTAACCTCAAAAACATAACCTTATTTTAATCATGAGTGAATGACGCAAAATGACAATCGAACTCAGTTTGGCTTAAAAATACGGAAAATCACGCTTTCACGCTAAACTAGGCTCTGTAGAGAAAAATGCTCTAAACAAAAGTTGTAGATCTTTTAATTTTCTATAACTTTTATTATATACACTTTTGTCGTAAAATGCATACTAAGACCGAAATGTTAAAAAAATCGATTTTTCTCACGTTTTCGTGAGAAAAAAAAAACAGAAAATCGCAAATTACCGCTAAACTAAGCGTTATACAAAAAATGTTTGAAATAAAGGTTGTAGGTTTTTAAATTCTCTACAACTTATATTATATAACGTTTTGCGCTAAAATGCATATTAAAGCCGCAATCTTAAAAATAAAATGTTTTTACGTAAAAACAGCCTCACGCAGAATTTCAGCAAACATGGCGCCTACCCTATCTTGTAGAGAATAAAAAATTGAGTAAAATAGGCGATTTTAAAAAAAATCGTAGGACCAGTTTTTGAGAAAATCGCAAAAAAGTAAAAAATTATACGAATAAACTACTACTTCCGGTTGACCGATTTTGATGAAAATGTTCGTGTCGGGTCCGGTAGTGATATGTAACTTAAGTTTCAAGTTCGTACGATGTTCCGTTCTTGAGATATTCTGTTCACACACAGACACACACACAGACCAATCGCTAAAAACATGTTTTTTGGGTTTAGGGGGTCTGAAAACGTATAGATCCGGTGAAAACTCGATTTCTTAAAATCGACATGAAAACAATACTTTCCTTCCTATATATTCATATAGGCAAGAGAAAGTAAAAATCTAGATCTTGCTCTCATATATGTAGGCCTATGTATATTTCTATATGAATAAAGTCTATATAGTATCAACATATATGAACATTTTGTGTCAGGTTAAAAGAAATAACATGATTTTTTTTTAAAGCTTATATTGGTTGAAAATGACAGTAAATATTAATATTGAAACATATACTTATACTTAAACATGTTACAAAACTCAAAACCAAACTAAAAACATCAAAATTGTGATTTTTCAGTTCAATGGGAAACTTGATATTCTTGCTCTTTTACTAGCTCAAAAATCAACAAACTGATGCAATGTTCTAAGCTGTTTGTTCAAAAACTGAAATCGTTTTGCGGGCCGCAGGTTGAAGATAGTGCTCTACAGGTTCAAACCAGCCTTTCGGTTGATCACCTGAACAACAACATGCGCCAATATTTTGTAAAGAGGGTATATTATTACGAGTAAGTAGGCCTAGCTAAAGTTCAACCTTTCTTAGTATGCTCCTCCTAATAGGAATAGTTTAGTTTCCTTAATACGAATAGGACATCCGTAAAGTGGCAGACTCCAGCGTGCACCCTGCAGTAGGTGGTTTTTGTTTGTTGACACTAGGAACAAACTAACAACGTGTAGCATAGCAGTCTATGTACATAATGTCGTAGATCGATGGTCGATGCGAACGAACAAAATAATGAAGCTATTTAAATAACAATTCAAAAAATATTCAATATTAAATTTCAAGAACTATAATTTTATAAATATATTTGTAATAAAAAGTATCAAAATTAAATAACAAGAACGTCAAACGTTAAAACAATTTAAATACTAATCAAAATTTAATTGAATGATTCAAGAGTGAGCAGATGGAGTGAGCGGACGGAGTGAGCAGATGGAGTGAGCGGACGGAGTGAGCAGATGGAGAGAGCGGATGGAGTGAGCGGACGGAGAGAGCGGATGGAGTGAGCGGACGGAGTGAGCGGATGGCGGATGGGTCAAGTGCAGTGCAGTGTGTGATTTTCAATAGCCAAGCAAGGGACACACAAGTAAAAAAGTTGATATTGGCGTCACATATCCAGTCATTTGAATTTCCCTTGAACGGGGCAACACTGTAACTAATCAGAGAAGACAATTTAATAATTTAATTATATTTGTCAATGTAAAACTTATAACGATTATAATTTGTTCTTTCATTTCAACATTTGTTTACAAACGGCTCAACTGTACACAGAATTGTTAATAAATTAGTGGGAAAACGGGTAAATGAACACGGTGTTACAATGTGCTGGTTAAGGAAAGAGAAAAGAGGACGGGCGGGCGATTCGTTGAAAAGCACGTAATCTATTACAGTACTAGTATAATAAAAAAGTGATATGGGTGGGCAGCAACGCAAACTGTATAGCCTATATATAGTACCTCTACTAGGGAATACAATCAGACACGCTACGGTTTAACCGGACCACGTAGCCAGCCACGCCACGCCACGTATAATTCTACTACGCTACATTGATACGGGCCGATGCAACCGACGCCACCGCACTCGTCCGAATCACTTCCGGCATCCGCCGCACATCCGCAAACGCCACAACAACAAACCTGAACCAAACCTAGAGCCGATATCAGAACGCCTACAATACATCTTAAAAAAATCTGGTGTCAAACACTCAAACAACTTTCTATTGCCAATGCAAATAATGAATATTTTGTAAAGAGGGTATATCAAGTAGGACTACCTACAGTCCAGCCTCTCTTAGTTTGCTCCTAATGTAAACAAATAATGACGTCACTGAGCATGCGCATTATGTAAAAATGTGTACACGCTGATTAAAAAGTAACAACTAAATACTTTCAAAAGTATTTAAATACAAAATACTTCTAAAAGTATTTTTATAAATGAAATTGTTAGGTGTACATCATATCATAACTGATGTTTTTAATACTTTAAGTAGTTATAAATTAAAAAATAGTTAACTTAATAGGAATACGACATCCGTAAAGTCGGAGACTCTAGCGTGCACCCTGTAGTAGGTGGCTTTGGTTTGTTGACAGTAGGAGCAAACTTAGAGCGGCTCAACTATACACAGAATTTTTAATAAATTATTGGAAAATATAACGTTGTCACTTTAGTACTAATAAAACATTAGATATAAACGAAAAAAAAACATAACTTTATTTTAATCATGAGTGAATGATGCAAATTGTGAAATCGACCATAGTTTGGCTTAATAATATGGAAAATCACTCTTTCACACTAAACTAGGTTCTGTAGGGGGAAAAATGCTTAAAAAACAAATTGTAGATCTTTCAATTTCCTGTAAATTTAATTATGTAGGCTACACTTTCATCGTTAAATCCACATTAAGGCCGAAACCTTAAAAAGATTATGTTTTTTTACAGTTTTTCACGAAAAAAAACCCAGAAAATCAGTAATTACCGCTAAGCTAAGCATTATGCAAAGAAAAGATTAAAATGAACGTGAAATTTTAAATTTTCTACAACATTTATTGTACACAATTTTAGCCTACAATACATATTAAGACCGCAATCTTAAAAAAACAATTTTTCCCAACGAGAGCACAGCCTTCCCAAGAGTTTCAGCAAACATGGCATCTACCCTATATTGCAGAGCAAACTAACTAAATAAGGTAATTTAAAAAAATAATCATAAGAGCCGTTTTTGAGAAAATCGCACGTCAAAAATTACACGACTAAACTATTACTTCCGGTTGACCGATTTTGATGAAAATGTATGCGTCGGGTCCGGTAGTAGTATCTAACTTACGTTTCACGTTCGTATAGTACGTTTGTTTTTGGAAGAAGCTTGAAAGGGGAGGGCGAGTAGGTAGAGTAGGGATAGTTTCAACTCAACAAGTGTTGTCTCCTTCTCACTTAATGATCATTCCCTCTCTTTCTAACCGTATACTATGTTACAACTACGAGGTGCTTCCCCCACCACTAAACAGAACAGCTCAGCGGCACAAAGCGTTCGAGGGAAAGCTTCTAGCTAGAACAAAAATGACCTGTACGATGTTCCGTTCTTGAGATATTCTGTTCACACACAGACCAATCGCTAAAAACATGTGTTGTGTAGGTTGAGGGGGTCTGTTTAGGTGTATATTCGGGTGTATTTGTTAAAATCGACATGAAAACAATACTTTCCTTCCTATATATTTATATAGACAAGAGAGAGTAAAAAATGTCGACAAATTGTAATAAATAAATTGTTGTTATGTTACAGAGTGAAGTGTGTACGTGAAGATGGTTGGAGTAATAAGATTAAGAGAATCAGAGAGGGCGATAATGTTGACCATATTAGTGATGATGTCAGCAGGAATGGTCGGCTCCGAGTACATACTGGAAGATCTGGTCGCCATGGAGAACACAAACACACTCACACATTCTACCAGTAGCACAAGTAGCATCAGCAGCAGCAGCAGCAGCAGTAGTAGTAGTAGGAGTAACAACGACGGAAGCAACTCAAAGCGACAACGGTACGCCGAATCGTACAACACTGCCGCATCAAATAACGGTAAGCTATAGATAGTCCAGCCTCTCTTAGTTTGCTCCTAATATAAACAAATAATGATGTCACTGAGCATGCGCGTTACATCTAAATGTGTACACGCTCATTAAAAAGTAACAACAAAATACTTTCTAAAGTATTCAAATACAAAATACTTTTAAAAGTATTTTTTAAAATGAAATTGTTAGGCGTACATCATATCATGACTGATGTTTTATGTACTTATAATTTAAAAGATAGTTAACTTAATAGGAGGAATAGGATAGTTGTAAAGTGGTGGAGTGTAGCGTGCACCCTTTAGTAGTAGGTGGCTTTTGTTTGTTGACAGAAGGAGGAGGAGGAGCAAACTAAGAACGGCTCAACTGTCCTTCTCCTTTATATTGTAGTTGTTGTTTAGCCGAAAGGCTGGCTGGTTTTAACATCCACTATTGTGCGGTTGCAGGGTGAAGGGTGCGGGTGAGGTATTATGAATGAGTAACGCATGCTGGGAGAACAAATTGTTCTATTAGCCTACTCTCATACAAAACATTCGTTTTCAACCTTTCCGTATTTAACATATTTGTTTGTATTTATTAAATTCATTTATTTACATATTTCGATATAAATTGGTAATATAAATATTATGACCCACCGGGTTGGTCTGCAGGTAAAGCCGTCGCCAAAATCAGCTGTTTAACAGCTGATTTTCGGAGACGAAGGTTCCTCGTTCAAATCCTAGTAAAGGTAGTTACTTTTATACGGATTTGAATACTAGACAGTTGGTTACCGGTGTATTTTGATGGTTGGGGTTCAATTAACCATACACTCTCAGGAATGGTCGGCCTGAGTCTGTACAAAACTACACCTCATTTACTCGACATACACATCATCCTCATCTCATTGGGTGATGGGGTTGCTTATTGTTCTTAAATGACCAGTTTGCAACCTACACAAATTATGGATAATTTTTCTTTTTAATTTCCAATTTTGTTGTTGAGTTCGGTCTTGGATCGCATTGGACCGACTCCGATTGATCTTATTTTATGAAATGTGCACACTACTAACACCTATACTTGTTGTTTACGTTATCAAGCGAAAGGTTGGTTTCAACTTGTTGAGGTTTCACTAAGTAAGAGGAGGAGAGAGGTGGTTTAACATTGCCAACGATCACTGAGTTGAAAGATTATGCTTATCAGCATGCCAGGCCCTCCGAAATGCACATACTTTCCACCCTGAAAATGACACCTTCACTTCATTCACCACACAATCCAACTGTATAATGAAATTCATTACTCTCAGAGGAGACAACTCTGAGTAGTGTGTCTCTTTTATACCTCTAACGTTGTTGTTAAATCTCTTCTGTTGTTAAATAGTTCAGTCATATAATTGACTGACTATAAATGATAATGTTATGATCGGCCCATAACAGACGAAAGGTGGAGTGTCAAATTATTTACACTCGATCTGTTAGTTGCAGGGCTAAAATAAATAGTTCTGTTTCTTATCACATGGTCAGTCAATTAAATGAGTGAATCATTTAATAAGAGAAGAGGTAGAGGTGTACTGTGACACTAATCACAGTTATCTCCTCTGAGAGTAATGAATTTCATTATACAGTTGGACCCTGTGGTGAATGAAGTGAAGGTGTCATTTGCAGAGTGGAAAATATGTGCTTTTCAGAGGGCCTGGCATGCTGATAAGCGTACTTTTCCACTCAGTGAGTTGTGGTAATTGTCAACCACCTCACTCCTCGTTTTACTTAGTAAAACCTCTACACGTTCAAACCAGCCTTTTGCCTAATCACCTAAACAACAACATATATGATAAGAAACAGAAATATTTTTTGTAGCCCTGGGGAACCAACAGATCGAGTGCAATTAATTTACACACTCCCACCTGCCCGTTATGGGCATCTAACTGTATAGGTATCAGATGAATACCTATATGATATGAATACCTATAATTGATGTCCCATAGCCGAGCGAGTGAGAGGGAGTTATGTGGCATAACTACGCATGCGCTCAAACGTCTTCACCGTTGTAATCCAAATCTGAAAACATCCTACAGTCATTATCTTGCTTGTTAGTTTTACTGGATGCATAAACGCTTGCTCACAACAATGAGTAATGTTATTGGAATGGCGCGTATAGGTTGTGCGAGTAAGAGTGTTATGCATTCTCTCTCACTCCCACGGCTAGGGGACTTCAGTTCGTCTAAATACTATATAATAGGAGAGTTTTATACAATTCCTAATTTGTGTCACTTGCAATCAGTTCAATTGAGAACAATAAGCAACCTGATGACCCAATCAGATGAGGATGATGTGTATGACGTGTAAATGAGACTGTGTAGTCTTCTACAGACCCAGGCCGACCATTCCTGAGGGAGTATGGTTAATTGAACCCCAACCATCAAACTACACCGGTAACCACTGTCTACCATTCAAATCCGTATAAAAGTAACTACCTTTACTAGGATTCAAACCAGGAACCTTCGTCTCCGAAATGAATACTGTATAATGAAATAGGAAATAACATAGTACACCTGTACCCTCTTCTGCTGTTAAATGCTTCACTGATACTATAATTGGGTGACCATGTGGTGACAGACAGAACTACCAGATCGAGTGCAAATAACTGAACACTTTACTTGCCTGTTACGGCCATAATTTATCATGTTGTTTAGGTCAACAGCCAAAAGAAAGGCTGGTTTGAACGTGTAGAGGTTTTACTAAGTAAAACGAGGAGTCACGTGGTTTACCATTGCCCCTTACTCACTGAGTGGAAAAGTACACTTATCAGCATGCCGGGCCCTCTGAAAAGCACATATTTTCCACTCTGCAAATGACAACTTCACTTCATTCACCACAGGATCCAACTGTATAATGAAATTCATTACTTTCAGAAGAGATAACTGTGACTAGTGTCACAGTACACCTCTACCTCTTCTCTTATTAAATGATTCAGTCATTTAATTGGGTGACCATGTGATAAGAAACACAACTATTTATTTTAGCCCTGCAACTAACATATTATTTCATTTTTTTTCTTTTCGAATAGCTCTTTAACGAGAGCACGCTAAATCAATATTTGGGGTGTTTCTTCAAGTCCTACGCTGCTCCATTCTCTTCCTCACCCACACCTCCCTCATCCTTCTCGATCTGTCCATCCTCAGCTGGTCCATATTGTGAGGTTCACACCTTCTCCTCTCACTTTCCTCCCTAAAGGTCACTCTCTCAACTTTACCCCGAAAAACGTCTCTATTGCAATATTTCTTCTGTGGTAATCCCAGCCGTTAAGCAATCTGACAGCGTTTCGGTGAACGATGCTGGCTTAATCATATCATTTCATATGAGAGTAATAAAACAAAAAACATAAGGTATTGAAGTAACATCCGCAGAATACTCGTTCGTTTAGCCAATGACGTTGGATCGTTCACCGTCGTCACTCATTGTGACATGCATTCGATTAAACACCGATCAGAGCGCGGTGCGAGTGCGAGGTATATAATTAGTATCGATATGAAGAAATGGGTCGTAACATAAAAGCGCGCGATAAACACATTTTAGTGCGGTCATTAACAACGAAGCTGCCGTATTTTTGTATTTTAACACCTTTTATCGATAGCCATAAAAAAAACACTGTTGCCAAACCACCCAACTAACAAATAAATTATTTTCTTTTAACAAATAATTTCTACTTTCTTTTGCCTACGCGTATATGAATATATAGGAAGGAAAGTATTGTTTTCATGTTGATTTTAACAAATACACTCTTCACCCGAATATACACTTAAACAAACCCCCTTAACCCACACACACACACACAACTGCTTTTTACCTATTGGTCTGTCTGTGTGTGAACAGAATATTTCAAGAACGGAACATCGTACGAACTTGAAACTTAAGTTACATACCACTACCGGACCCGACACGAACATTTTCATCAAAATCGGTCAACCGGAAGTAATAGTTTATTCGTGTAATTTTTCACTTTTTTGCGATTTTTCTCATAAACGGGTCCTACGATTTTTTGAAAAAATTGCCACGTTTGCTGAAATTCTTGGTGAGGCTGTTTTCACGTAAAAAAAAATTGTTTTTTAAGATTACGGCTTTAATATGCATTTTAGCGCAAACATTTATATAAGAAAAAATGTAAAGAATTTACAATCCTACAACTTTTATTTCAAACATTGTTTTGTATAACGCTTAGTTTAGCGGTAATTAGCGATTTTCTGTTTTTTTCTCACAAAAACCGTGTGAAAATTAATTTTTTTTTAAGATTTCTGCCTTAGAATGCATTTTACGACAAAAGTGTATATTATAATCAGATTCATAGTAAATTAAAAGATGTACAACTTTTATTTAGAGCATTTTTCTCTACAGAGCCTAGTTTAGCGTGAAACAGTAATTTTCCGTAATTTTAAGCCAAACTTAGGTCGATTTTCATTTTGCGTCTTTCACTAATGATTAAAATAAGGTTATGTTTTTTGAGGTAAGTTTATTTTTAATATTTTATTACTGATGTTAGGTTACATCGATCATTATTTGCATTGTTAAGAGAAAGTTGTGTGAGTGTTTTCACACCAGATTAATTTCTAACTTTAAAAAAAAGGTAGAAAGAGTCGATTAGGTACGACTAGTAATAAATAGTAAATTACAGAGTACAGGTAGGCTTATAAGAGTAGGTAAGTATAGAAGTGGGGGGGGGGGAGAGAGAGAGAGAGAGGGACAGAGGGGGGAGAGAGAGAGAGAGAGAGAGAGAGAGAAATTGTAGCGGCAAGGCAATACACGAGTATGTTATTGTCTCCCGAACTGAACAATAAAAAATAACCGACAAAAAAAACAACAACAACGTTTCTTGCATGAAGTACAGGTGACCGTTGCGCAATCTTACAACCACTGCAAAAACTATTCCACTAGAAGTGCCAGTTGTGCGATAGTGACCCCTTCACTGCACCGACAGTGTCCACCTTACTCCAATTACATTACTTTCTCGCGACGCTTTCATTATACAGTCTGATTCACGAAGATATGCAGATACTTTGGGAGCCGCCCATTGTACATGTAAAAATAATGAAAAAAGTTTACATAAACATGGGTCCGCAAATGCTTCGTAACAAAGTTACAGCTAGCGAAAGATTTCAGCTCACCAGATTAAATGGGGTCTTTCTGAAATTCTGGTAAGGTAGATTAAGGGGCGAATTCAATCGTTTCTTATGGTTTTTGAACTGATAAAATGAATAAAACAGGTCCCAGAACTGAAAGTTAAATATGTAGTTTATGAAAAAACCAGTATCAAATGCAAAAAAATGGAGTGAAAAAAAACACAATTTTTCATCTTTGTTTTTCCGGTTAATTTTACTTTGTACTGTTATGAATAAAAATTCATTTAATAAAACATCTATTTGCTTTTTGTGTACTTTATTTACACCGGTTTGTTCAGAATAAAATTTTCAACATGTTTTTTTTTCAAAAATTTTAACTGTTTCTTGGTGAAATAACAAAGTTATTCTCGTCCAAAGATGAAAAAATGTGTTTTTCACTCCATTTTTTTAATTTGACACTGGTTTTCTTTAAAAATATTTAACTTACAGTTCTGGGACCTGTTTTATTCAATATATCAGGTCAAAAACCATAAGAAATGATTGAATTCGCCCCTTAATCTACCTTACCAGAATTTCAGTAAGACCCCATTTAATCTGGTGAGCTGAAATCCGGGCGAAACTTTCGCTAGCCGTAACTCGGAAACGAAGCATTTCCGGACTCATGTTCATATAAACTTTTTTCAGTATTTTTACATGTACAATGAGCTCCCAAAGTTTCTGCATATCTTCGTGAATCACCCTGTATCATGAATCAGTCAAAGAAAGTACTGCCGTAAAAAAAAATCTGGTGTGAAATACTCGCACAACTTTATCTTGACAATGCAAATAATTAACAATATAACCTAACATTAGTAAATAAAACATCAGAAATAAACAAAAAACTAACCTCAAAAAACATAAACTTATTTTAATCATAAGTTAAAAACATTTTAATCATAAGTGAAACACGCAAAATGAAAATCGACCTTAGTTTGGCTTAAAAATACGGAAAATCACTCTTTCACGCTAAACTAGGCTCTGTAGAGAAAAATGCAAATCAAGAATCCGTACACTTTACAATGTTAAAGTTTATACTTTATCCTCAACAACTACACAAGGTAATCAATCACTTAATTGGTTTGTGTTTTACCTCTTTCTTTTTGTTGGTCACATTTTAAGCAAAAGAAATGTTTAAATTGATCAAGTGGAAACGATTTACAATTTTTCTTCTTCAAAAATACCATTTGATGGAAACGTTAAAATTTAATAAAACTATAAATTTTTAACACAATTATAAATTGGTTAACGCCCAGAATAAAGCAGAAACAATGGATCTTTTAAACAAACAAAAAATGTTCACTCAAATACCTTTGGTCCGTATGGTGAAAATCTCTAATTTTTGGAAACAGCCATTTGAAAATACAGTAAAATCTCTCTTATTGCGGAACTCTATATAGCGGAAATCTCTCTTTAGCGGCATTATTTGCCGACCCCGACCCTTTCGTATACTACGATAATGTATTTAACTCTCGTTATAGCGGCACAAAAATCTCTCTATAGCGGCTAAACAATATCTTCAGGGTATGGATTTAGACGCCTATGTAGGGGCAGACAATGATTTAGCCACTTCAGCAGATGTTGGCGATGATGCAATAATCGAAAATGTCTTAGCCCAAAACAACGAGGAAGAAAGTGAAGATGACGATGAAATGGAAACAGAAATGTTGTTCCTTCAAGTAAACAGGCACTAGACGCTATTCTTGTTGTTTCCACGTACTGTTATTGCCAATATGTAAATAAAAATTTACAAGTTTTAAACATTGAAAATGAGATTGAAGACATGTTTTATGAATTGAAAACAAAACAAAAATTACAACTTATTTAACGAAATGAAATGTACTTCACAGTCATTGTTTCCTTAATAACGAAAAAATATATACTGTACTGTGTATTTTTTTGTGTTTGTGTAGCCTATGTTTTAGGAGATTTTAATTGTATGTATCCTATGTTTATTACTGTTCAGTAAAAACCGAGTTTCAGTGCTAATTAATTTTAGGCTATCTATTACGGTATGTACTGTATGAATGATTATTGAAAAAAGTTCAATACGAAAAGTGAAATTCTATTGTTAAACATTAGTAACACAACATCTAATAAAACCAGTTTGTATCCAAATTTCTTGTTAAGTTAATAACCTACACTTTAAGTAGGTAATTAATTTAAATATCTCACTATATTGAAGTAATCTACTGTATTAAACATTCGTCATAAAGTTATCTATTCAGTAGTTTTTCAAAAACTTATTCCATGCACCATTTACATACGTATATAAGTTATTTTGTACAGAAAAATTAGTACTCCAACTTCCCTCCCACCGTTAATTACTCGCTCTCTCTATAAGGCTATTTGCACACACACCGATTTTGGACGGCCGATTTTTTACCGGCCGTCCAAATTCGAATAGTGAACTGCATGAGGGAACGGAACCTGGCACACACGCCGACCGCTGATCGGCGCCGGTAAAATCCCGGTGAGCAGCCGGCCCCGGCCACTGCCACTGCCACTGCGTACCGCCGATGCCGGTGGAGTATCGGTCTCTCAGTGGCGTACGTGACTAAATACATGCTGGCACACGCACCGACCGTCCTCGGCAGTTCTCGCTGCACCATCTTCCTTCCATTCCAGCCGACTGCTGTGCTGATATAGGACTACATTTATCACTATTGTTATTAGTGCGTGTTAAATAAATTTCCAATGGGTGAAGTTATAGATAATGGATGTCCTTATTTCGTTAGTGGAGGCAATTTGATTGATAGGATGAATTCACTTGCGCTTAATTCTACGTCGCTTAATACGGCGATACAAAAACCACATAGCAACTACTCGTTTAGGATTCATTATTATTCAATAATCTCGTGCCACGACAATGCAACTGGTTGTTTGACACGGCACGCACATTCCCGGTCACATTGTCAAAAATGACAGTCAGTCACCACGGTAAAAATTCGGTATACCTGCTACCGATAAAATATCGGCCGATTTTTTACCGACCGTCCAAAATCGGTGTGTGTGCAAGTAGCCTAACGGAACTCTCTTTATAGCGGCGGTATCTCATTGTCCCTTTAATTCCGCTATAGAGAGATTTTACTGTATTTATCATTATCATAGATATATTATAATATTTCTGCTCAAAACAGACAGGTGGAGTGTCAAATTATTTACATTCAATCTGTTAGTTGCAGAACTAAAATAAATAGTTCTGTTTCTCATAACATGGTCAGCCAATTTAAAGACTGAATCATTTAAGAACAGAAGAGGTAAAGGTGTACTGTGACACTAATCACAGTTATCTCCTCTGAAAGTAATGAATTTCATTATACAGCCAGACCCTGTGGTGAATGAAGTGAAAGTGTCACTTGCAGAATGGAAAATATATGCTTTTCAGAGGGCCCGGCATACTGATAAGCGTATTTTTCCACTCAGTGAGTTGTGGCAATGGTAAACTACCACCTCACTCCTCGTTTTACCTAGTAAAACCTCTACACGTTCAAACCAGCCTTTCGGCTGTTGAGCTAAACAACACATATTTATATAGGCAAGAGAAAGTAAAAACTAATTAATTCATTTCAAAATATAATTTTAAGTGTTTTTTTTGTTTGTATTTTGTTGCAGACGGAGAACTGCAGAAGACGTGGAAACAACGATCGGCAAGTACAGCGACGACGACGACAACGAGCGGAGAAATATCGAGGCAAAAGAGACCGACGCCGGAGAAAGACGGCTACCAAAGCAGAAGCGGCGGAGCGAGCGGCGGAAAGAGACAGGCGAACAGCAGCAGTAACGGTAACAACAAAGATGAAGACGACGAAGACAAGAAGACGCTGGCGCAGCAAGTGGCCGACGGCAAATACGGGCTGATACAGAAAGAGATCTTCGACGAAACACCACCACAACGTCCAGGAATCATCAGTTACGAAGTGAATCCGGAAGTGCCCAAAGACAATGTCAATAACTTGGGTGGACTCAAACCGGAAGAGATTTGGTTAGCCGAGAATCATCTACTGGTATTAGCGGGTGGCGGAAGATACAACGACGATCACGTGGGCGGCAACAAATGGCCACCGATCGACAATTACAGAGCGCCACCGAGACAAGTGAAGATTCCACCCAACCCGAAGGTACCTCCACCATTCCCGGTACAATTACGTCCCGGAGGACCCACCGAATATATACGAGGCGCAAACGGAACGGGTGGACCTCCACCGTTCCCATTTTTTCCACCGCCGGGAAATTACAGCGGTGGAAACAATATAGGATTACCACCACCGTTTTTCGGTAATTTTTTACCTCCGGGAAACTTCACGCCGGGGAACGGACCAATACAACATCCGTTCCCCTTTCCACCACCACCCCCGCTGGGGATCCGAAACGGAACGATACCGCCGCAATTTCAAATACCGCCCGGATCTTTTCCGTTCCCGAACAATTTGCCACCGGGAGCCAATATTCTACCTCCGCCCGGAAATATTACAGAACCGTTGGACGAGGACGACCCGTCCATCTACTATCCACCGCCTTACGATTTCGTCTACAGGCAGGTGAACACGACGCCCGTACCACCCGGGCCTCTCGTACCCGGTATCGTTCTACCGCCACCACCCGACTTTTTCGCACCGCTGCACGACGAAAAACGCACCAAAGCGAAACCGAAACAACCGACCGTACAGATCCAAGGGAAAAGACCACAGCCGACAACGACCACGACCACACAAGTGCCGTATCGAGGAAAATCCGTCTACAATCTACCGTCTGGAAGACGACCGGCCGTTCAAATTGTCACCGATGAACCGCAACAGCAAATCGATTTGAACCAAGTCACACCGTCACCGGTGGTACCGCATATTCTACCACCGAACGCGGTCGTTAGCGGATGGGTTCCGATACCGGCACCGAAACCCTTCTACATAACCGGACCACGGAAACCACTCAAGGCGACACCGACCAGACTACCACCACACGGATACGCTTACCACAAACCGACATCATACATCGGTGAAAACTACACAGATCCTTATTTATACAACAATATTGGTTACCAAGGCGACCACGGAAGTATTTACTACGAAACAACTACCACAACACTTGCACCACCTCTTCCATTAATACCAACATACCGACCAAACATCCAAGAAGGAATACCTAAAGGAAAATCATTAAAATCATTCTACTACTACGACGAACCGGCCGTCGTCAATTTGAAATCCAGACCTTACCCACCGCCGCAAACATATTACCACACACACCCTCCGCTCCCTCCACACACACACGCACACCCAACACAAATCAACTACCAAACCACACCAAAAATTCCCACATTAATCGGAACCGGAGTTCAACCACCACCACCTTCGCCACCGCACCACCAAAAATACCCAATACAATATTATTACATAACAAAACCACCGCCGTCTAAATCTGTTATTATCAATAATTCAGATGGCGTAGGCGTAGGCGTAACGACCACGAGAAAACCACCGATATATGAATACAGTTACACGGCACCCGGTTACGGAACATTGGAAGCACCGAAATTATCAGGCATTTCATCCACACCGACTCCGTTATTATCACAGCCTTATGAATCACCGCAATACAATTACTACGATTACGACGACGAAATATTAATATCGAACCGTCAACGACCGTCACCGAAATCAACACCCTTACCATTGCCACCGGCACCTTCGAGTACGACAACAACGACACCGAGACCTCCAATATCATCATCGACAACGGATATTTACAGTAACCACCGTCCGCGATTCAATTCCAGACCAATTTCGTACAACGAAGACGACAACAACACATCACCGTTTATAACACAAACGGAAAATCCGTACCACGCATTTTTCACGCACCACGATTTCTCATTAATCGACGATATCACCAAAAAATATTTCACATTGTTCGGACAGAAAATCAATCCGAGCGAATCTCCGACAACTCCGTTATCACCGTTACTCGAACTGCACGATCCGACCACTAAATCGCCTCCTTCTACGATATCACCGGCTCCGCGTGTACAATACTCGAACGGAGGTGTTCCGGTCACCACACCGATATATTGGTCGACTCAACGTCCATCTACCACACCGTACCCACAACAACCACAACAATATCAAGAATATTACGACGATTATTACAACAATCGAAATCTGGATTATCGATACAAAACTATACCGGAAGATCTCTACGATATCGGCAACGTACAATCCGGATCATTAACACGCCCACAACAACAATCGATATACGACACATATATCGAAACACCACAATCAAGGAATCGATATGTACAACAACAACGACGACGACCGATAGATATCGAAACAATACGACAAGCATCGATAATTTCATCATCGACTACGACCACAACAACTACACCGCAACCCTCGTTACAACACGACACTCGAGTGAATTTTATACATCATCCATTATTAAGCAAAGAAGCAGCCGCCGAAGAATTCGAATCAAAAATCGTGAAAAATCCGCAAGATGAAAATCTATCCGATAAAATATATTATTACAATCACAGACCACAACAACAACAATCTAGTACGACAACACAACGACCGATTTTGAACAATGGAGACGATCAGAACACATCGATACGTCCACCATCTTTAGTAGGCGATACGAACGTCAATTATTTACACCCATTACCAGCGTTGAATCCGGAAGCGGAAGTATTCGACGCGAATACTCGTGAAAAAATCATATCAAGTTTACTCGACGAATTCGTTGGTCGATCACAAAATTACATACAGAAAAATTTACCGCCGTCATTAACATCGGACACCCGTGTCAACGATCAATACGCAAGAAACCCGAACCACGTACCGGATCCCGAATCCGAATATTACAATCCGACACCTTCTTCACGCCAACAGCAACAATTCCCACCATTGGAATCGACATACAACCGCGGTACGTCGCAACAACAACAAGACGTAATCGCATATCGACTACCTGGTAACGGCGGTGGACATTTCTACTTTTTAACACCGCAATCTGTCGTACAAGAATACGACACGTCGTACGAACAACAAAATCTGTACAGAAGAAACGTCCGACGACAGAATAACAACGTACAACAACAACAACAACAGAAACAACGACAAATCATTCGACGTAACCCGATATCACCGTCGTCATCAAATAACAACAGTAATTTAAGAAACAGTAGAAATAATAATAACAACAGTAGAATTAATACATATGACAGTAGTAATAATAATAATTATAGCCAACAATATCAAGAATCAAGTAAATAGCTGAAAATAATTATTTAGGATTTTTTTTAAAGAATTTTGAACTGCCTTTAAGGGATTAGAGACGTAATAAATGTTACGCATGTTAACATCTGCCAATTTTTCAGGTATCTATAATAGAGCTTTAAATTACAAAACAAAAAAATTCGGCAGAATTTTCCTTGTCAAGTAATATAACATCCCACCGTGGGTTGGTCTAGAGGTAAAGTCGTCGCCATGAATCAGATGTTTAACAGCTGATTATCGGAGACGAAGGTTCCTGGTTCAAATCCTAGTAAAGGTAGTTACTTTTATACGGATTTGAATAGTGGACAGTGGTTGTGGGTGTAGTTTGATGGTTGGGGTTCAATTAACCATACTCTGTGAGTGTGTCTGTAGAAGACTACACAGTCTCATTTACACGTCATACATATCATCCTCATCTCATTGGGTCATCTCATTGCTTATTGTTCTCAATTGAACAGATTGCAACCTACACATATTAGGAATAAAAAAAAGAAAGTAATATAACGGTTCATTTTTTGTTTTATGCAACGATATAAATTTTTTTATGAATTTTAAGGGGTGACTGTACTTTTATATCCCGCCAATGTTAAATTTGTTAGTTTTAGGTACATTTTTCTTAGGATTGGTTTACAGAGTACCTTCTTTAATTATTTAATTCTTTGTACAAACACCATCTAAAATTAAACCAACACACAATTATTTAGTTTTTTTTTTAAATCCCTAATGTGTGTACATTGCAATCTGTGCAATTCAGAACAATACGCAACCCAATGACCCAATGAGATGAGGATGATATGTATGACGTGTAAATGAGGTGTAGTCTTGTGCAGACTCAGGCCGACCAATCCTGAGAGAGTATGGTTAATTGAACCCCAACCATCAAAGAACACCGGTAACCACTCTCTAGCATTCAAATCCGTATAAAAGTAACTACCTTTACTAGGATTTGAACCAGGAACCTTCGTCTCCGAAAATCAGCTGTTAAACAGCTGATTTTGGCGACGACTTTACCTCTAGACCAACCCGGTGGGTAATTATTTATAGTAGTTTAATTTTTTGTTTGCTTTGATGACCTCAAAGGATCATTTCAGTCCATTCTGTAATCGGTCCTTTTTGTTCCAGAACCGTGTAACTTGTTTTATTCTTGCTTCTTTCCTTTTCGCCCACATCTTTTTCAGGCGTTCCGACCTTTGGCGCCTGTTCTCGTCCTAATACACCCTATTTGTCATATTTTCCACATTTTTTCAGATCAGATCCTTCCTTGAATTTCTCAACTCTTCCATGTCCGGTTGTACTTTCTTTATCCATTTCGAGTTAGTTGTTCTTTCCCAGTAAAAGTTGATTATTTGGTTAAAAATTTTATATTAGGAATATAAAAAACACAGAGGATACTTTTAAATAACTGGCAACGTCTCTTCTCCCTTAAAGAACACTGTACAACCTCGATAATTCGTTACTTTTGTTTATCTAACGGACAACCGTTACGACAATTACTAACAAAGTGCTCAGTCGATAACCCGAACACGGTTCGCCAAATGATCGCCGAGCACAAATTTTATCAAACTATAATAAAATTACTATGCGTTAAATATTATATAATAAGAAACAAAAAATTGGGAGATTTATCACAAAATTTATGTTGGCAAATTAATAAATTTTGTAGATGACTTTCAATTTTTAAACGAACAACAACATTTTATGTAGAAATCATAAAATAAGGCTGTAATGTAAAATAGTATTAAAATAAAAATTAAAAAAAAATTACGAAAATAAAATTTGTGATACTTTAAAACAAAAATAATTGTACTTTTTTCAGTTATAATACTTCATTATCCGGCACCAAAACAAATAAAATAAAATATGAAAATTCACAATTATATTCGCCTACATGATGTAATGGTGAAGTGCCCAAACACACATTTTTAGGTTTAGATAGCAACAAAGTTTACTATGAATGATCTAGTACAGTATTCAGATGAACTGCAGTCTCCTAACCGTGGGAGTGAGAGAGAATGCATAACGCTCTCACTCGCACAACCTATACGCGCCATTCCAATAGCATTGTAGTATAAATTTCACTCATTGTTTTGAGCAAACGTTTATGAATGCAGTAAGCTAATAAGCAAGATAACGACTGTAGTATGTTTTTAGATTTGGATTATAACGGTTAAGACCTTTGGGCGCATGCGTACTTATGCCACATATCTCCCTCTCACTCGCTCGACTATGGGACATTAATTCATCTGATATCTGTACAGTAAATACTTGTCACTCGAAAATATTTTTAAAATATGCTATATAACATTTTTTTCACTACGGTGTACAAAATACACACCTTCTTCTTATAGTGCATCTCCTATCGGAGGTTTGCTATCATCACAGCAATCCGGACCTTGTCGACTGCAGCTCAGAACAGTTGAACACTGCCACAGTCAAACCAATCCCTCAGGTTCTTTAGTCAGGACACACGGCGTCTTCCGATGCTCCGCCTTCCACTAATCTTTCCCTGGACTATCAGTTGAAGAAGCTTGTATTTCTGTCTTCTCATTATATGACCCAGATATTGAAGCTTTCTTCTTTTTATGGTGTTAATGATTTCGCGTTTCTTCTGCATCCGGATCAGCACTTCGGCATTACTAACTTTATCCGTCCAGGGAATACGCCACATTCTACGGTAACACCACATCTCGAATGCTTGTAGTTTGTCGATGTGGTTCTTCTTGAGGGTCCATGCTTCAACCCCATACAAGAGCGTGGAAAAAACGTAACAACGCAGCATCCTCATCTTAAGTTCCATGTTGATATGTGAACTTAATGCACACCGTGAAACTTAAACGCACACCGGTAACCGGTAATTTTAAATAACAATCAATTCTACGATTTTTAAACCTAAATTTTTCTACACTTTGTTCTACATATAAAACGGTGTATTTTAATAGAAAAGTTAAAACGTTACATAATAATGTCCCCCAAAAAATTTACAAAAATCTAATTACAACTGCAGTTGCTAATTCCAGGGCTACAAAAAAAAATATTTCTGTTTCTTATCATGTGGTCAGCCAATTACATGACAACTATTTAAGGACAGAACAAGTATAGGTATCAGATGTCAATGTCCCATAGCCGAGCGAGTGAGAGGGAGATATGTGGCATAACTACGCATGCGCTCAAACGTCTTTACCGTTTTAATCCAAATCTGTTAACATACTACAGTCGTTATCTTGCTTGTTAGTTTACTGGATGCATAAACGCTTGCTCACAACAATGAGTCAAATTATACGACAATGTTATTGGAACGGCGCGTATGGGTTGTGCGAGTGAGAGCGTTATACATTCTCTCACTCCCACAGCTAGGGGACTTCCACTCATCTGAATACTGTACAGTAGTTTCTAAAACTGAAAAAAAAACCGCTAAAATCGAACATATTTAACATTATGACAACGTACTGTATTTAGCGATAATAGTAACATGACAATTGTACTGTATTTAGTGAAACAAAAAATTATAACAAAATTTCATTGTTGAAAGATATTTTTTATGCATAGTTTATTATTTTACATATTAAATGCCGGATAAGAAATAAATTGTAATCGACAGATTTATAGAGAACGCACTTGAATACATGCAACTCAAAAGTCTTGCACGTAAAATATGATGTAGGTATGTAATAAAATAAAGGTGCAAATTATCGCGTGATTATTACTCAACTGTATAACGTAATAATAATAATTGATAATCCACTAAGAAATCTCATTCATACGTTCTTATACAGGGTGATTCACTAAGATATCCGGAAACTTTGGGAGCCCATTGTACAAGTAAAAATAATGAAAAAAGTTTATATATATACAGTAAAATCTCTCTATTGCGAAACTCTATATTGCGGAAATCTCTCTTTAGCGGCATTATTTGCCGACCCCGACCCTTTCGTATACTCCGGTAATGTATTTAGCTCTCGTTATAGCGGCACAAAAATCTCTCTATAGCGGCTAAACAATATCTTCAGGATATGGATTTAGACGCCTATGTAGGGGCAGACAATGATTTAGCCACTTCAGCAGATGTTGGCGATGATGCAATAATCGAAAATGTCTTAGCCCAAAACAACGAGGAAGAAAGTGAAGATGACGATGAAATGGAAACAGAAATGTTGTTCCTTCAAGTAAACAGGCACTAGACGCTATTCTTGTTGTTTCCACGTACTGTTATTGCCAATATGTAAATAAAAATTTACAAGTTTTAAACATTGAAAATGAGATTGAAGACATGTTTTATGAATTGAAAACAAAACAAAAATTACAACTTATTTAACGAAATGAAATGTACTTCAGTCATTGTTTCCTTAATAACGAAAAACATATATACTGTAGGCCTATTGTGTATATTTTTGTGTTTGTGTAGCCTATGTTTTAGGAGATTTTAATTGTATGTATCCTATGTTTATTACTGTTCAGTGAAAAACGAGTTTCAGTGCTAATTAATTTTAGGCTATCTATTACGGTATGTACTGTATGAATGATTATTGAAAAAAGTTCAATACGAAAAGTGAAATTCTATTGTTAAACATTAGTAACACAACATCTAATAAAACCAGTTTGTATCCAAATTTCTTGTTAAGTTAATAACCTACACTTTATGTAGGTAATTAATTTAAATATCTCACTGTATTGAAGTAATCTACTGTATTAAACATTCGTCCTAAAGTTATCTATTCAGTAGTTTTTCAAAAACTTATTCCATGCACCATTTACATACGTATATAAGTTATTTTGTACAGAAAAATTAGTACTCCAACTTCCCTCCCACCGTTAATTACTCGCTCTCTCTATAACGGAACTCTCTTTATAGCGGCGGTACCTCATGGTCCCTTCAATTCCGCTATAGAGAGATTTTACTGTACATGGGTTCGGAAATGCTTGGTTACCGAGTTACAGCTAGCGAAAGATTTCGCCCTGATTTCAGCTCACCAGGTGAAATGAGGTCTTCCTGAAATTCTGGTAAGGTAGATTAAGGGGCGAATTCAATCGTATCTTACGGTTTTTGACCTGATTAATTGAATAAAAAAGGTTCCAGAACTCTAAGTTAAATAGTTTTTTAGAAAACCAGTGTCAAATGCAAAAAAATGTAGTGAAAAAAACACATTTTTTCATCTTTGGTTTTCCGGTTAATTTTACTTTATACTGTTATGAATAAAGATTCATTTAATCAAACATTTATTCGCTTTCTGTGTACTTTATTTACACCGGTTTGTTCAGAATAAAATTTTCTACATGTTTTATTCAAAAATTTTAACTGTTTCTTGGTGAAATAACAAAGTTATTCTTACCCAGAGATGAAAAATTTTGTTTTTCACTCATTTTTTGCATTTGACACTGGTTTTCTTAAAAACTATTTAACTTACAGTTCTGGGACCTGTTTTATTCAATTTATCAGATCAAAAACCATAAGAAATGATTGAATTCGCCCCTTAATCTACCTTACCAGAATTTCAGGAAGACCTCATTTCACCTGGTGAGCTGAAATCCGGGCGAAACTTTCGCTACCCGTAACTCGGAAACGAAGCATTTCCGGACCCATGTTTATATAAACTTTTTTCATTATTTTTACATGTACAATGAGCTCCCAAAGTTTCTGAATATCTTCGTGAATCACCCTGTATAATACTTTTATGCAAAAACAATCGAGGGCCAAAATAAAAACAGACACCATGTGAGTATCGAAAAACGGTTTGTTTTCAAACAAACAACGAATTCGGGTCTTTTCTGTAATAAGTACACTATTTTTAACGATAAAAGCGGGAAAAACGTTTAAAGAAAAAATCATAATATCAATATTTTTCAAGTTAACGTTAAAACTAATTACAGTAGAGCGTCAATAATCCGGATTAATTGGGACCGGACGATAATCCGGATTATCGAAACACCCGATAAAATTGCCAGTAGACGTCTTCAAAGTAAGGAAAGTACAGTAGCTAAATTCGACTATATTTTACATGATTTGTTAACAGAAATGTGAAGCGGGTAAGTAAAACTACCAAATATGTTGTTATGTATAAAGAACTAATTTTTTATTTAACAAAATTTGTAATTGTACATAAATAAAAAGAGTGATACATAATAAGCTTTGGCGCCATATTGTATTAAAGGACTCTTATTATTTTGATTTAAGACGATTAATTTAATTTGTGCAATAGACAATGCTTTAAAAGACATATTGGACACTTTTAACCCACGATAAATAATTAATTCCCATTTTTCGCCAGAATTGAATCCGGATTTTTGACGTCCGAATTATTGACGCTCTACTGTATTGAAATTTATTTAATAATTTCTAGCTAAACTCTTAACTTGGAAAAGATTTTCCAAATTATGAGTTCTACAATTACTGGCCAATCAGTTGATTCAAGGAGATGAGGGTCACATTTTAAAATAATTTTTACCCAAAATTTAATAATAAATAATAAAAGAAACGGGCTGCATATCAAGCGTACTTTTTACCATTACATTGTAACCGATACAAAAAAAAGGGCACACGTTTCGAAAATTCTGCCCTAAAATGGAAACCGGACTTTCCGGTTTGCAGTTATAAAATGTAATTAACAAGAGACGGGGACGAATGAGAGAGAATTCTTGGTATTATTTAATTAGCATAAGTTTTATATACAATAGGCTATTGTACTACTACTACTACTCGTAGCTAGAATAAGAAACGTGATACTCTTTCCTCCGTATTCCGTAACTATTATCCATAAAATGCCTATTTACAGGAATATGTAAAATCGAATCTATCGAATGAAAACAATAACAGTCGATTTATTTGTTTTCCGATTTGCAAATGACATCATGTTATGTCACGTCACTATTAGGCCCCTGTATCACCATTATCACTTTGGTGGCCATTACGCCAAACGGTGCTTAACCACACCTCCATTAAGACAAAATGGTGCTCGTTTCGACTGAAATCGGCCTCGTTAAAGCTTCTGTCTATTCAAAAGTACAAAAATTCGGCGCTACTATAGTGCGTGGCCTATCGCGTTATGTTAAGTGAAATTTGTATTTCTTGATGGGGTACCACTGTCCACTTGCACTTTTTTTATTTCTAATTTGTGTACGTTGCAATCAGTTCAATTGAGAATAATAAGCAACCCCATGATCCAATGAGATAAGGATGATGTGTATGACGTGTAAATGAGGTGTAATCTTATACAGACCCAGCCCGACCATTCCTGAGAGAGTATGGTTAATTGAACTCTAACCATCAAAGTACACCGGTAACCACTGTCTAGTATTCAAATCCGTATAACATTAACTACCTTTACTAGGATTTGAACCGGCAACCTTCGTCTCTGAAAATCAGCTGTTTAAACAGCTGATTTTGGCGACGACTTTACCTCTAGACCAACCCCCCCGGTGGATTAAAAACAATAACAGTCGATTTATTTGTTGTCTGATTTACAAATGACATCATGTCACGTCACTATTAGGCCTGTATCACCACTATCATTTTGGTGAGTATAGCCTACTTACCAGGGCTTGACATAATAAAAAAAAGAAATATCGTACTGTTCTGGCACTAATCCCTATAAAAAAAAATTTAACATTTTACAACAAGTATAACCCCCCCATACTACCCCCCGTATAACCCCCCCCCCCGTAGTACTGCCCTATAAAGGGTTAAAAAACAAACACCAACCGATTACGCGCGGGCACAACTACCTTTTTTTAAAGTTCCAGATGATGAAAAAAACAGAAAAAAATAACAAAAACAAAACTAGATTTCTTGAAAGTAACGACGATAAGATGACAATAAATATATATATATAAAAAAAAACCACTTCCTCGTGGTATCCACTCTCTAATTTTTTATAGAGAGAAAATTACACGAACATCATCTATATAGTATTACTACACCAAACCATACCATATGGCTTTCATTAAGAAAAAATAAACCACCATTAATTTAATTCTTTTGAAAAAGAAATCAAATGGAATGTCCATTACTATTATTAATGGACAGTTCCTAATTGGTGCACTACTACATGACATAGGCTACAACCGTTAACATTTAAAAGTTACGCCTAGAAGGGGATTAGGCAAAGGCGATCGGTCAAGTTAGCCTACTAGGCCGGCCCTACATCTACATCTTCCATAATCTCATTTACAACTGCTACAACAAGACCCGAAAAACTAATGACACTTTCAACAGCTTAGAACAGTGCAGCTCACAACCGGGGTGCCTTAATCCTTTATAGGTCTTTGGTAATAGTACACTTACCACTGGCAATAAGGTCGAGTTTATTTAAGAATAATCTATGAAATTTAACCTTATTGGGATTATATGGTTTTATAAATGTTCTCTGGTACAGTTCAGCCGTTGTTAGTTTGCTGCTACAGTCAACAAACAAAAGCCACCTACTACAGGGTGCACGCTACACTCCACCACTTTACGGATGTCGTATTCCTATTAAGTTAACTATTTTTTAAATTATAAGAACTTAAAGTACTAAAAACATCAGTCATGATATGATGTAGTCCAAACAATTTCATTTATAAAAATACTTTTTAAAGTATTTTGTATTTAAATACTTTGGAAAGTATTTAGTTGTTACTTTTTAATCAGCGTGTACACATTTTGATATAATGCGCATGCTCAGTGACGTCATTATTTGTTTATATTAGGAGCAAACTAAGAAAGGCTGGACTATACATAAGGTACAACCGTTAACATTTAAAAGTTACGCCTAGAAGGGGATTAGGCACAGGCGATCGGTCCAGTTAGCCTACTAGGCCGGCCCTGCATCTGCTTCCACTCTACATCTTCCATTATTATCATCTCATTTACAACTGTTACATTCCTATATCGCATACAACTGCTACAACACGACCCGAAAAACTAATGACACTTTCAACAGCTTAAAACGGTGGTTCGCAAACTTAATAGTCGGTGACTACGCGACAACCTCCATTAAATCTAGCACACCCTTCGCGGCTTCGCACGTCAAGTGGGCGTAGTTGTTAAAAAATACTGGCTTCTACGTCGGGGTCCCGGGTTCGATTCCTGATCAGGTGTGGTATTTTTTCATCGCTCAACTTCGTCTATCATCCTTTTCACCGTCTGTATTAGCAGTCATTGCTATACACGCGTATTTATCTGCACACCTCTCGGCGAGCTACGTCCATTCCGGAGGAATTTAAGCAGCCTAGTTGCTTTAGAGCGCTACCTAGGAGGGGAACCCAAAACCCAAATGAGTGGGTGCGGCGGCACACACACACACACACACACACACACAAATACGACGTTTTGATAATTTCCTCCGCGTAAGTCTCTCGTCCTCATCAAACCTCTTCATCTACTTCAACTGCAATACGTACTCACACGCGCACGCACACACACACACACTTATGAAAACTTTCGTTAGCGCCCTTAAGGTTATCATTTTGGAATTTTTTTAACCCTAATTTGTGTACGTTGCAATCTGTTGAATTGAAAACAATAAGCAACCCCCTATGACCCAATGAGATGAGGATGATGTGTATGACGTGTAAATGAGACTGTGTAGTCTTCTACAGACACACTCACTGAGTATGGTTAATTGAACCCCGACCTACAATGGGGTATAATTCTTTAGTGTTTTTTTACTTATACTACATATGCATTTATTCTGTAAAGTAAGCTGCAATATAGTGTAGGCCTATTGTATGAGAACTTACACATTTTTATGTATTTTCACATTTACGTATTTAATAAAAGATTAAGCGATATGTGCAATAGTGTCGTGTATATTTCAGCACAATTTTCAGTTCTACCTTTTATAGAGTACCAAAGTTCGGAAAATCGGTTATCCGGACAAATCTATTTACCGGACGATCAAATCCCCAATTAATCCGGATAATCGACGTCCCATTGTCCAATTTTAAGAAAATCGAAACCAATTTTATAATGATAAACATAGTGTATAAAATATATACCAACCGCCAATTAATATAACATAGACTATAGCCACTAATTACCAACCGCCAATTAATATAACACATACTATAATATAGTGACTATACCAGATAAAGAGAACTACCCTGTTTCTGTTTTCATCCGATAATGAGTGAAAGAGGCGACAGTATCACGTTATTAGTTAACTAATCTTAACTTATCTATAATATTAATGATAATGATAATTACTATTAGATCAATTTAGTTTAGTTAATTAAGTTAAGTTAAGTTAAGAAAGTTCTGTTAGTTATAATGAAACGATAACTAGTTAGTTAAAGCGTTATCAGTTAAAAGTGTTATAATCAGTCACGTAAACTGAAAAACACTTTCTTATTACAACTCCGAAAAAATTTACAATTGGAAAAAAAAATTATTTCCTTTTTTCAAAATTGAAAAATGTAAAATTAAAAAAAAAGTGTTAGAGACACACGGTAAAGAACGATCGTTGATTTCAATAACTTGTTACTTTCCGTTTTTATGAAACTCCTCTGTAAAATATCGACAGACAGGGTTTTACACAAAAATTGATAAATGGGTATGGAATACTTCGGGTCTTTGGGCTGTGAGGAAGTGAAGTGAAAATCAGTGACAGTGCTGCCAACCTCAACTATGAGACACTAAATTTTACAAATCTGTCAATGTTTTGTAAGCGTAGTTCGCTGCGCAGAAATGAGAAGTGAGTGGGGAGAATACTGCCGGTGGCTGTAGAAGGGATGACATAGACGTTCGATGCATGCATATGTGCGTGCGTAAATTGTCTCATTCTACTGCAGCTGTCGCAGAGAACAGATCGTAGCTGGAACGGTTGACTATTTTGTCTTATTGTCTGTGGTCGGTGGACATTTTTGTGAAAAGCCCCCAAGGAAACACGTCAACCCTTCCACCATGTTGGAGGTCGCTCTTTTAGGAAAAAGAGGCTCCCGTAGGCGCCTAGACCATATAAACCTACGGTACGTTATGCATTCCAGCGAGTTGGCTGTCAATTCCCTCCCCCCTCTACTGGTGTACCACTCACACCATTATTTCTCCCTTCATCAGCGTACCTCAACCAAATCCGTCTACATTGAGGCGCATACGCTTACATAACTTTGAAGGCGTGTACAACCATGTAACTATAGTTAGGAGACAAGTTAGGACTTTAACTAGTGCGAGGGGGATGAAGTGGAACGGGGCCTGGTAGGCTACTGCAGTAATTATTCGAAATGGTTTGTAAGTAATTTTTTTTTCTTTTTGTTTATTTAACGTCACATCAACTGCAACGGTCATTAGCGACGACGCTAATTGGGGTGGAACTTGCAATGCAATGTAGAATGAAATGATTTTTTTTTGTAACGTACGAAAATATGCCACCGTGCCTGAGAGGGATTCGAACCCAGGACCGCATAATGAGAGGCGAGCACGTTACCAACTGCGCCAATGCGGCCGGCAAAGAGAGAGAGGGAGGGAGAGAGAGTAAGAGTATATGCTACCGAAATGCATTTTTGTTTAACTTCAACTTCATTTTATTATAACACTGCTGTGAATAGTCCCCGACCACGTTTCCGAGAAACCGACATTTCTGTTTACAGTATTGTCGTTTAGGTGAACAGCCGAAAGGCTGGCTTGAACCTCTAGAGGTTTCACTCAGTAAAAACGAAAAGTAAGGTGGTTTACAAATGCCACAACTCACTGAGTTGAAAGAGTATGCGTATCAGCATGCCGGGCCCTCCGAAAAGCACTCACTTTCCACCCTGCAAATGACACCTTCACTTCATTCACCACAGGGTCTGGCTGCATAGTGAAATTCATTACTCTCAGAGGAGATAACTGTGATTAGTGTCACAGTACACCTCTACCTCTTCTGTTCTTAAATAATTCAGTCATATAAGTGACTGACTATGTGATAAGAAACAGACCTATTTTTTTTAGCCCTGGGCCAAACAGATAGAATGCAATTAAAATAACACTCCACCTGCCCGTTTTGGGCACAACAACCGTTTACAGTATAACAAACAGTTAACCTACAAAAGTTTCCGCGATATGGTGTAGTATGTGCTCTGCGGCGTAGTGTACGCTGTTGTGTTAACTGAACTGATAACAAAGCAGTGGCGCATGCGCACTAATGTTCCCCCCCTCCAACACTTTATTAAAACCGAAGGCATCACGTGACTCTAGCAACCATCCAAAAAATACACATATGCATGCAGTTCAGCCGTCCTTAGTTTGCTCCTACTGTCAACAAACCAAAGCCAGTTACTACAGGATGTACGCTAGGATCTACGACTTTATGGATGTCGTATTCCTATTAAATTAACTAAGTTTTAAATTATAAGTACTTAAATTACTTAAAATATCAGTCATGTCATGATGTAGCCATAACAATTTCATTTATAAAATTACTTTTAAAAGTATTTTCTATTTAAAAATACTTTTGAAATTATTTTGTTGTTACTTTTCAATCAGCGTGTACACATTTTTTTACGTAATGCGCATGCTCAGTGACGTCATTGTTTGTTTACAGTAGGAGCAAACTTAGAAAGGTTGGACTTTTAAAGACAATGTAACGTAGTTTTAGGTTAGGTACTGATAAAAGTGATACGTAGCAATAATTATTTTAATAAATTAATAAATTATTAAATATTGTCATCATCGTCATCAAATTATTTTAGTATTGAATGTGTATTATATATTTTCAATTAATTATAATAAAAATATTGTACATTATTAAAAAATTATATAAATAAATTATAAATACATTTTTACAAAAAACAATTTATTTTTTTAATTTTTTAATTCCTAATACTACGTGTAGGTTGCAATCTGTTGAATTGAGAACAATACGCAACCCGATGACCCAATGAGATGAGGATGATGTGTATGACGTGTAAATTAGACTGTGTAGTCTTCTACAGATCCAGGCCGACCATTCCTGAGATATTATGGTTAATTAAACCCCAACCATCAAACTACACCCACAACCACTGTTCACTATTCAAATCCGAATAAAAGTAACGATCTTTACTAGGATTTCAACCAGAAACCTTCGTCCCCAAAAATCAGCTGATTTTGGCGACGACTTTACCTCTAGACCAGCGGTTCCCAAACTTCTTTCCTTTACGCCCCCTTTTGCAAAAAAGAAAACTTCTCACGCCCCTTACACAATTTTATTGGGCAATGAAAAATCACGTATTACATTGAATAACCATATATTTATTTTTTTATTTTTTGTAGCATTAGAAGTTGCAATTTAATTTTAACAAGAGACAAAATAAATCAATGGATAGATGACTTGCATTTTTTTTTAAAGGGTGCACAACGTAAATCATTGATAAAACCAACATTGCACCGATGCTTTGTTTCTATCGTAACAATTGCTGAAAACACTTTTTTGCGCAGACAGGTGCTTGATAAAGATAATTACAATTACTGCCGGTTGCTGTTATATACTGGCGTAAACTTGGTAGGCTAATACTTAACCCAAAATGATGTTTTGTCAATTTTATCGAAATCGTTTTTCGCAGCAGAAACATTTTTTATTTCTAAAACTTGTTTTTTAAGTAATTCGGGCAGGAAGTCTATGTTGACACTGAAAGGATCTGTTATGGAGGGTAAAGCTATCTCGAAGTCCCGCGCCCCCCTTGACGTGTCTTCACGCCTCCCTTGGGGGGCGCGCCCCCCACTTTGGGAACCTTTGCTCTAGACCAACCCGGTGGGTAAGTACACAAATTAAAACATGAAATTTGTTCCAATCATTTGAAAATTTATTCTTTCAACAACAGAGGAAACAAAACCGATTCCGACAAAGCAATGTTCACGCATATTACGCAATGCATTCCTGCGGTACATTAGTTGGTTGTAGTATTTCAATTTCGTAACACCTTCTAGAAAAATGTGGTGTGAAACACTCACACACAACTTTCTCTTGTCAATGCAAATAATTAACAATATAACGTAACATTACAAATAAACTAAAAAACTAACCCCAATAAACATAACCTAATTTTAATCATGAGTGAAATAATAATAATAATGAATAATCACACGTTTTCGTGAGAAAAAAAACAGAAAATCGCTAATTACCGCTAAACTAAGCGTTATACAAAAACAATCTTTGAAATAAAATTTATAGGATTTTAAATTCTGTACAAGTTTTATGATATACATTTTTTCGGTAAAATGCATGTAAAAGCCGCAATCTTAAAAAAACAATTTCTTTACGTGAAAACAGCCTCACCAAGAATTTCAGCAGACATGGCGCCCACCCTATCTTGTAGAGCATAAAAAATTTAGTAAACCAGGCGATTTTTGAAAAAAAAATCGTAAAACCCGTTTCTGAGAAAATCGCAAAAAAGTGAAAATTTATACGAAGTAATACTACCTCTGGTTGACCGATTTTGATGAAAATGTTCGTGTCGGGTCCGGTAGTAGTGTCTCACTTAAGTTTCAAGTTCGTACGATGTTCCGTTTTTGAGATATTCTGTTCACACACACGGACACACACACACACTCACCAATCGCTAAAAACATATTTTTTGGGTTCAGGGGGTTTGAAAACGTGTCGATCCAGTGAAAACTCGATTTTTTAAAATCGACATGAAAACAATACTTTCCTTTCTATCTATACTTATAAAAGAAGAAGTCCTGACTGACTGATTCATAATCAACGCACAGCCGAAACTATAATAGTTACAGACTTGAAATTTGGAAGTTAGCTTTCTTATGTTGTGTAAGCGCGCACTAAGAAAGGATTTTGCAAAATTTTGATTTTAAAGCATTTTAGCAAATTTTAGCAAAAATCCCCCCCCCCCCACTGATGCGAGGATAATGAATCAACGCGAAGCGCTACGCTTACGGCTGGTTCTCCAACTCACATTTACCCCTTCCATAGGCATATTCCATAGCTCACCAGTACTTGCGTTCCACACTTTCAGACGGTAGGCCTATTTGACAGTCACTGTGATAGCGTCAAAAAACAGTTTTATTTAAAACCGTTCTTCTCAGAACAAACTATCGTACTACTGTGCTTTAGTCGTTACTCACCGTTCTTCTACGAACAAATTTTGTTAACTTAAATCAATTATTTAATGATAGTGATTTGAAATCCAAGAACACATTTTCAGTAACTAAATATTACTGTTATTATATTGAATGTGGATCTAGGGCGCAGGCCCGAAAAAAAGCAGACAGTATTTGACAGCCACCAAAACAAAAAATTACAAATTTAGGCTACATATTCAGAATTAAATGATTTGAACGGTCTATTTATAAAAATTTTCAATTATTTCAGTTTTATTGATTAAATAAATTTGATTGCAAATCTATTATGTAAAATCTTAATAAAGGATTTTGCAAAATTTTGATTTTAAAGTGTAGAAATCGCAAAAATTTCGTCCCATAAGAAATACACATAGGTAGCCTATACTTATATAAATGATTCGTTTAAAACAGTAACAGTCGGCCTACAGCGGATGTTAAAACTCGCATTTTATTCTTAATCGCATTTATAATCTATAGCTATTTTCCCAGAAGTTGAATTGACGTTAACAACGATTTTAATCTATGTTTTACTTTTGTCACTCCGGATGTTGTACTGTACGTAGTGTTTAATTTTTTGACCTAAACTGGATTAATATTTTAATCAGAAATAATTCCAGAATTGTTGTAATTAGCATAATACTTATAAAAGAAGAAGTCCTGACTGACTGACTGACTGATTCATAATCAACGCACAGCCGAAACTATAATAGGTACCGACTTGAAATTTGCAGGGAACCTTTGTTATGTTATGTAGGGGAGCACTAAGAAAGGGTTTCCCAAAATTTTGATTTTAACGGGAGAAATCGCAAAAAAACGACGTCTCCCATAAGAAATACACAGAGATTATATCGGATCTATAGATAAGTTGAATATAATAGAAAAAAGCCAGAAAATAAAAACAGATGTTTGACAGGTATTCAACAGGTTTGAAAATGTTTGACAGGTTTTGTTCAACGCACTGCGGAAGGTTGGACTGTCTAATTCGTGCATGCTATTGATGAAGATATGGGATTATAATATTTTTTCTATTGTATATAAATCATGAGATAAAAGACAATAACTCGAGGAGTTTTATACTATTGTTAAACATGAAATTTTTCTTGAAATGTGAACAGTCAAAATTGAAAACCTAAATTAAAAGCCTCTTATACTATTTTTAACATAAGATATTTTGTAACCAATAACCTTTGCGCGGGCGAAGCCGCGACGGGGGACGCTAGTATATTCATATAGGAGGCAAGAGAAAGTAAAAATTTGATGAAAATTTGACAGGAAATGTGTACCTGCAAGAAATTTAGAAAAATTACACAACAATTTATAAAGTTATTTTATCAGATTAAATTTAAATAAGAATTAATGGCACTTGTACGCGCACCTATCTACGCACGTACACCGCTAATTCAACAACTAAAAGCAGAACAAAACGTAAACAGACCGGAGCTAAAAAAATAATAATGACACAGTGGTCCCCTCCCCCCGGTTTTAGCGCGCTTTCAATTACGCTCCCCCATAATTTTTCCCTTTATTTTACAGAATTTAAAAATACAGTACTGTGTGTATTACTTTCTCTTGCCTATATGAATATAAAGGAAGGAAAGTATTGTTTTCATGTCGATTTTAAGAAATCGAGTTTTGTGTGTGTGTGTGTGTGTGAACAGAATATCTCAAGAACGGAACATCGTACGAACTTGAAACGTGAAACTTAAATTACATACCACTACCGGACCCAACACGATCATTTTCATTAAAATCGGTCAACCGGAAGTAGTAGTTTATTCGTATAATTTTTCACTTTTTTGCGATTTTCTCAAAAACTGGTCCTACAATTTTTTTTAAAAATCGCCTCATTTACTCAATTTTTTTCTCTCTACAAGATAGGGTAGGCGCCATGTTCGCTGAAATTCTTAGTGAGGGTGTTTTTACGTAAAAAAAGTGTTTTTTAAGATTACGGCTTAATTATGTAGCCTATTATAGCGCAAACATTTATATAATAGAAAATGTAGAGAATTTAAAATTCTACAACTTTAATTTGAAACACTTTTTTTGTATAACGCTTAGTTTAGCGGTAATTAGCGTTTTTTGTTTTTCGAAAACGTGTAAAAAATCAATTTTTTTAAGATTTCGGCCTTAGTATTCATTTTATGAAAAAAGTGTTTATTATCAAATTTATAGAAAATTAAAAGATCTACAACTTTTATTTAAAACATTTTTCTCTACAGAGCCTAGTTTAGTGTGAAAGAGTGATTTTCCGTATTTTTAAGCCAAACTGAGGTTGATTTTCATATTGCATCTTTCACTCACGATTAAAATTAGCTGTTATGTTATTGAAGTTAGTTTTATTGTTTAGTTCTAATGTTAGGTTATATTGTTTAAATGATTTGCATTGGCAAGAGAAAGTTGTGCGAGTGTTTTACACCAGATTTTTTCCTTTATTTTACAGAATATAAAAATCTGGTGTGAAACACTCACACAACTTTCTCTTGCCAATGCAAATAATTTAAACAATATAACCTAACATTAGTAATACAACATTAGAAATAAACAAAAACCTAACCTCAATAAACATAACCTAATTTTAATCATATATGAAAGACGCAAAATAAAAATCAACCTCCGTTTGGCTTAAAAATAAGGAAAATCACTCTTTAATACTATAGCTACTACTCTCTGTAGAGAAAAATGCTTTAAATAAAAGTTGTAGATCTTTTAATTTCCTATAAATTTGATTGTAAACACTTTTGTCATAAAATGAATACTAAGGCCGAAATCTTAAAAAAAAATCGATTTTTTATAATGAATAGACTGCTGACACCTGAACAACGCTTGCAAATTGTGCAGATTTATTTTGAAAATCATGGTTCGGTTCGTGAAACTTATCGCCTGCACTACGTCCGTTTAATGATCGACATAATCGTCAATCAGAGCATTTTGTTCAGTGATGAAGCCCATTTTTGGTTGAATGGCTACGTGAATAAACAAAACTGCCGCATTTGGAGTGAAGGTAATCCTCGATATATTGGTGAGAAGCCTTTACATCCAGAAACAGTGACCGTTTGGTGTGCTTTATGGGCTGGTGGAGTCATTGGTCCTTACTTCTTCAAAAATGATGCCGGGCAGAATGTTACAGTCAATGGTGACCGCTACAGAGCCATGATCAATGACTTTTTTGTTCCTGTATTGAATCACCTTAATGTTGGAGAGCTGCGGTTTCAACAAGATGGTGCAACATGTCACACAGCGCGTGCCACAATCGATTTACTGAAGGAAACGTTTGGTGAACGCATAATTTCACGTTCTGGACCTGTAAATTGGCCTTCAAGGTTGTGCGATCTAACACCGCACGACCCCATTGTCGTGCGATCTAACACCGCATGTGTGGGGGTATGTGAAGTCGCTAGTCTATACCAGTAAGCCACAGACAATTGACGACTTGGAAGGCAACATTCGCCGCGTTATTACCAATATGTTGTTGTTTAGGTCAACAGCCGAAAGGCTGGTTTGAACCTGTAGAGGTTTTACTAAGTAAAACGAGGAGTGAGGTGGTTTACCATTGCCAACACTCACTCAGTGGAAAAGTACGCTTATCAGCATGCCGGGCCCTCTGAAAAGCACCTATTTTTTACTCTGTAAATGACACCTTCACTTCATTCACCACAGGGTCTGGCTGTATAACGAAATTCATTACTTTGAGAGGAGATAACTCTGATTAGTGTCACAGTAAACCTCTACCTCTTCTGTTCTTAAATGATTCAGTCATTTAATTGACTGACCATGTGATAAGAAACACAACTATTTATTTTAGCCCTCCAACGAACAGATTGAGTGTAAATAATTTGTCACTCCACCAGTCTGTTATGAGCAGATTACTAATATAAGGCCCGAAATGCTGCAAAAAGTGGTCTCAAATTGGACGTCTCGATTGGACCTCGTCCGAGCCAGCCGCGGGGCGGCCACATGCCGGAAATTATTTTTAAATAAAAATGGTAAATAATTATCTTTAAAATAAAACCAATTCCAGGTCAATTTTTCAGTGTTTTTATTTCATTTTAAAGTTCTATACCTCTACAAAAAAAATCTGGTGTGAAACACTCACACAACTTTCTCTTGCCAGTGCAAATAATTAACAATAAACCTAAAATTAGTAATAAAACATAAGAAATAAACAAAAAACTAACCTCAATAAACATAACCTAATTTTAATCATATATTATGAAAGACGCAAAATGAAAATCAACCTCAGTTTGGCTTAGAAATACGGAAAATCACTCTTTCTCTCTAAACTAGGCTCTGTAGAGAAAAATGCTCTAAATAAAAGTTGTAGATCTTTTAATTTTCTATAAATTTCATTATATACACTTTTGTCGTAAAATTCATACTAAGGCCGAAATCTTAAAAAAAACAATTTTTCACATATTTTCGTGAGAAAAAAACAGAAAATCGCAAACTACCGCTAAACTAAGCGTTATACAAAAAATTGTTTGAAATGAAAGTTGTAGGATTTTAAATTCTCTACAATTTTTATTATATAAAGTTTTGCGCTAAAATGCATATTAAAGCCGTAATCTTAAAAAAACAACGTTTTTACGAGAAAACACCCTCACCAAGAATTTCAGCACACATTACGCCTACCCTCCTATCTTGTAAAGCATGAAAAATGAGTAAACCAGGCGATTTTAAAAAAAATCGTAGGACCAGTTTTTGAGAAAATCACAAAAAATAAAAAATTACACGAATAAACTACTACTTCCGGTTGAACGATTTTGATGAAAATGTTTGTGTCGGGTCCGGTAGTGGTATGTAACTTAAGTTTCAAGTTCGTACGATGTTCCGTTCTTGAGATATTCTGTTCACACACACACAGACCAATCGCTAAAAACATGTTTGTGTGGGTTCAGGGGGTCTGAAAACGTATAGATCCGGTGAAAACTCGATTTCTTAAAATCGACATGAAAACAATAGGCCTACTTTCCTTCCTATATATTCATATAGGCAAGAGAAAGTAAAAACACCCTATATGAAGCATTGCGGTTTTGAAGATTCCGTGAGAATGTCAGCCCGGTTCGCAATGATGATATTGTTAAAATCGGCAGGTACATTATATATAGTACGTGTTTAGTGTTTACAACAGTATTAACAATGCACGTGTCGTAACATGAAAGCGATCCTGTGTGTGTGTGTGTGTGTGTGTGTGTGTGTGTGTGTGTGTGTGTGTGTGTGTGTGTGTGTGTGTGTGTGTGTGTGTGTGTGTGTGTGTGTGTGGTGGCACGCGCGCACTCGTTCCAATCTAATGACACGGTGTAGAATTATTATTATTGTTGTCGTTGTTATATAATCCGGTTAGTAGACGACCGCTCTGTCTGTTGTTGTTATTGTTATTGTTGCACCAGGCAAAGGCCTACATGATCTATAAAGCCGACCGCCGACAATCAATCTCACACCCGCTCCATCACTCACTAACTCACTCACTCTTTCTTTTTCTTTCTCTCCTCTCCCTCCCTCCCACCCACTCTCTCGCTCCCTCTTTCGATCTCTCCCCCTCCCTTCGTCCCTCCTCTCTCTCTCTCTCTCTCTCTCTCTGTCTCTCTCTCTCTGTCTCCCTCTTTCTTTCTCTAACTGGCATTCTGTATTTTGTTAGTACTGTTCCAAGACAGATAGATAGATAGATGGACGTGCACTATTGTCGTCGTCGTCGGGTGATGATAAAAAAGTGCTGCAATTAGACTATTGAAAGCTGAGAGCGGAGGTAATAGTTTTATTCTCGATTAATATCGGTACTATGGTCCCCCCCCCCCGGTTACAACGCGGGTGTTGGCCAACATTCACTGATCCCCCCCTCCTACCCCTTTATATCACCTACCGCCGTATAAACGAAGTAAGGAATTTTCCTACTTAAGCTACTACAGGGTGATTTTTTAGTCCTGTTACCCAGTTGTTAATGTCTGGTAATTTTTTTCTAAGAAGGGGAATTTTGTTTTCTGACATTTTTTTTTTCTTTCTTTGCGCCCTGGAGACTCCAGGAGGAGTATAGGACATGTCGTCAGATATAACACCTGAAATACATATAAGAATCACACCATGTATCACTACTATCAAGAAAGAAATTCTTGTACGCTATAAAAAGTTTCACTGATCAAGTAATTTTTCAGATTTTTTTTAAAGGAATTCAAATCCTCACAACACTTTAAAGATTGGGGTAATTTATTCATGAATTTTCTCCCTGCATAAGTAGGTTTTTGTTCAAACAATTTTGTGGAGTGATTAGCCAAATGATAATTATTCCTGTTTCTCGTGTTGTGATTGTGAACATTGAAATTCTGCATAAATTTATTTTGCCTAACATACATAATCACCTCAAAAATGTAGAGAGGGAACTGTAAGCAATTTAAGCTCCTTAAATAGTGGCCTGCATGAGGTTAGCTGGTTAGCTCCCACCATACACCTAATAGCTTTCTTTT
Organism: Catonia carolina; assembly: GCA_035578175.1. NCBI lineage: Eukaryota > Metazoa > Arthropoda > Insecta > Hemiptera > Achilidae > Catonia > Catonia carolina. Next base: position 1,419,093 of record JAQMRL010000031.1, read on the forward strand.
GAATTTTAAAAACCCTATTTATATTACCCATGCTAGAATTACCCCATACTAAAATACCATAACGGATATGAGACAGAATGAGGCCATGATAAGCTGCCATTAGTAATTTTTTATTATTTAATCTGGCAATTTGTTTTAGTGCAAATACCCCAGATGATATTTTACTACAAACTTGATTGGTATAGAAGTCCCAAGACAAAGATCTATCTAGAGATACGCCCAGGAACTTCACTGTTTCTACATGCTCTAAACTATTATTATGAATAAATACATCCACTTCTCTACTTTCTTTAACGTTATGTTTATTTTTAAACTGCAAGTACTGACACTTTTTCCCATTAACTGTTAATAACATTTGATTCAAGAACTGTACTACGGACTCTATGTTAACATGTGTATTTACTTCAAGAGCATCTACCAGTAAACTGTTACTGATTACTGAAGTATCATCAGCAAACAACAAAGCTCTGCCATTAGGTATGACTTCTGGTAACCTATTAATGTACAATAGAAACAGAATTGGACCTAAAACTGACCCTTGTGGAACGCCTGCTTTGACTTCAAGCTTTCCAGATACAACCTTTGTAAGTTTCCCTCTAACAACCCTAGTTAACTCCACACACTGTAATCTATTAATAAGGTAAGATTGAAACCATTTCAATTCTACATCCCTAACGCCTAATGACTCTAGTGTTTTCAATAAAATTTCATGATCAACACAATTGAAAACTTTACTCAGATCCAGAAACACTGCCAATGCTTTCTCCCCGGCACCCAATATATCAACTACTTGCTCCACAAGTGAAACAATTCCAGTTTTAGTTGACCTACCTTTTTGGAAACCATGCTGATCCTCTGAGATGATTAGGTTTTCAGTCAAGAAACTGATTAACCTAATAAATACTACCTTTTCAAAAATTTTACTGATTGTGTTTAAAATACTTATGGGCCTATAATTTTCAACTAACTGGCTATCTCCATTCTTAAATATAGGCAATATTTTAGCCTCCTTCAGTTTGTTTGGAAATATACCTGCTTCGAGTGAGAAGTTAATCAAATGAAGGAGAGGAGTAATTAAAAGATGTTTACATTCTTTAACAATTATACTAGAAATCCCATCTAACCCACAAGTTTTCTTACTTTTCAAACTATCAATAACTGATTCTAATTCCTCACTTGAAACTAGGCTAAATAAGAATTGATTTACTACCTTGTTACCTTTTGGATCATAACATCCCACTGTTTCCCCAATCTGTTGTTTAAGTTTTAAAGCTACTTCCTGGTAATATTTGTTAAAATAATTACAAATTTCTACACCATTCTTTATAGGTTCATTGTTTTTGTTAACAATAATAGGTATGTCAGTAAAACCTTTGTTGCTAACTACACCTCGATTCTTATTTATTATTTCCCATATAGCTGAGTTTAGATTTGGTGATTTATGAAGGACTTCAGCAGTTTTTTTGCATTTAGCTCTCTGGACTTCTCTGGCATAATGTTTTTTAATAGTTTTGTACCTTTGTTTGTTAAAGGTAGTCCTATGTGAAAGAAATCTGAGTATACATCTCTAACTTCAGACCTCATTTTCAAAATTTCCCCTGTGACCCACTCATCTGTTTCCCTGACAATATTTTTTATATCTTTCTTTTTAATTGGACAACTTTTTTTTTTTTTTTTTTTTACTTGTGAGGCCACAATGGACCACTTCAGCCACAACACGAAAGACTCTACTTCGATCTCTGAGCCTTGATCTTTACCCAGTATTCCCTCATTCTTTGTGATCTCTGAGCCCGGAGTTCTTCCGTCACCCTCTGCACTCTTCTAGTCTTGGTTTCCGGTTCCAAAGCCAGATCCTTCAACTTTCTATAACTCTCAGACTTGAACCTCACATCCTCCAGCGTCAACCCAAACCTTTCCATTAATTAATGTCAGAAGAATTGAAAACAGTCTTCCAATCCTCTTTGGATAAACTGTGTAACAAACAATTAATATTCCCTTGGTCTTCCTGCCTAAATTCTTTAATAATTTTTTGATTAGGGACATGACTACCTGAATCCTGAATCTCTAATAATTGGTACCCGTGATCAGAGAGCTCTGAACCCCTTAACCTAACCTGACAACTCACCATATTTGTTAAAACATTATCTATTATGGTTTGTGAGCGACTAGTAATTTCTTGTATAACCTTTAACTTTCATATCAAGATTGTTCATCTCCACAATATCCCTAAACTGTTCAGCCATTTTATTTTGAACAGCAAGATTTACATTAAAATCACCCAAAACTACCACTTTTACATATCGCTCTGTTAAAACTTCCAGTAGTTCACTGAACGATGAACAGAACTGACCCCAGTCACCATTAGGGGATCTATAGACACCCACCACAGCCATCTTTCCCCTCTTTTCTAACCTAACTTCTACCCCAGCCACTTCAATATCCATTTCCCAAGAAAACCGTTCTAAATAAGGTAAGTTACGAGTTTCAAGTTTCTTACTTGCATTAGCTAATATACAAACCCCCCCACTTTTGTGCATTTTCCTACAATATGAAGCAATAATAGAAAACCCTGTAAAGTTTATTAGTGACATCTCATTACATTTTAACCCGTGTTCTGTAAATACCACCATATCTGGGTTCTCAGAACTTAAAAATATATCTAACCTATCCACTTTATTCCCTAAATATTGAATATTTTGATGTAAAATAGAGAAATGGGATGCATTATTTTCCTGATTATTTTGGTTATCTACAACTGTGTTGACTCCAATTATGGAAGCTGGTTGCCGCCTATTTACTAACTTGACATCATGTAAACCTAACCTACCGTTACTGTAATTAAAAACGTGTGATCTCTTCTTCAGTTGTGTTTCACCAATAAAACCGCATTGGTGCAGTTGGTAACGTGCTTGTCTCTCATCATGCGGTCTTGGGTTCGAATCCTATTCAGGCACGGCATTTTTTCATACGTTACAAAAAAAATCATTTCACCCTTCACCGTCTGCATTAGCAGTAATTGCGGAACAGTAGGACGTTAAACAAAAAAAAAAAAAAAAACCAATAAAACCTAACTTTATATTTCCTATCTCTTTACCCCTTGTTTCAGCCAACTCATTAAAAAAGACTCTTTAGCTTTTAATTTGTCAGGGAGTTTACAAGTGACGAGGGATGCTATCCTATCACACAACACGTTTTTACCAGACTGATTCAAATGTAACCCATGATTAGTGTAATTAGTACGATTAAGCCTTTCATTGATGAAATTAATTTTAATCCTGTTTACTGTTTTATTTTCTAGGCTATTAATTTTTTTATGAATATCATGGTTTAGTTTATTTATTACTTTGTTTAGTTCTGGCTTGTCATGTCGAACGGGAATTGTATTTATGATTAAATTTGTTTTATTGCTCATTGGAACCAGTTCTTCAATTGTCTTTAAGATTTGAGAAGTATTTTGGAAATTTTTAGAACTGATATCATTGGTTCCTCCGATAATTATCAAATGATCATTCTTAGTAAGGGTTTTTAAATCATCTTTAGCTGATTTTACTACTTCTTTTAAAGGGGCATTCAGCTTAAAAACTAGACTAACATCAAAATCATTTAATTTTTTACTTAACAGATCACAGCACCCATGTCCGTGGCTGTCCGCAAGCACCAAGACCTTGTTTTTATTCTTATTGTTTATTTCAGTAGCTTTTTTAGATCCTAATGCTTCACTGTACAAAAGTTTCTTTGGATCATTTTTTACCATTGAATTAGATTTGGTTTTAGGGGTATTATTTATTTTGCTGTTGTTATTATTATTATTATTATTTAACCCTACCACATTTTTTAATTTTAAATTAACTAATTTTATCTCATTTTCTAAAATTTTATTTGCTTCCATAAGTTTATTAATTTCGACTTTATGATCATTTTCATTTATTTTAATTCTCTCTTTAAGTGAAGCTATCTCTTTTTCCAGTTTATTATGGATTCCCTAATGTTTTTTTGTTCTTCAATTAATTTAGCTACTTTACTTTCAAGTCTAATGGGGGATGTTATGTTTCTTTTCGACCGCGTAACAGGTGGAGAGGTCTTGTTTTTACCTAATGTTCTAATTTTACTGGCCATTCTTAACAATATCTATTTAATTTTAAAATATTTTATATTATTATAAAAATTAAAACAAACTTTTACGGAGATCACAGAGATATTACGGGTTAGACCTAATCTCAAAATTACGACTAACTTTATTTTGTAAAACATCCAACATGAAGTTGGTAGCCCTACTCGACCAGTATAGATGTGGCAGTGTGAGTTAATTTTTCTTGAGCTGTGTAAAATTTTGTGCCGTTTCGGATTGTGTTAATAACAGAATGTCTTGTACGCTAGAACTGAACTTAATCTGAAACCTAATCTGAAACTTAATCGTACCCAATACGGATACAATTTCAACTTTTCAATAGCTTTCGAAACACTTGAATATGACCAACCAACTTGCGAGGAAAGTTTTCGTAAACTTTTCCGAGGAGAATTGAGCAATCTTGTTTTCACATTCTGTAAAACGTCATCGTCAAGAGAGTTGGCCGACCACTACGTTTTCTGTTCGAAGCACTACCTGTCTCTCGGAATTGGTTTGTTAGCCTAGAAATTGACTTTCTTTTCTGGTGGAGGAACACCATCAAATTGAATTAGAAATGATTCTTTTACATTCGCGTACGATTTCGTAGCAAAATATTGTTCAAGAATGAAAACCGTTGCTCCAGAGTAAAAGACATTCTGTTCATAACACAATCAGAAACGGCAAAAAATTTTACACAGCACTAGAATTAACTCACACTGCCGTATCTATACCAGTTGAGTAGGGCTACCAACTTCGTGTCACAAAACAAAATTTCCCTTTCTCAGAAAAAAATGACCTGACATTATGAATTGAGTAACAGGACTAAAAAATCACTCTGTACAAAATGTACTTTGCACCGATAAGTTGTACGGCCGCCAATATCATTTGATTAACTTCGTATTGCGTACAATTTAATAAACTAAGGTAAAGAAAATACTGTACAGTAATCCCTCGTTATCCGTGGGGGTTACGTTCCGGACGGTTACCGCGGTTCGCGGTTAGTAAAACCGCGGATAATGATACCTTATATAAACGAAAAGATGGGGTTTACGTTCTGAAGGTAAAGTCCTGTAGTCGTTTTAATTGGTTAATAATTGATACTGTTTTTAATTGCACGCCAGTCCGTAGTTCATATTTTGCCCACTATGCGCTGTGATGGGGGTTGCTGCTGCCGATAGAATGCGCCAGCGGTCATACCTCTCACAGCGCATGTACCAAGTGGCATCATATAGTATCTGCGACTGGCGAGGCAAGAGTTGAGAAGGTGACAGTATCGATACTCTCTGTGTTCCGAGGAATCGATACGGGGAAGTGACAGCTCAACATTGAGTTTCATTCCAGTCATCTCTACCCCCATTCCCTTACCCTCGCTTCACCGGCGACTGCTTCCCTTCGGAGGCAGCGGTATAAGGTGTACGCTGCGTCGGCGACGCGCTCCTATTAGATTAGGCAGCGGTACAGACGATCCCGATTTCACTTAACCGGTGACTGCTCCTCCTCGGAGGCAGCGGTGAAGGTGATCGCTGTGTCGGCGGCTGCTCCTAATCTTTTAGGCAGCGGCGAAGACGACTTCCCGTCCTCCCCCTTCGATGTTAACATATACTTTTGAACTACGCCGCCGATGCCCGGCCGGTCCTATGAGCTCTGCAGACTGCGCTACTTGAAAGCCGGTGGCGACATAGTTTTAGGAATATTTTACTATTATTATTATCATCTATGAATATTTAATAAGTACAGTAATGTACGCATAAAAAATTTCAGTTGCTTTAAAATAGTTATGGCTGTTCGCTTCTTCTTCTTCTTCTTTTCAAACTGCTTGTGGACTTGTTCGTATGGTATAATCAGCTCCTGAGTCCTCTTTTGAATCGAAGGGCCCTTTCAATGACTAGATCCATCTCCAACACATGATCAGCGAACTGCGTTGCCATGCTGAGGATTTCAGGTGTTATATCTGACAACATGTCCTATACTCCTCCTGGAGTCTCCAGGGCGCAAAAAAAAAAAAAAAAAAAAAAATCTTGATGGTTTGTGAAGAAAATGCTTGGCTTCGTTTCAGGATCGTTAAACAAAGAAAGAACTGTACGTACGTAAGAAAAAGTTAGACTGACACACGGAGGAAAACATACGGGGAGAAATGCCTGGGCGTACGTATGGTGGGGTGTTACTGGCGGGGCCCGGTACCCGGTGACCGGCTCACTACGTAAAGTGGGTGGAAATCTAGCTTGGCTCATGGCGGCCGTCGCCATACTAGTGTGTGACTCAACATGATACGGACACCAAAACATTTATTCAAACACATGTTTTCATTCAGAATTGTATTACTTTCCAACCAAGTGCGGTGTGCACAAGGTGAGAAAACTTATGTATTTTAAGGTTTCAGGCCAACGGACAAAGTCCGCAAATGCCAAGGGATTACTGTACTGTGGCGGTTAATCCCAAACAAAGACATCTACAAGCTAATCACCTCACTAACAGACAACTTCAGAAGGAAAAGAATATCATTCCTAGGGCACCTACTCAGAACAGAAAACTCCAGACTTGTGAACCGGTTGATCAACCATTTTTGGGATAAGGTGTCGAGACCTAAGTGGCTGAAAAATGTACAGCAAGATATGGAGGAACTTAAGATCACTAAACAGGACCTACTAACGAAATCAACAGAGTACGACCGACTGGTCAAGGCTAACATGATAACATTTGCACCAAAACCCACCCACAAGAGTATACAACAGGGTGTTTACCGATTAAGACCGGAGCGTCTTAAGAAAGTGTGGGCCAAACGAAGGGAAGGCGGTCTCAAGAGAGGGTGCTTCTTAAAGAAACCCAACCCTGGAACAAACCTGAATTTGAGCTGAAGTGATCCTATGGGGTCTCAAAAGTTAAAAAAAAAAACTGAACATAAATTACAAAACAGTTTTCAAAATGGCCGCCATTGAAAATCAGTACTACCAACTTAAAGTTCTATACCTCTATAAAAAAAACACCCTTTATAACTAGGCCAATATACACACTGGTGGTGCCGCGGTAGTCACTGACTACGCGACAATTTTGTTAAAGCAACTAATTAAAATAAATGTCCGTAAGCAGATAAAAATGATAAAGTAACAAATTAATGGTAAGACAATGGGTAAGAACTAGATGAAAAGTTCAAATGAACTATTGAATCCGACACAGAATTTCCAAACGATCTGGTGTGAAACACTCAACACAACTTTCTCTTGCAAATGGAAATAATTAACATTACACCCTAACATTAGTAATAAAACATTAGAAATAAACAAAAAAAAAAACTAACCTCAAAAAACATAACCTAGTTTTAATCATGAGTGAAAGATGCAAAATAAAATCAACCTCAGTTTGGCTTAAAAAAACGGAAAATCACTCTTTCACGCTAAACTAGGCTCTGAAGAAAAAATGCTTTAAATAAAAGTTGTAAATCTTTTAATTTCCTATAAATCTGATTATACAGGGTGTCTCACGAGTATCCAACAAACTTCTAAGGTGGTTTCCTCTCTTAAAAAAAATGAAAAAATTTTATATAAACATGGGTAAGGAAACGCTTCGTTAGCGAGTTACGGCAAGCGAAACATTTCGCCCTGGGTTCAGAACATACACCTAAATAAAGTCATCCTAGAAGTCTAGGAACCCAATTTTATGAGTAGATTTGATGGTTTCTTATGTATTTCGGCCAGAAAAATTAAATAAAATAAGTTCCAGAACCATATCTCCAGTAGTTTTTGTAATATCCAATGAAAAACGGACAAATCTATGCATAAAAATACGTTTTTTTAAGGTTTGAAGAACAATAACACTGTTAAATGGCTAATAAATGTGTAAATTTGACCTGACAGGAACATTTTCATCAAAATCGGTCAACTGGAAGTAGTAGTTTATTTGTGTAATTTTTCACTTTTTTGCGATTTTCTCAAAAACTGGTCCTACGATTTTGTTTAAAATAGCCTGGTTTACTAAATTGTTTATGCTCTACAAGATAGGGTAGGCGCCATATTTGCTGAAATTCTTAGTGACGCTGTTTTCACGTAAAAAAATTTGTTTTTTTGAGATTACGGCTTTGATATGCATTTTAGCGCATATATTTACCGTTATAGAGAATTTAAAATCCTACAACTTTATTTCAAATAGTTTAGAGTGAATGAGTGATTTTCCGTATTTTTAAGCCAAACTGAGGTTGATTTTCATTTTGCGTCTTTCACTTATGATTAAAATTAGGTGTATGTTTATTGAGGTTAGTTTTTTGTTTATTTCTAATGTTAGGGTTATATGTATGGGTCATTATTTGCATTGGCAAGAGAAAGTTGTAAGAGTGTTTCACACCAGATTTTTTGATAACGTGTTACTGAAAATAACAGGATTCTGTAAACTGTTATCGTCCAGCGTACAAAACAATGTACAAGAATAATGGGTAATAGCACGACACATGCAGAAAAGAACTAAACTAAATTATTCACTAACAGGTAGATTTTTTTGTACAAAGGTTTATATTGGTACAAAAAATCTGGTGTGAAACACTCACACAACTTTCTCTTGCCAATGCAAATAATTTACAATAAACCTAACATTAGTCATAAACAAAAAACTAACCTCAATAAACATACACCTAATTTTAATCATATATGAAAGACGCAAAATGAAAATCGATCTCAGTTCGGCTTAAAAATACGGAATATCGCTCTTTCACGCTAAACTAGGCACTGTACAAAAAAATTCTATAAATAAAAGTTCTTGATCTCTTAATTTCCTATAAATTTTATTATAATATACACTTTTGTTGTAAAATGCATAGAAGTCGTAAAATGCACAAAAAGGCCGAAATATTAGAAAAATAAATTTTTCATATGTTTTCTTGAGGAAAAAACAGAAAATCGCTAATTACCGCTAAACTAAGCGTTATACAAAAAACTGTTTGAAATAAAAGTTGTAGAATTTTAAATTCTCTACAACTTTAAATATATACATTTATGCGGTAAAATGCATAATAAAGCCGCAATCTTAAAAAAAAACAATTTTTTTACGTGAAAACAGCCTCACCGAGAATTTCAGCAAACATGGCGCCTACCCTGTCTTGTAGAGCATAAAGAAATTCGTAAATTAGCTGCCTATAACAGACAGGTTATTAAATTTATTACACTCAATCCAAATTATTTACACTCAATCTGTTCGTTGCAGGGCTAAAATAAATAGTTCTGTTTATCACATGGTCAGCCAATTATATGACTAAAGCATTAATTAACAGAAGAAGTAGAGGTGTACTGTGACACTAATCAGAGTTATCTCCTCTGAAAGTAATGAATTTCATTGTACAGCCAGACCCTGTGGTGAATGAAGTGAAGGTGTCATTTACAGAGTGGAAAATATGTGCTTTTCAGAGGGCCCGGCATGCTGATAAGCATACCTTGCCATTCAGAGAGGAAGGCAATGGTAAACCACCTTACTCCTCGTTTTTACTTAGTAAAACCTCTACACGTTCAAACCAGCCTTTCGGCTGTTGACCTAAACAACAACAACAGTAAATTAGGCGATTTAAAAAAAAAACGTAGGACCAGTTTTTGAGAAAATCACAAAAAAGTGAAAAATTACATGAATAAACTACTACAGTAGAGTACTGATTTTCCGTGGATCGTTTAACCGGGGTTTGGATTAACCGTGCGATCACTAGAAATTTTTTTTTTTTTTGGTTTAACGTCCGACTGTTTTGCTAATTGCTGCTAATGCAGACGGTGAAGGATGAAATGAATGGTTTGTAACGTATGAAAAAATGCCATGCCCGAGTGGGATTCGAACCCAAGACCACGTGATGAGAGGCGAGCACGTTACCAGCTCCTAAAATAAGTTGCAAAGAAGCTTTAACCGGTGCCGAAACATTACTAACTTTCATGGAAAATCAGGATGACACAGATTACGTGGACATTTTACATATTCGTGGTTATATAAGAAAAATAAAAGAAAAAATATTGCGGCATAAAATGAAACAAAGTAAAATAACAGATTTTTTGTGATTTTTTTTTTGGTACGTAGTTTAAGGTAAGACTTATATAAATTTATGTAGTAAATATTTTTATTTCAATACAATTTGTTTATTTATTTCCGATATCCGATAGTATTAACATGTATTAATCAGTAGAATAAAACATACGTGTAACTGGTGGTTTTGTTTATGACGTAAGTGGTCTCGACCGAATTGGGTTGTATTATCCGTGTTTTCCGGTTATCCGGTATAGTTATCCCCCCAATTACCACGGATAATCGGTATTATACTGTACTTCCGGTTGACCGATTTGATGAAAATGTTCGTGTCGGGTCCGGTAGTGGTATGAAACTTAAGTTTCAAGTTCGCACGATGTTCCGTTCTTGAGATATTCTGTTCATACACACACACACACACAGACCAATCGCTAAAAACATGTTTGTGTGGGTTCAGGGGGTCTGAAAACGTGTAGATCCAGTGAAAACTTGATTTCTTAAAATGGACATGAAAACAATACTTTCCTTCCTATATATTCATATAGGCAAGCGAAAGTAAAACAATACGTTTGGTTTACCACGGGGACCGTTTCCATTATTTCACATCACACCATCTGTAACCTTAACGTCGCCTCATGTACCTACAGTATTCAGATGAGTGGAAGTCCCCTAGCCGTGGGAGCGAGAGAATGAATCCATAACGCTCTCACTCGCACAACCCATACCCTCCATTCCAATAACATTGTCTCTTTAATTTCACTCATTGTTGTCAGCAAGCGTTTATGCATGCAGTAAACTAACAACCACGATAATGACAAGCAAGGTACAATCCTTCCTATATATTCATATAGGCAAGAGAAAGTAAAAAAAAACATTCTAAAAACTTATTCCAAAATATTTAGCCTAATGAGTTTACTAAATAAAAAAATTCATCACCAAACATACAATCTATTCGAAATAGGATGATAGTATTACTAACTTAAATGGAATAAAGCACAGAGGGAATTTTATAATGTGCTCATCTGTCTGTGCTACCACTTAAGAGGTTTGGTGCTACAACAGTCCGTGGCCTACCGCGTTATGTTTTGTGAAATTTGTATTTCTTGATGTGGTACCACTGTCCCCTAACACTTTTGGTGCGTAAATATTCACATATTTTACAGGTTTATGTGAACTACATAAGGTTATGTGAACATTATGTTTTAAAAAATATTTACATATTTTACAGGTTATGTGAACTACATTAGGTTATGGAGATGCATTTTAAATTCTTATTAAGAGTTTTAGGCTTGCAACAGACAAGACTAGTGCATCAGCTAACTAGCTTAGTAATTAATAGAAAGGTGGGTTGGTTTAAGATATGGTTGGATCTGAGAGAGAGGTATGGAATGGGAGGCAGGTTTGAATTTGCCAATATCAGGGACTGGCCGGATGACACTCAGTCACTGATAGAGAAAATAAAGGAAGTAACGGAACAAGTTTGGGTGGAAAGGGCAGCTAGGTCGAGTTTTCACGGATTGTATGCCGACCTGAGATGGGATCTTGGTGAAGAAGGGTACATGAAAGACAATATTGGGAGAGACTCTATGAGCATAATTTTTAAGGCTAGAGCTTCTATACTGTCGTTAAATTATAATCCTGCGAGGGAAGAGGGCAGGTGGATGTGTTCCCTGTGCAGTGCTCGGAAGGATGAGGATGTCATCCATTTTATATCTAAGTGTGGGGTGTTGGCAGAATTCAGAATGATCATTCTGAGCTTGGCTCAAATGAGCCAAGTCCGGGCTGTACGGGGGATGATCGAAAACGTCCCATTTAAACTTGGCCAAAAGTTCATTTGGTTTCTCGCCCTCATACAGCTCGAAGAACAAATGAACTTTTGGCCAAGTTTAAATGGGACGTTTTCGATCATCCCCCATACAGCCCGGACTTGGCTCCTAGTGACTTTCATCTGTTCCCGAACATGAAGCGGTGGCTTGCATCTCAGCGGTTCGCCAATGACGAAGAGCTTCAAAACACTGTAATTGGTTGGCTACATTCACAGGCGGCAGATTTTTATGCAGAGGGTATTTCAAAGACCGTTCCAAGGTACGAAAAGTGCTTGAATCTGTTTGGCGACTATATCGAAAAATAGAGCAAAACTGTAGTTTTAATATGTATATAATAAAGTTTTTGTATTTCAAAACTGAGGTTATTTTCTGGATAACCCTCGTATTATTAATAATTATTAAATATTAATGTATTAATTAATCACCTCTTGTATATTAAATGGATGGGTTACCGAATGTAACAATAATAAATACCAGTAAAATAATTAGTCTGTCTCTACGCTAAGCGTACTCCGACATAGGCAACCAGCAATACAAGTGAGCATGCGTATTTATTAAAAATATGCACAGCATGATCAAAAGCCAAATTCAATACAACACTAATTACGAGGCGTGTTCAGAAAGTAAGTACCGTTTTCAAATAAAACACGTAAAACAATTTTTTTTTCAACACAATTTTATTTCTACATGAAAGCCAAACCTTAAACTAATTTTCGACATAGTTTCCACCGATGTTCAAACACTTGTCGTAGCGGGTGATCAATTTATCTATCCCCTCTTTGTAGAAGGTTCCCGCCAACGAATGTAGCCACGACTCCACGGCAGTTTTCACTTCATCGTCGGTTTCAAAGTGCTGGCCGCCTAGCTCCGCACTTCATGTGCAGGAACAAGTACAAGTGAAATTTGTTGGAAATCGTCAGATAGCGTTGTCATAGTGAAACGTCTGTTCTCTTGGATTTTTTCGTCAACTGCCCTTACCAGATCATCGGTGACGAGAGAAGGCCGACCGCTCCGATTCTCATCATGCACATTTGTTCGACCGCCATTGAACATTCTAACCCACTTTCTCACCATTCCTTCACTCATCACGTCTTCCCCGTAAACATCTCAAAGTTGACGATCAATTTCGGCCGGTTTCACATTCCTTGCGTTCAAAAATCTTATTACAGAACGAATCTCACAATCGACAGGATCACTAACTGTCAACATTTTGAACGTTCAGAGAAAACTGAAAACACAACGTAGAACAACTACAATGGTGGGAGTCGATAGCCAGTGAACAAGGACGACTAGTACGCATGTGCGGAACACCGATTGCAGCGCTACAGCGGCAGTAGAATGAAACGGTACTTACTTTCTGAACACGCCTCATATTTGCTCTAAGCTTAATATAATAACACGTTCAATTAATTTGTTAGAAAATTTTTTATAAATCAAACATTAGTTTACCAGTAATAACTGAAATTTTACTATTGTTACTACTCCTTACATTGTTTTCTTTCGTTACATTATTTACTATTATTACATTATTATTTATGATTAGTCGGTTTTTATTATAGACTCAGTTTTGTTTTATTTTTAGTCACAAGTAATATAACAGACTAATGCGCTTGAATCCTTCAAGGTACGGCTGGGTTTACAGATGTGGTCCAACGCTGCAAAGCACAAGAGATAGACAAAGAAGAAAAATATATCTATAAAAATAACAGAGAGAGAGAAAAACGATGAAGACTCACCAGTATTGAGTTCCTGTTCGGTCGATTCGTCCTGCAACGGCTTATCGTGTAACCTAAGGTAGACTTCAATCGCACACCTGGCCGCGCGGAAATAGAACGGATGCGCGCGCAGCACGTCTTCCAACCGTAACAGACCGACATACGACCGCAACGTCATTTTACGCAAACAATACGTGTGGAAGTCAAATTGATCTTCTATTATTTCCGAGAAATGCTGCAACAAAACAAATAATGAGTCATATTTCTGTAAGACTAAAGTCTATAGAAGTATATACAAGGTTTGTATAAAAAGTAACCGGTCTGAACTTAGAAACCATGTTTATTGGCAAAATTTCTTCACTTTTTTTCTAGAAATCTTCGAAGTAGTCCCCATTGAAGTCGATAACCCTTTGGTATCGGAATTTCCAGTCCCTGAACACCCCCTGGAAGTCGGCAACCCGTAAAGCTTCTACAGTCCCGAACCGGGTCCCCTTTAGTACTCTCTTGATCTTGGGGAATAGGAAGAAGTCTGGTGGTGCCGTATCGGACTGTAGGGAGGCTGTGGCAACGTTGCCCTCGAGTGTTTGGCCAATTCCTCGGTAACAAGCAGACAGGTGTGCGACGGCGCATTGTTGTGGTGGAGGATCCAGGAATTGGCAATCTCCAGACGGACTCTGCAAACCCAGGCGGTCAGTCTTATCGATCTCGACCTCTTCTGCGATTGCTCGGATGCTCAGACGACGGTCAGTGTTCAACACATCACGCACTTTTTGCACATTTGGGTCCATGTGACTGGTTGATGAACGTCCGGCGCGCTGTTCGTCGTGGACGTCATCTCGGCCCTCTCGGAAATTCTTGTGCCACTGGAAGACTTGAGTTCTGGATATACCTTCCTCACTGTAAACCTCATTGATCATTTTAAGAGTTTCTGTAGGTGTTTTTTTAAGTTTGACACAAAATTTGATGTTAACACATTGCTCGATGGTACGCTCCATTTTCACTCCGACGAGATCACTGAACACGCACTGCGCTCTCGCACGATGCTAACCCTCCAAGCGTCTAGAAGCAACTGACTCGGGCCCGCTCCCCTTCCCTCGATTCCCCACCACCACTAGAGCACCAACAACCGGTTTACAAACGTTTTACCTGGGCGTCACAAGCTCAGTCCGATTACTTTTATACAAACCATGTACGTACGTTTTCTCACCTTGTGTGCACCGTACTTGGTTGGGAAGTCGTACAATTCTGAAAACATGCGTTTGAATAAATGTTTTGGCATCCATATCATGTTGAGTCACACACACTAGTATGTATAGTACACAACAGTTGGAGTGTTAAATTATTTGCACTTAAAAACAACTAGTTCCAGGGCTAAAAAAATAGTTGTTTCTTATCACATGGACAGCCAATTATATGACAAACATTTAATAGATGAGGTACAGGTGTAAAACACACTAGTCACAATAACGAATTTCATCGTTATACAGGCGGACTCTGTTGTGGTGAATGAAGTGAAGGTGTCGTTTGCTGAGTGAAAAGTAGATGCTTATCAGAGAGCCAGGCATGCTGATAAGCATACTCTTTCAACTCAATAAACCAACTCACTCCTTATTTTACTTAGTAACATCTCTACAGGTTTAAACCAGCCTTTCAGCTGATGACCTAAACAACAACAATGCAAATTCATTTAAAAAAGCTAAAAAAAAAATACTTGACTGATGATGAAACACTTTTACAGTGTTCGAAAATTCCTTCCCAAGTAATTTACGGTTGAAAAATAAATAAATTTCTGAGTAAATGCTGAGGTAAATTGTGTATTTGTACACTGGTAGATGCTCTTGAAGTAAATACATATGTTAACTAGAGTCCATAGTACAGTTCTTGAATCAAATGTTGTTATTAACAGTTAATGGGAAAAAGTGTCAGTACTTGTAGTTCAAAAACAAACATAACGTTAAAGAAAGTAGAGAAGTGGATGTATTTATTCATAATAATAATAGTTTAGAGCATGTACAAACAGTGAAGTTCCTGGGCATATCTCTAGATAGATCTTTGTCTTGGCACTTCTATACCAATCAAGTTTGTAGTAAAATATCATCTGGGGTATTTGCACTAAAACAAACTGCCAGATTAAATGATAAAAAATTACTAATGGCAGCTTATCATGGCCTCATTCTGTCTCATATCTGTCATGGTATCTTAGTATGGGGTAATTCAAGCATGGGTAATATGAATAGGGTTTTTAAAATTCAAAAGAAAGCTATTAGGTGTATGGTGGGAGCTAACCAGCTAACCTCATCCACACCACTATTTAACGAGCTTAAATTGCTTACAGTTCCCTCTCTATCAATTTTTGAGGTGATTATGTACGTTAGGCAAAATAATTTAATGCAGAATTTCAATGTTCACAATCATAACACGAGAAACAGAAATGATTTGTGATTTGTAATGGTTTGTGGCTAATCACTCCACAAAATTGTTTGAACAAAAACCTACTTATGCAGGGAGAAAATTCATGAATAAATTACCCCAATCTTTAAAGTGTTGTGAGGATTTGAATTCCTTTAAAAAAAATCTGAAAAATTACTTGATCAGTGAAACGTTTTATAGCGTACAAGAATTTCTTTGTTGATAGTAGTGATACATTGTGTGATTCTTATATGTATTTCAGGTGTTATAACTGACATGTCCTATACTCCTCCTGGAGTCTCCTGGACGCAAAAAAAAAAAATTAATTGGTAAAAATGATTGGATGACGCACTTATTGAAGTAAGCAAGTAAGTAGTGGTAACAAATGAATTTAACACGTTCAGTGCTATGCTCCTCGCTAGGGAGTAATGGGTAGATGTTACTGCCAGGCTGACATCTCACTCGCCTAGCACGTTCTGTTATATTAACATTTCAAGCAGTTCTGGAGGGAAACCGCCTGTCGGATATCAGTTAGTTGCAATTATATAGCCCTCAGAAAGGTTTCGTTTCTGAATTTTCATCACACAATCTTATACCCTCGTATAATATACTCATAGAGTATTTTAAACCGGTTTCCAGGATACAGTTGAAGCTGTGAATTTAATATCTTTGAAGATAATAATAATGATAATAATGCAATGTACCCTATCGACTTCGTGGCATTTCTTCAGCGATTCACCCCACTTCTCCTGCCTCTGATACGCTAACGCACACTCCGTCTGGAACCACATGCACTGCATTTCGTTCAGATTCTCCATCGCTGAAACACCTTCCTAGAAACACACAAAACAAATAACATGTTATGTACAATAGTAGCTAATCACTAATACAATGTTCCTTGTTAACAAAAAAAAATTACTTACATGACTTTCTCTCGCCAATGTAAAATATAGCCACTTTTGACGAGCAGTAGATATCAAATACTAAATGCTGTACGATGAAATACGGTAAAAGAATAATGTTCCAACTAAAGTTGTTGTAGCGTTTTAAATTTTCAAAAATTTTTATTACCTGCACTTTAACCAAACTCAAAACGCCTCCAATCTCAGGGGGTCCAGACACCGAGTGACTCTGGAGCTTCAAGGCCAAGGTACGTGAGAGCTTGTACTGCGACATGCATAGCTCTCTGGTGTACGAGTTCCTTGATGAGGTATACGTTGGACAATTCCAATTGGCACACCCTTTATCTACTCCACTGTTCGCCCCTCGCCATGTAACGACAGTACAGTCACAAAAATATACAATCGCCACTCTAATGTGCCACTCACGCTCAATCACTACGCTTTGTTTTCACTCTTGTAGTTAATAATCTGTCAAACATAATCATGTAACTAATTTTTTTTCATATATGATTTTCTGTTTATTATACATTCAAATCAATTTGTTTAGTTAGTTGCCAGCGTCTGTAGAGTATAGTTTAGTGAGTGTTTGCAGTTTAGTTCTTGTAATTTATAATTTAATTTTTTACTGGGACAAATTAAATAAATATTTTAAAATGAAATAATTATATGTATGTTTGTACATTGAAATAAGGTTGTAGGCATTTGGGTACATTAAAATTTGTAGACCTTGTTGAAAGAACAGGTTATGAAGATACTTTATGCAAAACTGTGTGTACACGTAGAGCAACAGTTGTGCTACTTCAAATAATCCACAGTATAACTTTGTTCTTCCATTGTCACAAAGATTAACAAGAGTGTTATCCTGCATAGGTCTGAAACTCTGGTGACGATTCACAAACGTTTTCCCTGCCGGGAACAAATCAACGGTATTGAGCACTTGCTGGTACAAATATTACGGCAAAAAATCTTAAGTAAATATTTTTTTAAAAATTTAAAGCCACATAGGACTACATAAGTTCATCAAACTGAGTAAAAACTCATTTCAATTTTTGCCGTTATGGAGTCCTTTCCTGATGTTTCCCTCCTAGAACTTTCTCCAGTATTCCTTCAATCCATCTGATCTTCTCTGCCATTCCTTGTCATAATACACAACTTTCTGTCATTTCGTTGATTTCTGCTGTTCAAGTCTTGTGGTCTTCAGCCTGTGGTCATTACCGGATTTTGTTTTTATATTATTAATACTATTTAAATTTTATATTATAATAATCTGCTTTTCTGTCCATAACAGACAGGTGGAGTGTCAAATTATTTACACTCAATCTGTTCGTTGCAGGGCAAAAATGAATAATTGTGTTTCTTATCACATGGTCAGCCAATTAAATGACTGAATCGTTTAAGAAGAGAAGAGGTAGAGGTGTGTTAGGTGACACTAATCAGAGTTATCTCCTCTGAAAGTAATGAATTTCATTATACAGCCAGACCCTGTGGTGAATGAAGTGAAGGTGTCATTTGCAGAGTGGAAAATATGTGCTTTTCAGAGGGCCCGGCATGCTGATAAGCGTACTTTTCCATTGAGTGAGTTGTGGCAATGGTAGACCGCTTCACTCCTCATTTTACTTAGTAAAACCTCTAGACGTTCAAACCAGCCTTTCGGCTGTTGACCTAACCAACAACAATCTACTTTTAATTCTGACCTTTTCTTTTTTTAACGATCGTTAGGACTGATTTTTTGTATTTAATGTTCTTCATGATGCGTCAAGAGGCTCCTCCGTTAAGAGAGCGAGTAATACGTGTCCCCTGGTTGCCGACAGGGCTTACCTAGCTTTCAATACTTAAGTTTATTGTCAAAAATTAGGAATGTGACAGTCAGCAGTCACAGTACATAAAAGTTCTATGAAACAGCCTCTGGTTCTATGCTTTCAGCAACCAATCGAAGAAGGTGGTGGAAGGAGAAATGGCAGCAAACCAACCACCCAATTACCAAACTCATAAATGCAGTAAATTCACAACTACAAATTTCTTCACCTTGTTTTTTTTTTATTTTTTTATTTAACGTCGCATCAACTGCTGTGGTCATTAGCGACAACGTTGGGGTGTAACTATTGTACATTGGAGGATGAAATGATTTTGTTTTTTGTAACGTTTGAAAATATGCTGTGCCTGAGTGGGATTCGAACCCAGGACCGCATGATGAGAGGTGAGCACGTTACCAACTGCGCCAATGCGGCCGGCATTGGCGCAGTTTTATACCTTGTTTTATATTTTAATATTTTCACCTTGTTTTATACACAAATATTTAATCATATAATAAAAAATTACCCTTTTGTAGACGTTATTGAAGTGTTTTTACCAATTTCAATGAAATGAACAAACACAAAAAAAAACACTGTAATGCTTTTCACGGTTGATGAGCTGTGTTGTTGGACGCGTTTAGACGACCAATCACAACGTTTACCACCGTTGTCAAATTGTAAAAATGGTTTTAATTCTTATTGAAAGACCAAAAAAAAAAAATGGCTGACGAAATACAGTAGACTCTCAGTAGTCCGGCCTGTTCGGGACCGAGAGGGTGCCACCGCCGGATTACTGAAAATACCGGAATTTTTTGTAACTATAAATTATAAATTTAAACAAAAAATGAATGCACCAATTCTAGTGTTTTATGTAAGATATCTCTGAAAGTATTGCATTTACAGCTCTGGAACCAATTTTATTCAATTTTTCAGATTACGAAACATAAGAAACAATCGTATTTGTATCTTTGTAACTACGTTTAACATTTTTATACGGCCTTACTTCACCGAGGGTACAGAGTTGTAGGTGAAATTTTTTGCTAGCTGTAACTTGTTAACTAAACGTTTTCAGGCATATGTTTATATGAACTTTTTTTCTTATTTTTAGCTATAGAATGAGATCCCAAGAGATTGCCACCGTGTAGTTTTGAAGCACCCATTGGTATATATAAAGTAAAAGTAGAGACGTACCCTAGTGAATTTGGAGCAAGTCTCCTCAGCCTCCTTGATTAGATTGGCACGTAACATATATTTGGCACATTTACTATTTATGTATCTGTCAGCCGTATCAAGTCCTTGCGCTTCGTCCAGCCAATTGTACGCTTCCAACACGTCGCCCGCATGCTGTCAACATAAAACATACCACACAACATCAATCATACATTGCACAAACCTGACACGTCCTTCTTTTATTTTTAAATATGTTTTCTATTGGTAAATAATATTTCTGTAAAGTGTTCACAAATCAAAAACAGTTTTTGACTCATAAAAAATTCTCTAGGCATCAAATTCTGTTTTATTTAATATAAATTTCACTGACCTTTTTCGCTGCCTTCATCCCAACTCTAGTGATGGGAATATCAAACAACACTATCTACAAAAACATATTTTTTTAATATTTTTCAGGAGAGCGAAAAAACTACTTCTAATCTGATTCTCTCTCTTCCAAATATTTCAGTTATTTATATATTATGTAATCTCAACTATAAATTTAGTATAATTTAATTTACTACTCAATGGTAAATGTGCCCATAACGGGCAGATGTAGTGTTAAATTAATTGCATTCGATCTGTTGGTTCCAGGGCTACAAAAAATAGTTCTGTTTCTTATCATACAGTCAGCCAATTATGACTGAACTATTTAAGAACAAAAGAGGTAGAGGTGTAAAAAACACACTAGTCAGAGTTATCTCCTCTGAGAGTAATGAATTTCACTATACAGCCAGACACTGTGGTGAATGAAAGGAAAGTGGGTGCTTTTCGGAGGGCCTGGAATGCTGATAAGCATACTCTTTCAATTTGGTGAGGAAGGCTGTTGTCATTGCTATTGCATTTCAATCCTCGGTTTTACTTACAGTCGTTGTTAGTTTGCTCCTTCTGTCAACAAACCAAAGCCACCTACTACAGGGTGCACGCTAGAGTCTGCGACTTTACGGATGTCGTATTCCTAATTGTATTAAGTTAACTATCTTTTAAATTATACGTACTTAAAATATTAGTTATGATATGATGCAGGCCTACCAATTTCATTCAGAATAAAAGAATTTAAAAGTATTTTGTAGTTACTTTTTAATCAGCGTGTACACATTTTGATATAATGCGCATGCTCAGTGACGTCATTATTTGTTTACATTAGGAGCAAAC
Source organism: Catonia carolina (assembly GCA_035578175.1). Classification (NCBI taxonomy): domain Eukaryota; kingdom Metazoa; phylum Arthropoda; class Insecta; order Hemiptera; family Achilidae; genus Catonia; species Catonia carolina. The sequence continues at coordinate 1,440,192 of JAQMRL010000031.1, forward strand.
TAAGAGAGGCTGGACTTTAGTGAAACCTCTACAGGTTCAAACCAGCCTTTCGGCTGTTTACCAAAACAACAGCAACAAAGGTAAATAAGTGGCGATGGCTCTCCTAAAACATTAGGTTTTTCTAGATAGTGTTGTTTGACATTAACTCCTCGAATTGCAGCTATTTTTTTGATAACGTGTTACTAAAAATAACAGCCTGCTTGGTAACAGGATTCTATAACCTGTTATTAAAATAACATCGTTATCGTCCAGCCTACAATACAATGCAGTAATAAGTAATTGGAAACGACACGTGTAGAAAAGAAATTAACTAAATTATTCACTAAAAGGTAAATTTTTTGTACAAACGGTTATTGGCACAAAAAGAGGTGGACGTACGGTAACAATCAGTTATATTTGTACCGTTAACCTACAAAGATTAGAATATAATTATAAAGCAAATTACAAAAGATGTAGGGTGTTACAGGTATGTAGATATGAAACGACTTGCGCAAAATAGAACAGGTTGGAGAACTGCATCAAACCAGTCGACAGACTGATGACAAAAAAAACCTACAAAAGGTTCCGCGATGTATAGGCTATGTTCTGGGTATATTATAAAGTTGTTGAAATTGAAATATATATTTTCTAACCACCAGAATACGATAACATAAAACACTTACCAATGTTTATAGCGCTTTCTTCTATCTTGTACACATCTTCAGTAAATTAAAATTTTAAAATTTATTTTAAGTCAAAATTTAAAACTTACTGCTCCTACCATGGTAGATAAGATAAATTTTAATTTACTGAAGATGTATACAAGATACACGAAAGCGCTATAAACATTGGTAAGTGTTTTATGTTACCGTATTCTGGTGGTTAGAAAATATATATTTCAATTTTAAATAATAAGGCTGTTTAAAAATCCTACATAGGATGTTTAATAAAATAAATATTAAGTTGTTATGTTTGTCGTAGTGAAATTCAAGGAGTCGCGCATGCACACTGATGCTGTTCCTGCTTTACCCCTCGTTGCAAACAAGTGACTATAAGAAGGTGTTTTTAGTAACCTATTACCACGATGAATTGCTCAATAATCCAGTAACCATGTTATAAATACTGTAATGTAAAACTACTACCTATCAGTGATGTGACACTCATAAGCGAGTCACACAAAAGAACTAGCTGCTCTTTTAACTGAGCGGTGAGCTACCTACCACCTCTTTCATTTTCAACGACCACCACACCAAGCGTCACGCAGCACGCTCTCCGCACACAGCTGACTTGTACATCCCCTCCACTCCTTCTTCTTCTTCTTCTTTACAACCAGGGCGTTCAGGCTTCTGCAGCCCCTCCTCACCGCGACCTAAAAGATCTTTTGTGATTGCCCCTATTCCTTATTTATGCAAGACCCACACTTTCAATAAAGCGCAGGATCTGCCTAGGATCTAGTGCACTTACCTGAGAAGGTGTTAACACGTCTTTACCCATCAGCGCTCTTCTTTTGCAGCCAACCACCTTGCAACTGCATAAAATATGCTCAGCCTTCTCTTCTGCCTCATGACAGAATCTACACAGGCTCTCTTCAGCAACTCCTATCTTGGATAAATGATACCCAAGATTACAATGACCAGTCATCAGGCCCACTACCCTCCTCAAGTCCTGTCTTCCTAGTCTATTATATATCCCAGCCTTTCTGCTGGAATAGGCAATGAATTTCTTTGCCTGTTCACAGCCTGGCACCTTCTCCCAATAGGAGGTTTTAGCCTCCTCTTCCCAGGCCCTAACTATACCTCTATAATAGCCTTCACCAATTCCACAGAATGGCTCTGGGCCTATGAAGTGAGAGGCTGCACCTTTCTTTGCTAAGGCATCCGCTCTCTCATTTCCAGGCACTCCCTGGTGCCCCGGCACCCAACGCAGCGTCACCACGTTACGCTTGGCCACGGCATTCAAAACTTCCCGACAATCATAGGCCAATCGCGACTCAAAAGTACAAGAACTCAAAGCCTTGATGGCCGCCTGACTATCGGACAAAATATAAATGTGCGACCCACTGAGGCGCCTCTCAATACACCTCTCCGCACAGACCTTAATGGCCAATATTTCAGCTTGGAAGATGGTTATGTTACACCCAAGGGCCAGGGAAATCTTTCCCCCGGCCCCCCAGGCCCCCAATCCCGCTCTTCCGCTCATCACTGAGCCGTCAGTATACCAAACGGTAGCCCCTTCCGGTATCACTGGCTGTCCCTCCACCCACTCCTGACGATCAAAAATTTCCACCCTCAGTGTGTCGGAGAAGTCGTATGCTCTGTTCCCCTCCACTCCACGACTACGACTAAACCACTTTTCTCTCTTAGTCGCATCATAGCAAGGGCTACCTATACCTAAGCGCTGCATGGAAAGTATACATATCGTATTAAACTCTGCCTCTGTTTGTGAGGGTGCGGAGAGGGGGTCATTATTCTTACATACTATACTACAACAACCCTGAGACAAGTGGTCGTAAAATACCAATTGTACTGTACTGTACCGTAACAATTGTACCACGTGCGTACAAAACAAAGATAGATAAATGACAAAAATTTGTTTACGGAAAGGGATGCATGAACGTTCAGGTTGATGCATGCGCAAACACAACGTGCGTGCTGTGTGCGAAAGTCACCCTCGGCTCGACTCACTGTCTTTTTATTCTCATGACTCATCTGAGTGCTGTACGTATTGGAATCTGCTAGCTCACTGCCACAGTTCACGCTGTCTCATCGTTCAATTGTACGGTGGCACGCTCTGTGCCGTTCACTCAAGTGTGCGGAGCGGGGTGTGGGGTGTGCTAGCTCCACCTATTATACTGTGCCACCGTCCCATGACTATTACCTATTACTTACATGTACGTATCGGTAGATCGACCATCATCACATCAGTATCACATGATATTTTGTGTACTCTGGTGAAGGTGGTCCACTCCACCATTATACCACCATCTTCACAGCAATTTTTATTGCTGTGAAGAAGGTGTACTACCACCGAAACGCGTATAGGTTTTTTAACACGTTCAGCACAGCAGCTAGAATCACAGGTGCTTTGCTACGCCGACCCACCATTACACTGAAAATATACGATGCCACCTTAAGGCGGCATCAGGCCACGGAAACAATCTTACTTATTTGCTCATCTACTCACCGGCTCAATATAGTACGGTATTATACGCGTTTGTTGTTTATACAACAATTTATATTTGAAACTCAACTTTTTAATTATTAGAAAAATTTATACTTATAAGTTATTAAATAATTGAATATTATTTTTATGCGTAAAATAACAAAATACAATAATTATGTTTCATAATAAAAAATATTTAATTCACAAAATGTGATATGTAAAATTAAAATTTTAAAAATGTAAATATTAAAATTTATGTAATATTTTTTAAATATCCCAGAATAAAAAGGAATATATTTACATGTTTACAATAAATAATTTAATAATTTTTAGTGAGACCATGGCAATATGGAAAAATTAGTAATAAAAGTACTTTTATTCGTACAAAATTATTTTATGACCGTAATTATAATAGTACAGTTTATTATATAACGTACAGTAGGCCTGCAAAGGAAACAGAGTGCATAGAAATCGCGAGTTCAGAAAGTAACAGAAATTTCTTTTGAGTAATAATAATTAAACTATTTTTACGTAAAAATGTATTATTCCTACCTTTTATTTGTAAAAAGAAGTCACTGGGAACAAAGAAATTCGTAGAATAATAATTGATACAATTAAATAAAACAATAAAATTACACGGCTCTAGGCATCCGAGTAGACTACACTTTTGAAATTCTTTCAAAAATTCCCGGCAGTTAGTAACGAAAGATGATCTTCAGAGTGGCGCTCGTACAATAGATGTGAACCCCTCAACAACCTTTACTAACATTGCCAGTACACCGGCGATTTAAAAAAAAAACTATAGAAATGTGGTATTGTATATGCCGCGTTAAGGCGGCATCAGTGCTGAACGTGTTAAACTTAAAAAGTAACCAAAGGGGTAAGTTGTGATAAATTTCATTTATACTCTTAATTTATATTAATAGGGTTGGCAGGAAGCATTTTAAAAATTAATTCGTTAACCAAACACACGTACCTTGTATATCCGACCCTTTGTAACAAACAGTTCGATGAGAGTCGGTGTGTGTTCAATTGCGATATTGATATAGTTCAACCCTTTATATGTATCGCCAAGGAAGTCGTAATGCTGTGCTAAGTAATAGTACGCCCATAACAGTGCTGATGCCGGCTCCTTGGGCCCCGCCACCGCTTCTTTTGATTCTGAACAACCCAAAAACAGATATTTCAATTACAACATTCTTATATCTATTTCATTCATATAATGAATTTATATAATTACCGGGTGATTCAAAAAGAGCGCCGGTTTTTAAACGGCTGGTAAATTTTTGTTTATCGGTTGGCAACATTGTTTAGACCTCATTTCTATTTCGGAGAACATTCCGATTGACGATTCAGTTGTAGTTTCTCTTGTTCGCAGTGTAGTACTCTCGCAGTCTGTGTCTAACCATGGAGAAGTTTACTATTGCACAACGAGTGAGAGTTATTATTGCACAACGAGAGTTATGCGGCTACTGTCAGGCGACTTTGCGGTACTCTAGGACGTAATGAAGTACTGAATGAATCAACAGTTCGCAGGCTCATGAAAAAGTTTTTTGAGACGGGTTCAACAGTCGACCTTAACAGTTCTGGACGTCGTCGTTCTGGCCAAACTGAGCAGAACGTTGCGTTGGTTCGTGACAGTGTGGCTGTTAGCCCAGCAAAATCAATACGTCGCCGTTCTCAACAATTGGGTTTACGATGTTCTTCTGTACGAAGAATTCTTCGGTACGATCTCCAATATCACCCGTATAAAATTCAGTTGACGCAACATTTGAAAGTGGCAGACCACCAGAAGAGACGACAGTTTGTTGACTGGGTATTGAGAAAACGGCAGGATGATGACACCTTCGCAAAAAAAATCATTTTCATCTTTGGGGTCATCTGAAGTCATTGGTGTATGCCAATAAACCCCGAAACATCAATGACTTGAAGGAGGAAATTCGACGGGTTATCGGGCAAATGGAAGTCGAAACTTGTCGTGCAGTAATATCCAATTTCATGGACAGAGTTGATGCGTGCCAGCACAGTAGAGGAGGACACATGCATGACATCATTTTTCATACATGAAATCGGAAGGTAAGATGAACTTGTTGATGTATTTATTTTCAGTTTTTCAATAAAATAAATCTCTTAATTTGATATATCAAAACCGGCGCTCTTTTTGAATTACCCTATATTTCACCAACCTTCTTTTTAAACTGCGTCGTGTCACCTTTATTTTTATTCTTACTTACACGTGTTTCAGTGGATTATCCACCATCATCAGAGTAAATAAAAAAATCTGGTGTGAAACACTCACACAACTTTCTCTTACCAATGCAAATAATTAACAATATACCCTAACATTATTAATAAAACATTAGAAATAAACAAAAAACTAACCTCAATAAACATCACTTAATTTTAATCATGACTGAAAGACGTAAAATGAAAATCAATCTCAGTTTGCCTTAAAAATACGGAAAATCACTCTTTCATGCTAAACTACGCTCTGTAGAGAAAAATGCTTTAAATAAAAAATGTAGAGCTTTTTATTTCCTATAAAATTAATTATAAACACTTTTGTCGTAAAAAGCATACTATGGCCGAAATCTTTAAAAAAATTGATTTGTCACACGTTTTCGTGAGAAAAAATCAAAAAATTTCTAATTACTGCTAAACTAAGCGTTATAAAAAAAATGTTTGAAATAAAAGTTGTAGAATTTTAAATTCTCTACATTTTTTATTATATAAATTTCTGCGCTATAATACATATTTAAGCCGTAATCTTAAAAAAACACTTTTTTTACATAAAAACACCCTCACCAAGAATTTCAGCAAACTTGGTGCCTACCCTATCTTGTAGAGAATAAAATATCGTAGGACCAGTTTTTGAGAAAATCGCAAAAAAGTGAAAAATTATACGAATAAACTACTACTTCCAGTTGACCGATTTTGATGAAAATGTTCGTGTCGGGTCCAGTAAGGGTGTGTAACTTAAGTTTTAAGTTTCAAGTTTGTACGATGTTCCGTTCTTGAGATATTTTGTATACACACACAGACCAATCGCTAAAAACATGTTTTTTAGGTTCAGGGGGTCTGAAAACGTGTAGATGAAAACTCGATTTCAAAATATCGACATGAAAACAATACTTTCCTTCCTATATATTCACATAGGCAAGAGAAAGTAAAAATTGAAACTAAAAAATTTTTTATCTCACTTATTTAAAATTTACAGAAGATGATACATCTTCAGTCACTTGTATAAAACTCTTTTAATAAAAAATTAACCAATTTAAAAAAAAACTGATTTAACATAAATTAATTTTAAATCAGTTTTATACAAATGACTGAACATGTATCATCTTCTGTAAATTTTAAATAAGTGAGATAAAAAATTTTTTTAGTTTCAATGTTTGTATTTACTCTGATGATGGTGGATCCACCCACCGAAACACATGTAAGTGAGAATAAAAATAAAGGTGACGACGCAGTTTAAAAAGAACGTTGGTGAAATAATTATTATTATATAAATTCATTATATGAAATAGAAATAATTTCAAACTGCAGGATGCTTTATAAAGATTTATTTTTAAACACTGTTATAATACACTTATTACATGACAATTCTGCCCATGACAGACATGTGGAGAGTAAAATGATTTACTCTCAATCTGTTCATTTCAGAGCTATAACAAATAGTTCTGTTTCTTATTACATGGTCATTAAATGACTGGATCATTTAAGAACAGAAGAAGTCGAGATGTAAAAAACACTAATCAGAGTTATCTTCTCTGAAAGTAATGAATTTCATTATACAGTTGGACCCTGTAGTGAATGAAGTGAAGTTGCCATTTGCAGAGTGGAAAATATGTGCTTTTCAGAGGGCCCGGCATGCTGATAAGTGTAAATTTCCACTCAGTGAATTGTGGCAATGGTAAACCACCTCACTTTTCGTTTAACTTAGTAAAACCTCTACAGGTTCAAACCAGCCTTTTGGCTGTTGACCTAAACAACACAATTTGTGTACGTTGCAATCTGTTCAATTGAGAACAATAAGCAACCCCATGACCCAATGAGATGAGGATGATGTGTATGATGTGTAAATGAGACTGTGTAGTCTTCTACAGACCCAGGCCGACCATTCCTGAGAAAGTATGGTTAATTAAACCCCAACCATCAAAGTACAACGGTAACCACTGTCTAGCATTCAAATCTGAATAAACGTAACTATAGTTCAGCCCTTGTTAGTTTGCTCCTACTGTCAACAAACAAAAGCCACCTCCTACAGGGTGCACACTAGAGTCCGTGACTTTAGAGATGTCCTATTCCTATTAAGCTAACTATTTTTTTAGTTATAAGCACTTAAAGTACTAAAAACATCAGTCATGATATGATGTAGACTTAATAATTTCATTTATAAAAATACTTTTAAAAGTAAATCTTTATAATGCATCCTGCAGTTTGAAATCATTTCTATTTCATATAATGAATTAATATAATAATTTCACTAACCTTCTTTTTAAACTGCGTCACCTTTATTTTAATTTCTACTTACACGTGTTTCGGTGGATCCACCATCATCAGAGTAAATGAAAAATTGAAACTAAAAATTTTTTTTTCTCATTTATTTAAAATTTACAGAAGATGGTACATCTTCAGTCACTTGTATAAAACTGATTTAAAATTAGTTTATTTTAATTTATCCCTTCTCATATTTACTGTAGATAGCAGCAGCAGTCAATATCACTTCATCATTCCTAAATTTTATTTGTTCATTCAAAATGTCCTGCTTTTGCTCTTTCAAATATTTATAAATATGGAACATCTCATATTTTTCAATTTTATTTTTATTCTCTATATTACATTGTTCTATTATATTGAAATGTTCATCTATTTTACCAAATTTATGTCTTTCTTCTTTTATATGATTGGTATAGTTAGATACAATGTAGTCACATTTCAGTGCTTTTTTATGTTCATTATACCTCACTTGAAAATTACGACTAGTCATACAAATGTAAAATTTTTTACAATCCTCATTACCACAATCTATTTTATACACACCCTTTTTATTGCTTAGTGTTTCTTCTTTTTTTTACGTTATGGCCTACAAAGGACCGTGATTTCTCAGTTTTAATTATATTTGTGGACAGTAGTTTTTTATTATTACATTTGTATGCGATTTTATAAAATTTATTTAATGTTCTATATAATTTATTATTAATAGTTTTATTACAATGTACTTCACAAAATTATTTTAAATTTAATGAAAAAATATACAAACAAAAAGATGGACTTACTATGGGAGCACCATTAAGCTCTATTTTGTCTGAAATTTATTTACAATATTTTGAAGAAATAACTGTGTATCAAATAGAACACACACATAATGTAGTAATGTGGCACAGATATGTAGATGACATACTGGTAATTTTAGAAAAGACATATAAAAATGAAGAGGATGTTATTTTAAAAAAATTAAATACATTTGATGTTAAATTACACCACACTATGGAACTTGAAAATAATAATAAATTAAATTTCATGGATATACAATTAATCAAGGGTAATAGTAAAATAACAACAGGTGTATTTCGTAAAAGTATATTACCAATAACAAATATAAATAAGTCATCTAACCACCCATACTCACATAAAATGGCAGCTTACCATAGTATGATTCACAGAGCATATAATTATATAAAAGATAAAAAACTACTAGAAAATGAATTAAGAACAATAAAATTCATAGCACAAAAGAATGGGTATCATGAAAAAGAAATAAATAAAGTAATAAATAAAATTAAAAACAAACTACAATTTAAAAATAACTTAAGAACCACCCTTATATCAGATAATAAAATAAAACATAAACCATTTATTGCATTAAAATACAATAAAACTATTAATAATAAATTGAAATATATATTTTTCTAACCACCAGAATACGGTAACATAAAACACTTACCATATTCTTATATGTTACCGTATTCTGGTGGTTAGAAAAATATATATTTCAATTTTAAATAATACGGCTGTTTAAAAATCCTACATAGGATGTTTAATAAAATAATAATAAATTATACAGAACATTAAATAAATTTTATAAAATCGCATACAAATGTAATAATAAAAAACTACTGTCCACAAATATAATTAAAAATAATATAAATGAAACACTAAGCAATAAAAAGGGTGTGTATAAAATAGATTGTGGTAATGAGGATTGTAAAAAATTTTACGTTGGTATGACTAGTCGTAATTTTCAAGTGAGGTATAATGAACATAAAAAAGCACTGAAATGTGACTACATTATATCTAACTATACCAATCATATAAAAGAAGAAAGACATAAATTTGGTAAAATAGACGAACATTTCAATATAATAGAACAATGTAATATAGAGAATAAAAATAAAATTGAAAAATATGAGATGTTCCATATTTATAAATATTTGAAAGAGCAAAAGCAGGACATTTTGAATGAACAAATAAAATTTAGGAATGATGAAGTGATATTGACTGCTGCTGCTATCTACAGTAAATATGAGAAGGGATAAATTAAAATAAACAAATTTTAAATCAGTTTTATACAAGTGACTGAAGATGTACCATCTTCTGTAAATTTTAAATAAATGAGAAAAAAAAAAATTTTTAGTTTCAATTATTCATTTACTCTGATGATGGTGAATCCACCGAAACACGTGTAAGTAGAAATTAAAATAAAGGTGACGCAGTTTAAAAAGAAGGTTAGTGAAATTATTATATTAATTCATTATATGAAATAGAAACTTTTAAAAGTATTTTGTATTTAAATACTTTTTATTAAAGTATTTTGTTGTTACTTTTTAATCAGCGTGTACACATTTTTATATAATGCGCATGCTCAGTGACGTCATTATTTGTTTACATTAGGAGCAAACTAAGAGAGGCTGGACTATATCTTTACTAGGATTTGAACCAGGAATCTTCGTCTCCGAAAATCAGCTGTCAAACAGCTAATTTTGGCGACGACTTTACCTCTAGACCAACCTTTTAAAATAAGACAAAAACAAATAATTCTAAAGACATACCTTCGATTGTGAAATATCCAGTCTTACTGAGTGAATCTACGTAGTTATCTATGAGTGTTTGTATAATGGTGACCTTAGCCGGGTCCTTATATAAGGACCTTAAGTCTACAAACAACGGTGGCACTCCTTTATGAAGACCTTTCCTCAAATACCTATCTACTTCCTCTTTAAATATATCACCTGAAAACAACAAACGCAAACACCAAATTTGAAATCACGTAAACATGTTAAAAAAAAATCTGGTGTGAAACACTCGCACAACTTTCTCTTGCCAATGCAAATAATTAACAATATAACTCAACATTAATAATACAACATTAGAAATAAACAAAAAAACTAACCTCAATACACATAACCTTATTTTAATTATGAGTGAAACACGCAAAATGAAAATCAACCTCAGTGTGGCTTTAAAATATGGAAATCACTCTTTTATGTTAAACTACTCTCTGTAGAGAAAAATGCTCTAAATAAAAGTTATAGATCTTTTAATTTTCTATAAATTTGATTATAAACACTTTTGTCATAAAATGAATACTAAGGCCGAAATGTTAAAAAACTCGATTTATCACACGTTTTTGTGAGAAAAAACAGAAAATCGCTAATTACCGCTCACAGAACATTTTCCCCAAATTTCACGGAGTTTAATTGATGAATTTGTGGTTGGTAAACTTGGATACCACAAAAGACAAAGACTTGCTGCAGCACTGACATTTCTGGAAGAGTACAACAAAAGTGGAAACCATGATCGTATTGTAACTGGTGACAAGACTTGGGTAAAGCACATCAACTGTGAAACAAAACGGCAGTCGATGGAGTGGGGTCACACGCATTCGCCCAAGAAACCGATGAAGTGTCTGCAGATGCTATCAGCAAGAAAAATCATGGCTACTGTGTTTTGGGATGCTCATGGAGTGATTTTCATTGATTTCCTTGAACTAGGCCAAACAATCAATTCAGAGAAATATAGCGAAACACTCAGAAAATTAAGACGCGCGATACAAAACAAGCGTCGGGGAAAACTTAGTGGGAAAGTTTTGTTTTTCCACTACAACGCTCGTCCACGCACGACCAAACATACTCAAGAGCTTTTGGAAGGTTTTGAATGGGAAGTTTTTAATCACCCGCCGTACAGCCCGGATTTGGCACCGAGCGATTACCATCTGTTCCCAGCGATCGCTACGCAACACTTCAACACTGACGCTGAACTCCATGCCGATGTAAACCAGTGGTTGAACTCGCAGGCGGCAGATTACTACAAAGAGGGCATTGAAAAGCTTGTACCACGTTACGATAAATGCCTTAATTTACTTGGCGATTACGTAGAAAAATAGCCTTAGAGTTAACCTTCAAAATGTACATAATAAAAATTGGTTTTTTTACTTACGTTTATTTTTTATTTCAAAACGTCTGTTACTTTCTGGACAGCCTTTGTATAACATAGCTACGTAAGCAAGTATTGGCAACGCGTACGTTCAGAGCTTATCACCATTGAAAAATAGTATAGTACAATACTGAGTTACAATACGTACCTGAAGCGTAATTTAGAATGAGCCTGGCCGGTGCGAGAGCACGAGGGAATTTATCACGGTATTCAGAGAGAAGAAGGCGTTTTTGATCGTTCGTTTCTAGCTGGAGTGATTCCATCAGATGCATGTAGTAATCTGTGTTCTCCGGGTTTCTTAACAACAACTGTCTATATTTTTCACACGCATCTGTGTGTCTGCCCGACTTCAAATATAAACTCGCTGTAAAAATACATAAAAACTGTTAAATAAAAAGTATATAATTCACTAGAAACAGACTCTTTAAGTAGTTAAATTCTAACTTAAATAGTTAACTCAATAGTTAAATACTGCTCTTAACAGACAGGTGGCGTGTCAATTTATTTACACTCAATCTGTTTGTTGCAGGGCTAAAATAAATAGTTCTGTTTGTTATCACATGGTCAGCCAATTAAATGACTGAATCATTTAACAGAAGAGGTAGAGGTGCAAAAGACACTAATCAGAGTTGTCTCCTCTGAAAGTAATGAATATCATTATACAGCCAGACCCTGTGGTGAATGAAGTGAAGGTGTCATTTGCAGAGTGGAAAATCTGTGCTTTTCAGAGGGCCTGGCATGCTAAGCGTAATTTTTCACTCAGTGAGTTGTGGCAATGGTAAACCACCTCACTCCTTGTTTTACTTAGTAAAACCTCTAGAGGTTCAAACCAGCCTTTCGGCTGATGACCTAAACAACACAATAGTTAAATACTAATAGTTAATAGTTAACGATGCTCGTTAAAATAGTTCTTTTTTTGCATCCAGGAGACTCCAAAGGGAGTATAGGACATGTCAAGTGATAATGTACGTAAAGAAAAATACCTTTTTACAGAATTTAGATGTTCACAACCACTACACAAGAAACAGAATCGATTATTATGTTGCTAATCACAACACTAAATTGTTTGAACAAAAACCAACTTATGCACGTAGAAAATACATCAATAAATTGCCTCAAGGTTTAAAAAGTTGTGACAATTTAAGTCATTTTAAAAAAAAGCTAAAACAATATTATTAATTGATGAAACATTTTACAGTGTGCACGAATTCCTTTCTAAATAGTTTTGGTATTTAACTTTAATTAAACAACTATTGTGTACAATTTGATACAAAGGGGTTCATGACAAGCCTGCTGAGTTAAGCAGTGGCAGGAGGAAATTATTAGTAAGTGATGAATTTATTATTGTGTTTGAATCCCACGATAGAGTCCTATCTAGTGACACTCCTAGAAACTTCACTGTTTGCACATGATCTAAGATATTATTTTGTTAGTTCTGATGTTACACAAGAAATACTAGGTGAACCTGTGCGGGAAACCCCGCACAAAAGTGTAAATTTGTTTTTATAGAACTTCTCTGTAAACAACATTTTTTGTTTTATTTGACGAAACATGTGGCTGTGTGGCATGGTATTTGAACTTTTAGGCTATCAAATGATCTGACACGTGACATAGCAACGTACAATTGTCCATGTGAAAATACCGGCTGTGGCAGATAAAGGCCAACTTTGTTGAATGTTTGGCCTTGGGATTTATTTATCGTAATCGCAAATGCTAAACGGATGGGGAACTGTCTTCTCTTAAATGTAAATGGCAAAGTACCATCCGAAGGGGTTAGATCTAACCGCGGTAGTAAAACCCTTCTGCCTTTGGCTGCCCCTGTTATGACTTCTAAATCAAGAAAATTTTCGTACATTCTTTTCACCACCAGTCTTGTGCCATTCATTAACCCACTGATTACGTTGATGTTACGTAACAGAATTACTATGGCACCAACCTTTAATTTTAAAATGTGAGGAGGCAGGCCAATTAAAATAAAGAAAATGATATCAGTGTGGTTGCCTGAAGAAAATAGTGTTAGTAGCCCCCTCTCCAAACTGAAATAGCTGTGCGAGATGTGGGAGGAATAGATAGAGAAAGAGAGAGGCCTATACTTCAGTTCGTTGAACTTGCCCCCTCTCCAATTTATTTTAAAACTCCTATTTTACGGTCATAAATTGAAATATTTGATTTTGGATAGTTTTCTGCAAATCTACTCGAACAGACGATTCATTTGAGCCCACTTCGGGGAAAATCGGTGAAGGTTCAGGTGGTTAAAATCGTGTTGAAAAAAAACCTGCTCGCTATTAATATATAGATTCGCAACACATGCTTGAGACAAAAAAAGTGCTTTGAAAAAAAAAGTACAGTAACTTCTTTTTAGTCCAACACTTTCTAGTCTGGTAATTAAACAAAGTTATTGGTCAGTCAAATGTAAAAGATGTGTTGTACTGTTATGAATAAAAATTCACTTAATCAAACATCTATTCACTTTCTGTGTACTTTATTTACACCGTTTTGTTCAGAATAAAATTTTCTACAAGTTTTACTTAAAAATTTTATGTTTCCTGGTGAAATAACAAAAGTTAGTGTTGCCCAAAGATGAAAAAATGTGGTTTTTTTCACTCCATTTTTGCGTTTTGACACTAGTTTTCTCAAAAAATATTCAACTTACAGTTCTGGGACCTGTTTTATTCAATTTATCAGGTCATATACCGTTAGCAAATGATTGAATTCGCCTCTTAATTTACCTTACAAGAATTTCAGGAAGATCTCATTTCACCTGGTGAGCTGAAATCCGGGCGAACTCTTTCGCTAGCTGTAACTCGCTAACGAAGCATTTCTGGACCCATATTTATAATAAACTTTTTTCATTATTTTTACAAGTACAATGAGCTCCCAAATTTTCTGCATGTTTTCGTGAATCACCCTGTATCCGACACCTGTGTCAGATATCAGCTTGTTTCCAGATTTATGTACTTTAAACGTTAACAAACCAGCAGCCTCGTAATAACACCTACCATAACACCAACTACCTACCGGGTGATTCATTTAAAAGTAGCCCCCGCTGCTGCATTTAACAGCGCCCTTCACCACTCAATTGGATTCAAATAGTAAATGAATAAATAGAATAAATAATACATAATTTTACGTATTTATTTATTTAAAATTTATATACAACTTTCAACTTCACCTTTACCATAGATGCTAAAAGCGGCGTCCTTGAACGCTTACGCATTTTTGCGCTCGTTCAATATTATTAATGCACACACGACGCAATATGGAAACGTTTATAGCTTGAATGGCTGCCACAATTTTATTCTTTAGCTCACGTATACTGCAGGGGTTTGTTTGGTAAACGATTCCTTTTAAATAACCCCATAGAAAAAAATCGCACATACTCAAATCGGGTGAACGAGGTGGCCACAAATCTTTACTAACAACTCGCATGGGAAAAGCCTGATTGATATGAGATAGGGACTGGCGAGACGTGTGACATGTTGCACCATCTAGCTGGAAAAAATTGTACTTGCGTTCATCGTCGGTTAACTGTTCATGAAATTCATTAAAAATTCTGACGTACACATCGCTATTTACAGTTTCATGAAAAAATATGGGCCCTACAATACGATGTCCAGAAATCGCACACCATACACCAATTTTTTCGTCATGTAGTGGAGATTCATGCAACACATGAGGATTTTCAACTGACCAATATCTAGTGTTCCATGAATTTACATGGCCAGACAAATGAACCAAGCTTCATCACATTGTGATCAGTGCTGCCAATACAGCATATGAAAATTACTCGAGCTGCGGGCTACTTTTAAATGAATCACCCGATATAAATGATAAAACCATAAATATATTTACCCCACGTCTCGTCAACAGACAATTTATCACAGATCTGCGTGTGGAACTGTTCCAAGTGTTTCAAGGCATCTTCTAACGCACCGGACTCCTGTATGACCATGTTCTGGTACAGTAACAGCTCACTGTGCTCGTAATCAAACACATTCTGCAAACACAACACCCAACACAACTCAATTGAAAACAATCTTGTGTGAAACACTCACACAACTTTCTCTTGCCAATGCAAATAATCAAACAACAAAATAACCTAATATTAGTAAAAAAATCTGGTGTGAAACACTCACCCAACTTTCTCTTGCCAGGTCAAATAATGACCAATATAACCTAACATTAGTAATAAACAAAAACTAAACTCGAAAAACATAACCTTACTTTAGTCATGAGTGAAAGACGCAAAATGAAAATCGACCTCAGTTTGGGTTAAAAATACGGAAAATCACTCTTTCACGCTAAACTAGGCTCTTTAGAGAAAAATGCTTTGAATAAAAGTTGTAGAGCTCTTAATTTTCTATAAATTTTATTACATACAAGTTTGTCGTAAAATGCATACCAAGGCTGAAATCTTTAAAAAAATCGATTTTTCACACGTTTCCGTGAGAAAAAAAAACAGAAAATCGCTAATTACCGCTAAACTAAGCGTTATATAAAAAATATTTGAAATAAAAGTTGTAGAATTTCCTACAACTTTTATTATATACATCATCATTTCACTGAAATGCATATTAAAACTGCAATCTTAAAAAAACAACGTTTTTACGTGAAAACACCCTCACTAAGAATTTCAGTAAACATGGCGCTTACCCTATCTTGTAGAGAATAAAAAATTTAGTAAACCAGGCGATTTTAAAAAAAAATCGTAGGACCAGTTTATGAGAAAATCGCAAAAAAGTGAAAAATGACACGAATAAACTACTACTTCCGGTTGACCGATTTTAATGAAAATGTTCGTGTCTGGTCCGGTAGTGATATGTCACTTAAGTTTCAAGTTTGTATGATGTTCTGTTCTTGAGATATTCTGTTCACACACACACACACCAATCGCTAAAAACATGTTTTTTGGGTTCAGGGGATCTGAAAACGTGTAGATCCGGTGAAAGCTCGATTTTTTAAAATGGACATGAAAACGATACTTTCCTTCCAATATATTCATATAGGCAAGAGAATGTAATAAAGTTAGCAAAGAAAGGTTAAGTTTTGCGTACACAAAGTCATGAAATTATTAATAGTGTAATAACGTTTTTTGAGCGGGAAGTGAAAGAGGGACCTGGTGTATCATTGGTTGTCATTTCTTATAATAGTAGCTAATAATATCAAGGAGGCAGAGTAGGAGAGGCGTTCAAGCTGCCGTTGTTATGCGGTTCGGCTAGTATTACACGTGATTTGGAGTGGAGTGGAAGGGAAATTCCTTTCTCACTTTCTCACAACTATAAACGTAATTTACTCTGTAATAAAAATACGAAATACGTAAATTATACTAACCGAAATAAGCGTTTTCTTAAACGTATCTAAAATTTTCAAAGCCATTTCGTAATCCTTTAATAAATGGTATGCCATTGCGAAACCTATCCACGACGCACGTTGCGTCGGCCTTAACATGAACAACTGGTAACGTGTGTCCTGCAACAGAATCAGAAATTACACAACGATTAAATAAAAACATTCACCATACTTACTACTACATGTTACAACCAAAATAACACAATTTTTTTTTTTAATGTGGATTTTAACCCCTTACCGGTTTATTATTTTTTTCAGAAATGAATGTTATTTTGCTCCATTTTTTTGCTTGAACACAATTATTACAGCTACACCTAATGTGATATTAAAAGCAACATTTTTGCATGTAAAATATATTTTATTCATAATTTTAAAAAATTGGTTACCAAACCTATCTTAATGTTGTATTATTGAAATAAAGTCTGCAAGTCCATAATTGTTTTATTTACATACGAGGGGGTACCCAAAAGTATCCGGAATAGCTCTGCTGTGGGCGGAGCTTGTGCAGTACAAATTCCCGCCACTAGGCTGCTTGTAGCGCTACTCATTGCCAGTTCAATGCCATTTTGTTCGTTGATCTAGCTTGTTCTGTTCTCGTGCAGTGATTGTTCTCGCTAGTGCTGTTTTGTGCTCGTGTCGTTTTTCATGATGGCAAGTTTTAATGAACAACGTGCGGCTGTGAAATTTTGCTTCTTGCTCGGTAAAAACGCCGCGGAAACAGTTGTAATGTTGAACACAGCTTACAAAGACGACGCTATTGGAAAAACCCAAGTGTACGAGTGGTTTTTGCGCTTTAAAAATGGCGACATGTCGATTGAGAACAAACCTCGTTCTGGACGACCGTCGACTTCCCGAACAGACGAAAATGTTGTGAAAGTGAAAGAAATTGTACGAACAGACCGACGACAGACCATTGACCAAATATCACAGGTTAGTGGGTTATCTTGGAGCTCAGTCCAACGCATTTTAACAGAAGACTTGACAATGAAAAGAGTCGCTGCCAAGTTTGTGCCTCGGGTTCTGACAGACACTCAAAAGGAACGTCGAATTGAAACGTGTAGTGATTTGAAACAACAGCTTGAAACTGATCCAGATTTCATGTCAAAGATCATTACGGGTGACGAGTCTTGGTGCTATGGGTACGACCCAGAAACCAAACAACAATCCAGTCAATGGAAGACTTCACTATCACCCCGACCAAAAAAAAGTCGTCAAGTCAGATCGAACATCAAAACAATGCTGATTTGTTTTTTTGATGTGAGGGGAATTGTCCATTCAGAGTTCGTTCCACCAGGCCAGACGGTAAATCAAGCTTTTTATCTTGAAGTGTTAAGAAGACTACGAAACAGCATTCGTCGTAAAAGACCTAATTTGTGGCAGACAGGGGACTGGTTTTTCCACCACGACAACGCGCCTGCACACACGGCAATCTCGGTTACCCAGTTTTTGGCGAAAAACGGCATGGTTTTGCTACCACACGCACCGTACTCACCCGATCTGGCTCCGTGTGATTTTTTCTTGTTCCCACGCATGAAAAGGGGCATGAAAGGTCTCCGATTTAACAACGTTGATGATGTCAAGAAAAAAACGACGGATGAGCTAGCAGCCATCACTGAAGAGGAGTACAAAAAATGTTATGAACAGTGGAAGCATCGGTGGGACAAATGTATTAGTTGTAATGGAGAGTATTTTGAAGGGGATAAGGTTCTTTATCCTATTAAAAATAAATAGTTTTAAAAAATAATTCCGGTTTGTTTTGGGTACCCCCTCGTAATTGATAAAAAACTGATTTATTTTTGAAAAATATTTCATTTGAAATTTGATTTTTTTTTTTGAAAAATTGATAAAAATTTTATACATAAAATTACTTAAAAAATATTCATAAAATAAACACTTAAAAAATATGTATAAACACATAAAAATCATTACATTTATAGGTTATTCGAGCGAGCACATGGACCACCGTAACTAACGACAACGTCACTTCGCGTTAATGATAATACACGTAGACTACTTTGAAGCTACGTTCTAGCGCTTTATATCATTGTGAAAGACAGTGAAAAAAAATATTTAATGTTATCGACGTAATAAGCTGACACAAAACAAAATAAAACGGGACAAAAACTGCCGACGTAATATTCCGTCAGTGGCCTTTTTCGTGCATTATCGGTGAAACGTAATATTCCGTCGGGAACTGGCAACGGGTTAAGACAATCGTAACCCGCTTAACAAACCACTCGCTATACAAACTTGGTTGAAACATTTCTATCTCGTCACATGACAAACTTTGCTTCACAATATGAACATTGTTATATAAATATGTATTTTGTTTTCCTGAAAAAAGCGATCCAGTTTACAATTAGCTGTATAAGTAGGCCCACATAACAAAATTGAATCGGTGAGTGGAAAAAGGGTGTTGTTGTTTAGGTCATCAGCCAAAAGGCTGGTTTGAACCTGTAGAGGTTTTACTAAGTTAAATGAGGAGTGAGGTGGTTTACAATTGCCTTCCTCACTGAGTGGAAAAGTACACTTATCAGCATGCCGGGCCCTCTGAAAAGCATATATTTTCCACTCTGCAAATGACACTTTCACTTCATTCACCACAGGGTCTGGCTGTACAATGAAATTCATTACTTTCAGAGAAGATAACTCTGATTAGTGTCTTTTACACCTCTACCTCTTCTGTCCTTAAATGATTCAGTCATTTAATTGGGTGACCATGTGATAAGAAACAGAACTATTTACTTTAGCCCTGCAACTAACAGATTGAGTGTAAATAATTTGACACTCCACCCTGTCTGTTATGGGCAATGGGAAAAAGGGTAATATTCCAAAATCCTTATTTTCGAGAAATTAAAAAAAAAACTGTTTTGTGACTTTGTTTTTGGTTTAATGGTAAAATGTTCATTTGGTCATTTGTAGTATACTATATTAAACCTTTTTTAACCCTTTCAATCCCAAATTTTTTAACTATTTTTAAAATACGTGTACGTGTACATTGTTTCATACATTTTACTGACATTTAAGTGAAATTAAATCACTTTTAGACCCTCAGCCTTTTTGATGACCTGACAAAAAAGTGTGACACATAAGTCACATTGGGACTTGATATCAAAGTTCCCAACAATATGAATAACTAAAATCATGTTCAGGCTTCTTAAACAATATTCTCTTAACTTAGATTTGTAGCAAAAAAAAAAACTAAATATGCTTTTAATATTAAAGCATTATTTAAGACTTAAAAAATTTTACAATTCAAAAATTCTGGTAAAATGGATAAAATCACTATTTACAGTCTAAAAAATATACTTGTTTGTACATTCAACATACTCGAAGAAATGCTACTTTATTTTAGTAAATGAACACGAATATTTAAAACTAAAATTAACTTTAAAAGAAACTAATGGTCGCCTCTGTGGCATAGTGGTCAGCATCTTACACTGCAAAGCGAAGGTCTCAGGTTCAACTCCTGGCTAGGGTACAGAAAATTATTACACTTCACAACCAGCGCTCTTTAATCAAAAGTAGTCTCTAACAATTACAGTTTTTATGTCTGTTACTATTTCACTCCAATGTGACTTCTATGCCACACTGGGTTAGAAAGGGTTAATGGGGAGTTTAGAATTTGTTTTACAATAATCATGGGATTGATTTTTGATTATTAATATGTTGACTATTCACCTTTTTCTAGATTTGGTACAAGTGAATGGGAAAAATTAAGTTGAAAAAACAATAGAATGTGCCAATATGCTACAAAACTTTATTTTAATTTTAAAACAATTTACAGTTAATTTTTTTTTTTTTTTGGTTTAACGGCCGACTGTTCTGCAATTACCGCTAATGCAGACGGTGAAGGATGAAATGGTTTTTTGTAACGTATGAAAATATGCCGTGCCTGAATGGGATTTGAACCCAAGACCGCATGATGAGAGGCGAGCACGTTACCAACTGCGCCAATGTGGCCGGCAGTTACATTAACAGTAATTTACAGTTATATTTTGAAAATAATAACACAGAAACCAGTGGTCCAACAGCTGTTCGCTATTGAATGGAAAAAGGGTAATATTCCTAGAATATTATCCTTTTTCCACTCTACTAAATTTTTAATGTAGCTTAGCTGCTTTTAGATACAAGGAATATTTCCCTTTTATCAACCAAGACATGCGCTGAAGTAAACTTAACAAAACTGCAATCTTCGTTCAATTTCGCATTTTTTGGAATATTACCCTTTTTCCACTCACCGATTCAATTGGGATGCGAAACGTCATAGCTGTAGTATACTACCATGAACAAAAACATTTATCACAACTCTATGTACCCTATTTTTCACCATTTTTCAAGGGTGATGAGCTCTTAAAGTATGCATTGCCCCCACCCACCCACTTTATAGCTAGCCAATCACTTGCCACCAACTACGCCAATACTTGCTCTTGTAGCTCTGTTAAATATTTCGTCTGCCATTTTTTTTTTGTCTTTCAATAACAATTATAATGCTGTAAGAAAAGGTGTACAACAAGGTTGTTCTTTGTCACCACTACTTTTTAACTTGTATATAGAAGTGGCTATAAATGAAGTGAAGGAGAAATTTTACGCAGGAATAAAAATTCAAGGAGAAACAATAAAAATGCTGAGATTCGCCGATGATATAGTAGTATTAGCTGAGACAAAGAAAGAACTAGAGGATGCCTTAAATGGAATGGATGAGATCTTGAGGAAGGATTACTTCATGAAAATTAATAAGAACAAAACGAAAGTGTTGTGCAGCAGCAAGAGTGGTTTAGAAGAGATGGGAAATTTAAAAGTAAGCAACGAAAACATACAGCAAGTTGGGGAATCCTGCTATCTAGAGGGTAAAATAACAAAGGATGGTAGAAGCACAAGTGATATCAAGAATAGAATTGCTCAAGCCAGAAAAGCCTTTGAAATGAAAAACAGCTTACTGACTACAAACATTGATTTACAGATTAGGAAAAATTTCTTAAAACATTATGTTTGGAGTGTAGCATTATACGGAAGTGAAACGTGGGTGATAGGGGCTGTAGAAAAGAAGAGCATAGAAGCTTTTGAAATTTGGTGTTGTAGGAAAATGTTAAAGATTAGGTGGGTGGACAAAATAAGTAATTTAGAGGTTCTTAGGCGAGTGGATGAAAAAAGAAGTATAGTCCAGCCTCTCTTAGTTTGCTCCTAATGTAAACAAATAATGACGTCACTGAGCATGCGCATTATATAAAAATGTGTACACGCTGATTAACAAAGTAACAACAAAATACTTAGAAAATAATTTAAATACAAAATACTTTTAAAAGTATTTTTCTAAATGAAATTGTTAGGCGTACATCATATCATGACTGATGTTTTTAGTACTTTAAGTAGTTGTAATTTAAAAAATAGTTAACTTAATAGGAATAAGACATCCATAAAGTCGCAGACTCTAGCATGCACCCTGTAGTACCTGGCTTTTGTTAGTTGACAGTAGGAGCAAACTAAGAACGGCTGAACTGTATATGGAAGCATCTTACCAAAAGAGGGGATAGGCTAGTGGGGCATATCTTAAGATATCTATCAATAATGGAGGGTAATACTGAGGGAGTAAATTATAGAGGGAGGCAAAGATTAGAAAATATAAAGCAAATTACAAAAGATGTACGGTGTTACAGGTATGTAGATATGAAACGACTTGCGCAAGATAGAACAGCTTGGAGAACTGCATTAAACCAGTCGAGAGACTGATTACAAAAAAAAAAAACAATTATAAACTATAAACATACAATCAGCAGATTATATAATAAAGTATTGGATGTTAACGCGCTCTATAATCGATGTGTTCAGTACGAGATGCAAGACACGAGTGAACTACTGCAACTCTTATACACATGCGCGCATAAAGGTAGAAACAGACTACTATCACGTCACGCACTGTTACGTTCTGTCACGTGAAGAGCGAAAAGAGTGGAACAGTCTAGTACATGATTCTTTTATGAATTGGATTCACTCTGAAGTCACCTTATGCATATCATGTCACGTCACTCACCTCATTCGTGATATCATGTTTTCATTTTCTCTTCATTTACATATTTTGACAATCGTGAGCTCATGGAATCCATTGTGTCTATGTTCCATCTTGTCGTCCACGGCTTCCAATGGATGAAATATTAATTGTAAAAGTGCGAGAACATCCGGTGGTAAAATACATATTATAAATTGCATGATTATCATGTATCCATATTCTGTTTGATTGCAAGCTAAATTGGCTTTCTGCGTTTACAAAAACATAAATTAGTAGTTAGTTCTTCATCCCATTCAAAAGAACTACTTGAACTTTCCATTTTAAATAAACACAGAAACAAAAGTTTGGCCTATACAAAACTGATTTCACAAAATTAATATAGAAGGGAAACGTTATGTAACAAAATAGTAAGCTTGTCACATGACAGAAGTATGCTTGTAAACATGATATTACGTTTCAAATATGGTATAATGACATGACGTAACGTGATTTGACCTTACGAGACATGATAGCAGTCTGTTTCTACCTTAATGTTTGTCAAATACAATGTGACCACGCTGGCAAACGTTCTGATTGGTCTAACCGTGTGTAAGAGGAGAGCTCATCGACCGTGAAAAGCATATTAGTCACAGTTATCTCCTATTTCATAATACATGAGGCAGTGTGGATGTGGTAAGTGAATGATGATACTGTTTTTAATTGTACGCCGGTCCGTAGTTCATATTTTGCCCACTGTGGCGCTGTGATGGGGTTGCTGCTGCCGATAGAATGCGCCAGCGGTCCTACCTCTCACAGCGCATGTACCAAGTGGCAACATATAGTGTCTGCGTACTGGCGATGCAAAAGTTGAGAAGGAGACAGTATCGATATTTCTCTGTGTGCGAGAATCGATATGGGGAAGTTGATCTCAACATTGAGTTTTCATTCCGTCATCTGTACCTCCATCCCCTACCCCTCGCTTCACCGGCGACTGCTCCCCTTCGGAGGCAGCGATAAAAGGTGCACGCTGCGTCGGCGACGCGCTCCTATTAGATTAGGCAGCGGTACAGACGACCCCGATTCACTTCACTGGTGACTGCTCCTCCTCGGAGGCAGCGGTGAAAGGTGGTCGCTGCATCGGCGGCTGCTCCTAATCTTTTAGGCAGCGGCGAAGACGACCTCCCTTCCTCCCCCCCCTTCGTTGTTTTCATTATTTTGAACAACGCCGCCGGAGGCCCGGCCGGTCCTATGTGCTCAAACGACTGCGCTACTAGAAGCCGGTGGCGACAATGAAGTGAAGTTGTTATTTGCAGGCGGGAAAGTACAGATATCAGATGAATTGATGTCCCATAGCCGAGCGAGTGAGAGGGAGATGTGTGGCATAACTACGCATGCGCTCAAAGGTCTTTACCCTTATAATCCAAATCTGGAAACATACTACAGTCGTTATCTTGCTTGTTGGTTTACTGTGTGCATAAACGCTACCTCACAACAGTGAGTAAAATTATACGACAATGTTATTGGAATGGAAAAATTTAAATGCATTCGAAATGTGGCTCTACCGTAGAATGCTGAGAATCCCATGGACGGCACATATGACCAATGTTGAGGTGCTGAGAAGGATGAGGAAGGATATGGAGGTGATGAATACCATAAAGCGAAGAAAACTCCAATATCTTGGACACATTATGAGGAATGGAGAAAGGTATGAACTTCTGCAATCCGTACTGCAAGGAAAAATATTAGGACAAAGGGGCCCAGGTCGAAGAAGAATATCCTGGTTAAAGAACCTTAGAACCTGGTTCAATAAAACTACTCCGCAACTGTTTAGAGCTGCAGTTGACAAAGTGAGGATCGCCATGATGGTGTCCAACATTTGAAACGGATTGGCGCCTTAAGAAGAAGATTGGAATGGCGCGTATGGGTTATGCAAGTGAGAGCATTATGCATTCTCTCACTCCCACGGCTAGGGGACTACAATTCATCTGAATACTGTACACGCAATGGTAAACCAACTCACTCCTCGTCTTACGTAGTAAACCCTGTACAGGTTCAAACCAGTCTACAGGCTAATCATCTCAACAACAATATCAGAACTTAATAAATAAAAACATAACTGACCCTATATCCTTCAAGATCCCTCATTTGAATTTGAAGTAGCGATAGGTCGCGTAATATTTGTATATTGTCTTTTTCCCATTTCAATGCGTTACGGTAGCATTTGATCGCTTCGTCGTATTTTTTATCGGACCGCTGTAACAGTCCGTACACGTGCCAGCACACGTGCGATTTAAGATCGTTTCGTAAACCGCGTCTAACGTACTCGTACGCTTCGTCTTTACGACCTAGACAGTTCAGCGTCAATCCTTTCATAGCAAGAGTCTCTGTAACAGAAGAACAACAAAAATGTTAACGGATTTTACACAAACCACACTTTTACAACATTTACAACAAAAAAAGTGGTACAAATACAATGCAAAACCAATCCAATCTCAAAAAATCCGATGTGAAACACTCACATGACTTTCTCTTGCCCATGCAGATAATAAATTTAAATGACAAAAAACGAAAATCAACCTTTGTTGAACTTAAAAATATGGAAAATCATTGGCGCTAAACTAGGCTATGTAGAGAAAAATGCTTGAAATAAAAGTTGTAGATTTTTTAATTTCCTGCACCATTAATTACATACACTTTTGCCCTAAAATCCCAATTAAGGTAGCAATCTTAAAAAAAAAACAAATTTTTCCAGGAGACCACAGCCTCCTTGAGAATTTCATGATGCCTACCCTATCTTGTAGAGAATAAAAAATGTACTAAATGAGGCAATTTTAAAACCAATCATAGGAGCTGTTTTTGAGGGAATCGCAAAAAGTGGAAAATTGCATGAATACGCTACTACTGCCCATAACAGACAGGTGGAGTGTCAGATTATTTACACTCAATCTGTTAGTTGCAGGGCTAAAATAAATAGTTGTGTTTCTTATCACATGGTCAGCCAATTAAATGACTGAATCATTTAAGAAGAGAAGAGATAGAGGTGTACTATGACACTAATCACAGTTATCTCCTCTCAAAGTAATGAATTTCATATACAGTTGGACCCTGTGGTGAATGAAGTGAAGGTGTCATTTGCAGAGTGGAAAATATGTGCTTTTCAGAGGGCCCGGCATGCTGATAAGTGTACTTTTCCACTCAGTGAGTTGTGGCTATGGTAAACCACCTCACTCTTCGTTGTACTTAGTAAAACCTCTACACGTTCAAACCAGCCTACAGGCTCATCACCTAAACAACAATATCATAAAAAAACAATTTAAAAAATGTATGGTTATTCCATTGTACATAACTTGTTTTTCTCATTATCAGATAAAATTGTGTAAAGGGCAAGTGTGGGTTTTGTTCATGACGGAAGGGGATGTGGTGAAAAAGAATTTGGGAATCACTGCTCTAGAGGTTGATACTGTACTACTTTATCGCCAGTCCGTAGTTCATATTTTGCCCTTTGTTGGGGGCGCTGTGATGGGGTTGCTGCTGCCAATAGATAGCGCAGTGCTCACACCTCTCGCAGTGCGTGTGCCAAGTGGCAACATATAGTATCTACGCACTGGCGATGCAAAAGTCAGGAAGGTGACAGTATCGAGGTCTCTGTGAGCGAGGATCGATACGGGGATTTGACATCTCAACATTGAGTTAGTTCTTTCCGTCATCTGCACCTCCCTTCCCTACCCCTCGCTTCACCAGCGACTGCTCCCCTTCAGAGGGAGCAGTAAAAGGTGCTCGCTGCGTTGGCGACTCACTCCTATTTGATTAGGCAGCGGTACAGACGACCCCGCTTCACTTCACCGGCGACTGCTCCTCTTCGGAGGCAGCGGTGAAAGGTGTTCGCTGCGTCGGCGGCTGCTCC
Organism: Catonia carolina; assembly: GCA_035578175.1. Lineage (NCBI taxonomy): Eukaryota > Metazoa > Arthropoda > Insecta > Hemiptera > Achilidae > Catonia > Catonia carolina. The sequence continues at coordinate 1,467,011 of JAQMRL010000031.1, forward strand.
TAATCATTTAGGCAGCGGCACAGACGACCCCGCTTCATTTCATCGGCGACTGCTCCTCTTCGGAGGCAGCGGTGAAAGGTGTTCGCTGCGTCGGCGGCTGCTCCTAATCATTTAGACAGCGGTACAGACGACCCCGCTTCACTTCACCGGCGACTGCTCCTCTTCGGAGGCAGCGGTGAAAGGTGTTCGCTGCGTCGGCGGCTGCTCCTAATCATTTAGGCAGCGGTACAGACGACCCCGCTTCACTTCACCGGCGACTGCTCCTCTTCGGAGGCAGCGGTGAAAGGTGTTCGCTGCGTCGGCGGCTGCTCCTAATCATTTAGGCAGCGGTACAGACGACCCCGCTTCACTTCACCGGCGACTGCTCCTCTTCGGAGGCAGCGGTGAAAGGTGTTCGCTGCGTCGGCGGCTGCTCCTAATCATTTAAGCAGCGGTACAGACGACCCCGCTTCACTTCACCGGCGACTGCTCCTCTTCGGAGGCAGCGGTGAAAGGTGTTCGCTGCGTCGGCGGCTGCTCCTAATCATTTAGACAGCGGTACAGACGACCCCGCTTCGCTTCACCGGCGACTGCTCCTCTTCGGAGGCAGCGGTAAAAGGTGCTCGCTGCGTCGGCGGCTGCTCCTAATCATTTAGGCAGCAGTAAAGACGACCTCCTCCTTCGATGTTTTACTTTTGAACTACACCACCGATGCCCAGCATGTCCTATGAGCTCTGCAGACTGCACTACTAAAAGCCGGTGGTGACAAGGTTCAAACCAACCTTTCAGCTGATAAGCTAAATGACAACACAAACAACGCTTACTGTATTAAAAAAAAAAAAGAATTTGTTACCTCCATGCTCTGCGTATTTAGGATTCGACAGAATCTGTTTGGCAAACTTCAACCCATTTTTATATTGTTTCTGTTCATAACATTTCTGTAAACAAAAAAAAACCAAACATTGTATAAACATAAACAGTACTAGTGGACCCGTGCGAATAAATTCACACAATAAGATGCTGATAAGGGAGACGGCAATAGTAAACCACCTCACTTCTCGTTTTTACTTAGTTAAACCTCTAGAGGTTCCAACCAGCCTTTCGGCCGTTGACCTAAACAACAACACAAATTTTCATAAATATTTTATTATCAAAGGCCTTATATGAAACACTTACCATTGAATTTCAATGAAATTAACCATGACTATCCTCATGATACTTATTGTGTTCATATATTCATTAGTGTTTATTACGTGGGAGACCCGCTGTACGGTATTACAGAGCTTGTAAACAATATATTTTGTTCTTTTTCATTTCGTAAAATGAAGCTCAAATTTAGCATGAATTTCAAGTTTAGAACTTTTTACCGAATCAGGAAAGAATACTCTTTAAAACCATGTAAAAATTATAAAAATCTGTTCGGTAGAACTCTGTATTTAAGAGTTTAGAGAATTCCCATTTAAAATACATTGGAAGTGATTTTGCATTTTAAATATATAGGTTACCAACCAAACATACGCTCTTATTTTGTGAATATAATTTAAGAGTGTAGTCAACCCGAAAATGAAAATGAAAACTTCTGACTATAATTTATCATTATTTATTTTAAATGAAATAGTAATTTACTAGTAATGATATACCATTTGAACCAAGCCAAAAAATTAATTACAGTCCCTAATATAAGGGTGAGGTTGGAAAAGCGGGCTTTTACGGCGAATCAAATATCTCAGGAAACAAGAAAGATATCAACATGATTTTTATGCTACAAAATACAGAAAATTGCTCTCTATTATCGGTTGTATGCACGTGTATGTATTTTTTCTTACAAGAATTTTTTTTTTGTTTTTTAATATTTTATGGCCTACAAAGGACCACTTTAGTCATTTTACATTTAAAGTCTTTCCTTCTTTCTTTCTTTTCTTTTCCGCCCAATATTTTTTCATCCTTTCCGAGCGCAATTTTCTTTCCTCCTCTGGAACCACTCTTCCCAATCGTTGCTTGTTCCTTCCCGGCTGTAGTATAAGGCGTTCGTCCTTCAATATATTCAATGCATTTGTCTTGTGTTTTAAATCTTTTATTGTAATTTGTAACCTTCTAATATCTTCTTTTAATTCTGAAATTTTTTTACAAGAAATTTATTGAAGAAAAACCATATTTTCAAAAGCATTTATTTTATATATTCGCAAATTATTTTTTAACTAAATCCCTATTAAGGTTTTTGTAATAATCATTCCACAGATAACAGAGAGCAAGAAATTATGAACATTTGAAAAAAACATGACCCAAATATCTCCAATACAAACCAAAATATTTAATTTCCAAGAATGCACAATCATGCAAAAACCAAATTTCCGGAAAACTTAAAAGTTGAAGAATATTAAGAATATACTCACTAGCCTTGCTAGTGAGCTTTATTTTAAACAGATAACTTTTTGTTAACGTACAAACAAAGTAAACAAATGCTGTGATTCAGAAAATTTTAAACTTCAAATAAATGCAAAAAAAAACAATCAAAATTTAAAAAAAAATCATTTTCTTGAGTTGACTACCCCGTTAATGACCAACGCACACTGCAAAATGCACTACGCTAAGTTCCCATCTACCCATGCAGTGGGCATGTAGTAGTGATGGATCTTATGGTTACACGATCGAGCCAGTTATCGTGGTAACATGTTATAGTCACTCGAGTCATGAGTTTGCCCTTGTTTGCATATATATATCAAGCGAGTTATTCTACAGCTCTGGCCGTCTCTCGCATCCCATACGCCACCCCTCTCTATCCATCCAGTCTCCTCCCTCCAATTGTCTAGCATGCATATCTTTCGATACTTGCTTTATTTTGTTTTTCCGTTTTTCCTGTCCGATTCCGAGGCCAATTTATGGGATTTTTTGCTAGGTAAGGTTTTAACAGATGATGGGTCGCAGGCCCAACGCTCTAACCCCCAACCTGGAGGACCAGGGTCGTTTGTTTGGAGTTGCCTTCTCCTAGGCACTTGCTTTCACTGCAGCTTTAAGAGTGTAGCCTACCCTGGATTTTGTTTGGGTTTACTCCCTAGGCTCTTCCGCCCTCTCCGCCGTTGGGATTTCTCCTCATCCGCCTTCGAGACCGTTGACCGGTTTTCACCTAGTAACCCTAGGCAGGGGCCCTCACAGGGTGCTACCATCCGGAGCCAGATGGACCCTGGTTTTTTCACGAGGTGTATCTCTTCCCGCTCCTCCTTCCCTATCACTTGCACGATAAGGCCCCGGGCTTGCGACCGGCAATGGCGAGTTCTTGTTTGCAACAAGGGGTAAAGGGGGAACAGCATCAGTGCGCATGCGCGACTGCTTTAATTTCAGTACGACAAACATAACAACTTATACTATACCCATAGCATATACAATATATCGTGGAACCTTTTATTGGTTAACTGTGCGAATATAACTGTTTCTTACCGTAAACAGAAATGTTAGTGTTAAGGCATTTTGTACCGGGTTTACACTATTTTGTAATCCTCTGTGTTTTTTCTTCCTCTTCCTTCTTTCTTCTTCTTTTTGTTGGCCTTCTCCTAACCTGCATCCGTTTTCTCCCTTGACCACTTATGCAACTGAATTCATCACGGACATAAGCGTCCTTCATTTGAGGCTTAATATTTCGGCCTAGCAACTAACGTGAAGCTGGCAACGGCTTATGTATTTCGAAACGAGGCTTTAAACTGTGCTTTTGTCGGTTAATATAATTATTTATCTGTGTGTTTTTGTATTTGCTAAACTGTCTGCTAGCGTATTAATAGTAATTCTTCGTCGGTCGCCATCTTGGGCTCACGCACATGTCCCTGCTGCTGGACTTCAGGCTATTGTGTTCGATAAAAAGTAAGTGGACGTTTTATGCTTGTGATATTTAATTTGGTTGGTCAAGTGGTCTCATTCTCGTGTGTTGTTTGTGTTGGTTGGTCTTGTACGCGGACCCCCTCTAAATGCGTACTGGTCCTCTCCTCCTATAAACATAATTTCGAGCCAAATTCCTTTTCGTACTTTACAAAACCATTCAGGCATTTTTACAAGGTGCTAATCCTAAACAGTTAGTTTCTTAAAAACGTGGTTAAACTATTCACAGTGCTGAACGACATATAATACACGCAGTGTAATGAAATGCTGTGAAGTTAAAGCTAAACAAAAACGCCTTTCCCTGTCTCTAAACAAAAGTCGTGAATGAAAGGCTAACTACTGTGACGTTTCTCTTTCCACAATTCAAAAAATAAAAAAGGAAATTAAGGATGGATTGAGTAGATAAACACCGAAGCGGCTTGTGCCAATTCAAATTGTCCAAGGTATACAGTCAAGTGATTTATTGAGAAGAACATGTATAATGTCCAAGTGAATGCCAGAAGGGCTTGCACTAGCAGACTCACACAAACTAACATGGTTCCTACTTACTCATATACCACCCTCACTTTATTTGTTATTTCAAACTTAAATTAACTTCCACTTTCATATTATATCATAAAAAAATCTGGTGTGAAACACTCACACAACTTTCTCTTGCCAATGCAAATAATTAATAATAAACCTAACATTAGTAATAAAACATTAGAAATAAACAAAAAACTAACCTAAAAAACATAACCTAACTTTAATCATGAGTGAAAGACGCAAAATGAAAATCAAACTCAGTTTGGCTTAAAAATACGGAAAATCACACTTTCACGCTAAACTAGGCTCTGTAGAGAAAAATGCTCTGAATAAAAGTTGTAGATCTTTTAATTTTCTATAAATTTAATTGTATACACTTTTGTCGTAAAATGCGTACTAAGGCCGAAATCTTAAAAAAATCAATTTTTCACACATTTTCGTGAGAAAAAAAAACAGAAAATCGCAAATTACCGCTAAACTAAGCGTTATACAAAAAATTGTTTGAAATAAAAGTTGTAGAATTTTACATTGTCTACAATTTTTATTATATAAAGTTTTGCGCTAAAATGCATATTAAAGCCGTAATCTTAAAAAAAACAACGTTTTTACGAGAAAACACCCTCACCAAGAATTTCAGCAAACATGGCACCTACCCTATCTTGTAGAGAATAAAAAAATTGAGTAAATGAGGCGATTTTTAAAAAAATTGTTGGACCAGTTTTGAGAAAATCACAAAAAAGTGAAAAAATTATATGATTAAACTACTACTTCAGGTTGACCGATTTTGATGAAAATGTTCGTGTTGGGTCCAGTAGTGGTGTGTAACTTAAGTTTCAAGTTTCAAGTACGTACAATGTTCCGTTCTTGAGATATTTTGTATACACACACACGCTGAAAACGTATAGATTTGGTGAAAACTCGATTTCTTAAAATCGACATGAAAACAATACTTTCTCTTGCCTATATATTCATAGTTGGCAAGAGAAAAGAGAAAGTAAAAAATGCAGTACATCCACACAACAAGACAATTTATAACCAATGCATTTCAATTAAGCCTTGGCTAAAGTGTTAATAACAGAATTGAATAAACAAACACAAACATTCAAGAAAATACAAAAAATAGGAACTAAAAACAAATCTATTGACCTTTGCAGATGATACAATTTTTGCAAATTATATAAAGTAGGTCAAAACTAATATTAAAAAAAAAACTAAAGTGGGCAAATAAAATTCGATTATGAATCTCATATGAAAACAGAATAATTTATCAATAACAAAAGACAAAGCATCAATACTTTAGAAAGTAAAAAGACAAAATAAAGTGAGTACACCTACAGAAATTTAAAATTTACGAGAAATAATAATACACCAAATACATTAAATGTATTTTAGTATAAATTTTATACTACAAAAAAATCAGTGTAAAAATGACAGAGAAGTACAGAAAAAATATATTTTTTTATCATATGTAAAGATAATTGTTTTGTTTCAAATAGTTTTAGCAGAGGATGAAGATGATCTTGAATACATGGTAAGGAAGCTGCAACAAGAATATGAAATTGCTGGTCTTTCTATAAATATGGCGAAGTGTGAGTATCTCATTGTAGGCAATGAAGAAGTTAGGGATCTTTCACTTGGGGCAGATATAATAAAAGGTGTCAGGAGAAGTAAATATTTAGGAGTAACTTTCAATAAGTATGGCAATAGTAAGGATGAGATACAAGAGAGAATAAATAAAGGACAAACAGTTATAAGGGCAATCAACTCTCTTCTACGGCAAAACACAATAAACAAAAATACAAAGAAACGAATATATAAAAGTTTAGAGTGTCACACTATATGGATCGGAAGTATGGGATGTTAGTAAGGCCAACAGAAGGAAACTTGCAGCGGCTGAAATGGACTTCCTCAGAAGAAGCTGTGGTATCTCTAAATTGGATAGAGTAAGGAATGAAACGATAAGAAACAACATGGATTTATCAAGAACAATTAATGAAGAGACGGAATGAAGACAGTTGATATGGTTCGGCCATGTGAAGAGGATGAAAGCAGATAGATGGCCCCGAAAAATATTAGAATGGATCCCACCAGAAAGGAGGAAGAGAGGGCGACCACGAAGGGGTTGGAAGGACGATATAGGGGAGGCAATGGATGCTAGAAACCTGGAGGAGGACGTTTGCTTCAATATAGGAAAATGGAAGTTGGGAACGGAGAAACGGCGTTTGCTGTAAAATTAATCCGTAAAAAAAAAGAAGATAATTGGAGTTATTATTAAGACGACTGCCCATAACAGACAGGTGGAGTGTCAAATTATTTACACTCAAACTGTTCGGTGCAGGGCTAAAATAAATAGTAGTGTTTCTTATCATCACATGGTCACCCAATTAAATGACTGAATCATTTAATAAGAGAAGAAGTACAGGTGTATTGTGACACTAATCACAGTTATCTCTTCTCAAAGTAATGAATTTCATAATACAGTTGGACCCTGTGGTGAATGAAGTGAAGGTGTCATTTGCAGAGCGGAAAATATGTGCTTTTCAGAGGGCCCGGCATGCTGATAAGCGTACTTTTCCACCCAGTGAGTGTTGGCAATAGTAAACCACCTGACTCCTTGTTTTACTTAGTAAAACCTCTACACATTCAAACCAGCCTACAGGCTGATCACCTAAACAACAACAATTAAAACGTAATAAAAAAATTTATGGGTAAAGTAAACTGGACGAGGCCATCTACCTGAGGGACCGGAGGTTTAAGGAAATCTGCGTTTTATTCGTGTAGAAAGGGTCGCCTATTGTGTTTTATTACTGGTGAAAGGGTCGCTTGTTGTTATGATCCGATGGATTCGTCTAGTTGTCTAAAGGCACTTTTACAGTTAACCTGTTTTAAACTTATGCCATGCATATGAACATGCAAAGATCTGCGACTGTTTTTGGTAAATGAGGAGGTTATTGTGAAAGAAACTAATAATTTTCCATATCATTTAAAGTGGCTGCATGAATAGTGAAAACGAAGAACTCAAGAAATAAAATCTTCTCTTGTTGCACTACTGCACTATTTATATTTTTACTTTTTAAGTTTTATTTGTTAACTTAAAATACATTATAATTATGTTTTATAAAATTTAAATAAAATAAAGTGCATTATCTTTGCATATTCATTTGCATGGCATAGGTTTAAAATAGGTTAACTGTAAAAGTGCCTTTAGACAACTAGACGAGTCCATCGCATCATAACAACAAGCGACCCTTTCACCAGTAATAAAACACAACAGGCGACCCTTTCTACACGAATAAAACGCAGATTTCCTTAAACCTCCGGTCTCTCAGGTAGATGGCATCGTCCAGTTTACTTTACCCAAATTTACTAACAAAATTTCAAAATTTAGACATAAAACAAGTTTTAACACAATCTGAAATAGATATTCATAAGAAAGTTTTAATACAATTTGAGAGTAATTATTTATTTACGTTCCCCCACAAACCTAACCAACAAAATCATGAAAAACTCACATATTGAAAATTACTAACCTCTGCAGCGAGTGTTTAGCTTTAGAGAAACAATTCTTTAATATTTTTATAAAAGTGGAAATAAAATCTCCTTAAAAAAGTTGTTGTAGATTTCTTTAAATTTATTAACAAATATCTTTAAACCTAACTAAAAACTTGTTAATTTTAGAATATATTTATCAAAATTGAAAAAACAGGTCAGGAGTACAACACAGGTACACAGTAGTTCTGTATGTAAATACAAAATAGCATACAAAAATTTATTTAAGGGGTAGTCAACCCAGAAAATGAAAATCAAAACTTTTAGCTATTATTTATTTTAAATGAAAGAGTAATTTACTAATAATGATCTGCCATTTAAACCAAGCCAAAAAATTAATTACAGCCCCTAATATAAGGGTGAGGTTGGAAAACCGGGCCATTACGGGGAATCAAATATCTCAGGAATTAAGAAAGATATTAACTTGATTCTTATGCTACAAAATACAGAAAATTGCTCTCTATTATCTGTTATACGGGCTTGTATGTATTTTTTCTTACAAGAAATTTATTGAAAAAAAAACATTTTTCAAAAACATTTATTTTATATATTCGCAAATTATTTTTTAACTAAATCCCTATTAAGTTTTTTGTAATAACCATTCGACAGATAATAGAACAAGAAATTATGAACATTTGAAAAAAAACATCATCCAAATACCTCCAATATTAACCAAAATATTTAATTCCCAAGAATGTACAATCATGTAAAAACCACTTCCCGGAAAACTTAAAGTTAAAGGAATAATTTCACTCGCCTTGCTAGTGAGCTTTATTTTAAACAAGTGTTTTTATAACTTTTTGTCAATGTACAAACAAAGTAAACAAATGTGATTCAGAAAATTTTAAACTTCAAATAACTGCAAAAAATATCAAAATTTAAAAAAATCTGGTGTGTAACACTCACACAACTTTCTCTTGCCAATGCAAATATTTAACAATATAACCTAACATTAGTAATAAAACATTAGAAATAAACACACAAACTAACCTCAAAAAATATAACCTAGTTATGATTATATTTAATCATAAATGAATGACGCAAAATGAAAATTGATCTCAGTTTGCCTTAAAAATACGGAAAATCACTCTTTCACGCTAAACTAGGCTCTGTAGAGAAAAATGCTTTGAATAAAAGTAGATCTTTTAATTTTCTATAAATTTAATTATATACTTTTTTGTCGTTAAATGCCGAAATCTTAAAAAATCAATTTTTCACACGTTTTCGTGAGAAAAACACAGGAAATTGGTAATTACCGCTAAACTAAGCGTTATACAAAAAATGTTTGAAATAAAAGTTGTAGAATTTTAAATTCTTTACTACTTTTGTAATATAAATTTTTGCGCTAAAATTCATATTAAAGCCGTAATCTTAAAAAAACAATTTATTTACGTGAAAACAGCCTCACCAAGAATTTCAGCAAACATGGGGCCTACCCTATCTTGTAGAGAATAAAAAATTGAGTAAACCAGGCGATTTTAAAAAACATCCTAGGACCAGTTTTTGAGAAAATCGCAAAAAAGTGAAAAATTACACGAATAAACTACTATTTCCGGTTGACCGATTTTGATGAAAATGTTCGTGTCTGGTCCGGTAGTGGTATGTAGCTTAAGTTCTAAGTTTCAAGTTTGTATGATGTTCCGTTCTTGAGATATTCTGTTCACACACACACACGCACACAGACCAATCGCTAAAAACATGTTTTTTGTGTTCAGGGGGTCTGAAAACGTATAGATCCGGTGAAAACTCGATTTTGAAAAATCGACATGAAAACAATACTTTCCTTCCTATATATTCATATAGGCAAGAGAAAGTAATAAACTATTTCTGATACTAAGAGAAAAAAATAACATTTATAAATATCTTATTTACTTTTTTTGTGTATGGTTAACCCATAAATAAACTTCAATATTTTAATTTAAAAGAAATTGACAAAATTTTTCTGTAGAAAATTTCAAATTTTATCTAAACTAAGGATTGGATGGAAAAGCAACAAAAACTCTTGCACTAAAGTACATTATTTTATAATTTATGGCCTTAAAAAAGATCAGAATTTGGAGAAAGGAGATTTTCAGAATGACAACAGAGACTCCCCATGGATTTTCCAAGAAACAACGCAAGTTTTTAAAATTCAAAAGAAAGCTATTAGGTGTCTGGTGGGAGCTAACCAGCTAACCTCATCCACACCACTATTTAAGCAGCTTAAATTGCTAACAGTTCCCTCTCTGTACATTTTTGAGGTGATTATATATTATATGTTAGGCAAAATAATTTTATGCAAAATTTCAATGTTCACAATCATAACACAAGAAACAGAAAGGATTATTATGTGGTTAATCACTCAACACTACTTTTCTCCCATGATTTTCCAAGAGAAAACGCAAGCTTCAGAAGCCCAGAGAATCTAATAATGGAAATTTGTAATCAATAACATTACAACTGTTTTATTTTAGAAAATGTTTTCATTATTTTAAAAGGAGTAAAGAATTTTAAATTTTGCTGTTACAGAGCTAATTATAAAAACCAATGGAGGTTAATTATCAGAAATATACTAAAAAAACATTAAATTATTAAAAAACAAGCTAAGTATTAAAAAGGTACACATTATTTTTTCAGATCAGAACATCCCTAAGTTAATGGAACAGCATACTGTACTGTAATGTAAATATAAAACACATGAACTTGAGAAAGTATTATCAAAAACAATCCAAACAAAATATGAATGTTCTTTATTCGAGCTGATTAATAATAAATTTCACTTAGTCCGTAGGGCAGAATTTATAATTTTGTTTATATAATTAGTAATGTTTAATCTCTTCGTAAATAAATAACATTCGATACGAAAATAAACTTGTGATAATTTGAAACACAGGCTGCCTGACAAAAACATAAAAGAAACATACAATCAATAAACTAAAGATTTATTGTGATGATAGGAATGATTCTAAATTATTTACATGCATATTTTACGTTGAGATAAATTGTAAACTGCGTTTATTTATACATTGTGGATAAAAGCCTCGCGGCCTAGTGGGTGCATTAGGGTTATGTTCAAACAGACAAGACCGAATTAAGAACTTTGTTCGGTTTGATTCGATGATAAAATAAGTAAAAATTATTTATAAATAGACTCACCAAAATTCTTTTAAAAAGTGAATTTTCTTTCGGAGGCAAGGGGTTACTAGACGGCATAGTGTACTAATAACCACACACTACGACTATGAATGAATAAGCCCAAAGTACAATTTGCTGCTCGTTCGTCCCCGAAACCTCGTGGCTTCTGCCCAAGATGGAAGTCTGGTCACGTGACCTTACCCGATTTAATCATAATCATATTTCGTGATCTAAAATTGATGAGCTACCCTTATCGTACATATTATAGTCCGTAATACTTCATTTATACCGTAATTCTATTTTAGCAATATTTTCAAATGTCTACTATAACAAACAGATATTACTATAAACAAATGCTTTACCGCCACAATTAGTTTTGAAAATAACGATCATAAAGTTAATCAGCTATTTAAATAACTGAACGTTTTCCTCATTATATTTACTGATTTCATCGTTTATAGAATTATTATAATACGATTTAATCCTTTTATAATATACTCATGTAGTATCTACGTTAATAGTTCTTATAGACTACACGAGCTAATCTAGTGACTTCAAAAAAAGAACGATGAACTACGGATCGTAACGCGATATTCCTGGTAATAGTTCATTAATACGGTTTTCAATATTTTAACAATTTATGTATTATCATAAGAAGATTTTATAAATACAACTGTAAACTGCAAAATTAAAAACATAATTTCTGATACCTGCTGTCTAATATTTTTATACTTTACGTTAATTTGCTCTTATTTAGCAGTAACATGTTCGTGTAGAACATGAATATATCGTTAAGTCTTTTTATTTTCAAAAGCTGTTTGTATGCTTACAAACAATACAAAATGGTGTATTTATTCAACCTTTAACTACCGTCGTCGTGCCTAACAGGCACGGCAGGTAGCCAGGGGCAGTTCCAGGGCTGATTTTCGGGGGGGGGGGGCTATCTTGTTTTTATGTAGCTCTTACTGTTTGTAATTGAGTCATTGAAAAGTCCTTTGTTGTGCTGTATTGCTGTAACCACAATTTTAATTCATTGAGAAATTTTTGCTACGTCAAAGTCCTTGTAAATCAAGAAAATCTTGAAAAATGAAGGCGCTGACTGGATGCGAGTGGCTTTTGACTACTGACACTGATTGTTATCTTAATACTATTTAATAATAGATACTTTCTGTTTGACTCATTTTTATACTAAAATAATTAGTGTTAATTGATAGGTACGAGTATTGGGATTCAGTTTTGTTAGAAATAATAGCTTATAGAAAATATTAAACTAAGTTTTCCTAGTATTTCGGGGGGGCCATGGCCCCCATGGCCCCTTCCCTGAAACCGCCCCTGCAGGTAGCCAGCCCTGAACTATGGTTTCTTCGCCTTCTACTTCTTTTAAAGGGCTAATCCTTTGAATATTTTAGCCCTTTCTGTAGCTTCCTAATATGGTGTAAAAAGATGTATTGCCAAAGGTAACGTTATGAATGTCTAAATTTTAATTCCTTATATGTGTACGTTGCAATATGAAGAAACCTCATGACCCAATGAGATGAGGATGGTATGTATGGCGTGTAAATAAAGTGTAGTCTTGTACAGACTCAGGCCGACTATTCCTGAGAGAGTATGGTTAATTGAACCCCAACCATTAAAGTACGCCAACAACCACTGTCTAGCATTCAAATCAGTATAAAAGTAAAACCTTTACTAGGATTTGAACTAGGAACCTTCGTCTCCGAAAATCAGCTGTTAAACAGCTGATTTTGGCGACGACTTTACTTCTAGAATGTCTAATAGCCTAATACAAAATAAAAAAAAATTTCGCGCCTGATAGGCGTGACGACGGTATTTGTGTAACATTTTTAAAATTTTCTCATAAAAATTTACTTATATTTTCCGTTTTTTGTTTTTATATACTATTAACGTTTGGATTTTATCAATATTTATTGCAAATTTTTTGATATATAGACCATCAGAAGTAAGTTAGAAAGAGTAGAACTCCGGAGTTATCACTGTTTGGATTTACAGAAATATATCATTATCACTGGTTCCAACAAATAAAACCAATAAAATTCTTTTGGTGTTTTTAAACCATTAAGATATCAGTAGGTAAAAAAAATAATGGAAAACCAATCATTTTCCAAGCAATATTCTTTCGGCGTTCTGCCCTGGCGTAAATATTATTGTAAAAATTAATCAAAAGTTTTGGCCATGGTGTTTCCATGTAAGGGATATTTCAGATATAATGTTTAATATATTATTAAATATCTCAAATACCTAGTTAATTATTTAAGTTACTTACTCTGCACTTCGAAGTTACGAGATTTTAAAGCCGAATACATTTTTTAATGAGTCAGAAAGGACAAGTTTTCAATGTCATATAAAATTAAAATCTACGAAAAATTTCAAGACTTTTTTTGGATACATTCATAAAATATGTCTACAAAACAAAACTACGAAAGAAAAAATAATTTTAGTTATTTTCTTCTCAATTACAGATTTTTAAGCCTCCGTGTGTAACTGGCACGACGACAGTAGTTGTGTGACAAAGATTGCACGACGGTACTTAAAAGTAACAAACTTTAAAGGTACTTAAAGGTTAACAAAGAAATACTTCAGAGTAATTTGGAGGAAAAAATAAAAAACTCAAATGTAACTTTGTTCTCACATCAAACAGATCTTTTTGATGACAAGAAAACATTAACTAACAGAAGATCCAGTGGAGATGAATCCTCCGTTCAACACACATAAACCAGTTATTACTAATTGATTGATAAAAATAATCTATTCATAATTCCATGGCGAACAGATTGATTTTTTCTGTTGTTAAAAAAACTTTTCGTACGAGTAACATACCACATATGATGATACCGCTTACCTAAAGTAAGCATGTGCTAAATAAACTTTTGGTGTTGTTAGAACGAAATTCTCATCACGTAGATTTTCTTGTGATAAGAAAATAAACCGGTGCATGGTGTAATATACGACCGCACGCTGTATTCTTTAATAAAACTACCGTTACAACGCTACAGTCAGCAAGACATAAGGTTAACTTTTCTGATTAAAATTACTAAAAAAAAATATACTTATATATACTTATATATAATTATTTATTTCTAATATACTATTACAATATTAATAATAACTTTTCATTTTAAAATACATGATCTCTACAAAATATACCTATTCTAATTTATGCATTTCGTGTAGTGGTAGACACTGGCGGCAAAATTGTAATGTCATTGTTATCAATAAACACATAATCGAAATACTAATAACAATAGGCCTAGTTATCTGTTAATTCCTGATCAGATTTTATATTTAATGTGTCTGCAGTCAGTCATAAATACAATTTCTTTTAGGTGTTAATTGAATGTATATTATATCAGTTTAGTAATAAAATAAAACCTTTTATTTATTACACATTCACAAACCAGTTGTACTGAGCCAACATGAAGCAGTATACAGAGTGATTCAAACAATTCACAATTTCAATAAGCTGTATTTCCTGAACTACGTGTTATATTTTAATTCTGTAAATTACATTTTGAAAGAGAAAGTTTCAAATTTTAATTTACATACATGAAAGTTTATAGATGTTCAATGTGTCCTCCTCCGGCTGCACGTACAACATCTAGACGGTAACTGAACTCATCCCAAACTCTCTGACGCATGTCTTGGGTCACTGAGTTGACTGCAGCTGTGATACGATTCCTTAGTTCATTCAAATTGGTGGGAAGAGGTGGTATGTAAACTGAACTTTTCACGAACCCCCACAAGAAAAAGTCACAGGGTGTGAGATCTGGAGACCTCAGTGGCCAAAACTGAAGTGCAGAGTCGTCATTCGCCATGCGACCTATCCATCGTTGACGTATGGATTAATTTAGGAAACGCCGAACATTGCGATGCCAATGGGGTGGAGCTCCGTTCTGCTGGAAAATGTAATCTCCTGAATCTTCATTAATTTGAGGAACGAGCCAGTTTTGTAGCATTCTAAGATACGTTTCCCCAGTAACCGTATTCTCATCAAAAAAGAAAGGCCCATAAACTTTTGTCAGCGACAAGGCGCAAAAAATATTAACTTTCGGGCTGTCCCGCTCATGTTCCACTGTTACATGGGGATTTTGTAGCCCCCAGATCCTAACATTATGCCTGTTGACTTTCCCACTTAGATGAAATGTGGCTTCATCACTAAAAATCATTCGAGGCAGAAACAACTCATCTGCCATGTGTTGGAGCATACGGTCACAAAATTCTACACGCTGTATCTTATCGCCCCGGCGAAGAGCCTGTAGCATTTGCAAACGGTAAGGTTTGTACAATAATCGGCGCCTCAATAAACGCCAGACAGTTGTTTGCAGTAGTCCGAGTTCCACACTCACTCTACGGGTTGATTTCATAGGGCTACGCTCAAGGCTAGTTCGAACGCGTTCCACATTCTGCTCCGATACACGAGGTCTGCCTGGACTTTTACCTTTACACAGAGAGCCAGTTTCGTCAAATTGTTTATTCCAATGATAAATGCTCTTCCTCGTTGGAGGTTTGACGTTAAACTTAAGCCGAAATGCACGCTGCACCGCAGTTGCAGACTCGGTTCTACTGTACTCACGCACGCAAAAAATCTTGTGTTCCATAGCAGCCATCTTGCTTACAACTGACGCAGTACGCGGCTGACGGCAACAATGCGGTGCTGGAGCGCTCTGGTGTCGTTATTTATAACTTTATTATTTCCTCTTTCAAATGTAATGTACAGAATTAAAATATAACATGCAGTTTAGGAAATATAGCTGATTGAAATTGTTTCCATCTTATTGAATCACGCTGTACATTAATACTGTTATAATGAAGTGGCGAAAATAAAATCAGCTGGTCAGATAAAATCAGTTGGCCATAAACAGCTGACTGATAAATATAAAAACGAAGGTTTCCATTGTTGAGACGCAGCCGCCGTTTGAATGGGTGACGTGTTAATGGTCTGAATTGTACGCGATTCTTCGTTACGGTGAAGTTTGTCAACAGACATTGTATTTAATATTTAATTAGGTAAGGGATATTGTTTATTTTTATTTATTGTTAATAAATTGCATCGTTTTAAATGTTCAATAAATTATTTTCATAAACTCATTATATTCATTGTTGTCGTTTGTAAAGGTTTAGTTTTTTCTTGTCAAATAATTTTGTTAAATAAATATATGTGAATTAATTAAATTAAAGTTTACAATTTTACTTTACTATAACGAGATGTAACAATACATTAATTTTTTTTTTTAGCTTATATTTGTCATCGGGAACTGTACATTATTGACAACTACCCAATTTGATCGCTGCTTTTGCTGTATTTTTTGACGTGGATTAGACATGAGTTGGAACAGGGACCCCCAGTAGAGTTTGTTCATGGATGGCTGTCAGCTGGTTACCATACAAAGTCACTTGCCCAACCGGTGTTACTTAACACTCAACTGGTATCATCATTTTTTTGTGACATAACTGGTATCAGCGGTCTGACAGACCTCCAAATTTGTTTTTTTTTTTAAGTTCTTCATACTCATTTAATTAATTTGTTTTAATATTAAACTTATAAAACCATGTATAATCGAAGATGTAAATGTAAAATACTTAGCATAAATGCAAAATTACTATTTAAAAAAGTAAAAAACGAACACTAAGCATTTTTTTGACTTTTACTTCCATTTTGAACAGAACAATAAAATTTTTGGGCCCTAGAAACATTCTGTGGTCTAATAATTATAAATAAATAAGTATTTAATATGATAAAGACAAATTTATTTACAAAATTATGATGTACAACTTACATTTTGGTTCCGAGTTTTGCTATTTATGTCTATTGTTGGGCAGTACACTCTGACAAACATTTATTAAAATTTATTCGTTTTTTTTACTTTTTTATTATTTACAATAAAATTTAAAGATTTTTATGTTAATAAAAATTCACATCATTAACACGTACAACTTGTTTACGTGATGGATCTAGTTGTGTTGAAGCCGCTTCAGAAATTTTAAATGTATCATCCATAATGAAAATTTTATAAAATTACATATGAAAATATTTTATAATAGTACTAAACAAAGAAATGATGTATGAAAAATTATTGTATATTCATTAAAACTTTAAACAATCCATGTACTACTTGGTTTTAAAGTCGTCAAAAAGTTACACAACTGGTATCATAGGTCCAGGAGACCGCCAGTAGAAAACAAAATACAAATAACTCGCAACTTGTTAGCTCGTACCGAAAACGATCTTGATCACGCATAGTTCAAACAACAGTTGAAAGGTATACAAAATATACGTGATGTCGGACCATTGGGAGGGAAGTGTTGGAGGGGTAAAAAATGACAGCGGTCTCACAGACCGCATGATACCAGTTGAGGGTTAACAAATAATAGCGACTAACTACCAGCTGACTGACTGGGCTGGCCCGAAGGCCAATACATTAATTTAAAATAAAAAAATACAACATTCTAAATTTTGTAACTGAACATTTTATACTTTTGTAAGTTCCAATTTTTAGGTTACCTACAAGTTGATAAATACCAGCTTTTGATGTGTGTATTTATGACCAATTAATCTACCAAGTTTAGAATTTCAGACACATGGGGTGAAATCTGGTTTCATTTTTTTTTTTTTAGACATTAACATAAGCAAAACGAAATTTATGATTATTAGCAAGCATACGAATATAAGAGGGAATATTAAAATAGACGGTGTACCCCTGGAAAGAGTTAAGCAGTATACTTACCTAGGCAGCAATGTAAACGAGGATTGGGATCACTCGCAAGAAATTAAGATACGCATAGAAAAAGCCAGAGTGGCCTTCAACAATATGCGAAAAATTTTCAAAACTCACGACCTTACACTTGCTATCAAAATGCGTCTCCTTCGATGTTATGTGTTCTCTGTACTGTTCTACGGCGTGGAAGCTTGGACGCTCACTAAGGCCTCAGCCAGGAGGCTTGAAGCCTTTGAAATGTGGCTTTATCGAAGAATGTTGCGCGTATCATTTTTTTTTTTTTTTTTTTTTTTTGGTTTAACGTCCGACTGTTCTGCAATTACTGCTAATGCAGACGGTGAAGGATGAAATGATATTTTGTAACGTATGAAAAAATGCCATGCCTGAATGGGATTCGAACCCAAGACCGCATGATGAGAGGCGAGCACATTACCAACTGCGCCAATGCGGCCGGCGCGCGTATCATGGAGGGACAAAGTCACCAATGTAGAAATTCTTCGAAGGATGAATAAAGATAAAGAGGTTCTTGACATCGTGAAAGTGCGAAAGCTCCAATACCTGGGACACATTATGCGCAATGAGAACCGTTACGTGTTGCTCCAAAAGATTCTGCAAGGAAAGGTGTATGGTGCGAGAGGTCCCGGTAGAAGAAGGATTTCATGGTTGAACAATCTAAGAACGTGGTTCAACCAGTCGACAACCCAACTTTTCAGAGCAGCTGTTTCCAAAGTCAAGATAGCCATCATGATAGCCAACATCCGAACCGGATAGGCACCATAAGAAGAAGAAGAAGAATGATATGCGATGATTTACAGATGAAAAAATGCCAGACCTGACCGGGAATCGAACATATTTTATTTTAATTGATAAGTAACTATGTCTTGAGCAGATAATTCAAACTGACTAAAATTTTCAGCTTACTTAACAAATAATTTTGACTGAAAAGTTTCTTACATAGCTTGTCAATATGACAGCTTCAGTTAACTTTGGTGTTGATGTAAATACCTGGAAATTTCACCTCTCTCCTGGAAAATCTAAAATTAAAATTAAATTTTTTACGTCAGTCTCATTATTTAATAGCCACATCTCGTATACCATATGAATAATGGTACTTTTAATTGGACACCTGATATTGATGTTTTTAACTCAGTGTAGTTGGTAACAATGAAACAACAATTAATATTGAATAAACTTTATTCACATATATACAACTGGTTAATTAAGTTTAACAAATTTTTCATTTTGTGATATCACTACAGACACCGGCGCTCAAGAAAAAAGTTGATCAATCAATCAGATACATATTGTACAACGCCAAGTACATTTAGCATCCAGGTTTATGCAAAACAAACCAGTGAGCTGATATGCGCGCAGATTTCCCACCAGCGTTTACTGTGAGACGTCCGATTAAAACATTATGGCCTATTCCTACAAGCAGGCTCCCACTTGTAAGTGACCAGCGTTCACTGTGCGCTTACCCTTATATAGGGTAAGAGAAAGTAAAGCACCCCTCACTTTATACAGGGTGATTCACGAAGATATGCAGAAACTTTAGGAGCTCATTGTACATGTAAAAATAATGAAAAAAATTTGTATAAACATGGGTCAATGCTTCGTTTCCGAGTTACGGCTAGCGAAAGATTTCACCCGGATTTCAGCTCACCAGGTGAAATGAGGTCTTCCTGAAAATCTGGTAAGGTAGATTAAAGGGCGAATTCAATCGTTTCTTTTGGTTTTTGACCTGATAAATTGAATAAAATAGGTCCCAGAACTGTAAGTTAAATAGTTTTTCAGAAAAACAGTGTCAAATGCAATAAAATGGAGTGAAAAAAACCCATTTTTTCATCTTTGTTTTTCCGGTTAATTTTACTTTGTACTGTTATGAATAAAAATTCATTTTATCAAACATCTATCCGCTTTCTGTGTACTTCATTTACACCGGTTTGTTCAGAATAAAATTTTCTACATGTTTTATTCAAAAATTTTAACTGTTTATTGGTGAAATAACAAAGTTATTCTTGCCCAAAGATGAAAAAATGTGTTTTCACTCCATTTTTTGCATTTGTCGCTGGTTTTCTTAAAAAACCATTTTACTTACAGTTCTGGAACCTGTTTTATTCAATTTATCAGGTCAAAAACCAATAGAAATGATTGAATTCGCCCCTTAATCTACCTTACCAGAATTTCAAGAAGACCTCATTTCACCTGGTGAGCTGAAATCCGGGCGAAATCTTTCGCTAGCCGTAACTCGGAAACAAAGCATTTCCGGACCCATGTTTATATAAACTTTTTTCATTATTTTTACATGTACAATGGGCTCCCAAAGTTTCTGCATATCTTCGTGAATCACCCTGTATAGGGTAAGAGAAAGTAAAGTACCCCTCATTTTATATCACTCTGATTGATCAACTTGTTTCACAAGTGGTTGGTCTCTATACAAATTCATCTAGAATGCATTTTAAGTTGCTGTTTTTCTTTTTATCTTAATAATATATACAGTAATTAATTGGTAACTACAAATAATTAAGTACACTTTATAATAGAATAAATTTAACAATGTGCTTGTAACAAATTATTTTTTTTTGTTTTATATACAGTAGAGCGTCAATAATTCGGACGTAAAAAATCCGGAAAATCGAAAATCCAGATTCAATTCTGGTGAAAAATGGGAATTATTTTATCGTAGGTTAAAATGCCCATAACAGACAGGTGAAGTGTCAATTTATTTACACTCACTCTGTTCGTTGCAGGGCTAAAATAAATAGTTGTGTTTCTTATCACATGGTCAGCCAATTAAATGGCTGAATCATTTAAGAACAGAAGAGGTAGAGGTGTACTGTGACACTAATCAGAGTTGTCTCCTATGAAAGTAATAAATTTCATTATACAGTTGGACCCTGTGGTGAATGAAGTGAAGGTGTCATTTGCAGAGTGGAAAATATGTGCATTTCAGAGGGCTTGGCATGCTGATAAGCGTAATTTTTCACTCAGTGAGGAAGGCATGATAATTCCTCGTTTTACTTAGTAAAACCTCTACACGTTCAAACCAGCCTTTCGGCTGATGACCTAAACAACAACACAGGTTAAAAGTGTCCAATATGGCCGTGCATGATGAGTAAGAGATACGCTCGAATCGCGTGTTGCGTAGTGGTTGCACAATTAAATTAATTGTCTTAAATCAAAATAACAAGAGTCGTTTGAGTACAATATGGCGCCAAAGCTTATTATGTATCACTCTTTTGTTGTTTAGGTCATCAGCCAAAAAGCTGGTTTGAACCTGTAGAGGTTTTACTAAGTAAAACGAGAAGTTAGGTGGTTTACCATGCCTTCCTCACCGAGTGGAAAAGTACGCTTATCAGCATGCCGGGCCCTCTGAAAAGCACATATTTTCCACTCTGCAAATGACACCTTCACTTCATTCACCACAGGGTCTGGCTGTATAATGAAATTCATTACTTTCAGAGGAGATAACTCTGATTAGTGTCTTTTACACCTCTACCTCTTCTGTTCTTAAATAATTCAGTCGTTTAATTGGCTGGCCATGTGATAAGAAACAGAACTATTTATTTTAGCCGTGCAACGAACAGATTGAGTGTATATAATTTGACACTTCACCTGTCTGTTATGGGCAGATCACTCTTTTTATTTATGTACAATTACAAATTTCGTTAAATAAAAATTAGTTCTTTATACATAACAACATATTTGGTAGTTTTACTTACCCGCTTCACATTTCTGTTAACAAATCATGTAAAATATAGTCGAATTTAGCTACTGTACTTTTCTTACTTTGAAGACGTCTACTGGGAATTTTATCGGGTGTTTCGATAATCCGGATAATTTGATAATCCGGATAACATCTGGTCTCAATTAATCCGGACTATTGATGCTCTACTGTAATCATACGACGAATGGAGTAACTAAGGATGGAACAAAATGGTTTTGTAAGTTCAATTTCTTTAAAAATTTGACTTTCGCTGACAATGATATAGAAAGGTCATTGTATGAAGTCAGTTTTTATTCCTGAGTGATATTACCTCCTTATTTCTTGTAATTTAGGTGAACCCAACAGCTGAAAGGCTGGTTTAAACCTCTAGAGTGGTGATCTTCAACCCGCAGTCAGCTTGCAGGCGTAAATTTTAGCGGCCCGCAGAACGATTTCAGTTTTTGAACAAAGAGCTTAGAACGTAGCATCATTTTGTTGATTTTTTTTTTTTTATTTCTAATTTGTGTACGTTGCAATCTGTTCAATTTAGAACAATAAGCAACCCCATGACCCAAAGAGATGAGGATGATGTGTATGACATGTAAATGAGACTGTGTAGTCTTGTACAGACTCAGGTCGACCATTCCTTAGAGAGTATGGTTAATTAAACCCCAACCATCAAAGTACACCGGTAACCACCGTCTAGCATTCAAATCTGTATAAAAGTAACTACCTTTACTAGGATTTAACCCAGGAACCTTTGTCTCCGAAAATCAGCTGTTAAACAGCTGATTTTGGCGATGACTTTACCTCTAGACCAACCCGGTGGGTTATTGATTTTTAAACTAGTGAAAGAGAAAGAATGTCAAGTTTCCCATTCAACTGAAAAATCACAATTTTGATGTTTTTAGTTTGGTTTTGAGTTTTGTAACATGTTTAAGTATAAGTATATGTTTCAATATTGATATTTACTCTCATTTTCAACCAATATAACTTTTAACAAAAAATCATTTATTTCTTTTAACCTGACACGAAATGTTCATATATGTTTATACAAATATAGATACATGAGTAGATGAATGCGGCCCCCAAGCCCACCCGTAATAAAAATTTGGCCCTTTATTAAGATAAGGGGTTGAAGAACACTGCTCTAGAGGCTTTACTAAGTAAACCAAGGAGTGATGTAAAAAATATGCTTATCAGCATGCCAGGCCTTCTGAAAAGCATTTACTTTCCACCCTGTAAATGAGATGTTCACTTCATTCACCACCACAGCTGGGTCTACCTGTATAATGATATAGGAGATAACTCTGATTGTAGTACGTTTTTTCTTAGTTGAGTCGTAGCGTAAACAAGCCGTCGGGTGAGTGGAACGAACAGAACAGAGTGTTCAAAAAATTCTGCTTACACTACACCCCCTCGTACCTTTCATGCTGTTACATACTTTAACACGAAAAGAGGTAGTTTACCATTGCCAACACTCACTGAGTGGAAAAGTACGCTTATCAGCATGCCGGGCCCTCTGAAAAGCACATATTTTCGACTCTGCAAATGACATGTTCACTTCATTTACCACAGGGTCCAACTGTATAATGAAATTCATTACTTTCAGAGGAGATAACTTTGATTAGTGCCTTTTACACCTGTACCTCTTCTGTTCTTAAATGGTTCAATTATTTAATTAGCAGAACATGTGATTTTTTTGTTTTTTTATGTCTGACTGTTCTGCAATTACTGCTAATGCAGACGGTGAAGGATGAAATGATTTTTTGTAATGTATGAAAATATGCCGTGCCTGAATGGGATTCGAACCCAAGACCGCATTATGAGAGGCGAGCACGTTACCAACTACGCCAATTCGGCTGGCAGACAGACTATGTGATAAGAAACAGAACTATTTATTTTAGCCCTGCAACTAACAGATTGAGTGTAAATAATTTTACACTCCAACTGTCTGTTATGGGCAGTCAAAAAAAATATAACAATAAAATTTTGAAAATAAACATAAATGGCCAGCACGGTATAGGTATCAGATGAATTAATGTCCCATAGATGAGCGAGTGAGAGGGACATATGTGGCATAACTACGCATGCGCTCAAAGGTCTTTACCGTTATAATCCAAATCTGAAAACATACTACAGTCGTTATCTTGCTTGTTAGTTTACTGCGTGCATAAACGCTTGCTCACAAAAATGAGTGAAATTATATGACAATGTTACTGGAACGGCGTGTATGGCTTGTGCGAGTGAGAGCGTTATGCATTCTCTCACTCCCACGGCTAGGGGACTTCACTTCATCTGATTACTGTACATAAGTACTAATTTAACTCCCAGCAGTGAAAATGTTTTTTTTTTATAATCCCTAATGTGTGTACGTTGCAATCTGTTGAATTGATAACAATAAGCAATGAGATGACCCAATCAGATGAGGATTATGTGTATGACATGTAAATGAGACTGTGTAGTCTTGTACAGACCCAGGCCAACCATTCCTGAGAGATTATGGTTAATTGAACCCCAACCATCAAAGTACACCCACAACCACTGTCTAGTATTAAAATCCGTATAAAAGTGACAACTACCTTTACTAGGATTTGAACCAGGAACCTTCGTCTCCGAAAATTTGCTGTTAAACAGCTGATTTTGGCGACGACTTTACCTCTAGACCAACCCGGTGAAAATGTTAATGAGATTTTTTTTTGATCATTCAGCTCCTTTTAATTTCTAATCTAGAGTATTTTTAATTTAAACTATTAAAATAAATTATATTTTTCCCAAATTGATGACAACTGGAAAAATATGTAATTTCATAAATATTATTACTGTTATTAATGCTACAACTACGGTTAAGTAGAACAGATTGATGGTAATCCAACTTGAAAATCTGTGTCAGTTGAACTGACTGTACTACACAACGGCTGAAAATTAGATACAAATGAATGAAATCGTTCATTCATGGACGGATTTTGTGTCTAACTGTACCTCTCTATACAGCATGATTCAATAAGATGGAAACAATGTCAATCAGCTATATTTCCTAAACTGCTTGTTATATTTTAATTCTGTACATTACATTTGAAAGAGGAAATAACAAAGTTATAAATAACGACACCAGAGCGCACCAGCACCGCATTGTTGCCGTCAGCTGGGCAGCCGCGTACTGCGTCAGTTGTAAGCAGATGGCTGCTATGGAACACAAGATTTTTTGCGTGCGTGAGTACAGTAGAACCGAATCTGCAACTGCAGTGCAGCGTGCATTTCGGCTTAAGTTTAACGTCAAACCTCCAACGAGGAAGAGCATTTATCATTGGAATAAACAATTTGATGAAACTGGCTCTCTGTGTAAAGGTAAAAGTCCAGGCAGACCTCGTGTATCGGAGCAGAATGTGGAACGCGTTCGAACTAGCCTTGAGCGTAGCCCTATGAAATCAACCCGTAGAGTGAGTATGGAACTCGGACTACCGCAAACAACTGTCTGGCGTGTATTGAGGCGCCGATTATTGTACAAACCTTACCGTTTGCAAATGCTACAGGCTCTTCGCCGGGGCGATAAGATACAGCGTGTAGAATTTTGTGACCGTATGCTCCAACACATGGAAGATGAGTTGTTTCTGCCTCGAATGATTTTTAGTGATGAAGCCACATTTCATCTAAGTGGGAAAGTCAACAGGCATAATGTTAGGATCTGGGGGCTACAAAATCCCCATGTAACAGTGGAACATGAGCGGGACAGCCCGAAAGTTAATATTTTTTGCGCCTTGTCGCTGACAAAAGTTTATGGGCCTTTCTTTTTTGATGAGAATACGGTTACTGGGGAAACGTATCTTAGAATGCTACAAAACTGGCTCGTTCCTCAAATGAATGAAGATTCAGGAGATTACATTTTCCAGCAGGACGGAGCTCCACCCCATTGGCATCGCAATGTTCGGCGTTTCCTAAATGAATCCATACGTCAACGATGGATAGGTCGCATGGCGAATGACGACTCTGCACTTCAGTTTTGGCCACCGAGGTCTCCAGATCTCGCACCCTGTGACTTTTTCTTGTGGGGGTTCGTGAAAAGTGCAGTTTACATACCACCTCTTCCCACCAATTTGAATGAACTAAGGAATCGTATCACAGCTGCAGTCAACTCAGTGACCCAAGACATGCGTCAGAGAGTTTGGGATGAGTTCAGTTACCGTCTAGATGTTGTACGTGCAGCCGGAGGAGGACACATTGAACATCTATAAACTTTCATGTATGAAAATTAAAATTTAAAACTTTCTCTTTAAAATGTAATTTACAGAATTAAAATATAACACATGTAGTTCAGGAAATACAGCTTATTGAAATTGTTTCCATCTCATTGAATCACTCTGTATATATTGTTTATTCTATTTTATATAATGAATTTATACGAGGGTCAGTCGTAAAATAAGGTTCCCATGATTTTTAAAAATAGACAGCTATATTTTTTATCTTAGTGTTATACATCAATTTAAAGCTTAAAACTTACGCTATTTTTTTACATAATCGCCGTTTTGGTCCAAACACTTTTGCAGACGATGCTCCAACTTTTCTATCCCCATGTTGTAGAATTCTGCCGCCAATCCTTTGAGGAATCGAGTAACCTCTTCCTTGACTTCATCACCGGTACTGAAGCGCAGGCACCCAAGTGTTCCTTTAATTTTGGGAATAAGTGATAATCACTTGGGGCTAGGTCCGGGCTGTAGGGGGGGGGCACAAAAGTCCAGCCAAAATCTGTCAGCAGTTCTTGAGTTTGATGTGAGACATGAGGTCAAGCGTAGTCATGGAGAAGCCTTACACCACTGAACAATCTTCCTTTCCGGCAGTTCTGGATCGCTCGTCTCAGTTTTCTTAATGTGTCGCAATATCTGTCAGAGTTTACTGTTGTTCCATGATGAATGTCAATAGGTCAAATCCGTTTTGTATTTAAAAAAACGTATCACAGTGCGAATTTCGCATCTGGCGGTAACAGCGATAGGGAGCTCCATCTTCGAAGGCTGCTAGGCCGGTACTGATCGACGTAGCGAGGCGGGAGTGGTGTGGAAAAAGAGAGGGAGAGCTGATGAGTAAGACAGTGTTGCCAGATTTCTCCCAGCACATCGCATTCTGTCTCGGCAGCTTAGGGAACCTTATTTTACGAATGACCTTCGTATAATAAATTTCACTAACCTTCTTTTTAAACTGCGTCCAACTTTTATCTTTACTTACTTGTGTTTTGGTGGATCCACCAGAGTAAATAACATAATTGAAACTAAAATATTTTTTTAAATTTATTTAAAATTAATAGAAGATGATACATCTTCTATAGATTTTAAATAATTAAAAAATTTTTTTCAAACATTTTTTTGTATAACGCTTAATTTAGCGGTAAATAGCGATTTTCTGTTTTTTTCTCACGAAAACATGTGAAAAATCGATTTTTTAAGATTTCAGCCTTAGTACGCATTTTACGACAAACGGGTATGTAATAAAATTTATAGGAAATTAAAAGATGTACGACTTTTATTTAGAGCATTTTTCTCTACAGAACCTAGTTCAGCGTGAAAGAGTGATTTTCCATATTTTTAAGCCAAACTGAGGTTGATTTTCATTTTGCGTCTTTCACTCCTGATTAAAATTAGGTTATGTTTATTGAGGTTAGTTTTTTGTTTATTTCTAATGTTTTATTACTAATATTAGGTTTATTGTTAATTATTTACATTGGCAAGAGAAAGTTGTGTGAGTGTTTCACACCATATTTTTTTTTATTTACTCTGATGATGGTGGATCCACCGAAACACGTGTAAGTAAGAATAAAAATCTGGTGTGAAACACTCACACAACTTTCTCTTGCCAGTGCAAATAATTAACAATAAACCTAACATTAGTAATAAAACATTAGAAATAAACAAAGAAACTAACCTCAAAACATAACCTTATTTAATCATGAGTGAAAGACGCAAAATTAAAATTGTACTCAGTTTGGCTTAGAAATACGGAAAATCACTCTTTCTCTCTAAACTAGGCTCTGTAGAGAAAAATGCTCTAAATAAAAGTTGTAGATCTTTTAATTTTCTATAAACTTAATTATATACACTTTTGTCGTAAAATGCATACTAAGGCCGAAATGTTAAAAAAATCGATTTTTCTCACGTTTTCGTGAGAAAAAAACAGAAAATCGCAAATTACCGCTAAACTAAGCGTTATACAAAAAAATGTTTGAAATGAAAGTTGTAGGTTTTTAAATTCTCTACAACTTTTATTATATAAATTTGTGCGCTAAATTGCATATTAAAGCCGTAATCTTTAAAAAACTATGTTTTTACGTGAAAACAGCCTCACCAAGAATTTCAGCAAACATGACGCCTACCCTATCTTGTAGAGAATAAAAAATTGAGTAAACCAGGCGATTTTTCAAAAAATCGTAGGACCAGTTTTTGAGAAAATCACAAAAAAGTGAAAAATTACACGAATAAACTACCACTTCCGGTTGACCGATTTTGATGAAAATGTATGTGTCGGGTCCGGTAGTGGTATGTAACTTAAGTTTCAAGTTTCAAGTTCGTACGATGTTCCGTTCTTGAGATATGTTGTATACACACACACACAGACCAATCGCTAAAAACATGTTTTTTGGATTCAGGGGGTCTGAAAACGTATAGATCCGGTGAAAACTCGATTTCTAAAAATCGACATGAAAACAATACTTTCTTTCCTATATATTCATATAGGCAAGAGAAAGTAAAACTAAAGGTGACGCAGTTTAAAAAGAAGGTTAGTGAAATTATTATATAAATTCATTATATATAAAATAGAAATAATTTCAAACTGCAGGATCCATTATAAAGATTTATTTTTGAAAGTTTAGCAATTTCAATTCCATAATTGAAGTGGACAGCGACTTTCCTAACATGTGTTACTTGTAATGAATACCAAAGGTCATCCATTGTATTGCTAGTTTGGATTACCAGAGTTCAGATAATGAAGATTCTACATAAGTAGTGTTATAGTTAATATCCACTACAAAACTAATCTAACATAATAACAGTTATTAGAACACTAATAAAATATTTGTAGTAGTTATTATGTAGTAGTGAAAATTCTTACGGAGGAAGATGTTTGCTGATGACGTGTAGGAACAAGTACAGAGAGCACATCAGTATTATTGGATCTAACTGGAACAAAGCACATCATTAACATTAACAAATACACCGCATACCGCATCAATCTATCTCTAAACACATCATCATCATCATCATCAAAACATTTACTTACCATCTGACCATCTGCATGGGTTATTCTCGATATTATTTACCATCTTTTTACTTACTCTTCCTTAACCCTTTGAGGAGGACTGTTGTCTTGTATATGCGACGGTACTTACATACCGAGGCTTGAGCCAACTGGCAACTGGTAAACTCATGTTCAAACTTTCCCGAAGAAGTACTAAAGTACTATGTTCCGCATTCTTGTGGCTTTAAAATGAGTTAGTACTATATTTATATATTAAATCTGGACCAATTTAAATTGGAAAAAACGAATTGAAGAACATTTCTTTACCAAACTATATAACTAAACAAAAAATCTGGTGTGAAACACTCACACAACTTTCTCTTGCCAATGCAAATAATTAATAATAAACCTAACATTATTAATAAAATATTAGAAATAAACAAAAACTAACCTCAAAAACATAACCTTATTTTAATCATGAGTGAATGACGCAAAATGACAATCGAACTCAGTTTGGCTTAAAAATACGGAAAATCACGCTTTCACGCTAAACTAGGCTCTGTAGAGAAAAATGCTTTAAACATAGTTGTAGATCTTTTAATTTTCTATAAATTTAATTATATACACTTTTGTCGTAAAATGCATACTAAGACCGAAATGTTTAAAAAATCGATTTTTCTCACGTTTTCGTGAGAAAAAAAACAGAAAATCGCTAATTACCGCTAAACTAAGCGTTATACAAAAAATTGTTTGAAATAAAAGTTGTAGAATTTTACATTCTCTACAACTTTTATTATATAATGTTTTGCGCTAAAATGCATATTAAAGCCGCAATCTTAAAAAGAAAATGTTTTTACGTAAAAACAGCCTCAAGCAGAATTTCAGCAAACATGGCGCCTACCCTATATTGTAGAGCATAAAAAATGTAGTAAACCAGGCGATTTCAAAAAAAATCGTAGGACTAGTTTTTGAGAAAATCGCAAAAAAGTGAAAAATTATACGAATAAACTACTACTTCCGGTTGACCGATTTTGATGAAAATGTTCGTGTCGGGTCCGGTAGTGATATGTAACTTAAGTTTCAAGTTTCAAGTTCGTACGATGTTCCGTTCTTGAGATATTCTGTTCACACACACACACACACACACACACTCACACACACAGACCAATCGGTAAAAACATGTTTTTTGGGTTCAGGGGGTCTGAAAACGTATAGATCCGGTGAAAACTCGATTTCTAAAAATCGACATGAAAACAATACTTTCCTTCCTATATATTCATATAGGCAAGAGAAAGTAAAAAGGTGTTTTTTCTGATTTTTTTCTAAAATGTACATAGACGAAAAAAATAAGTGAATATCCGATGACTAGAATCTGATGAAGAAGAGTGATAATGAGGATAATGAGAAAGAACTTTTCAGGAATTACTTTAACTATAGAAAACAATTCTGTCACTGTCAACAGCCTTTGGCCGAAAGATGTACTAAAATTATTTTTGTTACATTATTGAAGATTTAAAATTACAACTTATTTCACAACTAACACATAAAAATAAAGATTTTTTTTTATAAAAAGATGAAAAATTCAAGACAAACCATGAAACGTAGCTTCATTATAGTATGAAGTTTCATGAAAATACTTAATCTGTGCAAGCTTTATTTCCTGTAAAAACTCAGTAGTTAAAGGGTTAAACAGGGTGATTCACGAAGATATGCAGAAACTTTGGGATCTCATTGTACATGTAAAAATAATGAAAAAAGATTTTATAAACATGGGTCTGGAAATGCTTCGTTACCGAGTTACGGCTAGCGAAAGATTTCGCCCGGATTTCAGCTCACCAGGTGAAATGAGGTCTTCCTGAAATTCTGGTAAGGTAGCTTAAGGGGAGAATTCATCGTTTCTTATGATTTTTGATCTGATAAATTGAATTAAACAGGTTCCAGAACTGTAAGTTAAGTAGTTTTTGAGAAAACCAGTGCCAAATGCAAAATATGGAGTGTATATTCTTAGCGTCAGCCAGACCCTGTGGTGAATGAAGTGAAGTTGTCATTTACAGAGTGGAAAATATGTGCTTTTCAGAGGGCCCGGCATGCTGATAAGCATACTTTTCCACTCGGTGAGGAAGGCAATGGTAAACCACCTCACTCCTCATTTTACTTAGTAAAACCTCTAGAGGTTCAAACCAGCCTTTCGGCTGTTGACCTAAACAACAACAACATTTCTTAGTGTAGACAGACTCTACATAGTTATGGCATCTCCTGTTATTCTGTACGGAAGTGAGGCATGGACAATAACAAAAACCCAAGAGCAGAGAATCCAGATGGCAGAGATGAGATTTCTTCAAAGAACTAAAGGGGTCTATTCGGTTGGATGGAATAAGGAATGAGGAAATCAGGCCAGCATTTTGTAATTACAACTTGAACGAAAAGATAAAGGATTATCGCCAAAGTTGGAGACAGCACATGGCAAGGATGTTAGATATCACAGGATACCTAAGCAGGCACACTGGTATGCTCCAGAAGGGAAAAGGGATGTCGATAGACCTAGGAGAAGGTGGAAATAGATGATATAGTTTGCGAATTTGAAACAGGCTGCGGCCTAATCCTTGGTAGGAAGAAGAAGAGAAGAACTAGTTTTTCTCAGTTATTTGCAACTTTTCACCTATTAGTGAAGGCACAAGCCGCCATTTCAGTAAAGTATATTTTGACTTTAACAAGTCAATGACAACATACAACTCATTTTTTCTAGCTAGAAGCTCCCCCACCAACCAACGCTGTGTGCCGCTGAGCTGTTCTGTTCAGTGGTGGGGGAAGCACCTCATCAGTCTCTCCATAGTGCTAGCAGCGTTAACAGCCTAACTGTACTTCTTCTTCTTCTTCTTCTTCTTCTTGTAGTTGGATTCTTCTAACGAAGATTAGCAATCATCATGGCTATCTGCACCTTGGAGACGGCTGCTCCAAATAGTTCACTTGTACTACTCCCATACCACTCTCTGAGGTTCCTAACTGTACTATAAATCCTAAAAACATTGACTGTATGTTGTAATTTTATATTTTTGTTGTTCTATTCCCTTCACAAGTCTACAACTCGTGCATTCGGTAGTAGGCTTACTGTTTAATGTACCTATTGTTTTTACGGAAAAGGCAGGTAATTTTTTCGCGGTCAGGCTAGGGAGTAAATAGTCAGTGTATACAATTTTATGAAAAAAGAAGCTGAACAAAACGGACCAATTTTACCAACCGATGTGCATAATCGTGTAGCTAGAGCTATGGGGATTTTGCGTAGTACAGTTCAAAGAATTTTGAAAGAAAAAGAAAAAACTCTGATGTGCTAATCAGAAAACCAAATAAGAAAAGAATGAGAAGGAAAGTGAAGAGTGAAGTGGACGATTTTGATAAGTGTGTTGTGAGAAGAACAATATATGATTTTCATAAAACAAACGCTGAACGGCAAACTTTGAATTTGTTATTCCCCGTTTTGCGAGAGAAAATTAATTTCAAAGGAAGTAAATGGTCGCTGTGGAAAATTATTAAAGATATGGGATTCGGATGGAGAAAGGCGGCAAAAGACAACAGAAAATATAAAGTGTTTAGTCAAGAGTAGTAGTTGTAACAGAGTAGTATACAGTTAGAAAGAGAGGAAATGATCATTAAGTGAGAAGGAGACAACACTTGCCCCGTTGAAACTATCCCTACTCTACCTACTCGCCCTCCCCTTACAAGCTTCTTCCAAAATCAAATGTACTATACAGAGTGATTCATGAAGATATGCAGAAACTTTTGGAGCTCATTGTACATGTAAAAATAATGAAAAAAGTTTACATAAACACGGGTCCGGCAATGCTTCGTTTCCGAGTTACGGCTAGCGAAAGTTTCGCCCGGATTTCAGCTCACCAGGTGAAATGAGGTCTTCCTGAAATTCTGGTAAGATGATTAAGGGGCGAATTTAATGATTTATCATGGTTTTTGATCTGATAAATTAAATAAAACAGTTCCCAGAACTGTAAGTTAAATAGTTTTTAAGAAAACCAGTGACAAATGCAAAAAATGGAGTGAAAACACATTTTTTCATCTTTGGGCAAGAATAACTTTGTTATTTTACCAAGAAACAGTTAAAATTTTTGAATAAAACATGTAGAAAATTTTATTTTGAACAAACCGGTGTAAATAAAGTACACAGAAAGCGAATAGATGTTTGATTATATGAATTTTTATTCAGAAGAGTACAAAGTAAAATTAACCGGAAAAACAAAGATGGAAAAATGTGTTTTTTTCACTCCATTTTTTTGCATTTGACACTGTTTTTCTCAAAAACTATTTAACTTACAGTTCTGGGACCTGTTTTATTCAATTTATCAGGTCAAAAACCATAAGAAACGATTAAATTTGCCCCTTAATCTACCTTACCAGAATTTCAGGAAGACCTCATTTCACCTGGCGAGCTGAAATCCGGGGAAAATCTTTCGCTAGCTGTAACTCGGTAACGAAGCATTTCCAGACCCATGTTTATATAAACTTTTTTCATTATTTTTACATGTAACGGGTGATTCAAAAAGAGCGCCGGTTTTTAAACGGCTGGTAAATTTTTGTTTATCGGTTGGCAACATTGTTAGACCTCATTTCTATTTCGGAGAACATTCCCCGATTGACGATTCAGTTGTAGTTTCTCTTGTTCGCAGTGTAGTACTCTCGCAGTCTGTGTCTAACCATGGAGAAGTTTACTATTGCACAACGAGTGTTAATCGTCAAAACATTTTACCAGAGTGGAGAGAGTTATGCGGCTACTGTCAGGCGACTTCGCGGTACTGTAGGACGTAATGAAGCACCGAATGAATCAACAGTTCGCAGGCTCATGAAAAAGTTTTTTGAGACGGGTTCAACAGTCAACCTTAAAAGTTCTGGACGTCGTCGTTCTGGCCGAACTGAGCAGAACGTTGCGTTAGTTCGTGACAGTGTGGCTGTTAGCCCAGCAAAATCAATACGTCGCCGTTCTCAACAATTGGGTTTACGATGTTCTTCTGTACGGAGAATTCTTCGGTACGATCTCCAATATCACCCGTATAAAATTCAGTTGACGCAACATTTGAAAGTGGCAGACCACCAGAAGAGACGACAGTTTGTTGACTGGGTATTGAGAAAACGGCAGGATGATGACACCTTCGCAAACAAAATTGACGCCTTGTGACTTTCATCTTTGGGGTCATCTGAAGTCACTGGTGTATGCCAATAAACCCCGAAACATCAATGACTTGAAGGAGGAAATTCGACGGGTTATCGGGCAAATGGAAGTCGAAACTTGTCGTGCAGTAATATCCAATTTCATGGACAGAGTTGATGCGTGCCAGCGCAGTAGAGGAGGACACATGCATGACATCATTTTTCATACATGAAATCGGAAGGTAAGATGAACTTGTTGATGTATTTATTTTCAGTTTTTCAATAAAATAAATCTCTTAATTTGATATATCAAAACCGGCGCTCTTTTTGAATCACCCTATATAATGGGCTGCCAAAGTTTCTGCATATCTTCGTGAATCACCCTGTATTTTTTATTTTTTTTATTTAACTTATTTATTTACAATGTGGCTTTAAGCAAATCATTATACAAGAACTAAACTGACGTTAGTGAAGTAGACAGCCTTTGCTCTCACTTCAACTAAATTAAATTATAAAATAAAGTTAATAAAAACTAAGAAAAGTTGTAAAGTTACAAAATTAACAAGAACAACGTAAAAGAAGTAAACAAAAAAATGAAGTAAACAATGCAAAAGAAGTTAGCAATAAAAAAGGAAAATAAATAAAATTTTGAAATTTCACTTTAGATGTCAAAGTTGAGGATGTGATGTCTTTTGAGGTGCTTCGTTTCCTCACTGTTGTCCAGTAAATTTAATGCCAGGTGGTTCTGGTGATTGTTTAATCTTAGTTGTATCCTGTATAAAACTAGTTTTTAGTTTACCTTTTTAAGAGTGTCGTTGTTTTGGACAGATGAAGGTCCTTGTTTCTGTTCGTCATTCATGTTAATGCTACTGCTGATGCTGTTTGTAGTACTACAACTGCTGTTCATAGTTTTCGTCACACCAGTCGTCGTTTTCACGTCAATTTTTCTCTTTTTTGATTTGATTACCTGAAAACAGAATTTATTTATTTCACTGATTACGTGATAATCATTAACACCTTTAATTTAAAAGTATTGCTTTCATGTCGATTTTTCACTGGAAATACACGTTTTCATGCCCCCTCAATCCAAAAAAAACTTGTTTTTAGCAATTGGTCTGTGTGTGTGTGTGTGTGTGTGTGAACAAAATATTGTACTAAGTTGAAACTTCCAACTTACATTAAGTACCACTAGGGGACTCAACACCCGTGTGGGGATTTTCCAGTTACCTCCATTGGGCGCGTCCCCGTTGGAATCGGGGGAGGCTCACCGGCTCTGCAGCCAGCAGAGTTGGGGGGTAGTGGCGAAATAAAATAGTCACCGTGAAACAAAAACTGGACTGGTCCTCCAGGTTGGGGGTTGGGCAAGGGGCCAATAACTCCTCACCATAAAAAGCACCATATTATGAAACCTCAAATTGAGCCTCGGAATCGGACTGCCAACCTCGGAAATCAAATTGGAAATAAGCAAAAAATCAGATTAAGGAAACGGAAACACGTATTGACGGTGGCTACTTGGAATGTGAGAACAATGTTGCAGCCAGGAAAAATGATGGAAATAGCGAATGAAGTTATAAAGTTCAACATTGATTTAGTTGCATTACAGGAGGTGAGATGGATGGGAAGTGGACGAATAGATAAAAAAGACTTTACCTTGCTATATAGCGGACCCACAGTAAGAACAGGACAATGTGGAACAGCATTCCTTATTAGAGCGAAATTAAGGAATAGTATTTTATTGTTTGAGCCAGTGAACGACAGAATATGCATGGTGAGACGTAAAGGGCGTTTTCAAAACATATCCTTCATATCTGCCTATGCCCCAACAGAAGAAACGCCTGAAGAAGTGAAATGTGATTTTTATGATAAGCTGGGCCAAGTTTGTGATAAAATACCAAGACATGACATGTTGGTATTACTTGGAGATTTCAATGCGCAGATAGGCAAGGAAAATCACCTTCAAGGCATTGCAGGGCAGTATACTCTGCATGAAAGAACAAACGAGAATGGTGTATTCCTGGCTCAACTTGCAGCAGAGCAAAACCTTTCAATTGCTAGTACCAGATTTCCTCACAAAACCATACACAAAGGAACTTGGAAAATGCCTGGCTCTGGCATAGTGACTCAAATTGATCATGTTTTGGTATCAAGGAGACACGCCACCTCAATAACTGATGTCAAAACTTCAAGAGGACCAAATTGTGAGTCAGACCATTACATGGTAGTGGCAAAGATATTCGAGAGGATATCCATGATTGAAAATGTTAGAGGAGAGATAAAGCAAAAGTGGAATGTTGAAGCCTTGAAGCAGGTACAAACCAAGAATGCATACCAGAGAGCAATTAGTGAGAAATTGGATCGCTGGGAGCAAGAGACTCCAGAAGAGGAGGAGAGTCCTGACAATGTATGGACAAAGCTGAAAGACATTATAATTGATGCTGCTGCTGACACTATTGGGCGAAAGAGAAGAGAAAGGAATGCTGACTGGTATGACACAGAATGTGAGGTAGCTATTGAGGAGAGGAATAGACTGAGGCTGACTGTGATGCAGCGAGTAACAAGAGGTAATGTGGAGATCTACAGGGAAAGCAGGTGGAAGGCAAAAAATCTCATCAGGAAGAAAAAACGTGAATGCCTTAAAAACCAACTAGAAGGTATAGAGAGTTTGCACAGGCAGAATGAAACAAGGAGATTTTATCAAACTGTCAAAGTTATGAGTAAAGGCTTCCAACCAAGAACCAATATGTGCAGAAATAAAGATGGTGAAGTGATCTCTGAAGAATCGAAGGTGCTAGAGAGATGGGCAGAACATTTTCAACATGTTCTAAATGGAAATAGTAGAGAACGAGAGGTTTGGGCCCCATCTTATCACACTGCTGATATTGAAGTTAAAACTCCTACTAGAGAAGAAGTAGTTGAAGCAATACAAAAACAAAAGAATTGCAAATCACCAGGCGAAGACTCCATAACAGCGGAGATGTGGAAAAATGGAGGTGATAAGGTGATTGATAAAATATTCAAACTACTTCTGATGATATGGAGGAAAGAGGAGCTGCTCAAAGAGTGGAGTATGGGACTCATCTGTCCAATTTATAAGAAAGGAGAAAAACTAGTGTGCAGCAACTATCGAGGAATAACTCTGTTGAATGTTGCCTACAAAATATTGTCCTCCATCCTCTTGAAAAGAATGAGCTCACTATCCGAGAGAATTATTGGCGAATATCAGTGTGGTTTTAGGCCAGGAAGAGGGACAACTGATCAAATTTTTGCAATACACCAACTCATGGAAAAGTGTACTGAATACAGTATGGACTTATACATGCTATTCATAGATTTCAAGCAAGCATTTGACTCTGTGATAATTAATAATCTGTTAAAAGCGCTGGAGAGTTTCGGTTTCCCTGGAAAACTCATAAGATTGACGTCTGTGATTTTGACAAATAATAATGCCAAAGTACTCATTGGAGGAAAAACGAGCAGAGCATTCCAAATTGACCAAGGAGTAAGGCAAGGCGACGCACTATCAGCACTACTTTTCAATCTAGCTTTGCAGAAAGTAGTTCAAAAGCTAAATCTCACAGGGAATATCATCTTCAAATCCAGTCAAGGACTAGCCTATGCGGATGACATAGTATTGGTGGCTCGTAGTGCAGCAGCTCTAAAAGAAATGTTTCTCACACTTGAAAAGGAAGGGCTAGGGATAGGACTTGGAATCAACAACAACAAAACCAAGTACATGAAAGTGACTCCATCTCTGGCGAGGAGAACGGCTGAAGATTTTGAAGCAGGCAGATATAAATTTGAAAGTGTAGAAAAGTTTATTTACCTTGGTACTGAGCTCAATGTGAATAACAACCTCAGTAATGAAATAAGGAAGAGAATTGATCAGGGTAACAGAGCCTACTATGCAAACAGAAATTTAATAAAATCTAGGCTTATATCACGATGTACAAAGAAGAAAATATATCAAACACTAATAAGACCGGTAGTGACATATGGTTGTGAAGCATGGGTTCTTGGCTCTCGGAACGTTAACGCATTGAGGATTTTTGAAAGAAAGATTTTGAGAAGAATTCATGGTCCAATATATGACGAGGGCGAATGGAGAATAAGAACCAATGCAGAACTCAACACCATTTTACAAGGAAAAGATATAGTACGGTATATAAAGTCTAGACGAATCAGCTGGCTGGGACATGTGCACAGGATGGAACAGGACAGGATGCAGAGACAGATGCTTGTTGGGAGAATGGAGGGAACGAGGAGGAGGGGTCGCCCTAGAACACGCTGGCTGCAGGATGTGGAAAAGGATCTGACGAGCTTGGGGGTGAGGAACTGGAGGAGACGGGCGAGTCAGAGGGATGAATGGAGGCGCATTGTTGAGGAGGCCAAGGTCCACGTAGGGCTGTAGTGCTTCGTAAGTAAGTAAGTAAGGGGACTCAACACAAACATTTTTATCAAAATCAGTAAACTTCCGGTTGACCGATTTTGATGAAAATGTTCAAGTCGGGTCCGGTAGTGGTATGTAACTTAAGTTCTGAATTTCAAGTATGTACAATGTTCCGTTCTTGAGATATTCTGTTCACACACACAGACCAATCGCTAAAAACATGTTTTTTGGGTTCAGGGCGTCTGAAAACTCGATTTTGAAAAATCGACATGAAAACAATACTTCCCTTCCTATATATTCATAGAGACAAGCGAAAGTAAAAAGTAACCAAAGGTAAGGTGATAAATTTCATTTACGAGGTGTGGCTATCGAATAACGAGACTGATATTGTAAAAAATTTTGTTTTTATTTTATACATAATCACTTATTGTCACCTTCAATAAACACTCTTTCTCTATCCCTACAACGCTCCATGCGAATTTTCCATTGTTGGAAACAGTGCTGGAAGTCATCTTCTGTCAGCTCCTACAGGACACGTGCCGCTTTCTCTTTTACAGCTTCCACAGACTCAAATCTTGTCCCTTTTAATGCAGATTTCACCTTAGGCAACAGGTAGAAGATAATAACATGTGATGAAACATGGTTTTTTACTTATGATCTGGAAACAAAGCGCCAATCCTTACACTGGAAGAGCCGAACTTTACCAAGAGCCAAAAAAGCTCAAATGAGCAAGTCAAAATTTCAAACAATGTTTTGTTTTTTTTATATATATCCATGGGTAGTGTTTACCTTCACTGGGTTCCTGAAGGTCAAACAATTAATCAATATTACTACCTTCAGGTCCTTTCTAAACTACGTCAAAGAGTAAGGAAAAAACGCCTCGAAATGTGGAAGGACAAATCATGGGTTCTCCACCAAGACAATGCGCTAGCTCATTCCGCGTTATCTATCAAGAGGTTCCTAGCCAAGTACAGCATCTCAGTATTAGAACATCCACCTTATTCACTAGATCTTGCGCCATGTGAGTTCTACCTGTTCCCCAAGGTGAAATCTGCATTAAAAGGGACAAGATTTGAGTCTGTGGAAGCTGTAAAAGAGAAAGTGGCACGTTTCCTACAGGAGATGACTTCCAGCACTGTTTCCAACACTGGACAATTCGCATGGAGCTTTGTAAGGATAGAGAAGGAGTGTATATTGAAGGTGACAATAAGTGATTATGTATAAAATTAAAATTAAATTTTTATACAACGTCAAGTCTCGTTATTCGATAGCCACACCTTGTATACTGTGATTCTCAACACGTTTGACATAGTGTAGGTGTTTGTCATCTGACAAACTCCAACTGAGGCAAGTTTTTGTTGTATCGGTATATTACTACTGTCCGTAACATTGAATACAACATTTTTAAATCCCGCTATTATGGATTATGAAAAATACTATCCCATGCTTACATTAGTGAAATTAGGTCAAAACAACTAAGAAAAGCTTTTTCATTTGGTATTTTCTTCATTGAAAAATGTTTCATTATCAATGTTAGTTTGTACGTACCTTTAAACCCGAATCTTGTTGTAGACTACATTTTTTGAGCTATCTATTAAATGGAGGCATTTGTCGATTGTATGAAACATCTCTGCCACGGAAACCAGAAGAACTAGATCGGGGTCCTATGGTGATTGCTACCCCAAAAATGTTTTTAAAATTTTCAGAATACAAAATTTTTTTCTTTTTATTCCTAATTTGTGTACGTTGAAATCTGTTCAGTTGAGAACAATAAGCAACCCCCATGACCCAATCGGATGAGGATGATGTGTATGACGTGTAAATGATATGTAGTCTTGTACAGACTCAGGTCGACCATTCCTGAGAGAGTATGGTTAATTAAACCCCAACCATCAAAGTACACCGGTAACCACTGTCTAGTATTCAAATCCATATAAAAGTAACTACCTTTACTAGGATTCGAACCAGGAACCTTCGTCTTCAAAAATCACCTGTTAAACAGCTGATTTTGGCGACGACTTTACCTCTAGACCAACCCGGTGGGTTAATACAAATAATCTTTTAACGGTATGTTATTTAGTGAAGAAAATTACATAAAAATTTGGTTACTTAAAAATTTTCGAGTCACAACCCCAGGTCGCATGAGGAAACGAAAAAACTCAAAGTATCATACATTCAAACCTCAACATTCAAAGTTGAAATTTTGAAACTTCAAACTTCATCTTTAAACTTTCATATCATCAAATATCAAAATATTGTGATCCATCCAACCTCTTTGGCAGCTGAACTTTACCTTGTGGCAAATGGTTCTGATCCACTTATGAATTCTGAACCACCTAACCCTCTGAGACCAAGACATGTAAGTGACACGAAGCGCCACTGGAGTGGCGAGAAAACACATACTAAAGCTTTTCCAAACAATCAGAAAACTGATCAGTTTTCAACAAATTACCATAAAAAAATGAACATTTTTTCCAATGTCCAATCAGTAATCAATTAACGAGTCTGAGGGGGACCCAAAAGAAATCGGACTAAAAGCATGCAACACTCTTACGTGTATGTATTAGAGAATTCTCCCATTATATGGGTCTGGTAGAGACCTTCCCAGATCAGTTGCCCAAGCCGTTTGACTATAGCTTCCCAAATCAGTTGCCCAAGCCGTTTGACTATAGCTTCCCAAATCAGTTGCCCAAGCCGTTTGACTATAGCTTCCCAAATCAGTTGCCCAAGCCGTTTGACTATAGCTTTCCAAATCAGTTGCCCAAGCTGTTTGACTATAGCTTCCCAAATCAGTTACCCAAGCAGTTTAACTGTAGCGTTATTTTACCCAACTGTTCTAGTATGTTGCCTGCAAAATTGGAATAGCAGATTTAAAGGAATAAGGACTCTGTTTAAAATTTTTCTTCCTACTTGAAAAACTTTCAACGTGCTTTTAAAAAGAATGTTATGAGCTGCACAAAAGTTTTCTGTCGGTTTGGGCACCTTTCATCATCTCAAAAACAATGAAAACATTTTTAAAATCTGCCAAAAATTCAATGACGATTATTATTTCACTAATTTATATTAACCCACCGGGTTGGTAAAGAGGTAAAGTCGTCATCAAAATCAGCTGTTTAACAGCTGATTTGTTTTATATCGGTTTGGGCACCTTTCATTATCTCAAAAACAATAAAAACTTTTTAAAATCAACCAAAAATTTAATGACGATTATTATTTCACTAATTTATATTAACCCACCAGGTTGGTCTAGAGGTAAAGTCGTCGTAAAAATCAGCTGTTTAACAGCTGATTTTCGGAGACGAAGGTTCCTGGTTGAAATCCTAGTAAAGGTAGTTACTTTTATACGGATTTGAATGCTAGACAGTGTTTACCGGTGTACTTTGATGGTTGGGGTTTAATTAACCATACTCTCTCAGGAATGGTCGACCTGAGTCTGTACAAGACTACACAGTCTCATTTACACGTCATACACATTATCCTCATCTCATTGGGTCATGGGGTTGCTTATTGTTCTGAATTGAACAGATTGCAACGTACACAAATTAGGGATTACAAAAAAATAAAAAATAAAAATTTTTATTGTTTGACAAAGTTTCAAAATAGACATGAATGAATTGGAGTTTGTGCCAACAGATTTTCATGGAGGATTTGCAATCAAGGTAATGGTTCCTTCACCACGAAAACATTCCTGCACACAACAGATATTTGGCCTCTCATTCCCTAACCTCCTTAATCATTAGTCCAGGCCTGATTCAAATATTTTTGTTCCAGAGAATAAAAAAAAATCAAAATGGAAAGTGTTTTGATTATGTGAACGCTGAAAAAATAGCTTTGCAGAGCACTGGATGATATAATTAAAGTTGAAGTGTTTCAGAGGTGCTTCAATCACTAAGAAAGAAGACTGGACAATTGCATTGCATCTAATAGCGAGTATAGTATTCAGATAAAGTGAAGTCCCCTAGCCGTGGGAGTGAGAGAATGCATAACGCTCTCACTCGCACAACCCATACGCGCCGTTCCAATATAATTGTATAATTTCACTCATTGTAGTGAGCAAGCGTTTATGCATGCAGTAAACTAACAAACAAGATAACGACTGTAGTATGTTTTCAAATTTGGATTATAATGGTAAAGACCTTTGGGTGGGCGCATGCGTAGTTATGCCACATAACTCCCTCTCACTTGCTCGGCTATGGGACATCAATTCATCTGATACCTATACTAGGAAGGAGATAGAAATAATTTTGTTTTTTTCTAAAAATCCGGTTTGTTTTGAGATCCCCTCTCATATCAGAAAATAAAATAAAATCAAAACAGGAAGTGTTTTGATTACGTGAACGCTGAAAAAATAGTTTTGCAAAGAGCACTGGATGATATTTTAAAGTTGAAGTGTTTTACAGGTGCTTCAATCACTAAGAAAGAAGACTGGACAATTGCATTGCATCTAATAGCGAGTATAGTATTCAGATAAAGTGAAGTCCCCTAGCCGTGGGAGTGAGAGAATGCATAACGCTCTCACTCGCACAACCCATACGCGCCGTTCCAATATAATTGTATAATTTCACTCATTGTAGTGAGCAAGCGTTTATGCATGCAGTAAACTAACAAACAAGATAACGACTGTAGTATGTTTTCAAATTTGGATTATAATGGTAAAGACCTTTGGGTGGGCGCATGCGTAGTTATGCCACATATCTCCCTCTCACTTGCTCGGC
Organism: Catonia carolina; assembly: GCA_035578175.1. NCBI lineage: Eukaryota > Metazoa > Arthropoda > Insecta > Hemiptera > Achilidae > Catonia > Catonia carolina. The sequence goes on from JAQMRL010000031.1 coordinate 1,509,962, forward strand.
TATGGGACATCAATTCATCTGATACCAATACTATAGTCTGTCTAAGCTAAGAGTACTCCGACGTAGGCAACCACCAATACAACTGAGCATGCGCATTAATTAAAAATACGCACAGCATGATTAAAAACAAAATTCCATACAACACTAATTCGCTCTAAGCTTAATATTATAATGAAAATACGTTCAATTCATTTGTTAGAAAATATTTTATAAATCGAACATTAGTTTACCATTAATAACTAAAGCTTGTACTATTGTTACTCTTACATTGTTATTTTTCGTTTCATTATTTTTATGATTAGTAGGTTTTTAATAAAGACTCAATTTTATTTTTGGTTTGTTTCGATTTTCTTCGTAGACTGAAGTTGAAAAATTTAGTAAGCTGTGTTTTGTTAACGTCCGTGATAGTGAATGTGTTGAGTTTTTGAAACATAAAAGCGGTAAACATTAAAAAGTAAAATAAAACTTTTGTTAATTGTAATGGTTAAAATAATTAATTAGGGAGTCTCTTTATGAAACTTAAATAATTATATAATCTAATAATTCAATAATAATAGTAATCTGAACGGTATAATTGAAAACGCTTAAAGTATTGTGTTTATTTTAGCTAGATGTATAGTCCAGCCTCTCTTAGTTTGCTTCTAATGTAAACAAATAATGACGTCACTGAGCATGCGTATTGTATCAAAATGTGTACACGCTGATTAAAAAGTAACAACAAAATACTTTTGAAAGTATTTTTCTAGATGAAATTGTTAGGCCTACATCATATCATGACTGATGTTTTTAGTACTTATAATTTAAAACATAGTTAACTTAATAGGAATACGACATCCATAAAGTGGTGGAGTGTAGCGTGCACCCTGTAGTAGCTGGCTTTTGTTTGTTGACACTAGGAGGAGCAAACTAAGAACGGCTCAACTGTAGATATTTTTAAAATTATGATGGAACGTAGTCCAAGATAATTGTCAAGCGGAGAGGTAGATACGTGGGAACTAGAATAAAACTTTGGTTTAGAAAAGCGTATAGGCAGGCGCTTGCCTCCAACGGAGTACTCTTACAGTAGATGGACTATAGGAAAGAGATAGAAATAATATTGTATTTTTTAAAATCCGGTTTGTTTTGAGACCCCCCTCTCATATATGGCGACAACAATACATGAATAACTAAATTTATAACAATACAATATTTATTATATTATAATTACATTAAATACAACAGGTTAATGTTAAAATGCACAAAAATATTAAATTTTCTTTAATTTAAAAATAAATAATATCATACTTTTTTTTTTAGTAACAGGTTATCTTTTCAAAAGATTTTTCATTATAAAATATAAATACGAAGTGAACAAATTAAAACAAATTGCTACACATTACACAGAATGAGTTTATTTAATGAAGAGAGGTTATGACTAAAGAAAACAAATAATAAGTATGATTGGAGAGGTCAGTTGAAAAAGTGACATTATTATCGACATAGGCCGCCGCCCGCCGTGCGACCGTCCAACCGGTATTATGGTGGATACTATCTAAAGTGAAAACATTCCCTCATGTTTATTTCATACGATGATGATATAGGCTCGAGTAATTAGTCACTTTTTACAAATATAATTAATTTTTTACTTTTTTAAGCAAACATAAATTTGTAATTTCTATTTTATATAATGAATTTATATAATAATTTCACTAAACTTCTTTTTAAACTGCACTGTCACCTTTATTTTTATTCTTACTTACACGTGTTTCGGTAACACAACTCAAACTGACATTTTTTAACATTACTGAGTATAGAATTCTGCTTCTATATTAAAATGATGTTACAAAGAAGACAAACCCAGCCAAAACTGGATGCACCATCTCTCGTCTATGCTACCGGTGACGGATGCAACATTACAGCACCAATCAGCCTTCGCCAACCCGGAGAGAACTACCTCGGCCGCGCTATCGGCAGATGGCCTACGCCGACCCGACACTGCGGGGCTCTGGGGGCCACCACTGCCACGCTGCAGTGGGGACCCAACTGCCGCTGAGGGAAGGCTAGGTCTGAACCCGGTAGTCAAGCCGTCACTCTTCGGGTTCCGCTTCCATCACACTGGCTCGCCGCCTCTGACCGCCAACAACGGCCCTTTTCAGGGCCACCGATTTTCCAAACAAGGTTTTGCTTCAAGTTGTCGGCCCTGGTTGGTGACAACCTGTACAACATTTTCTAACACTGCTCATGTGTCGCTGATTGAGCAAAAGCTATAGGGTACATGACGACTTACGACGTTAATCAGCATCAACGTGTTAAACTAAGCATATCACGAAGAAATTTTTAAAAAAATTTAAAATCTTGAGTGTACTATCCATCTTTACTCTACAATCGTTTTGAGGACAGTAAATATAAGCGATTGCAGTTCTGTCAAGACATTAAAAATTTGTTTCCATGATCATTACAAGACCCTGTTGAAGACAAAACTTTAAACGCCAGTAAAAAAGCATGAAAAGTAGACAATCGGTACAAAAGAGACTCTTGGTACAAGTACAAAGAAGCTCAATAACTCACCTGAAATGAATTCTGTACAACGGTAGCAACTATTGTTTTAACTTGTTCTTTCTACATTACAGATTAAAATATATAAATTTTTAAACAATGGCTTTATAAAATAGAACCTGCACTGCAGGTATTTAAATTTTAAATACCTAAATAACAATAACAATTTAAAAATTTAAAATATTTTCAATAAATTTTGTGTTAATAATTAATTAACATTTAATTAGAGAATTTTAATCGGTATTAAAAATAATAATTAAAGTTAAGTTTTTATTTTTCTATAAAAAGAAATTTTTTATGTTGTAGATCAATGTTGCTGAAGAAAATATATAGCCTGTCAAAAATTAATCTCAGTCTTCAATCATTAAATATCCATTCATAAAAAGCACAAATACACATTTCATTAAAATATAATAACAGTAACTACTTTTCAGTTTGGCACTTCTGGACTCACTTCATACTCGATTACAGATTTTTCCAAATTATTATTTTTTTTTACTTGCATCCAGGAGACTCTAAAGGGAGTATAGGACATGTCAAGATAAAACTGGTAAACTGAAAGTTTATCATCGATGATAAATTCATCACTTACCGCCAAAAAATTGTTTTTGCTACTGCTTACTTCAGTAGATCAGCCAATGCATTGCCATGCTGAGGATCTCGTTGATAGTTTGTGAAGAAATGCTTGGCTTCATTTCAGGATCGTCGAACACACAAAAACTGTACGTACGTATGAAAAAGTTAGACTGACACATGGAGGAAAAATTACAGTATGGTGCCTGGGTGTATGTATGGTGGTGGGAATGGGGTTGTACTGGCGGGGCCCGGTACCCAGTGATGAATCTAGCTTGGCTCATGGCGGCTGTCACCATACTAGTGTGTGATTCAACATGATAACATTTATTCAAACACATGTTTTCAGAATTGTATGACTTCCCAAACAAGTACGGTGTACACAAGGTGAGAAAACATAAGTACGAGGGCTATTCAGAAAGTAGGGAACGATTGCCGCTGGGCGCGCGGCAATCATGTATGTCTTGGTATGTGCATGTTCGGCTCTTCAGTTGGCGTCCAGCCGTTGCAACGGGAACGTCACTGCGCTGCCTGTTTTCTCGATATTCCAATTTGAAATGTGCGCTGCAATTGAAAATCCCGGCAGTTGTGAAGTGCGGTCTGTCATACGGTTTTTGTCGGCCAAAAACCTAAAACCGATAGAAATTCATCCGCGTGGTGCAACAATAAACTCTGATCGGTACTGCCAAACATTGCGCAACCTTAGGAGAGCAGTTCAAAACAAGCGCCGAGGAAAGTTGTCGTCAAAAATTTTGTTTCTTCATGACAATGCCCGACCTCACACGGCAAACCGCACAAAAGAACTCCTTGATTCATTCAAATGGGAGGTTTTCCCTCATCCACCCTATAGTCCTGATCTTGCACCGAGTGATTTTCACTTGTTTCCAAGAATGAAGAACTGGCTAGCAACACAGCCCTTCGACGACGACGAGGAACTCCGGGCGCGCGTCACCGAGTGACCGGTCGCAGGCGGCGGATTTCTATGACGAAGGAATTTTGAAGCTTGTCCACCGCTATGACAAGTGCCTCAATTTGCTTGGTGACTATGTAGAAAAGTAGTATTTTAGTCACTCTTTCAGATGTATATAATAAAAAAATTTTCTTTTACATAGTTTTTGTTTATTTACAAAACGTTCCCTACTTTCTGAATAGCCCTCGTATTGTAAGGTTTTAGGCCCACGGACAAAGTCCGCAGATAACCGAAACCCACGGATGCTAAACCTGCGGATACCAAGGGACTACTGTACTTTACTCGGTTGAATCTTAACGGAGTAGTCAACTTAAGAAGATGATTTTTTTTTAAATTACAATTTTTTTCACTTATTTGAAGTTTAAAATTTTCTGAATCATAGCATGTTGTGTTTACTTTGTTTGTACGTTGACAAAAAGTAATAAGAACGTCTGTTTAATATAAAGCTCACTAGAAAGCAGAGTGAAATTATTCCTTTAACTTTTAAGTTTTCTGGAAATGTATTTTTGCATGATTATACATTCTTGGGAATTAAATATTTTGGTTTGTATTGGAGATATTTGGATGAATTGTTTTTTCATATGTTCATAATTTCGTGCTCTATTATCTGTCAAATGGTTATTACAAAAAACTTTATAGGGACTTTGTTATAAAATAATTTGTGAATATGTAAAATAAATGTTTTTGAAAATATGGTTTTTCTTCAATTAATTTCTTGTAAGAAAAAATAAATACAAGAGCATACAACAAATAATAGACAGCAATTTTCTGTATTTTTTAGTATAAGAATCATGGTGATGTCTTTCTTGGTTCCTGGGATAATCGATTCCCCGTAGAAGCCCGCTTTTCCACCCCCAACCTTGTATTAGGGGCTGTAAAATTAATTTTTTGGTCTGGTCAAGTGGTAGATCATTACTAGTAAATTACTTATTCATTAAAAATATATAATGATAAATTATAGCCAGTAGTTTTGATTTTCATTTTTTGGGTTGACTACCCCAGAACTTATCTTTAGTAAAATTACCAACATTTGGTAATGTGGAAAAATCTGTAATTTGGCATTACCCGAGTACAAAAAGTGCCGGACTAAACAGAAATTACTGTAATAGGTGATATTTTCTTTTCTTCAGCATCAATACACAACATTTATGAAGCTCTATAGTAACAGACTGGCATGAAAAGCTTTCTTGCCTTAACAGACCGACATAAATACAGCTTATCTACACGTGGAAATCAAGCTTGCCTCATGGCGGCTGTCGCCATACTAGTGTGTGACTCAACATGATACAGACGCCAAAACATTTATTCAAACATATGTTTTCAGAACTGTATGACTTCCCAACCAAGTATGGTGTACACAAAGTGAGAAAACATATGTATTTTAAGGTTTTACGCCCACGGACAAAGTCCGCAGATAACCGAAACCCTCGGATGGTAAACCCACGGTTACCAAGGGATTATTGTATTTTACTCGGTTGACCACTTATCTTAACCCTTTCAGTGCCATGGCCGATTCAATCGGCCATGATTGCTTGTGCGTAAATTGCCATGGCTGATCGAATCGGCCGCCAGTTTCAAACCACTGTAGTATTCTCAGTTCTCAACAGATTGTGGTGTTTTTACTCTTAAACGAAAGAGCAGTCATTGCTGTACATGACCGTATATTTGTAGCCTCTTTGGATGTACGGTGACGATTTTACAAGCGATCCAACAGGCCGGTGTTTTCAAGTTGTGTCGAGTTCGTTGTTAACATTTTATAACAGCGTGTACATAGAGTAATAAAGAATTCTTTATTACTCTATGAGCGTGTATAACCTCTACTGTTGTATTGCAACTGTTTTTGTTAGTGGTTGGTTGGTTTATTTCTTTATAATGTCGGAAGATAAATTATATTTCGGTCTTGACGATGATGAAATTTGCGAGTTAGCTTTGTGTACGGACTCTAAAAGTGAATCTATGTTCTAAAACTATACAATTGTCATTTTTTATAAATACTCAAATTTTCTGTCACGTCATGCTCAACTAATATCCTCAATATGTTTGTAGTGACAATTTATAAACAAATTTAATATGGTTTTGTTCAAAATTAAATGGGCTATGTGATAGATGTGCCAACTTGTGTAAATAATATAATTATAAGCTAGTTATTTTGTGTGAAAGTAAAAAACAAACAATTTTCTTTGGTTGCTTGTACTGAATTTAAATTAAAAAAAAAAAAACAAGCATTAGTTTTGATAATGTATATACAATTCTTCATCTATTTTTAAGGTAATACCAAAATTTCATGACTCTAGAATTATTACTTTATCTGTAATCTCATTAAACAAATATGCTTGCTTTGTAGATCAAAAGTGGCTTGGCATTTTATGCACAACCATCGTGAAAGAGGGTGACACTGAAAGGGTTAAATTGCCTGATTTATCCTGATTATCTTCAGTAAATTTACCAACATTCGGTAATGTGGAAAAATCTGTAATCTGGTATCACCCGAGTACGAAAAGTGCCGGACTAAACAGAAATTCCTGTAATAGGTGATATTTTCTTTTCTTCAGCATCGATACACAATATATGAAACTCTATAGTAACAAACTGGCATGAAAAGCTTTCTTGCCTTAACAGACCGACATAAATACAGTCTATCTACAAGTCTTATAACCTACAAACAAAAACATATTAAAATATCTTATCTCATCTACATAAAAAGCAATTAATTATTAAATATTACAGCTAATGTTCCTTTTTATATTGATTTTATAAATTAAAAACAAACTCTAAAAAACAACTAATTATTAAAAAATTAATTAATTTATAAACACAAACAAACAAAATAATTATTATAATTAATAATTTATTAACTTAGGCCTTTAAAAATATATTTTTTATGTTCCTTATCGAAATTTTTGTATGACTAATTAAATATTTTGTATTAATCTACAAACGTATTATGAGAGGTTTTTTGTTTAACCTTTGATTGAATCGCTAAAAAGACAAGTGGTAGGTAGTGGGGGTAAACAGCACGTCTCTCTTCGCATCTATTAAAAATCTGGTGTGAAACACTCACACGACTTTCTCTTGCCAATGCAAATAAATAACAATATAACCTAACATTAGTGATAAAACATTAGAAATAAACAAAAAAATAACCTCACAAAACATAACTTTATTTCAATCATATAATTTATGAAAGACGCAAAATGAAAATCAACCTCAGTTTGGCCTAAAAATACAGAAAATCACTCTTTCACGCTCAACTAGGCTCTGTAGAGAAAAATGCTTTAAATAAAAATTGTAGATGTTTTAATTTTCTATAAATTTGATTATATACACTTTTGTTGTAAAATGCATACTAAGGCCGAAATCTTTAAAAAATCGATTTTTCACATGTTTCGTGAGAAAAAACAGAAAATTGCTAATTACCGCTAAACTAAGCGTTATACAAAATAATGTTTAAAATAAAAGATGTAGAATTTCGAATTCTCTACATTTTTTATTATATAAATTTTTGCGCTATAATAGGCTACATATTAAAGCCGTAATCTTAAAAAAACACTTTTTTTACGTAAAAACAGCCTCACCGAGAATTTCAGCAAACATGGCGCCTACCGTATCTTGTAGAGCATAAAAAATTTAGTAAACCAGGCGATTTTTAAAAAAATCGTAGAACCAGTTTTTGAGAAAATCACAAAAAAGTGAAAAATTACTACTTCTGGTTGACCGATTTTGATGAAAATGTTCGTGTTGGGTCCGGTAGCGGTATGTAACTTAAGTTTCAAGTTTCAAGCTTGTATGATGTTCCATTCTTGAGATATTTTGTATACACACACACACACACACGCACAGACCAATAGCTAAAAACATGTTTTTTTGGGTTCAGGGTGTCCGAAAACGTATAGATCCGGTGAAGAGTGGATTTGTTGTGATGGACATGAAAACAATACTTTCCTTCCTATATATTCATATAGGCAAGAGAAAGTAAAAACTGAGTACGAAGTTGAAAGCTTCCAGACTAATGAGGTGCTTGAAAAGTACATTCTTACAAGAATAGAATATATTGGAAACGTAATTTATTGAACAATATGAGAGAGATGCATGAAACTTCTTTGTCGGATAATAATTATATCATTCTATAAATCAATTCAATTTCTTTTTCTTCACCACTCTTGTCTTTTTTATGGTTCATCAAAGAAAGAAAACAAAACTGCCTCAGTATAACTATTAAATTAATTCTATTATAATTTAAAAATGGAAGTATAATTTTCATTCATACAAACATAAATAAATAATAAGTAATTCTCATTAATAAAAGAATATTCAGTCTAGAGTTAAAATTTAACTCAGTCTAATAATAGAATTAAAAATTCAATGTGATGCTACAATAAAAATTACCTGAATTTTTTATTATTATTATAATTGATCAAAAAATATTTTTTCATAATCTGGTGATCTTTTTTTTACATATTTAAATATGAGGTTGGTTCGTAAAGTAACCTCCATTTGCCTGTAAATAAAATAACTTTGTTTGTGTCGGGTCCAGTAGTGGTATGTAACTTACGTTTCAAGTTTCTAGTTCGTACGATGTTCCGTTCTTGAGATATTTTGTATACACACACACACAGACCAATAGCTAAAAACATGTTTTTTGGGTTCAGGGGGTCTGTTTAGGTGTATATGGTGGGTGAAGAGTGTATTTGTTGTGATTGACATGAAAACAATACTTTCCTTCCTATATATTCATATAGGCAAGAGAAAGTAAAAATTTAATACTCTTACCTTCTCACTAGGAGCTCACAAATGTATAATATAATTTAATAATATTAAAAATAAATCGATCGCACTGGGACATCCGAATAGACACTTTTAAAATTCCTGGCAGAAGGTACCTTGCAGTATCAGTCTAAATGCCTAAACAGTTTTCGATAACATTATCGACATGGTGTTCATTGAGAAAACCTATAGAAAAGTAACACTACATGACACATATTGCAGTCATCATTACCAATGAGCGAAGAAAGCCCTGTAGCTAAAAAATAAAAGAAAAATTTTTTGTCGAATATTAACCAAACTATCATTTTTTTAGTAGGAAACATTTTCAATTTGCCAAATCTAGGTGATTATAATAGATTAAAAAGAACCTATTAAAATTTTCTTATTGTAAAATTATTTCTGATAAAATTTCAATATAAATAATTAACATAATAACATCAACATAAGTACTTTAAGTGTCAGTTTCCAGCCTTAAGTGCAATAGTTTAATGCTTAAATACATAACTAAAAAATTTAAAAACATAAAAAATGGTAAAAATATTATGGGTTTCAATTGAAACCTGGTTTTTATAATCAAAAAATCTGGTGTGAAAGCGTACAAGAATTTCTTTGTTGATAGTAGTGATACATTGTGTGTTTCTTATACAGGGTGATTCACGAAGATATGCAGAAACTTTAGGAGCTCATTGTACATGTAAAAATAATGAAAAAAGTTTATATAGACATGGGTCCGGAAATGCTTTGTTACCGAGTTACGGCTAGCAAAAGATTTCGCCCGGATTTCAGCTCACCAGGTGAAATGAAATCTTCCTGAAATTCTGGTAAGATAGATTAAGGGGCGAATTCAATCGTTTCTTATGGTTTTTGACCTGATAAATTGAATAAAACAAGTCCCAGAACTGTAAGTTAAATAGTTTTTGAGAAAACCAGTGTCAAATGCAAAAGATGGAGTGAAAAAAAACATATTTTTTCATCTTAGTTTGTCCGGTTAATTTTACTTTGTACTCTTATGAATAAAAATTCATTTAATCAAACATCTATTCGCTTTCTGTGTACTTTATTTACACCGGTTTGTTCAGAATAAAATTTTCTACATGTTTTATTCAAAAATTTTAGCTGTTTCTTGGTGAAATAACAAAGTTATTCTTGCCCAAAGATGAAAAAATGTGTTTTTCACTCCATTTTTTGCATTTGACACTGGTTTTCTTAAAAACTATTTAACTTATAGTTCTGGGACTTGTTTTATTCAATTTATCAGGTCAAAAACCATAAGAAATGATTGAATTCGCCCCTTAATCAACCGTACCTCATTTCACCTGGTGAGCTGAAATCCGGGTGAAACTTTCGCTAGCCGTAACTCGGGAACGAAGCATTTCCGGACCCATGTTTATATAAACTTTTTTCATTATTTTTACATGTGCAATGAGCTCTTAAAGTTTCTGCATATCTTCGTGAATCACCCTGTATGTATTTCATATGTTATAGCTGACATGTCCTATACTCCTTTGGAGTCTCCAGGGCGCAAAAAAAAGGGTGCACGCTAGAGTCTGCGTCTTTACGGATGTCTAATTCCTATTAAGTTAACTATTTTTTAAATTATAAGTACTTAAAGTACTAAAAACATCAGTCATGATATGATGTAGGCCTAACAATTTTATTTATAAAAATACTTTTAAAAGTATTTTGTATTTAAATACTTTTGAAAGTATTTTGTTGTTACTTTTTAATCAGCGTGTACACACTTTGAAATAATGTGGATGCTCAGTGACGTCATTATTTGTTTACATCAGGAGCAAACTAACAGAGGCTGGACTTTAGTTAGGCTACACTGAATCGCAAAATAGAATGTCTTTAACCCTGAGATACTGTAATCATTAATAAAAAACTCTTTAAACTAACTTCAACAAATTATTCATGTTTTCTAAACACCTTTCATAAATTCCACATAAATCAATTAATAATAATAATAAAAACAACAAAAAGAAAACATAAAAAATAACTTACTAACATAACTAATTACGTTAATGTAATAATAACAAAAAAAACATATTACATAATTATCTTCTTAAAATACACAAATTAATGTAAAAACATAAACATAACTAACAGTGAATTAATAATAATATAATACAACATAAATCAAAACATAACTACTCTAAAAATATTAATAAAATAAAAACATTCAATATTCAGTATAAAATTTTTAATAAAAATTAATAAGAATTACTACAAAATCGGTGTAGGAACAAAACTAAACAACAAAACACTAATGTTTTTAAAAATAAAAATTATGTACAGTAAAAATAATAATATGGTTGAAATTTGATAATCCAATATTTTAGAGATTGGATTATTAAAGAAACAAAGGAAGGTTAAAAAATTTCACGTCACTTCTTTTTAAAGAGTAATTGTTGATAGTTATAATAACTTATCTCACAAGGATGCTTTTGATTTTAACAAGAGGTAAAGTGGACAAAAGTTTTAGTGCCCATGGTTTACGATCAGTTTAGCCAACACTATAGGGCGATTCAAAACTACATGGCAATCTCTTGGGATCTCATTCTATAGCTAAAAATAAGAAAAAAGGTTCATATAAACATATGCCTGAAAACGCTTAGTTAGCGATTTACGGCTAGCGAAAAATTTCACCTAGACCTGTGTACCCTCGGTGAAGTAAGGCCGTATAAAAATGTTAAAGGTAGTTGCGTTGTAGCCGCTAGGGGCGGAGCTATCGCGGCCATTTTGGTGCCGCAGCGTTTCTCCGTTCAGTGGCTATCCACCCGTGCTAGCGAGAGGTCTGTGTTGCTCTTAGTTGTTTTTCAACAACAATTTAAAATATGTGCCGCAATTCAAAATCCCGCCAGTTGTGAAGTACGGTCGGTAATACGGTTTTTGTTGGCTAAAAACAATAAACCAATTGAGATTTCAATAAACCAATTGAAAAACACTTGAAAAGTTAAGAAGAGCAATCCAAAACAAGCGCAGAGGAAAGTTGACTGGAAAAATTATCTTTTTGCATGACAATGCCCGACCACACATGGCAAATCGAACACAAGAAGTCCTGGATGCTTTCAAATGGGAAGTTTTCTGACATCCGCCATATAGTCCGGACCTTGTGCCCAGTGATTATCACTTGTTCCCGGCAATGAAGACATGGCTTGCGACGCAGCGCTTTGACAACGACGCGGAGCTGCAGGAGGGTGTGACTAACTGGTTAAAATCACAGGCGGTAGACTTTTATGACGCTGGTATTTCAAAATTAGTTCACCGCAATGATAAGTGTCTTAATTTGTTTGGTGATTATGTAGAAAAATAGCATTTTAGTTGCACTTTCAAATGTATATAATAAAATTTTTTTCTTGTACTTAGTTTTTTTTTTATATATCAAAACGTGGCAGACTTTCTGGACTGCTCTCGTAAATTTTACAAGTTTTACAACTTAAAATTTATGTTGATAAACATATCAAGATGTATCAGGTAACTAAGATTGGATTATCAACAATCAACCATATATAATAATAATAATAATAATAATAACAACAAAAAAATACATTCGGTAAACATACAGGGTGTAACAAAAATAAATTGACAGACTATTTATTTTCAAATTTCATTGATCAAAATGAACAAAACAATTTATACCGGATGATTTTTTAGTCCTGTTACCCAATTGTTAATGTCTGGTAATTTTTTTCTAAGAAAGGGATATTTTGTTTTGTGACACAAAGTTGGTAGCCCTACTCAACCGGTATAGATACGACAGTTTGAGTTGATTCTCCTTGAGTTGCGTAAAATTTTGTGCTGTTTCCAGTTGTGTTACGAACAGAATGTCGTTTACCCTAGAACAACGGGTTTTCATTCTTGAACAATATTTTGCTACAAAATCGTATGCGAGTGTAAAAGAATCATTTCAAATTAAATTTTTTGGTGTTCCTCCACTCTATTCTAGTCAATTTCTAGGCTAACTAACTGATTTTTAGAGGCAGGTATTGTTTGCAGCAGAAAACGTAGTGGTCGACCAACTCTCTTGTCAGATGACGTTAAGAGAATGTGAAAACAAGATTGCCCAATTCTCCATGGAAAAGTTTACAAAAACTTTCCTTGCATGTTGATTTGTCATGTTCGAGTGCTCAGAAAGCTGCTAAAAAATTGAAATTGTATCCGTATCACATACGATTAGTTGTAGAGCTTCAGCCTCCAAATTTAAACAAGAGATTGTTTTAGGATAAAAGACATTCTGTTCGTAGCACGACCGGAAATGGCACAAAATTTTACACAGCTCAAGGAGAATCAACTCACACTGCCATATCCATACTGGTTGAGTAGGGCTACCAACTTAGTGTCACAAAACAAAATTTATTTTTTTTAGAAAAATATTACCAGACATTAACAATTGGGTAACAGGACTAAAAAATCACTCTGTATTATAGTCAGATTCAATATGCTGTCGCTGCCTACCCTTCCAATATCAGCGTCTGCACACAGTCCCCACTACTGCCTGATGCAGAGAGCCTACAGCCTCTACCCACCACCAAGAGAGGTATTTAAGAGAGTGTTCTCGCCCGCCAGAGTCACTCTTCGCCGAACTCTCAACCGGACAACAAGAAGAGAGAAGAGTTCCAGCCAGAAGAAGACGAGCCCAGCTGAGACCAGACGCACCATCCCTGGTCTATGCTACCGGTGGCGGACGCTACATTCCCGCACCGGTCAGCCTTCACCGGCCCGGAGAGAGCCTCCTCAGCCATGCTACCGGCAGACAGCCTACGCCGACCCGACACTGTGGGGCTCTGGGGGCCACCACTGCCACGCTGCAGTGGGGACCCAACTGCCGCTGAGGGAAGGTTAGGCTTGAACCCGGTAGCTGAGCCATCACTCTTCGAGCTCCGCCTCTACCACGCCAGCTCGCCGCTTTCGCCGTCAACAATGGCCCTTTTCAGGGCCACCAACACAATTAAACGACCCTTTTCAGGGCCACCAATTTTACAAACAAGGTTTCACCACGTGTTGTCGACCCCGATCGGCGACAATGCATGAGATACCAGTGGTAATTCTGGCAGTAAGTGAAAATTCCCAAGCAATTGTATAGCCCTACTATTTGGAACATATAGTACATTTGTTTTAGGAAGAAGCTTGTAAGGAGTGAGCGAGTAGGTAGAGTAGGGATAGTTTCAAGGGGCAAGTGTTGTCTCCTTCTCACTTAATCATCATTCCCTCTCTTTCTAACTGTATACAACTGTTACAACTACGAGGTGCTTCCCCCACCACTAAACAGAACAGCTCAGCGGCACAGAGCGTTGGAGGGAGAGCTTCAAGCTAAAACAAATGACCTATATTATGTTCTCCACTGAATACTACAATGGTTAACTGCCATTCAATAAATAAACAAATGTCAGCTGGAATCTGAACAAAAACATCTACGCCGAAAATTTTATATTTTGAGCTATTAATGTTTTTAAATTTAGCATTAACTTCTGACCACTTATTGCTAAATTAAAACTTTTCTCTCAAAAATTATGTAAGTTACGGCAGCTTAAAAGTTTTTGATAAAAAAATTGGTGTTAAATGAATTTTAAACATTTATATTACTCTTTCTAAATTATATAATTATATTGGTTGCAATTTTTTAAATTGTCATCCATCATTTTTGTATGTACATCTGTCAAACCCAGATTTCAGAAACTACAATAAGTTGAAGGGGAAGAATGGAAGAGAGAAAGAGATAGAAGGAGAAGAGGAGGGTTTGGAGAGAAAGAGAGAGTGATAGAGAGGAAGGGAAGGAAAGTGAGAGAGTGGGAGAGTTATAGAGGATGGAGAGGGAAAAAAGAGAGAAAGAGAGGGGCAATAGAGGGGGAGGAGATAGGTAGAGTTAGATGGAGAGGGAAAGCGAGTGAGCGAGAGAGAGAGAAGTGGAAAGGGAAAGCGAAAGAGAGAGGGAGAGAGATGGAGAGGGAAAGCAAGAGAGTGTGTGTGTGTGAGAGCGAGAGAGATAGAGAGAGAGGTGAAAAGGGAAAGCGAGAGAGAGGGGAGAGGGAAAGCAAGAGAGTGTGTGTACATGTGTGTGTGTGTGTGTGTGCGTGTATGTGTGTGTGCGCGCGCGTGTGTGTGAGTGAGTGTGTTTGTGTGTGTGCGTGAATAAGTGTGTGTGTGTGTGTGTGTGTGCGCGTGTGTGTGTGTGTGGGGAGAGAGAGAGAGAGAGAGAGAGAGAGAGATAGAGAGAGAGAGAAAGTAGTCTTTCGCACTTCTAACTACACCACATTATTTACGTTGTACTATATACATTACTACTTAATCTCGCGTAACTGCTTCCATAGTGTAGTCTTAATCAGACTATACCAATTCATTTTGTCCTTATTTACACTTCTTTTCAACAAAAAAATTTTTATATTTCAAGATCAGATTTTCAATTTTCTTAAAACAGGTACCAGCAGTCATATTCATAGATTTACTTAAGTTGGTCAACTATTAAAAGAAGAATACAAATTATTTTGAAACGTATACTAAAATATTACTTTGAAACCACTAAATAAAATTGCGCATATAATAATAATTCTTAAACCCTTTTCTGTTCATTTTGATAGAAAGAATCAAGTGAATAACAAATCATAAATTTTTATTACACACTATAAAATAATTTATACACTTAATTACATTCAGTAAACAATGTTTACTAAATGTTTACAGATAACCTATGGTGTTTTTTTTAATATTGTGTTCACATTAAAAATATTACAAATTCTAGGTAACAGAATAATTGATTAAATTGGTGTTGTAAAATAAATATCATCAGTGCATTTTTTTAAACATGGGTATTCGTAAAATTGTACTTTTGAGATACTAGTCTCAAAATGTGTACCTTACCTTATAAGTTATTAATTTTTTGTAAAGGTAAGGTTATCAATGAGGTACCTTTTGAGGTAATAACATACTTCTTTTGAGTTCATTAATCTCCAACCAATTTATAAGTTACCTTTTGAGGTACTGCTGTGTAATCATTAAGACCCAACCACTAGTTGCGATAAGATAGCTTCAAACCCACAACTTTTTACCTTAAAGATGGATTTATAAAAATTCCAATATGTGTTTTTTGACAGAACAAAGTAAAATGAGACTAAAAATAAAATGCGCATTTTCACTTGTGCTGACAGAATGGAAATGACCAGCTGTGGAATAGAAACAGAACTACTGTCACATGACAAAAGATTTGCTACATGCTCTAATTAAGCTAACATAAATATATCACAAGTCTAACTGCACATTTATTTTCACTCACTTCTCACTTCGTTAACCAACACATAAAACAGATTTATACATCTAAAATAAAAAGTTTTGGGTTTTTACCTCTTTTTGGTTATGTTGACATGACTACACCACAAATCCATACAATATCAACAAATTTAATAAATTGTTTGTACATTAAGGTATTGCTAACCTACCTTTCACATATTAATAGGGTATTCTACTTTTAAGGTACCGATATATTACTTCTGAGATATTGGGTACAACTTTTGAGATACAATAATCATATAATTTTTATGTAATGCTACTTTTAAGGTACCAATATATTACTTTTGAGATATTGGGTACAACTTTTGAGATACAATCATCATATAATTTTTTTTTGAAATTTAAATATATCTTTCTAACCACTAGAATACGGTAACATAAAACACTTACCAATGTTTATAGCGCTTTCGTGTATCTTGTACACATCTTCAGTAAATTAAAATTTATATCAAGTCAAAATTTAAAACTTCCTGCTCCTACCATGGTAGATAAGGAATAGTCGTCGATTCTTATCTTGCCAACTTAATCAGTTGGCTGTTATATTCAATCTGCGTGTTCATTAATTTTTCCCTGTTATTGTATATAAGTGTTATATCGTATAAAAAATCTAGAAATATTAGAAATAAATAACAGACAAAATGAAATTGAAATTTTGGAAAAATATTATATTTATAAATACAATAACAGGGAAAAATTAATGAACACACAGATTGAATATGACAATCAACTGATTAAGTTGGCAAGACTGTTTTAAACATAAGAATTTACTATTCCTTATCTACCATGGTAGGAGCAGGAAGTTTTAAATTTTGACGTAAAATAAATTTTAATTTACTGAAGATGTGTACAAGATACACGAAAACGCTATAAACATTGCTAAGTGTTTTATGTTACCGTATTCTGGTGGTTAGAAATATATATATTTCAATTTTAAATAATACGGCTGTTTAAAAATCCTACATAGGATGTTTGATAAAATAATAATTTTTTTATGTAATGCATTTTTGCATAATTATTACATAATTGTTATGTATAATTATTACATAATTATTTATGTTACGTTATGTTGGTTGGAATTATAGTGAACCGTTATAAAATGCATTGAAGATAATAATAATAATAATGAAGCTAATTATGATTGAGTCTGTCAATAAGTGAGTCCATGCAACAACGTGTACTTCTATTAATATTAAAAATTAAATTAAAAATAAAAGAACGAATAAATTGCATGTTGCACCATTTCGCATGCGCGTGATTGCGATATAAGGTGCAAAGTGTACATCTAACGGCCTACTGTATCTGGTGTGGGGCTGCGATAATTAGCACGTAATGCCGAATAATGCGGTGTAACAGTGCGAGGAGTCTTTGCTGGTGTTGCTGGCATGCTTATCGCTGGCGATGCGGGACGACTCACCGCTCTCACTTGGCACGGATCGTGTCGTTGAAGAAAATGATCTAAAGTGTCCCAACCACCTCCCACTCGCACCATCATGTGTCTTCCTTTCAGCAACTGAATTTTTTAAACAATAAAAAAAAAACAATAAAAATTAACACAATTTAATAACATTTAATAACCTTTAACCATTTAATAACAGAAGAGATACAGGTGTAAAAGACACTAATATGGTTTTCACGGTTGATTAGCTCTGCTGTTCCACACATTTAGACCAATCAGAATGTTTGCCAGTGTTGCCAGATTGTACCTGACAAACATTACGCGCGCATGCGTATAAGAGCCACAGCAATAGTTCACTCTCGTCTTGCATCTCACATACAGAACACATCGATTATAGAGTGCGTTAACATGCAATACTTTATAATATAATCAGTTGATTGTATGTTTATAGGTTATAATTGTTATTGAAAGACCACAAAAATGGCCGATGAAATATTCCACAGAGCTACAAGAGCAGTGTTGGCAACATTGCTGGCAAGTGATTGGCTAGCTATAAAGTGGGTGGGTGGGGGGCAATGCATACATTCAGGGCTCATCACCCTTGAACAAATAGTATAATCAGAGTTATCTCCTATATCATTATACAGGTAGACCCAGCTGTGGTGGTGAATGAAGTGAACATCTCATTTACAGGGTGGAAAGTAAATGCTTTTCAGAGCCCCTGTCATGCTGATAAGCATATCTTTCCACTCAGTGAGTAAGCCAATGGTTAACCACCTCACTCCTTTTTTTATTTAGTACAACCTCTAGAGGTTCAAACGAGCCTTTTGGCTGATCACCTAAACAACAACATACTGTGATGATGGTTGGGTCCAAAGAAATAACTAAATTAAAAATAAAAAATTAAAATACTGCTAAAAGACATCAGTGATAATTTACAGTATTTTTACATAACTTAAGGATTAATACGATGTGTGTTCAGAAAGTAAGTACCGTTGTAAAAAAAAAGCAAGTAAAACAATTTTTTTCAGTACAATTTTATTTCTACATGATAGCCCAAACCTTATATTATTTTTCAACATAGTTTCCACCGATGTTCAAACACTTGTCGTAGCGGGTGATCAAGTTGTCTATACCCTCTTCGTAGAAGGTTCCCGCCACTGACATGCACTAAACCAAGAGACTTGGAAGTGCTTTGACTTTTCTCACACGGTACAGTGATAATGGTGAGGATTTTTTAAACAAAATTGTGACAGGTGATGAAACTTGGGTCCGTCATGTCACACCGGAATCTAAACAGCAGTCAATGCAGTGGTGAAACGCAATCCCCGAAGAAACAAAAATTCAATACGACAATGTCTGCACAAAAAATCATGTGCACTGTCTTTTGGGATCGGAAAGGTGTTTTGCTGATTAATTTTCTCCCAAGAGGTGAAACCATTCATGCAGCAAGATATTGTGAAACCTTAAGAAAACTAAGGCGGGCAATTGAAAACAAACGGAGAGGAATGCTCAGTAACGGAATTGTGTTGCTACACGACAATGCTCGACCCCATACCACTGGTGACACTCAAACATTGGTTCGACAATTTCGTTGGGAGCAGTTTGATCACCCACCCTAAAGCCCGAACTTGGCACCGTCTGACTACCACTTGTTCCTGCACATGAAGCGTGAGCTAGGCGGCCAACGCTTTGAAACCGACAATGAAGTGAAAACTGCCATGGAGTCGTGGCTACATTCGTTGACGGGAACCTTCTACAAAGAGGGTGTAGACAAATTGATACCCCGCTACAACAAGTGTTTGAACATCAGTGGAAACTATGTCGAAAAATATTTTAAGGTTTGGGCTTTCATGTAGAAATAAAACTGTGGTGAAAAAATTTGTTTTACTTGTTTTTTTTTTTAAAAACGGTACTTACTTTCTGAACACGCCTCGTAAAAAATTATTTTAACTGATGATTATTATACATACCCTGACGAAAACATTTCTACCGGCGATATTGTATCGACCTTCGCCGACTTTTTTCACTTTTAATTTGTCACATTTGTCAGCCGTACAATGACAATGACGTTGAGCTGCTCTAGTTGCATGCTGGACCTAAAACACACAACAATGAAACAAAAAAATAACAACAATAGAAAATCACTAATTGAAGTAAAACAAAGCTCTGAATAAGAAAATGAATGAAATAAAATTTATAGGTTTTTAGATGTTCTACAACTTTGATTATACACGTTGTTTACATAGAACACATTTTAACGCTGCAATTTAAAAAAAAAAACATTCTTTTCTACAGTTGAGCCGTTGTTAGTTTGCTCCTACTGTCAACAAACAAAAGCCACCTACTACAGGGTGCACGCTAGAGTCCCCGACTTTATGGATGTCATATTCCTATTAAGTTAACTATGGTTTAAATTATAACTACTTTAAGTACTAAAAACATCAGTCATGATATGATGTAGGCCTAACAATTTCATTTATAAAAATACTTTTAAAAGTATTTTGTATTTAAATACTTTTTAAAGTATTTTGTTGTTACTTTTTAATCAGCATGTACACATTTTGATATTATAATGCGCATGCTCAGTGGCGTCATTATTTGTTTACATTAGGAGCAAACTAAGAGAGGCTGGACTATATGAGAGCACAGCTTCCCCAAGAATTTCAGCAGATACAGCACTAACCCTATCTTGTAGAGCAAAAAAAAATGTAGTTAATAAAGCAATTTAAAAAAAAAATTACAAGCTGTTTTTGAGAAAATCACACAAATAAACTACTAAGTCCAGTTGACCGATTTTGATGAAAATGTCCATGTCAGGTCCTCTAGTGGTACCTAACTTAAGTTTTACGTTTCACTTCATACAAAATTCTGTTATTACACAGACCAATCACTAAAAACATATTTTTTGGGTTCATGGGTCTGAAAACGTTTACATTGGTATGACTAGTTGTAATTTTCAAGTTAGATATAATGAACATGAAAAAGTGTAACAAATGGGTGAGGCGGCAGTGAATCGAGCGATTTACCAACACTGCGTACAGTCTCCTGTAGTGTGGCTACGAGAATGAGACCTTGAAGCCACCTTGAAGCGTCTGTTTTACTATTTAGTTCCAATGGAGTCATGGAGCAGTGCACAAAGAGCATACGCTGCTAAAGCGTATTATAAAAATAATGACAGTTACGTGTTCGCGCAGTGCACATTTCGTAATTATTTCAATATGCCGTGTAATGATCCGTACACCAGAAAACGTTAACAAGGTGCAGGCAGCTATGTTAAGAAGTCCTACGCGTTCAGCTCGACGGCATGTAATATCACTCGGCATTTCTAATTGCAGTGTGAGAAAGATTTTACACAAAGATCTACAGTTCCATCCGTTTCAAATTCAGTTAGTGCATGCTTTGAATAATGTTGATCACGCATCCCGACTTGCTTTTTGTAATCGATTATTGGACATGATGAATGACAACGCAGATCTTCTCAACAATCTTTGGATGGATGAAGGGTACAGGTGAGGGATATTGAATGAGTGATGCATGCTGGGAGAACGATTGTTGTATTACTCTCATACAAAACATTCGTTTTCAAACTTTCCGTATTTAACATATTTGTTTTTATTATTATTATTATTTACGTTATGGCCTACAAAGGACCGCGATTTCTCAGTTTTTCTTCTGTGCTTTCCTCTTCGCCCAGTATTCCTTCATTTTCTTGGAAAAGTCACGTTTTCGTTCTTCCGACCATTTAGGTCTTGATCTTTTACTGTCCTCTTCCTGGAGCACTAGTTTGAGTTTATGTCTGAGAGGTGTTCTTTGTATGATGTCCGTCTCCGTTATCTGGAGTTTGTTGCAGTCTGTTTTTATCTCTTTGAGCCATCCATCGGGATTTTTCAATTTTTCTTTGTAGTTCAGGATTTGTTTTGAGAGCCTATGCTCGTTCATTCTCACTGTGTGTGCGTAGAAAGCAATTCTTCGTTTCTTCATGATGGATGTGATTTTTTCTGTGTGTTGGTAGACTTCTTCATTGCTGCGGAGTCTATATTCTCCTTCTTTGTATTTGGGCCCTAAAATCTTGCGGATGATCCTTCTTTCTTTACGGATTAGTTTTTCTAATGGAGCCTTCTGTCTAAGTGTGAGGCATTCTGATGCGTAGAGAACTTCCGGTCGAATCACTGTATGATAATGTCTTATTTTTGCATTTTTGGAGATGGATTTTTTATTGTATATCTGAGACGTCAGTCTGCACGCTACTTCAAACTTGTTGGCTCGGTTTTCTATTGCATATTTTTCATTGTTGTTTGGTTCAATACATTCGCCAAGGTATTTGAACCTGGTCACCCTCTGGATTTTTCCATGTTTGGTCTTGAAATGTGTCCGATCCGTTTTCTGGTTGTTTTTATTTGTTTTTTACTTTCTCTTGCCTATATGAATATATAGGAAGGAAAGTATTGTTTTCATGTCGATTTTTCGAAATCGAGTTTTCACCGGATCTATACGTTTTCAGACCCCCTGAATCCAAAAAACATGTTTTTAGCGATTGGTCTGTGTGTGTGTCTGTGTGTGTGTGTCTGTGTGTCTGTGTGTGTGTGTGTGTGTGAACAGAATATCTCAAGAACGGAACATCGTACGAACTTGAAACTTGAAACTTAAGTTACATACCACTACCGGACGCGACACGAACATTTTCATCAAAATCGGTCAACCGGAATAAATAAATAAATAGTTTATTCGTATAATTTTTCAGTTTTTTGCGATTTTCTCAGAAACTGGTCCTACGATTTTTTTAAAAATCGCCTATTTTACTCAATTTTTTATTCTCTACAAGATAGGGTAGGCGCCATGTCTGCTGAAATTCTCGGTGAGGCTGTTTTCACGTAAAAACGTTGTTTTTTTAAGATTACGGCTTTAATATAAATTTTAGCGCAAAAACTTATATAATAAAAGTTGTAGAGAATTTAAAAACCTACAACTTCTGTTTCAAACATTTTTTTGTATAACGCTTAGTTTAGCGGTAATTTGCGATTTTCTGTTTTTTTCTCACGAAAACGTGAGAAAAATCGATTTTTTTAACATTTCGGTCTTAGTATGCATTTTACGACAAAAGTGTATATAATAAAAGTTATAGAAAATTAAAAGATCTACAACTTTTGTTTAGAGAATTTTTCTCTACAGAGCCTAGTTTAGCGTGAAAGTGTGATTTTCCGTTTTTTTAAGCCAAATTGAGTTCGATTTTCATTTTGCGTCTTCCACTCATGATTAAAATAAGGTTATGTTTTTGAGGTTAGTTGTTGTTTATTTTTAATATTTTATTAATAATGTTAGGTTTATTAGTAATTATTTGCATTGGCAAGAGAAAGTTGTGTGAGTGTTTCACACCAGATTTTATTTATTACAATTATTTATTTACATGTTTTGATATAAATTGATAAATTAAATATTATGAATCCAACCAAGTTAATAACCTGGTAGGTATTTCTTAAATTTATGCGCTTGATGCTAAGACTATGTTTTTAGTCTAGTTAGTAGACGCTACCACTACAAATGCATCAGCTGTGAAACACAACTAACACTCATTCATTCTGCCACTACTATAACAACGCACGCACTGCATTCCACAACAACTACACGGAGGGAGGGAGGGAGGGAGCAGTACTCATATATGGTAAGAGAAAGTAAAAATCTGGTGTGAAACACTCCCACATCTTTCTCTTGCCAATGCAAATAATGACCAATATAACCTAACATAAGTAATAAAACATTAGAAATAAACAAAAAACTAGCCTTATTTTAATCATATACGAAAAACGCAAAATGAAATTCAACCTCAGTTTGGCTTAAAAATACGGAAAATCACTCGTTCACGCTAAATTCAGGCACTGTAGAGAAAAATGCTCTAAATAAAAGATGTAGAGCTTTTAATTTCCTATAAATCTGATTATATACACTTTTGTCATACAGTGCATACTAAGGCCGAAATCTTAAAACAATCGATTTTTTTACACATTTTTGTGAGAAAAAAACAAAAAATTGCTAATTACTTCTAAAATTAAACATTATACAAAAAAATGTTTGAAATAAACGTTGTAGAATTTTAAATTGCCTACAACTTTTATTATATAAATTTTTGCGCTAAAATGCATATTAAAGCCGCAATCTTAAAAAAAAATAATTATTTTACGTGAAAACAGCCTCACCAAGAATTTCAGCAAACATGGCACATTACCTATCTTGTAGAGGATAAAAAATTTAGTCAACCCGGCGATTTTTAAAAAAATCGTAAGACCAGTTTTTGAGAAAATCGAAAAAAGTGAAAAATTACATGAATAAACTACTACTTCCAGTTGACAGATTTTGATGAAAATGTTCGTGTCGGGTCCAGCAGTGGTATTTAACTAAAGTTTCAAGTTTCAAGATCGTACGATGTTTTGTTCTTGAGATATTCTGTTCACACACACACAGACCAATCGCTAAAAACATGTTTTTTGGGTTGAGGGGGTCTGTATAGGTGTATATTCGGGTGAGTTTGTTGAAATTTATTAAAATTTTTTTTTTAAATTCCTAATATGTGTACGTTGCAATCTGTTCAATTGAGAACAATAAGCAACCCGATGACCCAATGAGATGAGGATGATATGAATGACATGTAAATGAGGTGTAGTCTTGTACAGACTCAGGTCGACCATTCCTGAGAGAGTATGGTAATTGAACCCCAACCATCAAAGTACACCGGTAACCACTGTCTAGCATTCAAATCCATATAAAAGAACTACCTTTACTAGGATTTCAACCAGGAACCTTTGTCTCCGAAAATCACTGTTAAACAGCTGATTTTGGTGACGACTTTACATCTAGACCAACCTGGTGGGTTATTTGTTAAAATGGAAATGAAATACTTTCCTTCCTATATATTCATAATCGACCGTGTTTTGTAAGAAGGGTCTAACGCACATTTATACAATTGTTGAGGAGAATTAAAAGAAGTGACCACTGCACCACATAATGTATGTGCAACTTATAATAACCTAAATAGTTCTTCAGGTAGAAAGCTAATTTTAGCTCATATTACTCTCATTTTATTATGGCCAAATTAGATCTTACATATTCCTTTTATTATTGACCCCTTCTAATGTATTTCATGTGAAGGTTCTAGAAACGGTGAACAGGAGCTAACTGCTAGTTAACTCCTGGTTTTTACAGATCAGAATTTAAAAATGTTCACTAAAAACCGACATCTAACTTAGAGTAACTATTCGTTGTACAGTTGTCTCTTTCTTCTTACACATAATTGTATACATCTTTAGGACCTTCGTACTGCAGTTGACCCATTTTCACCTAAAATGTCAGTTACTACCTCTCTTACAAAACAGGGTCGATATAGACAAGAGAAAGTAAATATGTAAACAATTGTAATTATTTTAAATACCACACAGAAACACACACACATACACACAGACAGACACAGACCAATCGCTAAAAACATGTTTTTTGGGTTCAGGGGGTCTGAAAACGTGTAGATCCGGTGAAGAGTGGATTTCTTAAAATCGACATGAAAACAATACTTTCCTTCCCTAAATACTCTCATATAGGCAAGAGAAAGTAAAATTGTAAACAATTTATTGAAATTATTTTAAATACCCCACACACACACACACACACACACACACACACACACACACACACACACACACACACGCGCACACACACACACCAATCGCTAAAAACATGTTTTTTGGGTTGAGGGGGTCTGTTTATGTTTAGATCCGGTGTTGAGTGTATTTTTGATAAAATGGACATGTAAACAATACTTTCCTAGGCAAGAGAAAGTCAAAATGTAAACACAATTGTAATTATTAAAAATACCTTTCTATCCAAATCGCTCATATCAGTGACAACGATGGATGATTGATCGACAATTTCAAGGTCAGGATTCTCACCACTTCCTCTTGACCAATCATCTTCAGTCGTGTCCGATAATGGTATGTAACTAAAGTTTGAAGTTTGTACGATGTTCCGTTCTTGAGATATTCTGTTCACATACACACACACACACACACACACGGACCAATAGGTAAAAAGCAGTTATGTGTGTGGGTGTGAGGGGTCTGTTTAGGTGTATATTCGGGTGAAGAGTGTATTTGTTGTGATCGACATGAAAACAATACTTTTCTTCCTACATATTCATATAGGTTACAGTTGAGCCGTTCTTAGTTTGCTCCTACTGTCAACAAACAAAACCCACCTACTACAGGGTGCACGCTACAGTCTATGACTTTACGAATGTTGTATTCTTATTAAGTTAACTACTTTTTTAATTATAAGTACTTAAAGTACTAAAAACATCAATCATGATGTGATGTACGCCTAACTATTTCATTTATAAAAATACTTTTAAAAGTATTTTGTATTTAAATACTTTTGAAAGTATTTTGTTGTTACTTTTTAATCAGCGTGTACACATTTTGATATAATGCGCATGCTCAGTGACGTCATTATTTGTTTACATTAGGAGCAAACTAAGAGAGGCTGGACTATAGATATTATTGAATTTTTCAATAACTCGTTTAATTTTTTGTACCAAGAAATAGTGCTGATTATATGTTATCTATTACTTTTACTTTCTCTTGCCTATACTAATATATAGGAAGGAAAGTATTGTTTTCATGTCGATTTTAAAAAATACACTCTTCACTTGAATATACACCTAAACAGACCCCCTCAACCTACACACACAACATAAGAAAGTAAAAATGTAAAAAATTGTAATTATTTTAAATACCACACACACACACACACACACGCGCGCGCGCGCGCGCACACGCACACACACACACATACACACAGACCAATCACTAAAAACATGTTTTTTTGGGTTCAGGGGTCTGAAAACGTGTAGATCTGGTGAAAACTTGATTTCTTAAAATCAACATGAAACAATAGTTTCTTTCCCTCTAATATACTCAAATAATATGAGAGTATTTTTACTTTCTCTTACCATAAATTATAATGGTAAGAGAGAGTCAAAATGTAAACAATTGTAAATTATTTTAAATACCTTTCTATCCAAATCGCTCATATTCCTATCAGTTACAACGATGGACGATTGATCGACAATTTCAAGGTCAGGATCCTCACCACTTCCTCTCGACCAATCATCTTCAGTCGTATCACTTGGAACTCCGTCACTCGCTCCACCTGTTGGAGGTTGATTACTTGCACCACCTTCACTCGCCGTTCTCCTCAATGACTCACTCAATGTATTTGCTGCACCGCCGCCAGTACCACTGCTCTCCATGACTAGGCTGTGACGTTCAGATACCGAATGACCTCGGTTCAACGATGTAGAATTTCCCCATCTATTGTCTCCAGATAATCCAGAAGCTGAACTGCACACAATTTATTAACACAACACTTTTAAAAAATATATTTTAAAATTTTCTTTAGACATTAGACAATAAAACAAAACAAAAACCATTTATTTCATTAAAATAACGGGTGTTTCAAAAAGGACGCACTTCGAAGTTTAAGGGTTAATATTTTCTGCATAGGGAATATTTTTTTCCCCCAAATAACAGTTGGCACTACCGTACTCACTGTTGACCCATTGTGTATTACTGACATGTACTAGTGCTATCCCGGTATTCATTTGTGTCTGTAGTGTCTGTATAAGTTCAAACATGGTTTTTTCAAAGGATGAACGAGTTTTTATTATTGAAAGTTATTGTGCATATAAATCTTACGAACGAGTGAAAGACGAGTTCCGGTTAAAATTTCCCTATTCTGAAGTACCTAATAACACCACAATATCGCGTCTGATTAATAAATTTCGTGAGACTGGCAGTGTACAGGATCGGAAAAGCACAGGTCGACCATCAGTGTTAACAGAACAAGTTTTGGACGATGTGAAACAACGTTTGACTACCTCACCTGGCAAATCACTTAGAATGTTATCTTCACAGGCTGGATTACCACTATCTTCCGCTTTAAGGGCTACAAAAAAAATTAAATCTGCATCCTTACCGCATCGGTGTCATTCATGAACTGAAAGAAGTTGACCATGGGAAACGTATACAGTATTGTCGTTGGATACGTTCTCTTGTTAATGACAACGGTGTTGAAATATTGGATTGTGTTTATTTCAGTGACGAACCATGGTTCCACTTGGATGGTTACATCAACAGCCAAAACTGCCGAATATGGAGCGCTCATAATCCTCACACATTTCATGAACGTCCACTACACGCACGTAAAATTGGTGTTTGGTGTGCGATCTCCCGGCGTCATATTGTTGGGCGCTTTATTTTTTGACACATCTGTAGATGGTGTGGTGTACCGCAACTTAATTGAACAATTTATAGCGTTGTTAGAATTACATGATCGAGATTGTTGGTTTCAGCAGGATAACGCAACGTGCCATACGTCTACTGAAACGCTGAATATGTTACGAGAATTTTTTGGCCATCAAGTGATATCAAAAGGATTGTGGCCACCAAGATCCCCAGATCTTACTCATGCGGATTTTTTTCTTTAGGGGAATTTAAAGAGTAAGGTTTTTAAAAACAATCCTCATATAATTGAAGAATTGAAGGCTAATATTGAAAGTGAGATTACAAACATTAATGAGCAAACACTACCAAAAGTGGCTGCAAATGTTATGAAACGTGTCCGAACTTGCATTACAAGCGGAGGAAGTCATTTTGAACATTTATTGTGAAGTTTTAAAGGTAATCTGAATGTTATAAAGGTAATAATTTCATACCGTATAATTTGTAATTACTTTATGTAATAAATTAGCGTTCTCAAACTTCGAAGTGTGTCCTTTTTGAAACACCCGTTAGGATGCACGTATTATCACTCAAAAAACTTGAATTTATTGCCAACAACATAATAATACAATAATTTTTCATGGACATAAATAATTCTCAAAATTTAGCAAATATTAAAACACAAAAAAATTTGTAGCACACAGAGGTTATACAGTTTATAAAAATGTGTTTTATTTTTTCAAAAACAAAATTGTTTGAATTGCTGATCGTTAAAGCACCTGTACATTATAATACGAAGGATTATATAGTATAATATTTGTTTATTTCTATTTCATATAATGAATTAATACAATAATTTCACTAACCTTTTTTTTAAACTGCGTTACCTTTATTTCAATTTTCACTTACACGTGTTTCGGTGGATCCACCATCATCAGAGTAAATAACATATAATTGAAACTAAAAACATTATTTATTAAAAATCTATAGAAGATGATACATCTTCAGTCACTTGTATAAAACTGATCTAAAATCAATTTATTTTAATTTATCCCTTCTCATATTTACTGTAGATAGCAGCAGCAGTCAATATCACTTCATCATTCATTTAATTATTTATATATATAATAATAAATATTTAAAAGAGCAAAAGCAGGACATTTTGAATGAACAGGTGAAATTTAGGAATGATGAAGTGATATTGACTGCTGCTGCTATCTACAGTAAATATGAGAAGGGATAAAATAAAATAAATTGATTTTAGATCAGTTTTATACAAGTGACTGAAGATGTATCATCTTCTATAGATTTTTAATAAATAATGTTTTTAGTTTCAATTATATGTTATTTACTCTGATGATGGTGGATCCACCGAAACACGTGTAAGTGAAAATTGAAATAAAGGTAACGCAGTTTAAAAAAAAAGGTTAGTGAAATTATTGTATTAATTCATTATATGAAATAGAAATATTTAAAACTGCAGGATGCATTATAAAGATTTATTTTTGAATGAAGATATTTGTTTATATTTTTATTTAATAATTTCATTTGAAATTGTATTACATACCTATTTTATTGAATTTTTAGATGGAATGCGATCCAGAGAAGCTACCTACTGGCTTTAGTTGAACAACGTCCACTTATCTACAATTTTGAAATGAAAGATTACTGCTACCGAGTAAAGAGTAGTTTATAAAATAAGATTGATAAATTGATAAATAGATAAATTGATAAACAGAATTGATAAATTGTGGGATAGAATTTCGCGCGAGATGGATGCTGCATAATAATGTTGCAATTTTATGCATAAAATAAAAACAAATTATAAAATCAACGTTTAACATTATTTTTATTGGTTTCACATACCTTAATGTCACAAGCAGCTTCTCATCTAGTTTAATAACGGGTGTTTCAAAAAGGACGCACTTCGAAGTTTGTGAACGCGTTGCATTGAATGTTGCATTTGAATAACACGTTGCGTTATCCTGCTGAAACCAACAATCTCGATCGTGTAATTCTAACAACCCTATAAATTGTTCAATTAAGTTGCGGTACACCACACCATCTACAGATATGTCAAAAAATGAAGCGCCCAACAATATGACGCCGGGAGATCGCACACCAAACACCAATTTTACGAGCATGTAGTGGACGTTCATGAAATGTGTGAGGATTATGAGCGTTCCATATTCGGCAGTTTTGGCTGTTGATGTAACCATCCAAGTGGAACCATGGTTCGTCACTGAAATAAACACGATCCAATATTTCAACACCGTTGTCATTAACAAGAGAACGTATCCAACGACAATACTGTATACGTTTCCCATGGTCAACTTCTATCGGTTCATGAACGACACCGATGCGGTAAGGATGCAGATTTAATTTTTTTTGTAGCCCTTAAAGCGGAAGATAGTGGTAATCCAGCCTGTGAAGATAACATTCTAAGTGATTTGCCAAGTGAGGTAGTCAAACGTTGTTTCACATCGTTCAAAACTTGTTCTGTTAACACTGATGGTCGACCTGTGCTTTTCCGATCCTGTGCACTGCCAATCTAACGAAATTTATTAATCAGACGCCATATTGTGGTGTTATTAGGTACTTCAGAATTGGGAAATTTTAAATGGAACTCGTCTTTCACTCGTTCGTAACATTTATATGCGCAATAACTTTCAACAATAAAAACACGTTCATCCTTTGAAAAAACCATGTTTGAACTTTTACAGACACTACAGACACAAATAAATACCGGGATAGCACTAGTACATGTCAGTAATACACAATGTAGTGCCAACTGTTATTTGGGGGAAAAAAATATTCCCTATACAGAAAATATTAACCCTTAAACTTCGAAGTGCGTCCTTTTTGAAACACCCGTTACTATTCCGAAAATTAGAATCTACTTTTGTAATCCTATGCTGAATGACACTTACTAAAATCAAAACTTGTAGGACTCTTGCTAGTAATATTACAATACTTTTTACGGTACAGTTTTAATTCACTTAAAAGTAAACTAGTATCATTATTATTGTAATTTCTAAATTGATTATAAGGGTGCACCCAATACTTCACCCTTGATGATTTTGATTGTAGCAATAAGCACTGCCGTAAAACAGGTACACAATTTTCCACTTCTTCATCTGAAGAAGTAACTTAATAAAAAGAAAGTGAAGTATCTTAATACAGGGTGATTCACGAAGATATGCAGAAACTTTGGGAGCCCATTGTACCTACATGTAAAAATAATGAAAAAAGTTTATATAAACATGTGTCCGGAAATGCTTCGTTTCCGAGTTACGGCTAGTGAAAGTTTCGCTCGGATTTTAGCTCACCAGGTGAAATGAGGTCTTTCTAGAATTCTGGTAAGGTAGATTAAGGGGCGAATTCAATCATTTCTTAAGGTTTTTGATCTGATAAATTGAATAAAACAGGTCCCAGAACTGTAAGTTAAATAGTTTTTAAGAAAACCAGTGTCAAATGCAAAAAATGGAGTGAAAAACACATTTTTTCATCTTTGGGCAAGAATAACTTTGTTATTTCACCAAGAAACAGCTAAAATTTTTGAATAAAACATGTAGAAAATTTTATTCTGAACAAACCGGTGTAAATAAAGTACACAGAAAGCGAATAGATGTTCGATTAAATGAATTTTTATTCATAAGAGTACAAAGTAAAATTAACCGGAAAAACAAAGATGAAAGAATGTGTTTTTTTCACTCCATTTTTTGCATTTGACACTGGTTTTCTCAAAAACTATTTAACTTACAGTTCTGGGACCTGTTTTATTCAATTTATCAGATCAAAAATCATAAGAAATGATTGAATTCGCCCCTTAATCTACCTTACCAGAATTTCAGGAAGAACTCATTTCACCTGGTGAGCTGAAATCCAGGTGAAATCTTTCGCTAGCCGTAACTTGGTAACAAAGCATTTCCGGACACATGTTTATATAAACTTTTTTCATTATTTTTACATGTACAATGGGCTCGCAAAGTTTCTGCATATCTTCGTGAATCACCCTGTATAATACACGCGCGTCTATTAATTATCATGGTTCACAACTGACCGAGTGTGTTTGGCTGCAGTGTGGGTTGGAGCTGTTCCAGTCATGTTCAGCCGCAAACAAACATTTTGTTTCGGTTTGCTTCAACCAAATTGACTGATGCAGTGTGTTTTCGGCCTTACAGAAGATTGACTATAGTGGAAGCTACTTCACCTTGACATAGCCGATCTTGCTAATTAGCCAAACTCTAATAATTCTCACCTAGGCTTCAATTGAAATCTGTTCTGGCGTAGATAGCTTACCTGCTGTGCCTGATAACTTTGGAGTGTGCTGGTGTTCCTTGGAACTGCCATGAAACAATTGAAAGGCTAGCGTCTTGAGACTCTTCTTCGGCAATTTCCTTTTCAAAAGCGACTAACCCAGGTGGTTCTATGTTATACCTGGATGCTAACCTGGCCACTTCCATCAGGCATAAAGTCACACTCCTCGGATTGTTTTGTAAAACTGAAACATAACCCCAAAGTAAATAATAATCACAAGTAAATTTTTTTTATATTTTTATTCCTAATTTGTGTACGTTGCAATCTGTTCAATTTAGAACAATAAGCAACCCCATCACCCAATGAGATGAGGATGATGTGAATGACGTGTAAATGAGACTGTGTAGTCTTATACAGACACACTCACTGAGTATGGTTAATTGAACCCCAACCATCAAACTACACCCACAACCACTGTCTAGTATTCAAATCCGTATAAAAGTAACTACCTTTACTAGGATTTCAACCAGGAACCTTCGTCTCCGAAAATCAGCTGTTAACAGCTGATTTTGGCGACGACTTTACCTCTAGACCAACCCGGTGGGTCAATGTAAATTCACATCAATAATTTATCCATCAAAATTGTATAACACTTTCAGGACGGCACCCGTGTATGATATGAGGGCGCCATTTTGATCAGCTCAATGGCAACCTGTATACGATACAGGCGCCTATTTCACTTGGTTTTATATCCATTAGCTCGTATCGTATACGATTGCCGCTGTCTATGCTTTTACTTAATTTAGTTGATTGTGAATCGAATAGAGTACACTCATAGTCCTAATGTTGTCACATTATCCAACATATCGACTTTTATAGCCTCAATGTTATCGAGCGTGAGCAACCGATCTGCCGGTACTTCTGCACGTTGTTGTTAGTTATTAGTTCGTTATTATAATACCTAAGTTTTGTTTAATTTTACTTAAGAAATAAATAAGTAAATTGGTTATTAGAAATAGGTAATTAGTTTGTACGAATTTAACTCATATAATTAATTTTATTATTCTAATACAGTGGAACCTCTCTAATTCGTCTCGTTCGGGACTGAAGGAGTGACGAAATACAGAAAGTGACGAATTATGGAATTTGCTATGAACGGTTAATAAATAACATACTCGTACGTATATTAGTTCCATAGAAGTCGAATTACATAAATGAAACTTACATTAACGATAAACACAATAAGTAATTCTAAGTCCTATAACTACAGTAGATTTGTATTAGTCTACGTATCTAGTTTTATACTACTTCAGAAATTCTGTATATGGTTGTACTTACATTTTCTAATTTGTAGAACGCAAAACACAGTACACGTTACTGAATATAAAATTACAATCGAAAAAGTATACATTTGCAAAATCGATGAAACGAATCTTTAACTATGTATCACTTAACACTACAAAAAAATCACATTAAAATTTAGAAAACGTTACTTAATTACACTAATATGTATGTATGTATGTAAAATGCCAAATTTATTTCTTGAAAAAGTGGGTTATCTTCTTTTCTACCAACGAGTTCTTTTCTTTTTCCACAGCCAACTGGCGAATTTGTCATATTACAATTAATTTTGATAACTCTGCTTCTTTCTGTCTCTCATACCATTCGATGCACTTCGTCAGCATTCCTTCTATTTCTCGATTCGTACCAATATTTCAGGGCTTGAAACATATTCTTCGTTGCTATCTTCCTCAACAGGTGAATCTTTGTTCTGAACGTAGGCCACAATTTCTTTGTCACTTAAAATCTCATACCCAAGTTCGTTAGCATCTTGCTCTATCCATTCAACTAATTCCTCGTCGGTAATATTTTTAGTCACAGGTATACTCTGACACACTTCTTTTAATTCTGATAAGACATTGTTTGTTTCATTGTAAGAACGGATGCTACTAGTTTCTTCTCGGTCAGCCCACAGATTGTTCCAACAAGACTTAAGTGTTGTTTTCGAAATGTTATGCCATGCTTGTGATATGTTATATACAGCATCTTCGATTGTATACTTTTTCCAAAATTCTTGAACCTGCGTTTCATTTTCGGAAAATATCAAACTCTGCAGAAATATTTTCCTATAATGAACTGGGGAGGGCTGACGAATTATAGAAGGTGATGAATTAGAGAGTGACGAATTAGAGAGAGAGGTTTTACTGTATATCATTATCATTATACGGTGAAACATTTTTGTAAATTCAAGAAAACATACGGCGGCCTCTCTCTCTCTTCAGTCAAACATCTTTATCATTATAATGCAAGAAGTAATCCAAATCTTATTAAATAAAAAGTAATCTACTAATTATTATGATCTTTAATTTAATCTTTACTTTATGAATTTATGACCAATGGTTGATTTGTTACTATTTTTTAAAAATCCTTGAAAAATGGCACTCCACGGGCAAAACTACAAAAAAAAGTCAGTCAAAAAAGTGTTAGTTATTGTGACACAGTTGAATGGACAATCACAACATCCTCCATAGCGTAGTGGTTAGTGTGCTAGCCTACCACGCAGAGGCCCTGGGTTGATTTCCAGCCAGGGTCTGGAAATTTGTACAAGTCGAAACCCACTGTTCTCGATGCATTACCCACCATAGTTGCTAATAATTTAATAGTTAATGCGACTTTAAAAAATCTGGTGTGAAACACTCACACAATTTTCTCTTGCCAATGCAAATAATGACCAATATAACCTAACACTAGTAATAAAACATTAGAAATAAACAAAAAGCTAACCTCAAAAAACATAACCTTATTTTAATCAAGAGTGAAAGACGCAAAATGAAAATCGACGTCAGTTTGGCTTAAAAATACGGAAAATCACTCTTTCATGCTAAACTAGGCTCTGTAGAAAAAAATGCTCTAACTAAAAGATGTAAATGTTTTAATTTCCTATAAATTTGATTAAATAAACTTTTGTCGTAAAATTCATACTAAGGCCAAAATCTTTAAAAAATAAATTTTTCACACGGTTTAGTGAGAAAAATAAAACAGAAAATCGCTAATTACCGCTAAACTTAGCGTTATACAAAATATGTTTGAAATAAAAATTGTAGGATTTTAAATTCTCTACATTTTTACTTTCTCTTGCCTATATGAATATATAGGAAGGAAAGTATTGTTTTCATGTCGATTTTTCGAAATCGAGTTTTCACCGGATCTATACGTTTTCAGACCCCCTGAACCCAAAAAACATGTTTTTAGCGATTGGTCTGTGTGTGTGTCTGTGTGTGTGTGTGTGTGTGTGTCTGTGTGTGTGTGTGTGTGTCTGTGTGTGAACAGAATATCTCAAGAACGGAACATCGTACGAACTTGAAACTTGAAACTTAAGTTACATACCACTACCGGACGCGACACGAACATTTTCATCAAAATCGGTCAACCGGAAGTAGTAGTTTATTCGTATAATTTTTCAGTTTTTTGCGATTTTCTCAAAAACTGGTCCTACGATTTTTTTAAAAATCGCCTATTTTACTTAATTTTTTATTCTCTACAAGATAGGGTAGGCGCCATGTTTGCTGAAATTCTCGGTGAGGCTGTTTTCACGTAAAAACGTTGTTTTTTTAAGATTACGGCTTTAATATAAATTTTAGCGCAAAAACTTATATAATAAAAGTTGTAGAGAATTTAAAAACCTACAACTTTTATTTCAAACATTTTTTTGTATAACGCTTAGTTTAGCGGTAATTAGAGATTTTCTGTTTTTTTCTCACGAAAACGTGTGAAAAATCGATTTTTTTAAGATTTTGGCCTTAGAATGCATTTTACGACAAAAGTGTATATAATTAAATTTATAGAAAATTAAAAGATCTACAACTTTTATTTAAAGCATTTTTCTCTACAGAGCCTAGTTTAGAGAGAAAGAGTGATTTTCCGTATTTCTAAGCCAAACTGAGGTTGATTTTCATTTTGCGTCATTCACTCATGATTAAAATAAGGTTATGTTTTTGAGGTTAGTTGTTGTTTATTTTTAATATTTTATTAATAATGTTAGGTTTATTATTAATGTGGGATTTGAATGGATGAAAATAAAACTCGTCACACGTCAATTTAACAAATTATTATTTAAACATGAAAATGAACATTATTACATCAGAATAAAAAGAATACAACATAAGAAAACAGTCTCTCGTCACTCGACACTTTTTACACACACTCACTGGTTTCTTCTTCTGGCGTCGACCGTTATCCAGCTGTTGCGAGCTCACGTGCCATCTGAATCTCACCGGCGGGAAAACCAGCAAATTCGGTTTCCGATTCCTACACTCGGCCGTCCTGAAGTTCATCCGACTCGGATGAGGAATACCCGTCCAGCCAGGGCTTCATGTACTCAGCACAAGTACTTGTCAGCCGTGGTCCATCTTGGTCTTCGCCTTCCTTGTAGACATCGTAGGTGTTATTCAGCTTGGCCTTCATCACTCGGTATGGTCCTAAGTACTTTGTCTTCAACTTAAGGTTCGGTCCCAGCTGGGTGCGTTTGATGGCAACCAGATCACCGACCTTATACTTTGCAGCTTCCTTTCGTCGTCGATTGAAGTTGCTCCGATTTTCAGCTTGCACCTTCTGGATCTGCAACTTGGCATCTTCTCTCATCTGGTCACGTTTCTCGTCGAATGAGGTAACCAACTCTTCTTCGATGAGTTCGACGATGTGAAGATCGTCCTTGTTGCGCATCTTGGTTCCCATCAACAATTCAAACGGTGATCTTCCAATGCTCCTCTGGAACGCGGAGTTGATCGCTCGTTGCACGGCAGGTACCACCTTGTACCACTTCGTCGGGTCGTCGATGCTCAGCTTGGAGATGATCGTTCCAACAGTTGCGTTGACTCTTTCAACTTGACCATTTGCTCTGGGTAGTCCTGTCGTCACCGCGATGTGTTTGATGCCTTCTGCTTCACAGTAGTCCTCAAACTCTCGGGAAGTGAACGATGTCCCCTTGTCGGTGATCACTTGCACCGGGTTTCCAAAGTTCGTCTTTTGCAATTCCATCTTTCCAATCGTCTCAGCCGTTTTCGTCGTTTTCACTGGATATAACCAGACAAACTTCGTGAAGGCGTCAACTACACAAAGGATGTGGTTATACCCCTTGTTGGTAGATGCGAGTGGTCCAATGTGATCCATGTGGTAGGTGTGCAACGGTTCACTCTCCTTGAACAGAGGGTGAAGAAGGCCTTCCTTCTTGCCCACCTTCCTGTTTACCACCAGACATTTCACACAGTTGGCGATCACTCGTTTCACCCTGTTGGCCAGGTCAGGAATGTAGTATACCTGCTTCACGTCTTCTTCCGTCCTCTTGACAGCATAGTGTCCTCTCTCGTGTGCCGCTCGGATGATCTCCTGGTGCATCGCTCGTGGAACCACCAAGACCTCCTGACCGTCGACAAATTTGAACAGAAGTCCATCTCTCACTATGAAGTCCTCGTATGGTTTCTCTTCCAAGATCTTTTTAATCGCTACCAGTCCGTCATCTTTTTCCTGTGCGATCTTGATCCTCGATGTTAGACCATCAGGGAAGCCAAACATCACTGCTAAACATCTGCTTAGAGCGTCGACGTGTTTCATTCTGCTACCAGCTCGGTGTTGGATGGTATAGTCAAACTCTTCCAAGCTCATCGCCCATCTGGCCACACGCGCTGCTAGGTCTGTCTTCTGCATCGTCTTTTGGAACGCCTCACAGTCAGTTACGATCTTGAATGCCAGTCCAAGCAAGTACACTCTGTACTTCTTCAGTGCTTTTACTACAGCCAAGATCTCCAGCTCGTAACTGCTGTATTTTTCTTCCTGAACGGTCGTCTTTTTGCTCATATATGAGACCGGATGTAGCTTCTCGTCGTCTGGACACTTCTGCAACAACACTGCTCCATATCCATACTTGCTGGCGTCGGTGTGAAGCTCCGTCTCAAATTTCGGGTTGTAAATTCTCAAAACTGGTTCTGAAGAAAGGATATCCTTGAGCTCGTTAAATGCACGTCGCTGCTCATCGTCAAATTTGAACTCAGGTTTTCCTCTCAACAGGTCACTCAGCGGTTTAGCCACGACAGAGAAGTTTGGAATGAACTTCCTGAAGTAGCTTGCCAGTCCCAAAAAGCTCTGCACCGCTGCAATCGTCTTCGGCTCTGGAAAGTCACGAACGGCTAGAACCTTCTCTTCAGATGGTTGGATCTGTCCACCTTGGATAGTGTATCCCAGGAACTGTACCTTCGTCTTCAGGAATTGGCACTTCGCAAAGTTGATTTCTAACCCGTACTCTGCAGCTATCCCCAAGACACGTCCCAATGGTTGAATCGCTTCAACAAAGTTCTTCGCTGGGATGATTAGCTCGTCCATATAGATGAACACCAGGTTCTCCCTGATCAACACCCAGAACACGGCGTTGATATAACGTTGGAACACTGCAGGTGAATTGGTAAATCCGAAAGGTACTCGTTTGAACTGGTACTGTCCCGTGTGCGTCACAAAAGCCAGGTATCGTCGGCTGTCCTCTTCAACTTCTACGTGAAAGAATCCATCCTTGAGGTCCAATGTACAAAATACAGCTGCATCCTGTAGTTTGTCCAAGACATCCTCGATCAGCGGCATGGGATAGCGATCCTTGACCACTATTCGATTTACTCTTCGATAGTCCACGCAAACTCGATGTGCACCGTTCTTCTTTTTGACCACTACCACCTGACTCGAATACTCCGACGAACTTGGTTCGATGACATCCTTCTCTAGCCACTCCTCGACTTGATCATCAACGACCTTCTTCTCCTTTGGTGATAGTCGTCTAGGTTTGCAAAACGTTGGTTGCTCTTCCTTCACTGCGATCCTCATCTTCACGTCAGTTGACTTCGTTTTTGCTGGAACATAACCTTCCACTAGGTCTTCTACCTGCTTCTTCGTCTCTTTGTCAACACAATTCTCGATGTCCAACTCTGGTTCATTGGTTACCTGGATGCACATGATCGATACTTCCTGTTTCCTGATGGTTACTCCCTTCTTGCTCAAGATGATCTCACCCTGGTCCAGAAGATCGTTACCTATCACCATGTCTATCTTCATAGCATCTCCAGACACTACATAGACGTTCGTCACAAACTCATCCTCATCGACCTCAATGACTGTTTGGAAATAACCTTGAGGAGACACCTTGCTTCCTCCGAACCCTGACAGAACAACAATCGTCTCTCGCAATCCTGGAGCTTCCATCGTCTCGTATATATTCTGTCTCAAAAGGTTGTAGTGACTTCCACAGTCAATAAGGGCGTTGATTTCCTGATCGCACAGCTTGACTTCCTTGAATTTCAGGTTGCTATTCGAAGTCGCCAGGTTGTGCATGTTTGAACCATCCCTTGCAGTACCTCTTCTGTCTCGCTTCCTCTCTTTTGTGCACTCACTGGAGATGTGCCCAAAGTCGTTACAGTTGAAGCATCTTCTACCCTTGTCCTTGTGCATACAGTTCCTCGAATTATGTCCAGCATCACCACAATTATAGCACTTCTTTTCTCCTTCGCCGCTTCTGTCCTTCTTCCTTGCACCGTCGTTGCGTCTTCCATCCTTCTCGTTGTTGTGCTTGGAACCTCCTTGCGAATTGCCGTTGTTAGAGTTCTTGGAGCTCTTCTTTGGCATCGACTTCACTGCCAACTCGTAGCTCTTCATCTTGTCCTTGAACTCCCTAGAACTCGTCGCCCCGTACAAAAGAAGTTTTGCTCCTGTCTCGTCGTCGATACCATCAATCACATATTGAAACACTGAAACTAATTCAATGTCACCACGGCTGGCTATCTCCTTCATCACTAGGAAATATTCCTGGAGGGATTCGTCCTGCTTCTTCCGTCGTTGAGTTAGCAGCTTATGAATTTCCACACTGCTCGTCGCTGTATCGAACTCGTCCCTCAGTGCTTTCTTCAAAGCTGACCAAGACGTCAATCCTCGCTCACCTTGAACAAAAAGCTTAGCCAAACCTTCAAGTGATTTTTTTGCAAACACAAACTTTTGCAGCTCACTCCATCCCATCAAGACTGCTGTTTCTTCGAAATCAGTGATCCACTTCTTCACCGGATATCCGTCCTTGCCATTGAATGTTTTCAAAGCGCCCTCTATGTCACGAAACGTCAACGAAAATTTATGCTGCTCTTCATACCTCCTATTTTGTAACTCCATCGCAGCCAAATTTCGCCTTATTTCCTCCGACACATCTTTGTCCTGCTCCTCATCAGAACTGTTGCCTTTCTTCTCGTCCTTTTTTATCTTCACTTTCTTTTTATCGTCCTCATCATCCTCCTCTTCTTCGTCGTCTTCTTCTTCCTGTTTGATATCGTCGTTTATTTTTGCTTGAAGTGCGTCCAAATTTGTCAGGTAATAACAAATGTCATCAATCATCTCCCCTTTAGTGCCAGCGTCAACACACAAAATTCCTATCACAACACACAACTCCGACACCGAAAACGTCTCCTCCATAAATTTCTTTTGCTGTTCTTCCTCAATCGAACCTGCTGTAAACTCGAATCCTGTAAACTCCCGCAGTCGTTTTCTATTTTTCCTGTCAGTTGGAATTGTCCCAAAAATAAGGTGATGTAAAACCTTGATTGCTTTCGTTGGTGAGTTGTTTATGTTGTTCAGAATTGAGGTTATGTCACCTAGTGTCGCCATCTCGTCGTTTTATTCAAAAGTCGGTAAAGTAGTTTCCAGTTTTATCGACCGTCGGTAACTGTGTAATCTTCTTTTCGTCGCACCGGTTTATAGGTTAGGTTGTCGATACCTTTTCGTCGTTTCCTTTATTTTTCTGATGAGCCTTCGTCCTTTTCTCACCACATCCAAAATCTCTCGTCGTCGTCACAATTTATACCTCTCGTCGTCACTTGTACCACCAAAAAATGCTGCAGCCAAAATGCCCAAAATCCAAAAAGCACGTTTTGTTAATCAAATGAATCCTCGTCTTAGATCCAAGCGTCGTCGATTCACAAAACTGCACGTCGTTTCGTCGTCAGCGTCGTAAGCAACAGCAAAGAAGATGGTTCGTTGTAAGCGTCGTAAAAATGGCTTCCTAAATTGCGTCGTGTGTTTCGTGTCGAAACTCGTTACTCAGTTCATCCCGGACGGGCCCCCAATTTGTGGGATTTGAATGGATGAAAATAAAACTCGTCACACGTCAATTTAACAAATTATTATTTAAACATGAAAATGAACATTATTACATCAGAATAAAAAGAATACAACATAAGAAAACAGTCTCTCGTCACTCGACACTTTTTACACACACTCACTGGTTTCTTCTTCTGGCGTCGACCGTTATCCAGCTGTTGCGAGCTCACGTGCCATCTGAATCTCACCGGCGGGAAAACCAGCAAATTCGGTTTCCGATTCCTACATTAATTATTTGCATTGGCAAGAGAAAGTTGTGTGAGTGTTTCACACCAGATTTTTTATTATATTTAAATTGTTATGCCTAAAATGCATATTAAAGCTGTATTCTTAAAAAAAACAATTTTTTTACGTGAAAACAGCCTCACCAAGAATTTCAGCAAACATGGCGCCTATCCTATTTTGTAGCGCATAAAAAATTTAGTAAACCAGGCGATTTTAAAAAAATTGTAGGACCAGTTTTTGAGAAAATCGCAAAAAAGTGAAAAATTACACGAGTATACTACTATTTCTGGTTGACCGATTTTGATGAAAATGTTTGTGTCGGGTCCGGTAGTGGTATGTAACTTAAGTTTGAAGTTTGTACGATGTTCCGTTGTTGAGATATTCTCTTCACACACACACAGACCAATTGCTAAAAACATGTTTTTTGGGTTCAGGGGGTCTGAAAACATGTAGATCTGGTGAAAACTGGATTTCTTAAAATTGACAGGAAAACAATACTTTCCTTCCTATATATTCATATAGGCAAGAGAAAGTAAAAACATCTATCTAATCTATTACCACCTATTGAAATATGAAATGATAGATTGAAACATACCTAAATCTTCACTTTCAAATAGGAGGTTTTGGTGTACACCAAGTTGTCTACAGAACCTGATGAATTTGTCCATGTTGTCCCTTGAAAAGAAACTCCGTCTCGCTGCATTCTCAAAACATCTACCCTTTATCATTGGAACCGGCTGGAAATTAAAACAAACAATTTCACTAACTATATATACAGCAATATTACCAATCTCTTTTCCGCTCACTCTAGATTCCTTTCCTTACCTCCATATCTCTCTTCCTTCCTTCCCCTTGTCACCGCCTACCCTTCCACAATATTAGCGTCTACACAGAGTCACCACTAACGCCTGATGCAGAGAGCCTACAGCCTCTACCCACCACCAAGAGAGGTATTTAAGAGAGCGTTTTCAACCGCGAGAGTCACTCTTCGCCAAACTCTCAACCAGACAAGAAGAAAAAAGAGCTCCAGCCAGAAGAAGACGAGCCCAGTCGAGACCAGACGCGCCATCCCTGGTCTACGCTACCAATGGCGGACGCTACATTCCTGCACCGGTCAGCCTTCGCCGGCCTGAAGAGAGCCGCCTCGGCCACGCTATTGGTAGACAGCCTACGCCGACCCGACACTGCGGGGCTCTGGGGGCCAAAACTGCCACGCTGCAGTAGGGACCCAACTGCCGCTGAGGGAAGGTTAGGCTTGAACCCGGTAGCCGAGCCGTCACTCTTCGGGCTCCGTTTCTACCACGCCGGCTCGCCGCTTCTGACCGTCAACAACGGCCCTTTTCAGGGCCACCAACACAATTAAACGGTCCTTTTCAGGGCCACCAATTTTACAGACAAGGTTTTGCCACGTGTCGTCGGTCCCAGTCAGCGACACCCTACACGGCTTAGTCTACACGGCTTGATGGGAGCTGAGTTGATTGCTAGCGTAAGGAATGTGCGGTTGTAGAGGATTCCCCTCTCTCCTCCTATAACCTAATACTAGTAGTAGTAATAATACCATTAGTACGTGCGCTCTTCTAACAAATATCACTCACTAACCATTTCTAATAACTACTCTAGAACCAGACCCCCTTGCCCCCTTCCACTTCATCCCCCTCGCACTACCAAACAACTCACCTCACAACTACAGTTATATGGTTGTAAAATGCAGTGTCTCACTGTTGAGGTTGGCAGCACTGTCTAATTTTCACTTCCCTTGCTCGCATCCCATAAATACGCAAAAGACAATCTTGTGACTTCAGTGTCTATATCTGCTATTTCATTATACAGTTGGACACCCTGTGGTGAATGAAAAGAAGACGTCATCTGCAGGGTGGGCCTTGCATGCTGATAAGCATATTTTTCCACTCAGTGAGTTGTGGCAATTGTAAACCACCTTATTTGTTGTCTAACTTAGTGAAGAATGAAGAAGCCTCTAGAGGCTGATCACCGAAACAACAACTAATACAGAAGCTACTAGTCGAGTATTCGGTCACCTACAATTCGCACCAAACAGGAGGCCTACACCCGCTCTACTATACGAGATAGATAGGAGCTCACTTAATTGCTAGTGTACGGAATTTGGGTGGAGAGGATTCCCCTCCTCCTATAACCTAGTAGTAGTAATAATACCATTAGTACGCGCTCTTCTAACAAATATTACTCAGAAACCATTTCCAATAACTACTCTAGTACCAGCCCCCCTCCCACTTCATCCCCCTCGCACTACCAAAGAACTTACTCCCCAACTATACAAGTGATGGAGTCCAAGCTGCAACCAAGCGTTGCGGTGCGGTTTGATACGCCCGTTTGGATTGCATGCACCACGGACTAACTTATGGTCCAGCCTTTCTTAGTTTGCTCCTAATGTAAACAAATAATGACGTCACTGAGCATGCGCATTATATCAAAATGTGTACACGCTGATTAAAAAGTAACTACAAAATACTTTTAAACGTATTTTTATAAATGAAATTGTTAGGCCTACATCATATCATGACTGATGTTTTTAGTACTTTAAGTACTTATAATTTAAAACATAGTTAACGTAATAGGAATACGACATCCATAAAGTCGGAGACTCTAGCGTGCACC
Source organism: Catonia carolina (assembly GCA_035578175.1). NCBI lineage: Eukaryota > Metazoa > Arthropoda > Insecta > Hemiptera > Achilidae > Catonia > Catonia carolina. The sequence goes on from JAQMRL010000031.1 coordinate 1,554,039, forward strand.
CTGTAGTAGCTGACTTTGGTTTGTTGACAGAAGGAGGAGCAAACTAAGAACTGCTGAACTTTACAGTAGTTAGCAATATTACCAATCTTTTCCCCACTCACTCTAGATTCCCCTCCTTACCACCATATCTATCTTCCTTCCTTCCTTCCTTCCCCTACACTGCTTACTCTATAGATGGGAGCTGAGTTGATTGGTAGCGTAAGGAATTTGTTTGGAGAGGATTCCCCTCCTCCTATAACCTAATACTAGTAATAATAATACCATCAGTACACACTCACACACTCTTCTAACAAATATTAGAGTCACAAACCATTTCTAATACCTACTCTAGTACCAGCCCCCGTGCTCCTTCCACTTCATCCCCCTCCCACTACCAAACAACTCACCTCCCAACTATACAAGTGATGGACTCCAAGCTGCATCCATGCGTTGCGGTGTGGTTTGATACACCCGTCCGGATCACATTCGCATGCACCACACACTAACTTAGGAAACTATCTCTTGTACCTACCTACATGTTTTATCCTAAACGACTAACGCCCGGATGCAGCTAGGACATGGCCTAATACTTATCTTCGTTCTGATTGACCAAAAAACAGAATAATTTAGCATCTGTGTGACTCCTGCTGCCCTCTTTTCTAAGCACTACACCAAGGTACTTGTACTAGTGATGTGACACTCATCAGAGTCGCACAAAAGAGCTAGCTCTTTCAACTTAGCGGTGAGATACCACCTCTTTCATTTTGAACGACCACCACACCGAGCGTTTCTCCCCACACACAGCTCACTTGTACATCCCCTCCACTCCACGACTAAACCACTTTTCTCTAGTCGCATCATAGCAAGGGCTACCTATACCTAAACGCTGGATGGAAAGTATACATTTCGTATCAAACTCTGCCTCTGTTTGCGAGGGTGCGGAGAGGGGATCATTATTCTTTCATACTATACTACAACAACCCCGAAACAAGTGGTTATAAAATACCATTGTACTGTACTGTAAGAATTTTACCGCACGCGTACAAAACAAAGATAAATATATGACAAAAATTTGTTTGTGGAAAGGGATGCATGAATGTTCAGGTTGACGCATGTGCAAACACAACGTGGTGTGTGCGAAAGTCACCCTTAGGTTGACTCACTGTCTGTTTATTCAGATAGCTGAGCTGAGTGGTGTACATATTAGAATCCACTAGCTCACAGCCACAGTTCACCCTGTCTCATAGTTCAATTGTACGGTGGCACGCTCTGTGCAATTCACTCAAGTGTGCGGAGTGGGGTGTGGGGTGTGGGGTGTGCTAGCTCACCTATAGTTCAGCCGCTCTAAGTTTGTTCCTCCTCCTCCTTCTGTCAACAAACCAAAACCAGCTATCGGGTGATTCAAAAAGAGCGCCGGTTTTTAAACGGCTGGTAAATTTTTGTTTATCGGTTGGCAACATTGTTTGACCACATTTCTATTTCGGAGAACATTCCGATTGACGATTCAGTTGTAGTTTCTCTTGTTCGCAGTGTAGTACTCTCGCAGTCTGTGTCTAACCATGGAGAAGTTTACTATTGCACAACGAGTGTTAATCGTCAAAACATTTTACCAGAGTGGAGAGAGTTATGCGGCTACTGTCAGGCGACTTCGCGGTACTCTAGGACGTAATGAAGCACCGAATGAATCAACAGTTCGCAGGCTCATGAAAAACTTTTTTGAGACGGGTTCAACAGTTGACCTTAAAAGTTCTGGACGTCGTCGTTCTGGCCAAACTGAGCAGAACGTTGCGTTGGTTCGTGACAGTGTGGCTTGACGCCTTGTGACTTTCCTCTTTGGGGTCATCTGAAGTCATTGGTGTATGCCAATAAACCCCGAAACATCAATGACTTGAAGGAGGAAATTCGACGGGTTATCGGGCAAATGGAAGTCGAAACTTGTCGTGCAGTAATATCCAGTTTCATGGACAGAATTGATGCGTGCCAGCGCAGTAGAGGAGGACACATGCATGACATCATTTTTCATACATGAAATCGGAAGGAAAGATGAACTTGTTGATGTATTTATTTTCAGTTTTTCAATAAAATAAATCTCTTAATTTGATATATCAAAACCGGCGCTCTTTTTGAATCACCCTATACTACAGGGTGCACGCTAGAGTCCGTGACTTTATGGATGTCGTATTCCTATTAAGTTAACTATTTTTTAAATTATAACTACTTAAAGTACTAAAAAAATCAGTCGTGATATGATGTAGGCCTAACAATTTAATTTATAAAAATACTTTTAAAAGAATTTTGTATTTAAATACTTTTGAAATAATTTAGTTGTTTATTTTTAATCAGCGTGTACACATTTTGATATAATGCGCATGCTCAGTGACGTCATTATTTGTTTACATTAGGAGCTAACTTAGAACGGCTGAACTGTATTTTACTGTGTCGTCCCATGACTAACTTGTACTCTATCATTATTACTACAGTAATTTAACCCTTTGAGGAGGACTGTTGTCTTGTAGGCGTATATGCGACGGCACTTACATGCCGAGGCTAGAGCCAACTCGCATGTAAACTCATGTTCAAACTTTCCAGAAGAAGTATAGGGTGATTCAAAAAGAGCGCCGGTTTTGATATATCAAATTAAGAGATTTATTTTATTGAAAAACTGAAACTAAATACATCAACAAGTTCATCTTTCCTTCCGATTTTATGTATGAAAAATGATGTCATGCATGTGTCCTCCTCTACTGCGCTGGCACGCATCAACTCTGTCCATGAAATTGGATATTACTGCACGACAAGTTTCGACTTCCATTTGCCCGATAACCCGTCGAATTTCCTCCTTCAAGTCATTGATGTTTCGGGGTTTATTGGCATACACCAATGACTTCAGATGACCCCAAAGATGAAAGTCATAAGGCGTCAAGTCACACGACCTTGGTGGCCATTGATGGTCGGAATTACGAGAAATGATGCGATCCTGGAACCGTTCACGGAGCAACAACATTGTTTCTCGTGCAGCAACTGAATTTTATACGGGTGATATTGGAGATCGTACCGAAGAATTCTCCGTACAGAAGAACATCGTAAACCCAATTGTTGAGAACGGCGACGTATTGATTTTGCTGGGCTAACAGCCACACTGTCACGAACCAACGCAACGTTCTGCTCAGTTCGGCTAGAACGACGACGTCCAGAACTTTTAAGGTCGACTGTTGAACCCGTCTCAAAAAACTTTTTCATGAGCCTGCGAACTGTTGATTCATTTGGTGCTTCATTACGTCCTAGAGTACCGGGAAGTCGCCTGACAGTAGCCGCATAACTCTCTCCACTCTGGTAAAATGTTTTGACGATTAACACTCGTTGTGCAATAGTAAACTTCTCCATGGTTAGACACAGACTGCGAGAGTACTACACTGCGAACAAGAGAAACTACAACTGAATCGTCAATCGGAATGTTCTCCGAAATAGAAATGAGGTCTAACAATGTTGCCAACCGATAAACAAAAATTTACCAGCCGTTTAAAAACCGGCGCTCTTTTTGAATCACCCGTTACTATGTTCCGCATTCTATTGGCTTTAAAATGAGTAAGTACTCTATAATTATATTAAATCTGGACCAATTGAAATTGGAAATAACATGTAGAGAACTTTTCTTCACCAAACTATGTAACTAAACAAAAAGGTGGTTTTTCTAAATTTTTTCTAAAATGTACATAGACGAAAGAAACAAGTGAATATTCGATGACTGTAGAATCTGACGAAGAAGCGTGGTAATGAGGATTATAACAAAGAACTTTGCAGGAATTGATTTTAACTATAGAACACAATTCTGTCACTGTCAACAAAGCCTTTGGCCGAAAGATGTACTAAAATATTTTTTGTTAGATTATTATTGCGGGTTTTAAGTTACAACTTATTTTGTAACAAACACATATATATAAAAGTTACAAAAATCATGAAAAAATTCAAGACAAACCATGAAATGTAGCTTCATCATGGCATCATGGTATGAAGTGTCATGAAAATACGAGGGCAGTCCAGAAAGTCTGTCACGTTTTGATATAAAAAAAAAACTAAGTACAAGAAAATTTTTTTTTTCGAATAGCTCTTTAACGAGAGCACGCTAAATCAATATTTGGGGTGTTTCTTCATGTCCTATGCTGCTCCATTCTCTTCCTCAGTCACACCTCCTTCATCCTTCTTGATCTGTCCATCCTCAGTTGGTCCATATTGTGGGGTTCACACCTCCTCCTCTCACTTTCCTCCCCAAAGGTCACTCTCTCAACTTTACCCCTAAAAACCTCTCTATTGCATATGTCTTCTGTGGTAATCCCTGCCGTTAAGCAATCTGACAGCGTTTCGGTGAACCATGCTGGCTTAATCTTAAGTTTCATTATCCTCTCATAGACCTGTTTTGCCAGCCGATTATTGTCCATTCTCGCTATATGACCAAAAAACATAAGTCTTCTTTTCCTCATTGTGTGGATAATGTTTTCAACTCTGCTATATATTTCCTTATTTGTTCGGGGTCTATTGTACTCTGCATCTAGTTTCCTAGGCCCCAATATACTTCTCATTATTTTCCTTTCTGCGCCCATCACTTTATTTATACCTCCTTTTAGCTTAATTTTAAGCATTTCCGCACCATACAACGCTTCTGGCCTTATCACTGTTTCGTAATGTCTGATTTTTGTACCCCATGATAAAACTTTTTTATTGTAAATTCTTCTGGTATTTTTAAAGGCATTACCCATTTTATCTGCTCTTTTCTCAAGACTTATCCTTTCATTGCCATTGATGTTAACCCACTCTCCTAGATATTTAAACACGTTTACTTTCATGATTTTATTTTGTTGTACAGGTAAGTAATTCATACACTGTTTAACATTTGTTATGAACTCTGTTTTAGGAAACGATATTTGTAGTCCTATTCTTCTAGCTTGAATTATAAGATTTTCGACTTGAATGATGGCATTTTCTGGAGTGTCTGTGATTAAAGCGATATCGTCCGCAAAAGCCAAACAATCTATATATAGCGCGTCCTTTCCTCTGCCAAGTGTCACACCCTTCGTGTCGGATTTCCTCCATTCCCTGATTATTTTCTCCAGGGCACAATTAAAAAGTAGCGGCGAAAGTCCATCACCTTGTCTAACCCCAGTTCCTATTTCAAACTTCTGCGAGAATTCCCCCATGAACCTTACTTTCGAAAATGTGTTTGTAAGTGTATCTTGAACTATGTTAGTGGTTTTACTATCGAGTGTAAAATCCTTTAAGACGCTTATGAGCGATTTCCTGTCTATAGAATCAAAGGCCTTCTGAAAATCCACGAAAGTAACCGTTGTCTCTTTGTTTCTCAGATTCCTCATTCCTAAGACTGTTTTCAATAACCAAATTTGCTCAATACAGGACCTACCTTTTCTGAACCCTCCTTGATACTCTCTCAACTGTGGGTCCAGTTGAGGTTCAGCCCGACTTAGTAACGCCTTGGACAGAATTTTATATGTACATATAAAATTTGAAAGTGCAACTAAAATGCTATTTTTCTACATAATCATCAAACAAATTAAGACACTTATCATAGCGGTGAACAAATTTTGAAATGCCAACGTCATAAAAGTCTACCGCCTGTGATTTTAACCAGTTAGTCACACCCTCCTGCAGCTCCGCGTCATCATCAAAGCGCTAGGTCGCAAGCCATGTCTTCATTGTCGGGAACAAGTGATAATCGCTGGGCGCAAGATCCGGACTGTATGGCGGATGTGGGAAAACCTCCCATTTGAAAGCATCCAGGACTTCTCGTGTTCGATTTGCCGTGTGTGGTCGGGCGTTGTCATGCAAAAAGAGAATTTTTCCAGTCAACTTTCCTCTGCGCTTGTTTTGGATCGCTCTTCTTAACTTTTCAAGTGTTTCACAATAACTCACAGAGGTTATTGTTGTGCCACGTTCCAAGAAATTATAAGAAGAACTCCTTTCCTGTACCGACGGTACTTCACAACTGGCGGGATTTTGAATTGCGACACACATTTTAAATTGTAGTTGAAAAACAACGAAGAGCGACACAGAGCTCTCGCTAGCACAGCTGGATAGCCACTGAACGGAGAAACGCCACGGCACCAAAATGGGCGCGATAGCTCCGCCCCTAGCGGCTACAACGCAAAACGTGACAGACTTTCTGGACTGCCCTCGTACCTAATCTATGCAAGCTTTATTTCCTGTAAAAACTAAGTAGTTAAAGGGTTAAGTATAATAATAGTTTACCCCTTTGAATGTTCCTTCTTCCACTGCCTCCTGTATCCTGGACTGTATAAGTTTCGCCAGATGGCACAGCACCACTCCATTGTCCAACATGTCCAGCAAATTGCTTGCTGTTATGTACTCCAAACCTACACAACAATACAACACTAACATTAAAGCTATTTGGAGTAAATAGTTTAAAAAATTAATACAAAACACTCACACGACTTTATCTAGCTGATGCAAATAATTTTTTTGTAATCCCTGATGTGTGTACGTTGCAATCTGTTCAGTTGAGAACAATAAGCAACCCCATCACCCAATCAGATGAGGATGATGTGTATGATGTGTAAATGAGACTGTGTAGTCTTCTGCAAACTCAGGTCGACCATTCCTGAGAGAGTATGGTTAATTAAACCCCAACCATCACAGTATACCGTGGTTACCCACTGTCTAGTATTCAAATTCGTATAAAAGAGTTACTTTTATACGAATTTACTTTACTTGGACTTTTACCTTTACTTGGATTTGAACCAGGAATCTTCGTCTCCAAAAAATCAGCTGTTAAACAGCTGATTTTGGCGACAACTTTACCAATGCAAATAATGAACAATAAAACCTAACATTAAAAAAAAAACACTAACTTCAAAAAACATAACCTTATTTTAATCATAAGTGAAAGACACAAAATGAAAATTAACCTCAGTTTGGCTTAAAAATACAAAATCACTCTTTCACGCTAAATTAGGTTCTGTAGAGAAAAATACCTTAAATAAAAGTTGTAGATCTTTTAATTTCCTATAAATTTTATTATATTCATTTTTGTCGTAAAATGCATACTAAGGCTGAAATCTTTAAAAAAAAAATCGATTTTTCACGCGTTTACGTGAGAAAAAAACAGAAAATCGCTAATTACCGCTAAACTCCGCGTTATACAAAAAATATTTGAAATAAAAATTTAAGGAATTTTAATTCTCTACAACTTTTATTATAGGCTATACATATTTACGCTTAAATGTATATTAAAGTCGCAATCTTAAAAATAAAACAATTTTTTACGCGAAAACCTCACCAAGAATTTCAGCAGACATAGTGCCTACCTTACATTATAAAACATAAAAAATTTAGTAGAGGCAAATTTTAAAAAATCGTAAGAGTCTTTTTTGAGAAAATCACAAAATAGTGAAAAATGACACAAATAAACTATTACTTCTAGTTGACCAATTTTGATGAAAATGTTCGTGTCAGGTCCTCTAGTGGTATCTAATTTAAGTTTTTAAGTTTTAAGTGCGTACGAGGTTCTGTTCTTGAGATATTCTGTTGACACACACACACACACACACACAGAGACCAATCGCTAAAAACATGTTGTTGTGTGGGTTGAGGGTGTCTGTTTAGGTGTATATTCGGGTGAAGAATGTATTTGTTAAAATCGACATGAAAACAATACTTACCTTCCTATATATTCATAAAGGCAAGAGAATATTCATATTCTATTCATAAATATAGAGAGATATTCATATAGTCAGGTGTGGAACACCCACGCGACTTTCTCTAGCCAATGTAAAAAATTAAAAATTAAACCATATTTAATCAATCAAGAGTAAACAATGTAAAATAAAAAAACAACCTAATTTTAATCAAGAGTGAATCAGAAAAAATAAAAATTAACCTCTGTATAACTTACTTGAAGCTAAATAAACAAAGCGCTGTGGAGAAAATTCTTGAAATAAAGTTACATCTAAAGTCCAGCCTCTGTTAGTTTGCTCCTAATGTAAACAAATAATGACGTCACTGAGCATGCGCATTATATCAAAATGTGTACACGCTGATTAAAAAGTAACAAGAAAATACTTTCAAAAGTATTTAAATACAAAATACTTTTAAAAGTATTTTTCTAAATGAAATTGTTAGGCGTACATCACATCATGATTGATGTTTTTAGTACTTTAAGTACTTATACTGCCCATAACAGACAGGTGGAGTGTCAAATTTTTTACACTCAATCTGTTCGTTGCAGGGCTAAAATAAATAGTTCTGTTTCTTAACACATGGTCACCCAATTAAATGACTGAATCATTTAAGAAGAGAAGAAGTAGAGGTGTACTGTGACACTAATCACAGTTATCTCCTCTGAAAGTAATGAATTTCATTATACAGTTGGACCCTGTGGTGAATGAAGTGAAGGTGTCATTTGCAGAGTGGAAAATATGTGCTTTTCAGAGGGCCCGGCATGCTGATAAGCGTACTTTTCCACTCAGTGAGTGATGGCAATGGTTAACCACCTCACTCCTCGTTTTACTTAGTAAAATCTCTACAGGTTCAAACCAGCCTTTCGGCTGATGACCTAAACAAACAACAAGTACTTACAATTTAAAAAATAGTAATACGACATCCGTAAAGTCGCAGACTCTAGCGTGCACCCTGTAGTAGGTGGTTTTTGTTTGTTGACAGTAGGAGCAAACTAACAACGGCTCAACTGTAATTACTTATTGAATAGATTGTGATGTACAAGTTATAACAATACTGTACTAATAGGAAATTAGTGAACATCAAATAGGATACTGTGTGTAGTTAAAACACCCTGCAAAAATACTAAACGCAATCTCAGATACACATTCGCAAGTACAGTGTACAATATACAAAAGTCGATAATTATTGATGATCTAAGCACCACGAAGCGATTTTTCCTTTCTCTTGCCTATATGAATATATAGGAAGGAAAGTATTGTTTTCATGTCGATTTTTCGAAATCGAGTTTTCACCGGATCTATACGTTTTCAGACCCCTGAACCCACACAAACATGTTTTTAGCGATTGGTCTGTGTGTGTGTGTGTGTGTGTGTGTGTGAACAGAATATCTCAAGAACGGAACATCGTACGAACTTGAAACTTAAGTTACAAACCACTACCGGACACGAAACGAACATTTTCATCAAAATCGGTCAACCGGAAGTAGTAGTTTATTCGTGTAATTTTTCACTTTTTTGCGATTTTCTCAAAAACTGGTCCTACGATTTTTTTTAAAAATCGCCTGGTTTACTCAATTTTTTATTCTCTACAAGATAGGGTAGGCGCCATGTTTGCTGAAATTCTGCGTGAGGGTGTTTTTACGTAAAAACATTTGATTTTTAAGATGGCGGCTTTAATATGCATTTTAGCGCAAAACGTTATATAATAAAAGTTGTAGAGAATGTAAAATTCTACAACTTTTATTTCAAACATTTTTTAGTATAACGCTTAGTTTAGCGGTAATTAGCAATTTTCTGTTTTTTTTCTCACGAAAACGTGTGAAAAATCGATTTTTTTAAGATTTCGGCCTTAGAATGCATTTTGCGACAAAGGTGTATTAAATAAAATTTATAGGAAATTAAGAGATCTACAACTTTTATTTTAAGCATTTTTTTTTACAGTGCCTAGTTTAGCGTGAATGAGCGATTTTCCGTATTTTTAAGCTAAACTGAGGTCGATTTTAATTTTGCGTATTTCACTAATGTTTTTTGAGGTTAGTTTTTTGTTCATTTCTAATGTTTTAATACTAATGTTAGGTTTATTGTTAATTATTTGCATTGGCAAGAGAAAGTTGTGTGAGTGTTTCACACCAGATTTTTTTTTTATTGAACTGGTGCGTTCCAAGAACAGAATATCTACACAACAAATGTTGTAGTTAATAAATTTTGGTTTGTAATTGGTTTACTAAGTTTATGTTTTATGGTATTTTATAGTGATTTAGATTATTACTTTCTCTTGCCTATATGAATATATAGAAGGAAAGTATTGTTTTTATATCAATTTTAACAAATACACTCTTCACCCGAATACACACCTAAACAGACCCCCCTCAACCCACACAACTACATGTTTTTACCGATTGATCTCTCTCTGTGTGTGTGTGTGTGTGTGTGTGCGCGCGCGCGCGCGCGTGCGTGTGTGTGTGTGTGTGAACAGAATATCTCAAGAACGGAACATCGTACGAACTTGAAACTTGAAACTTAAGTTACAAACCACTACCGGACACGAAACGAATATTTTCATCAAAATCGGTCAACCGGAAGTAGTAGTTCATTCGTGTCATTTTTCACTTTTTGCGATTTTCTCAAACTGATCCTACGACTTTTTTTTAAATCGCCCGGTTTACTAAATTTTTTATGCTCTACATGAAGAGGTAGGCGCCATGTTTGCTGAAATTCTTGGTGAGGCTGTTTTCACGTAAAACAAATTGCTTTTTAAGATTATAGCTTTAATATGCATTTTAGCGCAAAAATTTATATAATAAACGTTGTAGACAATTTAAAATCCTACAACTTTTATTTCAAACATTTTTTTGTATAACGCTTAGTTTAGCGGTAATTAGTGATTTTCTGTTTTTTCTAACGAAAACATGTGAAAAATCGATTTTTTTAAGATTTCGGCCTTAGTATGCATTTTACGACAAAAGTGTATACAATCAAATTTATAAGAAATTAAAAGATCTACAATTTTTATTCAAAACATTTTTCTCTACAGTGCCGAGTTTAGAGTAAAAGAGTGATTTTCCATATTTTTAAGCCAAACTGAGGTCGATTTTCATTTAGCGTCTTTCACTCATGATTAAAATTAGGTTATGTTTATTGAAATTAGTTTTTTTTGTTTATTTCTAATGTTACATTATATTGTTAGTTATTTGGATTGGCAAGAGAAAGTTGTGTGAGTGTTTCACACCTGATTTTGTAATTAGTAAAGCATCTAGAGGTTGAAACCAGCGTTTCGTCTGATCACCTAAATAACAACATATTCATACATGGCAATAGAAAGTAAAAAATCTGGTGTGAAACACTCACACAACTTTCTCTTGCCAGTGTAAATAATTAACAATATAATATAACATTAGAAGTAAACAAAAAACTAACCTCAATAAACATAACCTTATTTTAATCATAAGTGAAAGACGCAAAATGAAAATCAACCTCAGTTTGGCCTAAAAATACGGGAAATCACTCTTTCACGCTCAACTAAGCTCTGTAGAGAAAAATGTTCTAAATAAAAGTTATAGTTCTTTTAAATTACTATAAAATTGATTATAATACACTTTTATAGAAAAATGCATAGGCTACTAAAGCCGAAATCTTAAAAAAAATACATTTTTCACACGTTTTCGTAAGATAAAACAGAAAATCGCTAATTACCGCTAAACTTAGCGTTATACAAAAAAATGTTAGAAATAAAAGTTGTAGAATTTTAAATTCTCTACATTTTTTATTATATACATGTTTGCGCTATAATACATAGCTATCAAAGCCGTAATCTTAAAACAAACAGTTTTTTTTACGTAAAAACAGCCTCACCGAGAATTTTAGCAAACATGGCGCCTACCCTATCTTGTAGAGACAAAAAAATTGAGTAAACCAGGCGATTTTAAAAAAAATCGTAAGACCAGTTTTTGAGAAAATCGCAAAAAAGTGAAAAATTATACGAATAAACTACTACTTCCGGTTGACCAATTTTGATGAAAATGTTCGTGTCGGGTCCGGTAAGGGTACGTAACTTAAGTTTCAAGTTCGTACGATGTTCCATTCTTGAGATATTTTGTACACACACACACAGACCAATCGCTAAAAACATGTTTTTTGGGTTCAGGGGGTCTGAAAACGTGTAGATCCGGTGAAGAGTGTATTTGTTAACAATACTTTCCTTCCTATATATTCATATAGGCAAGAGAAAGTAAAATCTGGCGTGCAACACTCACACGACTTTCTCTTGCCAATGCAAATACATAACAATATAATGTAACATTAGAAATAAACAAAAAACTAACTTCAATAAACATAACCTAGTTTTAATCATGAGTGAATGATGCAAAATGAAAACCGAACCTTTACCTTAATAATATGGAAAATCACTCTTTCACGCTAAACGAGGCTTTGAACCCACCTGGTTGGTCTAGAAGTAAAGTCGTCGCCGTGAGTCAGCTGTTTAACAGCTGATTTTCAGAGACGAAGGTTCCTGGTTGAAATCCTGGTAAAGGTAAATTTTGAGTTACCTTTATACGGATTTGAATACTAGACAGTGGTTGTGGGTGTACTTTGATGGTTGGGGTTCAATTAACAATACTCTGTGAGTGGACAAGAATACACCTTACACGTCATACATATCATCCTCATCTTATTGGGTCATGGGATTCCTTATTGTTGTCAATTGAACAGATTGCAATGTACGCATATACAGAGGAAAAAATAGGGTCTGTGGAGAAAAATTCTAGAAATAAAGTTGCAGATATTTTAATTTCCAATAAATTTGTTATTATACACTTTTGCCCTAAAATGCCAAAAAAAGGCCGTAATCCTAAAAACAAAATATTTTTTTCTACGAGAACACAGCTTCCCTAAGAATTTCAGCAGACATAGCGCAGGTCCTAACTTAAGTTTCAAGTTTCAATTTTGTACGATGTTCCGTTCTTGAGATATTTTGTTCACACACGCACACATAGACGAATAATTGCTAAAAACATGTTTTTTGGGTTCGAAACATCGACATGAAAAAACAATACTTTCCTTTCTATATATTCATATCTGCCCATAACAGACAGGTGGAGTGTCAAATTTTTTTACACTCAATCTGTTCGTTGCAGGGTTAAAATAAATAGTTCTGTTTCTTAACACATGGTCAGCCAATTAAATGGCTGAATCATTTAAGAACAGAAGAGGTAGAGGTGTATTGTGATACTAATCAGAGTTATCTCCTCTGAAAGTAATGAATTTCATTATACAGTTGGACCCTGTGGTAAATGAAGTGAAGGTGTCATTTGCAGAGTGGAAAATATGTGCTTTTCAGAGGGCCCGGCATACTGATAAGCGTACTTTTCCACTCGGTGAGGAAGGCAATGGTAAACCACCTCACTCCTCGTTTTGCTTAGTAAAACCTCTACACGTTCAAACCAGCCTTCCGGCTGATCACCTAAACAACAACAACAACAACAACATATTCATATAGGTAAGAAAAAGTAAAAAACTGAAATCGAGTAGGATGAAAAAACATCAGTTTTCAAATTTGTCATAAGTAAAAAATGTTTGTTAAAAATAAAAATAATGATAATGAATAGAGAAGATAGGGAGTGAGGTTAAGTTAAGTGTGTAGCCTAACTTAACTTTGTTAAACAATCAATAATGAGATAAGTGTACCTACCCCCTACCCCCTACCAACTACCCCTATTACACCCTACACTACACTATGCATGTTGGAGCAGGGTAGGGTATGGTCACCTTACATAAGCCTATACACAATGATGTCTGTTTGGTTCATATACAGGGTGGAGCAAAAATTCTAGTACAAATTTATTTTATTTTTTATAAACTGCAATCAGGATACTTTAAAAATGAAGTATTGCTTGAGTCGCAGCTGCGTGTAGTTGTTGTGGAATGGAGTGAGTGTGTTGTTATAGTAGTGGCAGAATGAATGAGTGTTAGTAGCGTTTCACAGCTATAGATGCATTTCTACTGGTAGCGTCTACTATCTAGACTAAAAACATATTCTTTTTATCATCCGGCGCATTAATTTAATAAATGCCTACCGGGTTACTAACATGGTCGGATTCATAATATTTAACTTACCAATTTATATCAAAATTTGTAAATAAATAATTATAATAAATACAAACAAATATGTTAAATACGAAGAGTTTAAAAACGAATGTTTTGTATCAGAGTAATAGAACAGTTGTTCTCCCAGCATGCGTCACTCATTCATTGTACCTCACCCCCACCCATCACCCTGTAATTACACGGAGCTTGGAACCGCACAATATCTTATACGACATTTATGAAAATAATTAATTGTTAAATTTATTATTTCATTAACAGATTCGTTTTGTAAGATAAGTGGACGCTTTTATCCATAAAGTCCCATTTATTAGAAACATGATAAAATGAATGTTACAATGAAATTAATTTTATCTTAAAATTTCTTAAGGAGTCAGTGAAGGATGGGGTGGTAAGGAGAAGGGAGGAAAGACACATCCAAACTGCAGGAATTAAATTTTTAAGGTCTGTCAAGGGGTTGTACAGGACTAGTTTTTTTTTTGTTTTTTTTGTTTAACGTCCGACTGTTGTGCAATTACTGCTAATGCAGGCGGTGAAGGATGAAATGATTTTTGCAACGAATGAAAATATGCCGTGCCTGAATGAGATTCGAACCCAAGACCGCATGATGAGAGGCGAGCACGTTACCAACTGCGCCAATCCGGCCGTACAAGACTAGACATGATCAGAAATTAAGATATGACTGAATCATTTAACAACAGAAAAGGTATAGCCTGATTTGTGGTAAGCAGAGCGCTGGGCAAACCGTTCGTCTGAATATTAGTATAGTCTTGTATAAGTAATTTGTTCTAGCTAGAAGCTTTCCCTCCAACGCTCTGTGCCGCTGAGCTGTTCTGTTTAGTGGTGGGGGAAGCACCTCGTAGTTGTAAAAGTAGTATACGGTTAGAAAGAGAGGGAATGATGATTAAGTGAGAAGGAGACAACACTTGCCCCTTGAAACTATCCCTACTCTACCTACTCGCCCACCCCTTACAAGCTTCTTCCTAAAACAAATGTACTATACGTACTGCAATAGTGCAGAGTATGAAATAAACAATGGAACAGCATGCCTACAAAATACAAAATGGGTGTTGTCAATTTTCAACAACACCCTGACTGTACATCTTACTGTAGGTCGGAGGGGGGGGGGGCACGCCCCAGACCACAGAGAGCGTGCCCATAGAACTGCAGTTTAGCTACCCTATCCTCACCTGCTTTCGAAATAACGGGCGGTGGGTGTAGCACCTGCGTGTGCTATTCATAGTAGATCCATGAGTGGTAGAGCCACGTGCAAAGCATTAGCTGCGTAACGAACTCGAGGGTGACTCGACAAACGTTTACACGAGTAGTGAGGGGAGTGACCACCGAACCCACTCATTTGGGTTGGCCTCTCAGGAGCTGGGGCTTTCCTAGATAGCTCTGCAGAGCCACTAGGCTGCTTCAATTCCTCTGGAATGGGCGTAGCTGGCCGAGGGGTGTACAGAAATGTATAGATAAATACGCATATTGTCGTGTTGCGTGGGGGGAAGCACTCCCCAGACCACAGAGAGCGTGCCCATAGAACTGCAGTTTAGTACCCTATCCTGCCTGCTTTCGAGGTAACGGGCGCTGGGTGTAGCACCTGCGTGTGCTATTCGTAGTACATCCATCTGTGGTAGAGCCACGTGCAAAGCATTAGCTGTGTAACGAGCTCGACGGTGACTCGTCAAACGTTTACACGAGTAGTGAGGGGAGTGACCACCGCACCCACTCATTTGGGTTGTGGGTTCCTCTCCTAGGTACCGCTCTAAAGCCACTAAGCTGCTTAAATTCCTCCGGAATGGGCGTGGTCGTCAGAGGAGTGTCATAGATAAATACGCGTGTAGGTCGGAGGGATATGCGGAGTCAAAGTTATGTATGCGCATGCGTGCTCCAGCGTTCTCTGCAATTGGCTTGGCCTTTACAGGTGCACTGTGCTACTAGTCACCGTTTGCCAGATTAAATGATAAAAAATTGCTTATAGCAGCTTATCATGGTTTAATTTTATCTCATATCAGGTATGCCATATTAGTACGGGGTAATTCATCACAGTGTAACATGGACAGAGTTTTTAAAATACAGAAAAAAACTGTTAGGTGTATGATGGGAGTCAACCATCTTACCTCATGCAGATCACTATTTAAAGAGCTGCAATTGCTCACAGTTCCTTCTTTGTACATTTTTCAAGTGATAATGTACGTACAGAAAAAGACCTTTTTACAGAATTTAGATGTTCACAACCACTACACAAGAAACAGAATCGATTATTATGATGCTAATCACAACACTAAATTGTTTGAACAAAAACCAACTTATGCAGGTAGAAAGATACATGAATAAATTGCCTCAAGGTTTAAAAAGTTGTGACAATTTAAGTCATTTTAAAAAAAAGCTAAAACAATATTTGATTGATGAAACATTTTACAGTGTGCACAAATTTCTTTCTAAATAGTTTTTGGTTGAAACGTATTTAACTTCTAATTAAACAAATATTGTGTACTATTTGATACAAAGGGGTTCATGACAATCCTACTGAGTTAAGCAGTAGCAGGAAAAAATCATTGGCAAGTGATGAATTTATCATTGTGTTTGATTTTTTGATTTTTCATTGTGTGTGGATTCATGACAAGCTTACTGAAGTAAGCAGTAGCAGAAACAATTTTTTGGTGGTAAGTGATGAATTTATCATTGGTGATAAACTTTCAGTTTATCAGTTTTATATTGACATGTCCTATACTCCCACAAGGAGTCTCCTGGATGCAAAAAAAGAAGAAGAAAAAGTTATTTCCTATATCATAATAGATAGAATAGAGGTAGTGTATGTGGTAGTAGGTGAATGAAGTGAAGGTGTCACGTGTTGGCAATGGTAAACCACCCCTCACTCATCCTCTTACCCTCTTAGTAAACCCTCTTCACATTCAAACCAACCCCTTTCGGCGGCTGATCAGCACAACAACACCAACAATGTATTCCATAATGAAAAGAATGTTAACCAAGCGATTTTCGGTCCACCCTGTATAATTAACATTGTTGTGTGTACCACATTTAAATCAATAGAGAAAAGAAGGAGAAAGCGAAACAACTATAATATAGTGATAGAAACAATAAGGGTTAACAACCCTCAGTTTAACTACGACAAGGCTCCCTTTATTTAAATGAATAATTCAAGATGACTTAAGGGTTCATCGGCCACCAACTAAAATGAAAGGGTGGTGTGGTAAGTAAACCCTACACCCTACACAGTAAAGACCAGTTGATGTGGAATCAATGCGATAGGTCACTTTGACCGCATTTCACACTACACTAATTAAAAATATACTACTTTACTGTACCCTCGTATTAACTTCATCTTCAACTTTAGTACAGTACGACAAATTATCTGAACTTAACACAAATTTTTTAATTCCTAATTGGTGTACGTTGTAATCTGTTCAATTGAGAACAATAAGCAACCCCATGACCCAATCAGATGAGGATGATGTGTATGACGTGTAAATGAGGTGTAGTAGAAAAATGCTTTAAATAAAAGTAATAGATCTTTTAATTTCCTATCAATTTGATTATACACGTTTGTCACAAAATGCATACTAAGGCCGAAATCTTAATAAAATCGATTTTTCACACGTTTTCGTGAGAAAAAAACAGAAAATCGGTAATTACCGCTAAGAAATTTTCGCGCTAAAATGGATATTAAAGTTGCAATCTTAATAAAAAATATTTTTTTACGTGAAAACAGCCTCACCAAGAATTTCAGCAAACATGGCGCCTACCCTATCTAGTAGAGTATAAAAAATTTAGTAAACCAGGCGATTTTAACAAAATTTGTAGAACCAGTTTTTGAGAAAATTGCAAAAAATGAAAAATTACACGAATAAACTACTATTTCCGGTTGACCGATTTTGATGAAAATGTTCGTGTCGCGTCCGGTAGTGGTATGTGACTTAAGTTTCAAGTTTCAAGTTCGTACAACGTTCCGTTCTTGAGATATTCTGTTCACACACACGCGCGTGCGCGCGCACACACACACACACACACACGACACACAGACCAATCGCTAAAAACATGTTTTTTTGGATTCAGGGGGTCTGAAAACGTGTAGATCCAGTGATAACTAGAATTCGAAAAATCAACATGAAAACAATACTTTCCTTCTTATATATTTAAGTAGGCAAGAGAAAGTAAAAATTAAGAAACCTAGTGGAAAATACTCACACAACTTTCTCTTGCCAAAGCAAATAATTAACAATAATCCTAACATTAGAAATAAACAATAAACTAACCTCAATAAACATAACCTAATTTTAATCATGAGTGAAAAACGCAAAACGAAAATCAACTTCAGTTTGGCTTAAAAATACGGGAAAATGACACGAATAACCTACTATTTCCGGTTGACCGATTTTGACAAAAAAGTTTGCGTCGGGTCCGGTAGTGGTATTAAACGTAAGTTTTAAGTTTCAAGTTCGTACGATGTTCCGTTCTCGAGATATTCTGATCACACACACACACACACACACACACACACACACACACACACACACACATCGCTAAAATCATGTTTTTTGGGTTCCGGGGGTCTGAAAACGTGTAGATCCGGAGAAAACTCGATTTCTTAAAATCGACATGAAAACAATACTTTCCTTCCTATATATTCATATAGGCATGAGAAAGTAAAAATATAGACCGTTTAAAAAACTGAAAGCACTTTTAAAAGACAGTGGTACTTTTTTTTGTGTGCCGGCCGCATTGGCGCAGTTGGTAACGTGCTCGCCTCTCATCATGCGGTCTTGGGTTCGAATCCCATTCAGGCACGGCATCTTTTCATACGTTACAAAAATCATTTCATCCTTCACCGTCTGCGTTAGCAGTAATTACAGAACAGTCGGACGTAAAACAAACAAACAAAAAAAAAAAGTACTTTTTGTACACCCGGTATGTCATTAGTGATGTCATGCGAACACACACACACACACATGCATGTGTACAAGAGTATAAAGGAATAGGCAGTTAGTTAAATAAGTTAACTCTCCAATTGTTTACTAATTCATTTTGTTTCATTCATTTTTTCAATTTAGGCTACTCATTCATTGTTTCACACTGGGTGTAAGTGTACACATGTCCTCTCTTCTAGAGTAATACATCATTTAATTTCCTCTTCCGTTTTATATTACCTTCTTATTCTTATTCTTTTTTATCTTCTCATCATTATTCTCTCTTTCTTTTTACACATTTTCTTTGTGTGTAGGCCTTCGATTTACAGTACAGTGGAAACCCTCTTATCCGGACGGATCAATTAGAAAAATTGACAAAATCCGGTTATGGGAAATATAAAAATCTGGTGTGAAACACTCACACAACTTTCTCTTGCCAGTGCAAATAATTAACAATAAACCTAAAATTGGTAATAAAACATTAAAAATAAACTAATAACTAACCTCAATAAACATAACCTTATTTTAATCATGAGTGAATGATGCAAAATGAAAATCGACCTCAGTTAAGCTTAAAAATACGAAAAATCACTCTTTCACGCTGAACTAGGCTCTGTAGAGAAAAATTCTTTAAATAAAAGTTGTACATATTTTAAATTCCTATAAATTTGATTATATACGTTTTTGTTGTTCCAATGCATACTAAGGCCGAAATCTTTAAAAAATTGATTTTTCACACGTTTTCGTGAGAAATAACAGAAAATCGCTAATTACCGATAAACTAGGCGTTCTGCAAAAAATGTTTGAAACAAAAGTTGCAGAATTTTAAATTTTCTACAACTTTTATTAAATACATTTTTGCGCTAAAATGCATTATTAAACCCGTAATCTTAAAAAAAACACTTTTTTTACGTAAAAACAGCCTCACCAAGAATTTCAGCAAACATGGCGCCTACCCTATCTTGTAGAGAATAAAAAATTGAGTAAACAAGGCGATTTTTAAAAAAATTGTAGTACCAGTTTTTGAGAAAATCGCAAAAAAGTGAAAAATTACACGAATAAACTACTACTTCCGGTTGACCGATTTTGATGAAAATGTTCGTGACGGGTCCGGTAGTGGTATGTAACTTAAGTTTGAAGCTTCAAGTTCGTACAATGTTCCGTTCTTGAGATATTTTGTATACACACACACATACACACACACACACACACGCAAATTCTTGGTGAGGGTGTTTTTACGTAAAAAAAGTGTTTTTTTAAGATTACGGCTTTAATATTAATTTTAGAGCAAAAATGTATATAATAAAAGTTGTAGAGAATTTGAAAACCTACAACTTTTATTTCAAACATTTTTTTGTATAACGCTTAGTTTAGCGGTAATTAGCGATTTTCTGTTTTTTTTCTCACGAAAACGTGTGAAAAATCGATTTTTTTAAGATTTCGGCCTTAGTATGCACTTTACGACAAAAGTGTATATATTAAAATTTATAGAACATTCAAAGATCTACAACTATTATTTAAAGAATTTTTCTCTACAGAGCCTAGTTTAGCGTGAAAGTGTGATTTTCCGTTTTTTTTGAAAGCAAATTGAGTTCGTTTTTCATTTTGCGTCATTCACTCATGATTAAAATAAGGTTATGTTTTTGTTTATTTCTAATATTTTATTAATACTGTTAGGTTTATTATTAATTATTAGCATTGGCAAGAGAAAGTTGTGTGAGTGTTTCACACCAGATTTTTTGTAATTTCTAACAGCTTACAACCTTTTACAAGCACTGTAAAATGCATAATGTTGATTTATTTTCAAAAAATTGTTTGTATAACGCTTAGTTTAGCGGTAATTAGTGATTTTCAGTTTTTTCATGAAAATCTGTAAAGAAATGGAATTTTTAAGATTTCAGCCTTAGTATGCATTTAACGATTGATAAAAGTGTATATAATCAAATTTATAAGAAATTAAAAGAACTACAACTTTTATTTAAAGCATTTTTCTCTACAGAGCTTAGTTTAGCGTGAAAGAGTGATTTTCCGTATTTTTAGGCCAAACTAAGGTTGCTTTTCATTTTGCATCATTCACTCATGATTAAAATAAGGTTATGTTTTTTTTGAGATTAGTTTTTTAGTTTATTTCTAATGATTTATTACTAATGTTAGGTTATATTGTTCATTATTTGCATTGGCAAGAGAAAGTCGTGTGTGTGTATGTGTTTCACACCAGATTTTTATCACGTTGGAGTGAGGAACGGTGGGTTTGAACTTGTAATCGAACCCGGGACCTTTCTTTTTCAGTGTAACACGGTAACCATTGGGCCAGGGAGGCGGCCAAAATTATTTCAGTTGGTAAATTATCTGAGCAGTTATCGGTTACTTGTACAGTAGAGTCCCGATTATCCGCGGTGCGGATTATCCGCGAGTGCCACGAAAAAAAAATTTTAGTTACGAACCTTGACGACCTTGAAGACCCGAGTGGGCGAGTCTATCGATCCTCTCTCTTACTTTCTCAACAAGTTGGCAGAAAAACTCATGTTAACGAAAGTACAATCTAAAATAAAGAAAAGGTGTTTCCTAAGCAAGAAGCAAAAACGAGTGACTGATTTTTTTAAAAAGGCGTAACTGAACACTTTTTGTTAACTGTACAGGTACATTGTTTTTTGTTTACTGTTCTTTATTTTAGTGAGATGTAGAGCAAAGGTTTCTGCTGTACTGTACAGTGCTTTTTCCTTTCTCTTGCCTACATGAATATATAGGAAGGAAAGTATTGTTTTCATGTCCATTTTAAGAAATCGAGTTTTCGCCGGATCTATACGTTTTCAGACCACCTGAACCCACACAAACATGTTTTTGCGATTGGTCTGTGTGTGTGTCTGTGTGTATACAATAAATCTCAAGAACGGAACGTCGTACGAACTTGAAACTTGAAATTTAAGTTACATACCACTACCGGACCCGACACGAACATTTTCATCAAAATCGGTCAACCGGAAGTAGTAGTTTATTCGTATAATTTTTCACTTTTTTGCGATTTTCTCAAAAACTGGTCCTACGATTTTTTTAAAAATCGCCTGGTTTACTACATTTTTTATGCTCTTCAAGATAGGGTAGGCGCCATGTTTGCTGAAATTCTGCGTGAGGCTGTTTTTACGTAAAAACAATTTCTTTTTAAGATTGCGGCTTTAATATGCATTTTAGCGCAAAACGTTATATAATAAAAGTTGTAGAGAATGTAAAATTCTACAACTTTTATTTCAAACACTTTTTTGTATAACGCTTAGTTTAGCAGTAATTGGCAATTTTCTGTTTTTTTCTCACGAAAACGTGAGAAAAATCTATTTTTTTAAGATTTCGGCCTTAGAATGCATTTTACGACAAAAGTGTATAAAATAAAATTGATAGGAAATTAGGAGATCTACAACTTTTATATTAAGCATTTTTTTGTACAGTGCCTAGTTTAGCGTGAATGAGCGATTTTCCGTATTTTTAAGCCAAACTGAGGTCGATTTTAATTTTGCGGATTTCACTAATGTTTTTCTAAGGTTAGTTTTTTGTTTATTTCTAATGTTTTATTACTAATGTTAGGTTTATTGTTAGTTATTTGCATTGACAAGAGAAAGTTGTGTGAGTGTTTCACACCAGATTTTTTTTTCCATGTTTTCACCTCATTTTTAGTCTTTTTTCGGGTTATCCGCGATTTTCGATATCCGCGGTGCCCTTGCCACCCAATTCCGCGGATAATCGGGGCCCTACTGTACTTGATAAAGAGCGTACTCGGTACCTCTATTTAATTTCCTACTACTATTACGGCAAAAAAAAAAAAAACAACCATGAGATAGAATTTTTACCGGCGTAATAATACGGCAAAACTATTGTTAGGGTAAAAGACTTATAGAAAAGGGAACATTAAAGTAATAAAACCTTTACAGAATACTTAATACAAATACACAGCTGTAGCACGTTCCTTCATTACAATACAAAGAGCACCAAACGCTACGACAGTGAGAGAGAGAGAGAGAGAGAGAGAGAGAGAGAGAGAGAGAGAGAGAGAGAGAGAGAGAGAGCACGAAGGGGAATTAATAAGGTAAGGAATAAGGTGAGTGACCGAAACGAAAGCCTTTTACTAAAACTGTATAATTTATAATTATTGTAGTATCAATAGGCCACTAAATGCATTTACTTCTTATTCAACCTTTTGATCCTGCTCACATCGTCAGTTACGGTTCGCCTCTACCACAAAAAAAATATAAAAAAACCGAGCAATTGCTTATGAATATTAATGTATAAGAATAGCTGTTTTAATATTTTGTAGTATTGTGGTGGTCTTAGTTATAGGTCATATTCTTGTTCCATAGTGCAGGCCTACAGAGCGCCAACGTGAATAGAATACTCTTTTCCTTTTCACAACTTCCTTATACCCTAGTAATTAAAAATTCTAAATTCATATATTGTACAAAATCTTCTTGTAATACAATATTTTCTTCTGTTTTTTTAATTTCTCTTGCCTATATGAATATATAGGAACGAAAGTATTGTTTTCATGTCCATTTTAAGAAATCGAGTTTTCACCGGATCTATACGTTTTCAGACTCCCTGAACACAATAAAAAATGTTTTTAGCGATTGGTCTGTGTGTGTGTGTGTGTGCGCGCGTGCGTGTGTGTGTGTGTGTGTGTGTTGGTGTACAAAATATCTCAAGAACCGAATATCGTAGTCTACGAACTTGAAACTTAAGTTACATACCACTACCGGACCCGACACGAATATTTTCATCAAAATCGGTCAACCGGAAGTAGTGTAATCTTTTTCACTTTTTGCGATTTTTTCAAAAACTATGCTGACAGAGTGATGTTTTTTTACAGAACCTTGACATGCTGACAAGCATACTTTTCCACTCAGTGAGGAACGCAATGCTAAACACTTAATCGTTATTTTACTTAGTAAAGCCTCTACACGCTTTTCACGGTTAATGAGCTCGGCCTTCGGGCCAACCCCGTCAGTCAGCTGGTAGAAAGTCACTATTATTTGTTAAGTAACACCGGTTGGGCAAGCGACTTGGTATGGTGACCAGTTGACAGGCATCCATAAACAAACTCTACTGGGGGTCCGTGTTCAAACTCGTGCCTAATCCACGTCAAAAAATACAGCAAAAGCAGCGATCAAATTGGGTAGTTGTCAACAATGTACCAGTTCCCGATAACAAATAGAAGCTAAAAAAAAAAAAAAAAAAAAAAAAAAAAAAAAAAAAAAAAAACTCTGGTGTTCCACGCGTTTAGACCAATCAGAACGTTTGCCAACGTTGTCAGATTGTACTTGACAAACATTATGCGCGTATGCGTATACGAGCCGCAATAGTTCACTCTGTTCTTGCATCTCACATACTGAACACATCGATTATAGAGCGCGTTAACATGCAATACTTTACTATAATATAATCACCTGCCCATAACGGACAGGTGGTGTGTCAAATTATTTACTCTCAATCTATTCATTGCTGGGCTAAAATAAATAGTTCTGTTTCTTATCATATGGTCAGCCAATTAAATGACTGATTCATTTAATAAGAGAAGTGGTAGAGGTGTATTGTGACACTAATCACAGTTATCTCCTCTGAAAGTAATGAATTTCATTATACAGCCAGACCCTGTGGTGAATGAAGTGAAGGTGTCATTTGCAGAGTGGAAAATATGTGCTTTTCAGAGGGCCCGGCATGCTGATAAGCGTACTTTTCTATTCAGTGAGGAAGGCAATGGTAAACCACCTCACTCCTTGTTTTACTTAGTAAAACCTCTAGAGGTTCAAACCAGCCTACAGGCTGATGATCTAAACAACACAAATATAATCACCTGAGTGTATGTTTATATAGGTAATTTGTTCTAGCTAGAAGCTTTTCCTCCAACGCTGTTTGCCGCTGAGCTGTTCTGTTTAGTGGTGGGGGAAGCACCTCGTAGTTGTAACAGTAGTATACAGTTAGTAAGAGAGGGAATGATCATTAAGTGAGAAGGAGATAACAGTTGCCCCGTTGAAACTATCCCTACTCTACCTACTTGCCCGCCCCTTACAAGCTTCTTCCTAAAACAAACGTACTATACGTTATAATTGTTACTGAAAGACAAAATATATTACAGACGTACGAGAGCAAGTATTGGCTAGCAATGAAGTGGGTAGGGGGGGGGCAATGGGTACGTTGAATAGGTAGCCCTGAAAAATTGTGTAGATGTTGAAACCAGCAGCCTTTCTGCTGCTGATTATCTAAATTTAATTTTTTCGAACTTTCAATATGGGGACGAGCACCGTTAAATTTACGAATTTTAAGGGCACTTTGTATAAATGATGAATACATTTTTTTTTTAATTCTTAAAGTGTGTAGTTGGAATCTGTTAAATTGAGAACAATAAGCAACCCCATCACCCAATAAGATGAAGATTATAAATTATGTAGGACATGCAAATGAGGTGTAGTCTTGTACAAACTCAGGCCGACCATTCCTGAGAGAGTGTGGTTAATTATTGAACCCCAACCATCAAAGTACACCGGTATCCAGTGTCTAGTATTCAAATCCGTATAAAAGTAACTACCATTACAAGGATTTGAACCAGGAACCTTCGTATCCGAAAATCAGCTGTTAAACAGCTGACTCATGGCGACGACTTTACCTCTAGACCAAACCGGAGGATCATGATGAATATTAATTGAATTTATGAATGAAGTGAACCGAAACGTAGAGTACAAATGTATGGGGGGGGGAAATACAGTAACAATTACTGCTACAAGGTGTAACGATTGTTTTTTTTTTGTTCGCATTTGTAAACCGCATCTTTCTGTAGCAGGCTAAACTTACGCTAGGCTATTACAAAGAAGACGGACGGACGGACGGACGATAGAAGAAAGAATGTGAACGGATGACATAATTCGGTTCACCACACACCACAACAGTGAAAGAGCAGACGTCACGTCGGAGACGATGAAGACAGGTTGAGGAAGGAGTTATGTCACGGTTCAAATAACACCAACATTCCTAACTTATTATCACTATTATATTTTATCATGCAATCATAGAGCGAGCGACCTGTTAAAATAAACGGATCCCACCATAAACACCAACAATTACATCCACTCAAACAATCTGTTTAACAAAATCATTTTACCACCGATTTTTTTTATACAGTAGACTCTCAAAAATCCGGATCGCGCTAGTCCGGACGATGATTTTTTACTTTCTCTTGCCTATATGAATATATAGGAAGGAAAAAATTGTTTTCATGTCGATTTTTCGAAATCGAGTTTTCACCGGATCTATACGTTTTCAGACCCCCTGAACCCACACAAACATGTTTTTAGCGATTGGTCTGTGTGTGTGTCTGTGTGTGAACAGAATATCTCAAGAACGGAACATCGTACGAACTTGAAACTTGAAACTTAAGTTACATACCACTACCGGACGAGACACGAACATTTTCATCAAAATCGGTCAACCGGAAGTAGTAGTTTATTCGTATAATTTTTCAGTTTTTTGCGATTTTCTCAAAAACTGGTGCTACGATTTTTTTTAAAATCGCCTATTTTACTCAATTTTTTATTCTCTACAAGATAGGATAGGCGCCATGTTTGTTGAAATTCTCGGTGAGGCTGTTTTCACGTAAAAACGTTGTTTTTTAAGATTACGGCTTTAATATAAATTTTAGCGCAAAAACTTATATAATAAAAGTTGTAGAGAATTTAAAAACCTACAACTTCTGTTTCAAACATTTTTTTGTATAACGCTTAGTTTAGCGGTAATTTGCGATTTTCTGTTTTTTTTCTCACGAAAACGTGAGAAAAATCGATTTTTTTAACATTTCGGTCTTAGTATGCATTTTACGACAAAAGTGTATATAATTAAATTTATAGAAAATTAAAAGATCTACAACTTTTGTTTAGAGCATTTTTCTCTACAGAGCCTAGTTTAGCGTGAAAGCGTGATTTTCCGTATTTTTAAGCCAAACTGAGTTCGATTGTCATTTTGCGTCATTCACTCATGATTAAAATAAGGTTATGTTTTTGAGGTTAGTTTTTGTTCATTTCTAATGTTTTAATACTAATGTTAGGTTTATTATTAATTATTTGCATTGGCAAGAGAAAGTTGTGTGAGTGTTTCACACCAGATTTTTTTTACTTTATTTCCTGAAAATTTACAACTTTTAAATTAACAACCAGAAAAAGTTTTCATGGGATTGGCCCGATGAACGATCATGCGATTAGCACTATAATTTGTGTGTAGCCTATCTACTTTTTAATAATAATTGCGTACATATAAAATGTATGTAAAATGACATTTTTTGTCATTTAGGGCCCACAGTAGTTTGCGTCGTCGGGAGCTCTGTGTTTCAGTAAAATCTATGTTTATGATTTTACGAGGCATTTTATTTAATCCCAGAACCGTACTTTACTAAGCACAGTACCGTACTACAGTACATTTAGATTTTATTTAGTTGATCGTGTAATTACTCTATAATTGAGACATATATGACATTCATTGTTACATGTTTGAAATCCGTAACTTGCAAATCTTACAAAGAGTGCAATCGAATCTTATTACGGTACAGTAGCGTTAAGTTTAGTCAATGTTTGTACTTCGTATATTGAATAATTACAGTACCAGTAGCCTACTGTAATTTATTAGGCCTACAGTGTTTTATAGTTTGTTCAGAAGCTCACTCTTATATTAGCAGATAAACGTTAATGCTTATTGTCATAATTATTCGCCATAAAGACGAAATTGCTAACCTCCGGGAAATCCGGATTTTTCGAAATCCGGACCGGCCGTCCGCCACATTAGTCCGGATTTCTGAGAGTCTACTGTACTACCCATACGAATAAACAATTACAATAGCGAGAGGAAATTTAACAGGTTCAACGCTACACCTAATCAACGTGATCTTACCAGATACGCTATTGAGAAATGAATATGTCTCTCACTAGTTCTTGTCAAATTTGTCTCTCAGTACTTCAAACATAAAGACTGTCAAGGCTTAATTACTCGCTGTCAATTACACTTTCCAGTTTATAATATAAAAAAAATTTGTAGTTTCCGGAAATCATCTTAGCATTTTCGTAGCACTTTTTATAAAAATGTATAAGGATTCAAAACATTTTCAGCGAATTTCACTTGTTTCTGTTTTGTGCAAAACATTTTTTTTTTAACATCCGGTGTGGGTTTGGCCACTGAGAGATAAATATGTGTTTCATAGCACTCAACCTGTTAAGGATTGTGTGAGAGCATGCTTTAAGACTGGGAGACGTGATTTACCAGGGGTACACTATGTGTTAGAGTGTTCCAAGGAGATGAGGAATTTATTTCTACAGTCCAGCCTCTCTTAGTTTGCTCCTAATGTAAACAAATAACGACGTCACTGAGCATGCGCATTATATCAAAATGTGTACACGCTGATTAAAAAGTAACAAGAAAATACTTTCAAAAGTATTTACATACTAAATACTTTTAAAAGTATTTTTATAAATGAAATTGTTAGGCCTACATCATATCATGACTGATGTTTGAAGTATTTTAAGTAGTTATAATTTAAAAAATAGTTAACTTAATAGGAATACGACATTCGTAAAGTCGCAGACTCTAGCGTGCGCCTTGTAGTAGGTGGCGTTTGTTTGTTGACACTAGGAGCAAACTAAGAACGGCTCAACTGTAAGTAAAGGTAGAGTTTATATAGGCTATAGTAGCTGTAGGGTAAAGGATTTCATTAAGGTGGCACGTTGCTTCAGGTGTTCTGGCGTGGGGCACTTGTCGGAACATTGAAAAGGGGATAAGTTGTGTTGTCACTGTGCTGAACCGGGACATGTTTTGAACGATTGCTCGGACTGAAGAAGGCAAATAAGGGTCCAGTGTGCATAAATTGTAAAAAAAAAGGTGTTGGTTCTGACCACGACGTGCGGGGAGCAAGCAAATTGTCCGTTGTTCTTGACGGCTAAGAACGTGTTTGTGAGAAGGACTGATCTGTAGAAAGATGTAGGCATGACTATGTGTGTAGGGAGGTCGTTAAAGTGGAGTTTTGTTTAGTAGTGTGAAGGTATTCCTCTACAAAAAAAAAGAAGTATATGTGTTATATCAAAATGTATACACGCTGATTAAAAAGTAACAAAAAACTCTGGTGTGAGACACTCACACAACTTTCTCTTGCCAATGCAAATAATAAACAATAATCCTAACATTAGTAATAAAACATTAGAAATAAACAAAATCTAACCTCAATAAACATAACATAATTTTAATCATGAGTGAAAGACACATAATAACAATCGACCTCAGTTTGGCTTAAAAATACGAAAAATCACTCTTTCGCGCTAAACTAGGCTCTGTAGAGAAAAATGCTCTAAACAAAAGTTGTAGATCTTTTAATTTTCTATAAATTTAATTATATACACTTTTGTCGTAAAATGCATACTAAGGCCGAAATCTTTAAAAAATCAATTTTTCACACATTTTCGTGAGAAAAAACAGAAAATCGCTAATTACCGCTAAACTAAGCGTTATACAAAAAAATGTTTTAAATAAAAGTTGTAGAATTTTATATTTTCTACAACTTTTAATATATAACGTTTTGCGCTAAAATGCATATTAAAGCCGTAATCTTAAAAAAAACAACGTTTTTACGAGAAACACCCTCACCAAGAATTTCAGCACACATGACGCCTACCCTATCTTGCAGAGAATAAAAAATTGAGTAAACCAGGCGATTTTAAAAAAATCGTAGGACCAGTTTTTGATAAAATCACAAAAAAAGGAAAAATGACACGAATTAATTACTACTTCCGGTTGACCGATTTTGATGAAAATGTTCGTGTCGGGTCCGGTAGTGGTATGTAACTTAAGTTTCAAGTTTCAAGTTCGTACGATGTTCCGTTCTTGAGATATTCTGTTCTCACACACACACACACGCGCGCGCGCGCACACACACACACACACACACACAGACCAATCGCTAAAAACATGTTTTTTGGGTTCAGGGGGTCTGAAACGTATAGATCCGGTGAAAACTCGATTTCTTAAAATCGACATGAAAACAATACTTTCCTTCCTATATATTCATATAGGCAAGAGAAAGTAAAAAAAAACTGTCAAAAGTATTTAAATACAAAATACATTTAAAAGTATTATTATAAATGAAATTGTTAGGCCTACATCATATAATGACTGATGTTTTAAGTTGTTATAATTTAAAACATAGTTAACTTAATAGGAATACGACATCCATAAAGTTGCGGACTCTAGCGTGCACCCTGAAGTAACTGGCTTTGGTTTGTTGACAGTAGGAGCAAACTAAGAACGGCTCAACTGTAGAAACACCCAGTACTCTAGATGGAGCGCGAAGAAAGAAAAACATATAGAGCGACAATAATTCGGAGGTAAAAAATCCGGAACGTCGAAAATCCGGATTCAATTCTGGCGAAAAATGGGAATTAATTTATCGTAGGTTAAAAGTGGCCAATATGTCTTTTAAAGCATTGTCTATTGCACAAATTAAATTAATTGTCTTAAATCAAAATAATAAGAGTCCTTTAAATACAATATGGCGTCAAAGCTTATTATGTATCACTCTTTTTATTTATGTACAATTACAAATTTCGTTAAATAAAAATTAGTTCTTTATACTACATAACAACATATTCGTAGTTTTAGTTACCCGCTTCACATTTCTGTTAACAAATCGTGTAAAATATAGTCGAATTTAGCTACTAATGTACTTTTATTACTTTGAAGATGTCTACTGGCAATTTTATCGGGTGTTTCGATAATCCGGATAATTTGATAATCTGGATGGCGTCCGGTCCCAATTAATCCGGATTATTGACGCTCTAAAGTATACGCATACTTATATTTGTCACCCATTTGCTTATCATGGAAAGATTCCAATCAATAAAAAATAAAAATAATACACCTGGAAAAATATGGCACACACATTTAAGTAAACTAAACAAAATATTTATCAACAGAAGCAAACGAATTAAAAAAAATCTTAATATTTTGTTTGCTTTAAGATTATATTTATTCGGCCTTTGACCCTTTTCTTGGGAATAACCTATCATTTCCAAATACACGGCAGTAAATCTCTCTTTAGAGTGGCACGCCTCGGGTTCAAATTAACAGAACATATCACTACAGTTGTGCCGTTGTTAGTTTGCTCCTCCTCCTCCTCCTCCTAGTGTCTGTCAACAAACCAAAGTCAGCTATTACCGGGTGCACGACTTTACGGATCTCATATTCCTATTAAGTTAACAATTTTTACTTTCTCTTGCCTATATGAATATATAGGAAGGAAAGTATTGTTTTCATGTCGATTTTTCGAAATCGAGTTTTCACCGGATCTATACGTTTTCAGACCCCCTGAACCCACACAAACATGTTTTTAGCGATTGGTCTCTGTGTGTGTGTGTGTGTGTGTGTGTGTGTGTGTGTGTGTGTGTGTGTGTGTGTGTGTGTGTGAGAGAGAGAGAGAGAGAGAGAGAGAGAGAGAGAGAGAGAGAGAGAGAGTGTGTGTGTGTGTGTGTGTGTATACAAAATATCTCAAGAACGGAACATCGTACGAACTTGAAACTTGAAACAAGTTACATATCACTACCGGACCCGACACGAACATTTTCATCAAAATCGGTCAACCGGAAGTAGTAGTTTATTCGTATAATTTTTCACTTTTTTGCGATTTTCTCAAAAACTGGTCCTAATATTTTTTTAAAAATCGCCTGATTTACTAAATTTTTTATTCTCTACAAGATAGGGTAGGCGCCATGTTTGCTGAAATTCTTGGTGAGGGTGTTTTTACGTAAAAAAAGTGTTTTTTTTTAAGATTACGGCTTTAATATTAATTTTAGAGCAAAAAAGTATATAATAAAAGTTGTCGAGAATTTGAAAACCTACAACTTTTATTTCAAACATTTTTTTGTATAACGCTTAGTTTAGCGGTAATTAGCGATTTTCTGTTTTTTTCTCACGAAAACGTGAGAAAAATCGATTTTTTTAAGATTCCGGCCTTAGTATGCACTTTACGACAAAAGTGTATATATTAAAATTTATAGAAAATTAAGAGATCTACAACTTTTATTTAGAGAATTTTTCGGTACAGAGCCTAGTTTAGCGTGAAAGTGTGATTTTCCGTTTTTTTTATAAGCCAAATTGAGTTCGATTTTCATTTTGCGTCATTCACTCATGATTAAAATAAGGTTATGTTTTTGAGGTTAGTTTTTGTTTATTTCTAATATTTTATTAATAATGTTAGGTTTATTATTAATTATTTGCATTGGCAAGAGAAAGTCGTGTGAGTGTTTCACACCAAATTTTTTAAATTATAAGTACTTCAAGTACTTACAACATCAGTTATGATATGATGTAGGCCTTACAATTCCATTTATAAAAATACTTTTGAAAGTATTTTGTTGTTACTTTTTAATCAGCGTGTACTCATTTTGATATAATGCGCATTCTCAGTGACGTCATTATTTGTTTACATTACGAGCAAACTAAGAGATGCTGGACTTTACATATTTTGCAGTAATATAAACCTTGGGACCTGTTCAGTTCTTTCACATCACATCATGTGTAACCTTTAAAGTCGTCTCGTGTAAACGCATCTTTTGATATTAATTAATAGACATCAGTTGGTTGTTTGCTTCGCACGTGTTCTGTTTAACACATAATGAATATTTTGGAATTGGCTCCTATTATTTCTACTAACTGCCCATAACAGACGACAGGTGGAGTGTCAAATTATTTACACTCAATCTGTTATGTTAGTTGCAGGGCTAAAATAAATAGTTGTGTTTCTTATCATCACATGGTCACCCAATTAAATGAGTGAATCATTTAATAAGAGAAGAGGTAGAGGTGTACTGTGACACTAATCACAGTTATCTCCTCTCAAAGTAATGAATTTAATCATTATACAGTTGGACCCTGTGGTAAATGAAGTGAAGGTGTCGTTTGCAGAGTGGAAAATATGTGCTTTTCAGAGGGCCTGGCATGTTGATCAAGCGTACTTTTCCACTGAGTGAGTTGTGACAATGGTAAACCACGTGACTCCTCGTTGTTACTTAGTAAAACCTCTACACGTTCAAACCAGCCTACAGGCTGATCACCTAAACAACATTTCTACTAAGGAAAGAGCTATACGTTTCCTAAAAAGAGATAGAAATATTGCAAAATCCGCGCATATGATACTGAACACCACTGGCCAGTATGTTTGCTTTTATGTTATTAGCAAACATAAATCCATGTAGGCCTATAGGTCGCAAGTAAACTAAATCTATAAGAAGGATAGTAAGATAAGTTGTAGGGGTGGGGGTAGATAAAGCAAACGGAGAACACGCTGCACCAGTGAAGTTCCTGGGCGTATCTCTAGATAGATCTTTGTCTTGGGACTTCTATATCAATCAAGTTTGTTGTAAAATATAATCTGGGGTATTTGCACTAAAACAAATCGCCAGATTAAATGATAAAAAATTACTAATGGCAGCTTATCATGGCCTCATTCTGTCTCATATCCGGTATGGTATCTTAGTATGGGGTAATTCTAGCATGGGTAATATGAATAGGGTTTTTAAAATTCAAAAGAAAGCTATTAGGTGTATGGTGGGAGCTAACCAGCTAACCTCATCCACACCACTATTTAAGGAGCTTAAATTGCTTACAGTTCCCTGTCTCTACATTTTTGAGGCGATTATGTATGTTAGGCAAAATAATTTTATGCAGAATTTCAATGTTCACAATCATAACACGAGAAACAGGAATGATTATTATGTGGCTAATCACTCCACAAAATTGTTTCAACAAAAACCTACTTATGCAGGGAGAAAATTCATAAATAAATTACCCCAATCTTTAAAGTGTTGTGAGGATTTGAATTCCTTTAAAAAAAATTTAAAAAATTACTTGATCGGTGAAACTTTTTATAGTGTACAAGAATTTCTTTCTTGATAGCAGTGATACATAGTGTGTTTCTTATACTCGTATGTATTTCAGGTGTTACATCTGACGACATGTCCTATACTCCTCCTGGAGTCTCCAGGGCGCAAAAAAAAAAAAAAAAAAAAAGTAATCAGCCCAAAGGGACATACACCTCATAATTGCTCACCATTTAATGTATTAATAGTTTATCCAGGTAACCATTATACAATGACGAAAACTTGTTTAAGTTATCCGACAAACGTATTGTGTTAACTTGATGCTGGTACCTACCGTTGTTCTATAAAGACGATCACATTTCAAAGGACACTTAGAATCTACTAATGTTCAAGGAGATCTACTTCACTGCCACCGCCTTCTATATCTCTGTTTACGTTCGGATGGTCGAATTATTGTCACTTGATACATATACCTACTATAATTACACTCTCACATTCAAGCTATAATTATTACATAATACGCCTAATTATACATACTATCGGTTTCATAATCATAGACACCCCAGTTTCAGCCCAAATTGTCTCTAAGATAAGTTTCGGGATCTGGGCAAAAGTAAATAATTAACAAACTATCGTTTAAAATCACAAAGTTCCTAGTTTAAATCCTAGTAAAGGTAGTTACTTTTATACGGATTTGAATACTAGACCAGTGGTTGTGGGTGTACTTTGATGGATGGGGTTTAATTAACCATAGGCCTACTCTCTCAGAAATGGTCGGCCTGGGTCTGTAAAAGACTACACAGTCTCATTTACAAGTCATACACATCATCCTCATCTCATTAGGTGATGGGGTTGCTTATTGTTCTCTATTGAACAGATTGCAACGTACACATATTAACAATTAAAAAAAAAAAAATCACAAACAAATATTTATTACGCACAAAAAATACAAAATTGATAATCAGTCATAATTTTACGAATAAATTACAATTGTTGTTTAGGTGATCAGCCGAAAGGCTCTTGAGGGTTTACTGAGTAAAACGAGGAGTCAGGTGGTTTACTGATTGTAAAAGTATGCTTATCAGCATGCCAGGCCCTTTGAAAAGTATCTACTTTCCACCTCACAAATGATACCTTCACTTGATCACTACCACTGTGTATAATGAAACAGCGGATAACTGTGACACTACAATCCGTTTCATAATGATAGACACCCGAGTTTCAACCCAAACCATCTACAAAACTATCAGTCATATTTTAACATAAACGTTTTTTTTTAAATTCCTAATATGTGTACGTTGCAATCTCTTCAATTGAGAACAATAAGCAACTCCATGACCCATTGACATGAGAATGATGTGTATGAAGTGTAAATGAGGTGTTGTCTTGTACAGACTCAGGTCGACCATTCCTGAGAGAGTATGGTTAATTGAACCCCAACCATCAAAGTACACCCACAACCACTGTCTAGTATTCAAATCCAAATAAAAGTAACTCCTCAGCTGTTAAACAGCTGAATTTCGCGACGACTTTACCTCTAGACCAACCCGGTGGGTTTGATATAAACTTAACGTCAAAATTTAGCTCATTAAACGCTTTTATTTAACTTACTCTTGGATCCATCAAATCTAGCAACTTAAAATTTCAATACTTCTACCGTATCAATATGAATCAAACTTTGCACACTTGTTTATCTTCGATGACAATACGCTGTGGAGGTGTTTGTAAAAAACAATTTTAAAATTTAAAAAAAAAAATTTTTAAACGCTTTTATTTAGGCCTAACAATTACTTAAAAAAATTAACTAAAAAGAAAAAAATAAAAAAAAATTTACAAAAAAAAATCGCAGACATTACAGTTAAAAATAAAAGCGTGGCGCATTAATATATATAATATTTATTGTAAAATATTATATATATTAATGCGCCACGCTTTTATTTTTAACTGTAATGTCTGTGATTTTTTTTGTAAATTTTTTTATTTTTTTATTTTTAGTTCATTTTTTTTGATTAATTGTTAAATAATAGCGTTTCTTAAAAATTTTTTTTTAATTTTTATTTTTTTTTTATTCTACGTTCACCCATAATAAACCTAAAATTTTAATATTTTGAAAAATGGACATATCGAGGTTGGAAGACAAAAAGACCCGGTTTTTTTGCTACCGCAACAAATTGCATGCGTTTAGAGGCGTGTAACTCGATAATTATTGAACCAAAAAATTTTAAATTTTAACACAACATAGACAATTATATTCTTACAGCGTGTACGAAATTTCAAAATCGTATGTTATTTAAATTTTTATTTATTAACAATATTCTGAACCATTGCTGTCTCGGTAACCGCTCGACCGTTCGGCACGGGCGAACTATCGTTTTATTCAGCGTACAAAAACTTTGTACAGATATATTAATAACATTAAATATTGATTGGCCGACGTTGTGGTTGAATTTCTAAAATTTTGAAAAATAGACTAGGTAATGCGGGGGGCGCGCTACTATCCATGTTCCAGGTTGTGTACGTGACATCCTGTTGGACTATCTATTTGAATTGACGGACTGCATTGTCAATTCAGGTACAGTCAGATTCAGGCAACATGGATAGTAGCCCCCCCGCATTACCCAATCTATTTTTCAAAATTTTAGAAATTCAACCACAACGTCGGCCAATCAATATTTCATGTTATTAACATATTTGTACTAAGTTTTTTACGCTGAATAAAACGATAGTTTGCCCGTGCCGAACGATCGAGCGGTTACCGAGACAACAAAGGGTTCAGAATATTGTTAATAAATCAAAATTTAAATAACTTACGATTTTGAAATTTCTTTCACGCTGTAAGAATATAATTGTTTATTTTGTGGTTCAAATTTTTTCGTCAAATAATTGTCGAATTACACGCCTCTCTAAACGCTTGAAATTTGTTGCGGTAGCAAAAATTGGGTCTTTTTGTTAATGATTCAGACATTTAATTAGTTGACCACGGGATATAAAAAACAACTATTTATTTTAGCCCTGTAACGAACAGATTGAGTGTAAATAAATTGACACTCAACTTGTCTCTTATGGGCATAAAGTGAATTTATGGAAACTTTTATTGTAATGTGAGATACACTCCAAAAAATAGGGCAATGATTTTCAAACAGACATGAAATTACTTATGATTGTATAACTAGAAGGGATAAAAATAAGTATATTAAAATATGTTAAAACAGTACAACATACAATATATATAAGGGTTGGGGGTGGATCTTTATATATGTTGGCACCGTGTCAATTAAGGGTTAAGGGTGCCCGCCCGCCTGGCTAGTCGTAGTTAAAGCGGCCGCTTTTAAGTCCACCGTTAGAGAAGCCGCATAAAATTATACGGCGGACCAAGCGAGTCACGAGTCAGACGGTCTGGCCTAATTCTATCAACCGACTTACACCATATTTTAATAGCCTACATGGCATGATTTTTACTTTCTCTTGCCTATATGAATATATAGGAAGGAAAGTATTGTTTTCATGTCGATTTTAAAGAAATCGAGTTTTCACCGGATCTATACGTTTTCAGACCCCCTGAACCCAAAAAACTTGTTTTTAGCGATTGGTCTGTGTGTGTGTATGTGTGTGTGTGTGTGTGTGTGTGTGTGTGTGCGTGTGTGCGCGTGTGCGCGCGCGCGCGTGTGTGTGTGTGTGTGTATGTGAACAGAATATCTCAAGAACGGAACATCGTACGAACTTGAAACTTAAGTTACATATCACTACCGGACCCGACACGAACATTTTCATCAAAATCGGTCAACCGGAAGTAGTAGTTTATTCGTGTAATTTTTCACTTTTTTGCGATTTTCTCAAAAACATGTCCTACGATTTTTTTTTAAATCGCCTGGTTTACTCAACTTTTTATTCTCTACAAGATAGGGTAGGCGCCATGTTTGCTGAAATTCTGCGTGAGGCTGTTTTTACGCAAAAACTTTTTCTTTTTAAGATTGCGGCTTTAATATGCATTTTAGCGCAAAACGTTATATAATAAAAGTTGTAGAGAATGTAAAATTCTACAACTTTTAATTCAAACATTTT
Organism: Catonia carolina; assembly: GCA_035578175.1. NCBI lineage: Eukaryota > Metazoa > Arthropoda > Insecta > Hemiptera > Achilidae > Catonia > Catonia carolina. Next base: position 1,591,695 of record JAQMRL010000031.1, read on the forward strand.
TTTGTATAACGCTTAGTTTAGCGGTAATTTGCGATTTTCTGTTTTTTTTCTCACGAAAACGTGAGAAAAATCGATTTTTTTAACATTTCGGTCTTAGTATGCATTTTACGACAAAAGTGTATATAATTAAATTTATAGAAAATTAAAAGATCTACAACTTTTGTTTAGAGCATTTTTCTCTACAGAGCCTAGTTTAGCGTGAAAGCGTGATTTTCCGTATTTTTAAGCCAAACTGAGTTCGATTGTCATTTTGCGTCATTCACTCATGATTAAAATAAGGTTATGTTTTTGAGGTTAGTTTTTGTTCATTTCTAATGTTTTAATACTAATGTTAGGTTTATTGTTAATTATTTGCATTGGCAAGAGAAAGTTGTGTGAGTGTTTCACACCAGATTTTTTTGTTTTGTTTTACTTTTTTAGTTATTTATGGTGAAATTGAACTTTCTTACCCACGAGACTGGGAAATTCACTTGAAAATATTTTCAAATTTCAACGCTATCTACACAGTCAATCGGTGGAAAATTGTTTTCCATTGTTAAGTTAAATCGGTTGAACAAGCTAAACTTCTAGTAACATACAATAGCAATGAATTTTTTTTTAACTATAATTATAATAACTAACTAACTATAATTATATATTTTTTTTAACTATAATTTTATAGAATCATTTCATTAAGGGGGTAGTCAACTCGAGTAGATTATTATTTTAAATTTTGATTATTTTTTGCATTTATTTGAAGTTTAAAATTTTCTGAATCACAGCATTCGTTTACTTTGTTTGTATATTGACAAAAATTTATAAAAACATCTGTTAAAAATAAAGTTCACTAGCAAGGCGAGTGAAATTATCCCTATAACTTTAAGTTTTCCGGAAATGTGGTTTTTGCATGATTGTACATTCTTGGGAATTAAATATTTTGGTTTGTATTGGAGGTATTTGGATGTTGTTTTTTTTTTCAAATTTTCATAATTTCTTGCTCTGTTATCTGTGAAATGATTATTACAAAAACCTTAATAGGGATTTAGTTAAAACATAATTTGTGAATACATAAAATAAATGTTTTTGAAAATATGGTTTTTCTTCAATAAATTACTTGTAAGAAAAAAATACATAAAAGCGCATACAACAAATAATAGACAGCAATTTTCTGTATTTTGTAGCATAAGAATCATGTTGATGATATCTTTCTTGGTTCCTCAGATATTTGATTCGCTGTAAAAGCCCGCTTTTCCAACCTCACCCTTATATTAGGGGCTGTAATTAATTTTTTGGCTTGGTTCAAATGGTAGATCATTGCTACTAAATTACTCTTTCATTTAAAATAATGATAAATTATAGCCAGAAGTTTTGATTTTCATTTTCTAGGTTGACCACCCCGTTAAGTGAAATAGTAGATTTATCGCCGCCGCCGCCTCATTCATTTATTCAACATTTTTTGTTTATCCCAACAAATTACACTCGTATGTCGCCAAAATTTAAAAGGAATTTTTACTAAAAAATTCCGTTTCATGAGACGACGTAGTCGAGTCAACCTGTGTTTTTTAGGGGGAAAATCTGGTGTGAAACACTCACACAACTTTCTCTTGCCAGTGAAAATAATTAACAATAAACCTAACATTAGTAATAAACCATAAGAAATAAACAAAAAACTAACCTCAAAAAACATAACCTAATTTTAATCATGAGTGAAAGACGCAAAATGAAAATCAACCTCATTTTGGCTTAGAAATACGGAAAATCACTCTTTCTCTCTAAACTAGGCTCTGTAGAGAAAAATGCTCTAAATAAAAGTTGTAGATCTGTTAATTTTCTATAAATTTAATTATATACACTTTTGTCGTAAAATGCATACTAAGGCCGAAATGTTTAAAAAATCAATTTTTCTCACGTTTTCGTGAGAAAAAAACAGAAAATTGCAAATTACCGCTAAACTAAGCGTTATACAAAAAAATGTGTGAAATAAAAGTTGTAGAATTTTAAATTCTCTACAACTTTTGTTATATAACGTTTTGCGCTAAAATGCATATTAAAGCCGCAATCTTAAAAAGAAAATGTTTTTACGTAAAAACAGCCTCACGCAGAATTTCAGCAAACATGGCGCCTACCCTATCTTGTAGAGCATAAAAAATGTAGTAAACCAGGCGATTTTTAAAAAAATCGTAGGACCAGTTTTTGAGAAAATCGCAAAAAAGTGAAAAATTATACGAATAAACTACTACTTCCGGTTGACCGATTTTGATGAAAATGTTCGTGTCGGGTCCGGTAGTGGTATGTAACTTAAGTCAAGTTCGTACGATGTTCCGTTCTTGAGATATTCTGTTCACACACAGACACGCAGACACACACACACACACACACACACACACACACACACACACACACACACACACACACACACACACACACACACACACACACACACACCGACCAATCGCTAAAAACATGTTTGTGTGGGTTCAGGGGGTCTGAAAACGTATAGATCCGGTGAAAACTCGATTTCGAAAAATCGACATGAAAACAATACTTTCCTTCCTATATATTCATATAGGCAAGAGAAAGTAAAAATAGTATAAAGCTAATTTTTTACTTTCTCTTGCCTATATGAATGTAAAGGAAGGAAAGTATTGTAACAAGATCGAAGAAAAGACGGGGTCGTTCGCGAAGGTTCCAGAATTCTATTCATAAAAATAGTTAAGGAATAATAAAAATAACAATACACAATAGCAACAGTGAATGACAGTTTTACGATGATGACCATAAAGGTGTGTCTATTATAAAGTTCAGGTATTGTGTACAGCTATTATGAGGGGGACAGGTTGTTTTCGTTTTCTATTTACAAAAGACATATTCTTGACCTGTTTACTACGGATTTTTCTAGCATTCATTAATAAAAGGTTATTTATTTTTTGTACTTTATTGTTTGCTTGATTTCTCTACTTTTCTCTGGAACTATCTTTGTAAAAAGGTATATAAGGAGACCCCGAGCACGGTCCAGTCAGTAGTATTCGTGTGATCTTTGCTGAGCGATTATCGAGGTGCGTATACAGGTTACGTATCCGAGCAACGATTGTTATACCGTCTTTGTGAGTGTATGGTATTGTGTAAAGTTAAAGTGCAGTCTTTGTGAATTCAGTTTCTGTGTGTTGTATGTTTGTGTAATCTATAAAAGTGATTGTAAGTTATTTTTTTTTTTTTTTTTAGGCCCTCATTGGAGCAAAATTAATCAATTTATAGAAGATCCCTAGTTATTCCTCTTATTTGCCCAGTAGTTCTTCATCCTTTGCGACACTCTCGCCCTATCCTCCACAGTCCAATGTCTGTTTGTCTGCCTTTTAGGTACTTCTGGAAATTTCGTGTTTGGATTTTTGATCTTATATCCTTCTTCTCTGTTCAAAATCTGTGTCTCTGAGATATCCAGGTCCTGCAGATCCTGTTGAACTTCCTCAAACCAGGCGTACTTGACTTTGGTTTTCAAAAAGAAATCCAGTACCTGTCTGGTAAATCTGGATTCTGGCAGTCTCCTAAGATGTCCAAAGAACCCAACTCTTCTCTTCCTCATTATCTCGGAAATTTCCTCATTTTCCCAGTATAGAACCGAATTTGGCAACAACCTATACTCATTGTCTACTCTGTGCTTTTTGTTTATTATTGTTCTGAGGATTCTTCTCTCTGTCTTTCTAAGGTCCTCCATCTTCCCACAGTGCCTCAACCTGCCCAAAGTCTCACACGCATACATTACCACAGACTTCGTGACCGTATTGTAGTGCCTCAATTTGGATTTTATGGACACTGACTTCCTCTTATAGGTGGACCATGTAAGTTATTTATTGTTTATTATCTATTTTAAGTGAATTATTAAATCATTTATTGTATTATTTAATTATAATTATGTAACTTAGTTTAATTATTTATTTTGTAATCTTTTAGTCTAATAAATATTTGTAATTTGTAAACTTTAGTGCATTAATTATTTAATAACCTAGATCCCGAAACGGACCTTAGCAATAAGGGTCACAGTATTGTTTTCATTTCGATTTTAACAAATACACTCTTCTCCCGAATATACACCTAAACAGACCCCTTCAACCCACACAAACATGTTTTTAGCGATTGGTCTGTGTGTGTGTGTGTGTGTGTGTATGTGTACAAAATATCTCAAGAACGGAACATCGTCCGAACTTGAAACTTGAAACTTAAGTTGCATACCACTACCGGGCCCGACGCGAACAATTTCATCAAAATCGGTCAACCGCAAGTAGTATTCGTGTAATTTTTCACTTTTTTGCGATTTTCTCAAAAACTGGTCCTACGTTTTTTTAAAAATCGCCTCGTTTACTTATTTTTTATGCTCTACAAGATAGGGTAGGCGCCATGCTTGCTGAAATTCTTGGTGAGGCTGTTTCCACGTAAAAAAAATTGTTTTTTTAAGATAGCGGCTTTATTATGCATTTTACCGCAAAAATGTATATAATAAAAGTTATAGAAAATTTAAAATTCTACAACTTTTATTTCAAATATATTTTTGCATAACGCTCAGTTTAGCGGTAATTAACGATTTTCTTTTTTTTCTCACGAAAACATGAGAAAAATCTATTTTTTTAAGATTTCGGCCTTAGTATGCATTTACGACAAAAGTGTACACAATCAAATTTATAGGAAATTAAAAGATCTACAACTTTTATTTGAAGCGATTTTTTTTACAGTGCCTAGTTCAGCGTGAAAGAGCAATTTTCCGTATTTTTAAGCCAAACTGAGGTTGATTTTCATTTTGGATCTTTCATATATGACTAACATTAGGTTATGGTTTATTGAGGTTAGTTTTTTGTTTATTTCTAATGTTTTATTACTAATGTTAGGTTTATTGTTAATTATTTGCATTGGAAAGAGAAAGTTGTGTGAGGGTTTCACACCAAATTTTTTTCCATCGATTACTATAGTTTAAATAAGTGTATTGCCAAAAGTCCCCACCCCTCCCCTCCTTGCTTCCACCCCCCAGCGATCCCCCCCAAAGTTACAAATTGCAAGGGTTTCGTAGATCGTGTTATCTCAAAAACTAAACAAGGTATTGGATTAAATTTTTGTCGTTGTCTTATAATATTTCCTACAATTCGGTAGTTATTCATAAAGAAGCTGATAAAACATTATAAATTTAATTACGTAATTTTACTTTTTGGTTTACAACTATTTACACTAACATTTTACACAAAAAAGTTTCAAACAAAACTTTTAGTCCCTTTTAAGATCTATAAAATGATATATAACAGTAATTACTTTATTGTAGTAATATGGCAAAACCAGCCGCTGCAATGTAGAGTGCTCGGACGGTGTTCGGTGATACAAGGTCGAGGTCGTCGGTTGCTATGTTGCAGTTATAATTTTTCGCGTAATTTAAGCGCCACTACGACATTTTTTTTTAAATTAATAAACTTATTTCACAAGTGTCTTAGTATGTATTTTTAAGTGATACCCTATCTTGTAGAGCATAAAAATTTAGTAAATTTTTTTTTTTATTCCTACTATAAATGTGTTTGTTGCAATCTGTTCAATTGAGAACAATAAGCAATGAGATGACCCAATCAGATGAGGATGATATTGTGTATAACGTGTAAATGAGACTGTGTAGTCTTCTACAGACACACTCACTGAGTATGGTTAATTGAACCCCAACCATCAAAGTACACACCTAATTACTGTCTAGTATAGTACATTTGTTTTAGGAAGAAGCTTGTAAGGGGAGGGCGAGTTGGTAGAGTAGGGATAGTTTCAACGGGGCAACTGTTGTCTCCTTCTCACTTAATGATCATTCCCTCTCTTTCTAACTGTATACTACTCTGTTACAACTACGAGGTGCTTCCCCCACCACTAAACAGAACAGCTCAGTAGCACACAGCGTTGGAGGAAACGCTTCTAGCTAGAACAAATGACCTATACTCAAATCCGTATAAAAGTAGTAAAAGGTATGTTGTTGTTGTTTAGGTGATGAGCCTGTAGGCTGGTTTGAACCTGTAGAGGTTTTACTAAGTAAAACGAAGAGTGAGGTGGTTTACCAATGCCACAACTCACTGAGTGGAAAAGTACACTTATCAGCATGCCGGGCCCTCTAAAAAGTACATATTTTCCACTCCGCAAATGACACCTTCACTTCATTCACCACAGGGTCTGGCTGTATAATGAAATTGATTACTTTCAGAGGAGATACCTCTGATAAGTGTCTTTTATACCTCTACCTCTTCTGTTCTTAAATGATTCACTCATTTAATTGGGTGACCATGTGATGATAAGAAACACAACTATTTATTTTAGCCCTGCAACGAACAGATTGAGTGTAAATAATTTGACACTCCACCTCTCGTCTGTTATGGGCAGAGTAAAAGGTAGAAAAGTAGTAAAGGCTGACCACCAAACCAACAACGTAATTTTATAATCATTTCTTTTTTTATCCCTAATGTGTGTAGTTGCAATCTGTTCAATTGAGAACAATAAGCAACCCCATCACCCAATGAGATGAGGATGATGTGTATGACAAGGAAATGAGACTGTGTAGTCTTGTACAGACTGAGAGAGTATGGTTAATTGAACCCCAACCATCAAACTACATCTTTAACCACTGTCTAGCATTCAAATCCGTATAAAAGTAACTACCTGTACAAGGATTTGAACCAGGAACCTTCGTCTCCGAAAATCAGCTGTTAAACAGCTGATTTTGGCGACAACTTTACCTCTAGACCAACCCGGTGGGTTATTTAGTAAATGAGGCAGATTTTTTTTTAAATCGTAGGAGCCGTTTTTGAGAAAATCGCAAAAAGTGAAAAATCATGAATAAAGTACTATTTCCGGTAGACGGATTATAATGAAAACGTTCGTGTCGGGTTCTCTTATGGTAGGCCTACCTAACTTACAATCCAAGTTTTAATTTCATACGATATTCCGTTATTGAGACATTTTGTTTACTTGTACGCGCGTGCACACACACAGACAGACCAATCGTTAAAAGCATTTTTTTGGGTTCAAGGGGTCTAAAACAGAGTATTATTCACACAAATACACGCGCGCGCACACACACAGACCAATCGCTAAAAACATTTTTTGGGTTCAAGGGGTCTAAAACAAAGTATTATTCACACACAAACACGCGCGCGCACACACACACGCGCACACACACACACAGACCAATCGCTAAAAACCTTTTTTGGGTTCAAGGGGTCTAAAACAGAGTATTATTCACACACACACACACACACAGAGCAATCGCTAAAAACATTTTTTGGGTTCAAGGGGTCTAAAACAGAGTATTATTCACACACAAACAAGCGCGCGCGCGCACACACACACACAGGCCTATGGCTAAACAAATTTCTTGAGTACCTACAGGAGTCCTGAAAAAAATAATTTCTAAGAATTATAACACGAAGGATGACGTAGATGTTTACTTACCTAATGTTTTATTGAGCCAATCAGCGAGATCCTCTTGTAGGGGCAAAAGTTGTCTGCTCTGAGTCAACGATATTCTGTCTTGGTAGTACTCGAGGTACTCTTCGTCGGTTTCGGGGAGGGCACGCCTCGAGGAAGACCAGTCGCAGATGCCCAAACCGCCCCCGCCCCCGCCGACCACACTGCCCGCATCCCCTCCCGCGCCCCAATCTCTTACCGACGCCGGCGTCGTTGTCATTTTCTTACGATTCGCTTTTGCTTTCACACTGCCTTCTATCTCAACCTCTCGCCATGACACACGCACGCACACCTGAAACATTTTTATTATTATCTGTATTTAATTAAAAATCTGGTGTGAAACACACACGACTTTCTCAAGCCAAAGCAGATAAAGTAGAACCTCTTTAATCCGGCACGTTTGGGACTCGAAGCTTGCCGGATTAAAGGAAATTCCGGACTATGGAGGTTATTTATAAAAATACAAGAGTCGTGTAAAAAATAACACAATTTGCACAAGAAACTTTTACTGTATGTATTTATTGTTTAAACAATATAAATCAATATATAAGTACAGGAGAAATATTAAAATGCATCATTTTAATGCAGTACAGTACATGATGAAATAAATTTGAATACAGTACGGTAGGCTACTGTAGTACTATTCGTGGTTTTTAGCAACAGCACTGGTAGATGGGGCTGGATAAAAGATCTAATATCTACTTGCTTCTTACGACTGGTATTTTTTTTATGTAAAAAATCATTTTTTATTGCATGCAAGTTCATAACTTTGGCCATACTGTATTGTTTATTTGACTCAGCAAATTTTATAAACGTGTAAAAAAGCGTACTGAGTTTACAAACTGAGAGCGTGACGCTTTGTGGCTGTTGAGTGTCGGGTTGCTCACTTTACAATGTTCATTGTGAAGGTAATTCTATAATTTTTGTCTATTGCCGTTGATGCCGGTTTATAGACAATTCCGGACTATAGAATGCCGGATTAAGGAGGTTTTACTGTAATTACAAAATAACCTATGTTTAATCATGAAAAAAAAATTCAAAATGAAAATACACTTCTTCTGTACGGCATAAATATACGGAAAATCACTCTTTGACACTAAACTAGGCTCTGTGGAGAAAAATTCTTACAATAAGTTTTAATTTTTCTTTTTTGGTTCGACGTTCGACTGTTCTGCAATTACTGCTAATGCAGAAAACGGTGAAGGATAAAATGACTTTTGTAACGTTTAAAAATATGCCGTGCCTGAATGGGATTCGAACCCAAGACCGCATGATGAGAGGCGAGCACGTTACCAACTACGCCAATGCGACCGGCTTAATAAAAGTTTAAGGTTTTTCAATTAACTTATACACTTATGTCGTATTATTATATAGGCCTACACTTATTATAAATTATATTATATAATTAATTATATTTATACACTTATAAATACATAGGCTATATACACTTATGTCGTAAAATGCATAGTCTACTACGGCCAGATTCGTAAAATATACCATTTTTACAGATTTTCATGAATAAACACAGAAAATCACTAATTGCCGCTACTCTAAGCGTTATTTTGACCCACCGGGTTGGTCTAGAGGTAAAGTCGTCGCCAAAATCAGCTGTTTAACAGCTGATTTTCGGAGACGGAGGTTCCTGGTTCAAATCCTAGTAAAGGTAGTTACTTTTATACGGATTTGAATACTAGACAGTGGTTGTGGGTGTACTTTGATGGTTGGGGTTCAATTAACCATACTCAGTGAGTGTGTCTGTAGAAGACTACACAGTCTCATTTACACGTCATACACATCATCCTCATCTCATTGGGTCATCTCATTGCTTATTGTTCTCAATTGATGAACAGATTGCAACGTACACAAATTAGGAATAAAAAATAAATAAACTAAGCGTTATACGAAACAATGTTTGAAATAAAACTTGTACATTTTTACAAATAAATGTTCTACAACTTTGATGACATTCAATTTTGCCTAAAACGCATATTAAGGCTGCAATTCTTAAAAAAAAAACAGTTTTTCAACGAGAGCACAGACTCCCCAAGAATTTCAGCAGACATTGTGCTTATCCTATATTGTAGAGCATAAAAAGTCTGGTCTGAAATACACACAACTTTCTCTTGCCAATGCAAATAATTAACAATAAACTTAACAATTGTAATAAGATATTAGAAGTAAACAAAAAATTAACCTCAAAAAACATAACCTTAGTTTAATCATGAGTGAAAGACGCAAAATGAAAATCGACCTCAGTTTAACTTAAAAATACGGAAAATCACTCTTTCACGCTAAACTAGGCTCCGAAAAGAAGAATGCTTTAAATAAAAGTTGTAGATCTTTTAATTTTCTATAAATTTTATTATATACACTTTTGTCGTAAAATGCATATTAAGGCCGAAATCTTAAAACAATCGATTTTTCACAAGTTTTCGTGAGAAAAAAAGAAAATCGCTAATTACCGCTAAACTACGCGTTATACAAAAAAAATGTTTAAAATAAAACTTGTAGAATTTTAAATTCTCTACAACTGTTATTACATACATTTTTGCGCTAAAATGCACATTAAAGTCGCAATCTTAAAACAAAAGTTTTTTCACGGTCAAAATGAGTCCTGAGATAAAACTTGATAAAGTGAGACATAAGATATAAGATGAGACATTAGATAACCTAAGATAACCTGAGATAAAAGGCATGAGCCGTTACTGAGAAAATTGAAAAAAGTGTAAAATAACACGAATAAACTACTACTTCCGGTTGACCGATTTTGATAAAAATGTTCGTGTCGGGTCCTCTAGTGGAACCTAACTTCATTTTCAAGTTTAAACTTCGTACGATGTTCCGTCCTTGAGATATTTTGTTCAAACACACTAACATACAAACCAATCGGAAAAAATATATTTTTTGGGTTCAGGGGGTTAGAAAACGAGTATTTCCGATGAAAAATCGACATGAAAACAATACTTTTCTTCCTTTAGTCTACATTGATATAGGGTAAGAGAGCGTACCTTGCAAGAGCGTTAACCAAACAAATATATTTCTTGGGTTCAGGGGGTTAGAAAACGAGTATTTCCGATGAAAAATCGACATGAAAACAATACTTTTCTTCCTTTAGTCTACATTGATATAGGGTAAGAGAGCGTACCTTGCAAGAGCGTTAACCAAACAAATATATTTCTTGGGTTCAGGGGGTTAGAAAACGAGTATTTCCGATGAAAAATCGACATGAAAACAATACTTTTCTTCCTTTAGTCTACATTGATATAGGGTAAGAGAGCGTACCTTGCAAGAGCGTTAACCAAACAAATATATTTCTTGGGTTCAGGGGGTTAGAAAACGAGTATTTCCGATGAAAAATCGACATGAAAACAATACTTTTCTTCCTTTAGTCTACATTGATATAGGGTAAGAGAGCGTACCTTGCAAGAGCGTTAACCAAACAAATATATTTCTTGGGTTCAGGGGGTTAGAAAACGAGTATTTCCGATGAAAAATCGACATGAAAACAATACTTTTCTTCCTTTAGTCTACATTGATATAGGGTAAGAGAGCGTACCTTGCAAGAGCGTTAACCAAACAAATATATTTCTTGGGTTCAGGGGGTTAGAAAACGAGTATTTCCGATGAAAAATCGACATGAAAACAATACTTTTCTTCCTTTAGTCTACATTGATATAGGGTAAGAGAGCGTACCTTGCAAGAGCGTTAACCAAACAAATATATTTCTTGGGTTCAGGGGGTTAGAAAACGAGTATTTCCGATGAAAAATCGACATGAAAACAATACTTTTCTTCCTTTAGTCTACATTGATATAGGGTAAGAGAGCGTACCTTGCAAGAGCGTTAACCAAACAAATATATTTCTTGGGTTCAGGGGGTTAGAAAACGAGTATTTCCGATGAAAAATCGACATGAAAACAATACTTTTCTTCCTTTAGTCTACATTGATATAGGGTAAGAGAGCGTACCTTGCAAGAGCGTTAACCAAACAAATATATTTCTTGGGTTCAGGGGGTTAGAAAACGAGTATTTCCGATGAAAAATCGACATGAAAACAATACTTTTCTTCCTTTAGTCTACATTGATATAGGGTAAGAGAGCGTACCTTGCAAGAGCGTTAACCAAACAAATATATTTCTTGGGTTCAGGGGGTTAGAAAACGAGTATTTCCGATGAAAAATCGACATGAAAACAATACTTTTCTTCCTTTAGTCTACATTGATATAGGGTAAGAGAGCGTACCTTGCAAGAGCGTTAACCAAACAAATATATTTCTTGGGTTCAGGGGGTTAGAAAACGAGTATTTCCGATGAAAAATCGACATGAAAACAATACTTTTCTTCCTTTAGTCTACATTGATATAGGGCAAGAGAGCGTACCTTGCAAGAGCGTTAACCAAACAAATATATTTCTTGGGTTCAGGGGGTTAGAAAACGAGTATTTCCGATGAAAAATCGACATGAAAACAATACTTTTCTTCCTTTAGTCTACATTGATATAGGGTAAGAGAGCGTACCTTGCAAGAGCGTTAACCAAACAAATATATTTCTTGGGTTCAGGGGGTTAGAAAACGAGTATTTCTGATGAAAAATCGACATGAAAACAATACTTTTCTTCCTTTAGTCTACATTGATATAGGGTAAGAGAGCGTACCTTGCAAGAGCGTTAACCAAACAAATATATTTCTTGGGTTCAGGGGGTTAGAAAACGAGTATTTCTGATGAAAAATCGACATGAAAACAATACTTTTCTTCCTTTAGTCTACATTGATATAGGGTAAGAGAGCGTACCTTGCAAGAGCGTTAACCAAACAAATATATTTCTTGGGTTCAGGGGGTTAGAAAACGAGTATTTCCGATGAAAAATCGACATGAAAACAATACTTTTCTTCCTTTAGTCTACATTGATATAGGGTAAGAGAGCGTACCTTGCAAGAGCGTTAACCAAACAAATATATTTCTTGGGTTCAGGGGGTTAGAAAACGAGTATTTCCGATGAAAAATCGACATGAAAACAATACTTTTCTTCCTTTAGTCTACATTGATATAGGGTAAGAGAGCGTACCTTGCAAGAGCGTTAACCAAACAAATATATTTCTTGGGTTCAGGGGGTTAGAAAACGAGTATTTCCGATGAAAAATCGACATGAAAACAATACTTTTCTTCCTTTAGTCTACATTGATATAGGGCAAGAGAGCGTACCTTGCAAGAGCGTTAACCAAAAAAAATATATATTTTTTGGGTTCGGGGGGTCTGAAAACGAGTATTTCGGATGAAAAATCGACAAGAAAACAATACTTTTCTTCCTTTAGTCTACATTGATATAGGGCAAGAGAGCGTACCTTGCAAGAGCGTTAACCAAACAAATATATTTCTTGGGTTCAGGGGGTTAGAAAACGAGTATTTCCGATGAAAAATCGACATGAAAACAATACTTTTCTTCCTATACATTTATAAAGCGCAAGAGAGAGAGAGAGAGAGTAAAAATGAAGTATAAAAGAGAGAGCGTACCTTGCAAGAGCGTTTCCTTCTTCTGATCAAGGGACACATGGACACAGCCATCTCAATCTGTACAACTGACACTCGATCCAATCTTATCTCAAACTAACAACTGATTAAAGAAATCACCCACACTAACAACTAATCCACCCCCGGACACTCGAATGTGTTATCAACTCAAGTTGGTACCTACCAATTAAAATAATAATAATAATAATTATTATTATTATTATTCTGACACAATATAATTTATATTATTAAAAAAAAAAGTATAGTCACTGCTAATCAATGAAACACACCTCCACTCTACTTTTATAAACAATTTACAAGCCGTGTTTACACTGTCACTTTATATCACCCACTATAGTGTGCGTCATATCATTGTCACCTTCAACATCTAGCATTAGTCGCAGCCCAACCTCAATCCTCGGGTTTTTTTCAACATGGCACATCTAACACACCGGGAAACATTTTCAAACGGTTATATAGTACAATTTTACAATTGTACAATAATTGTAGTATAATTGTACAACGGTTTTGATGTACAGTGTTGTTTAGGTGATCAGCCTCTAGAGGCTTTACAAAAAATCTGGAGTAAAACACTCACACAACATTCTCTTTCCAATGCAAATAACTAACAATAAACCTAACATTAGTAATAAAACATTAGATATAGGGTGATTCGAAAAGAGCGCCGGTTTTGATATATCAAATTAAGAGATTTATTTTATTGAAAAACGGAAAATAAATACATCAACAAGTTCATCTTACCTTCCGATTTTATGTATGAAAAATGATGTCATGCATGTGTCCTCCTCTACTGCGCTGGCACGCATCAACTCTGTCCATGAAATTGGATATTACTGCACGACAAGTTTCGACTATGTGGGACAAGTTTCCGTATGTGGGGTTTTCTAAACCCCACATACGGCAGTTCTGTTTATTAACAAAACCGTTTAAGTGGAAGTGCGCCTCATCACTGAAAATGATTTTGTTTGCGAAGGTGTCATCATCCTGCCGTTTTCTCAATACCCAGTCAACAAACTGTCGTCTCTTCTGGTGGTCTGCCACTTTCAAATGTTGCGTCAACTGAATTTTATACGGGTGATATTGGAGATCGTACCGAAGAATTCTCCGTACAGAAGAACATCGTAAACCCAATTGTTGAGAACGGCGACGTGTTGATTTTGCTGGGCTAACAGCCACACTGTCACGAACCAACGCAACGTTCTGCTCAGTTCGGCCAGAACGACGACGTCCAGAACTTTTAAGGTCGACTGTTGAACCCGTCTCAAAAAACTTTTTCATGAGCCTGCGAACTGTTGATTCATTCGGTGCTTCATTACGTCCTAGAGTACCGTGAAGTCGCCTGACAGTAGCCGCATAACTCTCTCCACTCTGGTAAAATGTTTTGACGATTAACACTCGTTGTGCAATAGTAAACTTCTCCATGGTTAGACACAGACTGCGAGAGTACTACACTGCGAACAAGAGAAACTACAACTGAATCGTCAATCGGAATGTTCTCCGAAATAGAAATGAGGTCTAACAATGTTGCCAACCGATAAATAAAAATTTACCAGCCGTTTAAAAACCGGCGCTCTTTTTGAATCACCCTATATAAACAAAAAACTAACCTCAATAAACAAAACCTTATTTTAATCATGAGTAACAGACGCAAAATGAAAATCAACTTCAGTTTTGCTTAAAAATACGGAAAATCACTCTTTCACGCTAAACTAGGCTCTGTAGAAAAAAATGCTACAGATAAAAATTGTAGATCTTTTAATTTCCTATAAATTTGATTATACACTTTTGTCGTAAAATGCATACTAAGGGCAAAATCATTAAAAAATCGATTTTACACACGTTCTCGCGAGAAAAAAAAGAGAAAATTGCTAATTAGCGCTAAACTAAGCGTTATACGAAAAAATGTTTGAAATAAAAGTTGTAGGATTTTTAATTCTCCTACAACTTTTATTAGTAATATTTTTGCGCTAAAATGCATATTAAAGCCGCAATCTTAAAAAAAAAACAATTTTTTACGTGAGAAAAGCGTCACCAAGAATTTCAGCCAACATGGCGCCTACCCTATCATGTAAAGCATAAAACATTCTTTAGTAAACCAGGCGATTTTTAAAAAAAATTCTAGGACCAGTTTTTGAGAAAGTCGCAAAAAAGTGAAAAATTACACGAATAAACTACTACTTCCGGTTGACAGATTTAGATAAAAATGTTCGTGTCTGGTCCGGTAGTGGTATGTAACTTAAGTTTCAAGTTCGTACGAGGTTCCGTTCTTGATTTTTTTTTTTTTTTTTTTATTTATTTAACGTGGCATCAACTGCAATGGTCATTAGCGACGACGTTGGGGTGGAACTTTATGCGATGTAGGATGAAATGATTTTTTGTAACGTATAAAAATATGCCATGCCTGAGTGGGATTCGAACCCAGGACCGCATGATGAAAGGCGAGCACGTTACCAACTGCGCCAATGCGGCCGGCGTTCTTGATTTTGTTCACACACACACACAAACACACGCGTGCGCGCAGACCAATCGCTAAAAACATGAGTAATAAAACCAATAAGTAATAAAACGAGGAGTGAGGGGTGGTTTACAATTGCAAATGAGACGTTCACTTGATTCACCTACTAGGCCTACCACCACATCCACACTACCTCCTCTATTATCAAATACAGTAGCTGATAACAGTGACTAGTGTCACCTAACACACCTCTACACCACTTCTCTTGTTAAATGGTTCAGTCATATAATTAGGTGACCATCTGATGAGAGAGAGAGAGGGAGGGGGGAGAGAGCGGGAGAGAGAGAGAGAGTTGGAGTGGGAGAGAGAGAGGGAGGGAGTGGGAGAGGGAGAGAGCGAGAGTGGGTGAGTGGGAGAGGGAGAGAGTGGGTGAGGGAGAGAGAGGGAGAAAGAGAGAATGGGAGAGGGAGAGAGTGAGAGAGACTATTTTATGTAGCCCTGCAACTAGTAGATCGAGTGCAAATAATCTAGCACTCCACCAGCCTATTGAGGGTTTGTACTATTTTTGTGTTGTAAAAGATTTTCTACCTTGTCCATTTGGAAGTAGAATTTTCTTCCAGATGCCTTTCGTAGCGAGCACGTCGTGGCCCAAATTGGCCCCAAATACTGAATTTTGTACAGTTTCTTAAAATAGTCGATTAAGTTTGTGTTTAGGTGGTCAGCTGAAACGCTGGAATAAACTTGTAGAGGGTTTACTAAGTGTGAGGAGGAGTGAGTGAGTGAGGGGTGGTTTACAATTGCAAATGAGACGTTCACTTGATTCACCTACTAGGCCTACCACCACATCCACACTACCTCCTCTATTATCAAATACAGTAGCTGATAACAGTGACTAGTGTCACCTAACACACCTCTACACCACTTCTCTTGTTAAATGGTTCAGTCATATAACATAAGTGAATAAGGGTGCTATGTAACATTTTTTCAAAAATGTACTTTTGTGATTGGTGAAGGTGTTCATTGCATATACAGTAAAATCTCTCTCTCTATAGCGGAATTGAAGGGACGATGAGGTACCGCCGCTATAAAGAGAGTTCCGTTATAGAGAGAGCGAGTAATTAACGGTGGGAGGGAAGAGTTGGAGTACTAATTTTTCTGTACAAAATAACTTATACCTATACGTATGTAAATGGTGCATGGAATAAGTTTTTGAAAACCTACTGAATAGATAACTTTATGACGAATGTTTAATACAGTAGATTACTTCAATACAGTGAAATATTTAAATTAATTACCTACATAAAGTGTAGATTATTAACTTAACAAGAAATTTGGATACAAACTGGTTTCATTAGGTGTTGTGTTACTAATGTTTAACAATAGAATTTCACTTTTCGAATTGAACTTTTTTCAATAATCATTCATACAGTACATACCGTAATAGATAGCCTAAAATTAATTAGCACTGAAACTCGGTTTTTACTGAACAGTAATAAACATAGGATAGTACATACAATTAAAATCTCCTAAAACATAGGCTACACAAACACAAAAAAATACACAGTACAGTAAATATTTTTTTGTTATTAAGGAAACAATGACTGCGAAGTACATTTCATTTCGTAAAATAACTTGTAAATTTTGTTACGTTTTCAATTCATAAAACATGTCTTCAATCTCATTTTCAATGTTTAAAACTTGTAAATTTTTATTTACATATTGGCAATGACAGTACGTTGAAACAACAAGAATAGCGTCTAGTGCTTGTTTACTTGAAGAGACAACATTTCTGTTTCCATTTCATCGTCATTCACTTTCTTGCTCGTTGTTTTGGGCTAAGACATTTTCGATTATTGCATCATTGCCAACATCTGCTGAAGTGGCTAAGTCATTGTCTGCCCCTACATAGACGTCTAAATCCATATCCTGAAGATATTGTTTAGCCGCTATAGAGAGGATTTTTGTGCCGCTATAACAAGAGTTAAATACATTATCGTAGTATACGAAAGGGTCGGCAAATAATGCCGCTAAAAAGAGATTTCCGCTACAGAGAGTTCCGCAATAGAGAGATTTTACTGTATATCCCTAATTTGTGTGCGTTGCAATCTGTTCAATTGAGAACAATAAGCAATGAGATGACCCAATGAGATGAGGATGATGTGTATGACGTGTAAATGAGACTGTGTAGTCTTGTACAGACCCAGGCCGACCATTCCTGAGAGAGTATGGTTAATTGAAACCCAACCATCAAAATACACACCTAATTACTGTCTAGTATAGTACATTTGTTTTAGGAAGAAGCTTGTAAGGGGTGGGCGAGTTGGTAGAGTAGGGATGGTTTCAACGGGGCAAGTGTTGTCTCCTTCTCACTTAATGATCATTCCCTCTCTTACTAACTGTATACTACTGTTACAACTACGAGGTGCTTCCCCCACCACTAAACAGAACAGCTCGGCGGCACACAGCGTTCGAGGGAAAGCTTCTAGCTAGAACAAATGACCTGTACTTAGTTACGTAGATGACATAGAACGCTGTATACATATACCGTTTACGGAAATACTACGGGATGAACGGACTATGTATAGCTTAATATTAAAGTTTGTAGAGGATTGTGTTGTTTAGGTCAACAGCCAAAAGGCTGGTTTGAACCTCTAGAGGTTTTACTAAGTAAAACGAGGAGTGAAGTGGTTTACCAATGCCACAATTCACTGAGTGGAAAAGTACGCTTATCAGCATGCCGGGCCCTCTGAAAAGCACATATTTTCCACTCTGTAAATGACACCTTCACTTCATTCACCGCACAATCCAACTGTATAATGAAATTCATTACTTTCAGAGGAGATAACTGTGATTAGTGTCACAGTACACCTCTACCTCTTCTGTTCTTAAATGATTCAGTCATTTAATTGGCTGACCATGTGATAAGAAACAGAACTATTTATTTTAGCCCTGCAACTAACAGATTGAGTGTAAATAATTTGACACTCCACCTGTCTGTTATGGGCAGTGTAGAGGATTAAGATGTTAAAACCATTTGACACCTTCTTCTACCACAATTCACTACAACCTAATAAGACATCTTTTTAGAGTAATAACAGTTAAATTTAGTAATAAACAACAATCATCATCATTAATATGCATTGTGTTTATTATTGGCATTGGCAACAGAAAGTCGTGTGAGTGTTTCCCACCAGATTTTTATATAAAAGAATAAAATGTAAGTAGAAGTCACTCTGTAAGCGTACGTGTATAAGGGTAGAATAGGTACAGGGAGGAAGGGGAGAGAGAGAGAGAGAGAGAGAGAGAGAGAGAGAGAGAGAGAGAGAGAGAGCAGATACTGTGTTTATTATTGGCATTGGCAATAGAAGTCGTGTGAGTGTTTCACACCAGATTTTTATAAAAAATAATGAATGTAAGTAGAAGTTACTTTATAAGCGTACGTGTATAAGGGTAGAATAGGTAGAAGTAGGAAGGGGGAGAGAGAGAATATATATAAACAACGTGATTCAATAGAAATGCATCATTACTAATATAAATAACCAGGTAGTTGGTTGGAGTCAAGCAGTACAACAAAACTAGAAATACAACAGTTACCTCATAAATAAGGCTGCTATACAATACAAAATACAAAATACAATATTAGACCAACAATGAGCCATCGCATCGCTTTCCGTACAAGTCGGTGACATTCTCCTTTCCTCACGATCATACAACTATAACTTATCCAATACTATTATTCAATTCATTTTCAAACAACTTCAATAAAATTACAACTATAAAAATATGGTGTGAAACACTCACACAACTTTCTCTTGCCAATACAAATAATGACAAATATAACCTTGTCGTTGTTTAGGAGATCAGCCTGTAGGCTGGTTTGAACGTGTAGAGGTTTTACTCGTAAAACGAGGAGTCACGTGGTTTACCATTGCCCCTTACTCACTGAATGGAAAAATATGCTTATCAGCATGCCGGGCCCTCTGAAAAGCACATATTTTCCACTCTGCAAATGACACCTTCACTTCATTCACCACACAATCCAACTGTATAATGAAATTCATTACTTTCAGAGGAGATAACTGTGATTAGTGTCACAGTACACCTCTACCTCTTCTCTTCTTAAATGATTCAGTCATTTAATTGGCTGACTATATGATAAGAAACACAACTATTTATTTTAGCCCTGCAACTAACAGATTGAGTGTAAATAATTTGACACTCCACCTGTCTATTATGGGCAGAAATATAACCTAACATTAGTAATAAAACATTAAAAATAAACAAAACAACTAACCTCAAAAAAAACATAACCTTACATTAATCAGGAGTGAAAGATGCATAATAAAAATCCACCTCAGTTTGGCTTAAAAATATGGAAAATTTGGTTCCAATTATTTCGGATAAGGAGGTTATACTGTATTTATTTTTTGGCTTACATATAATCCAACTTATAAATCTTTAGTAAAGAGGTAAAGAGTGTTAACTCCAATTTTGACAAAATTCAGTAAAACTGCCTTTAAAATCAGAAAGAAATGCTCTAATGCTTTAATTTTGTAGTTGATGCACAAGATTTTTAGTAAAATCATAATTGAATGTGTTTTACCGATCGATAGTCAAATAAATTTTGCTTAAATTTGGTGTTATATTCATCTGTTACTAAACAGTTGGTAAATTTTGAAATTTTTTCAAACATATATAAAATGCTGCTTCCTTATAAAAGTAGTGTCAGCACTAGGTATTTCACTTAAGTTTTTTTTCAAATTATTGTACATTGGAGTTAACACTAATGTAGAATGTAAAAAAGTGACAAAACACAGAAAGCCGTTAAAGTTTTAAGTCCTGTTTGGGTGGGAAGGAGTATAGAAGTTGACAAAGTTTTGAAATAATAAATTTGTAGATAAGAAGCATTTACTGTAGAAACTAGGTATAAATTTCAAGTTTCTAACACCTACTGATATTTTGTTACAATAATGAAAAGATATTTACTTCTCAGGTACAGATATTAATAATTGTTAATAGTTCCGTTTTAATGGAAGGTGTTAGTGGGTACCAATCAAATAGGGAATAAAAAACAACTAAAGTAAAAGTGGATGAATTAGATTAGTAATGAAGTGTAAGGTTAGTAGAAATCGATCGTCGCCGTCTCTCCTTCTCTTTCTCTCCACTTGGGTGGTGGCCTTCAAAATCCTTTACTAGCCTATACGTAAATATAAATAGGCTACCATTTATTTATTTATTTATTTATAATATTGTATTACATAGGGTGGTACGAAAATTATAAATTTTTATCGTGTCCCTTGAAAGATTTTTTTTATTCCTAATTTGTGTACATTGCAATCTGTTCAATTGAGAACAATAAGCAACCCCATTACCCAATCAGATGAGGATGATGTGTATGAGGGAGGTGTAAATGAGACTGTGTAGTCTTATACAGACACACTCACTGAGTATGGTTAATTGAACCCCAACCATCAAACTACACCCACAACCACTGTCTACCATTAAAATCCGTATAAAAGTAACTACCTTTACTAGGATTTCAACCAGGAACCTTCGTCTTCGAAAATCGGCGAAAATCATGAAAGTCGTCGCCAAAATCAACTGTTAAACAGCTGATTTCTCTAGACAGCTGTTAAACAGCTGACCTCTAGACCAACCCAGTGGGTTTTGAAAGATTATCGTATATAGTTCATTGCATTAATCTTTGGAACCGTTGTAAACAATTGCTCTGCTCTGATATCGGTTGGGTGCTTAATTGTAATGCTTAGCGAGGGCTATCACAATGGCGAGACCAAAATCGCATCTAATTTTTTTTTTCTTTTTTTTTAGCTTTTATTTGTTATCGGGACTGTACTTTGTTGACAACTACCCAATTGGATCGCTGCTTTTTGCTGTATTTTTTATTTTTTTTCACGTGGATTGTACATAAGTTTGAACAGGGACCCCCAGTAGAGTTTGTTCACGGACGGCTGTCAACTGGTCACCATACAAAGTCGCTTGCCCAACCGGTGTTACTTAACAAATATAGCGACTTTCTACCAGCTGACTGACTGGGCTGGCCCGAAGGCCCGCATCTAATTTAAATCGTATTTTTCATTTTCTCTTGCCTATATAAATAAGTTATATAGGAAGGAAAGTATTGTCTTCATGTCGATTTTAATAAACACACTCTTCACCCAAATATACACCTAAACAGACCCCCTCAACCCACACAACAACCGCTTTTTACCTATTGGTCTGTGTGGGTGTGTGTGTGTGGTGTGTGTGAACAGAATATCTCAAGAATGGAACATCATACGAACTTGAAACTTAAGTTACATACCACTACCGGACCCGACACGAACATTTTCATCAAAATCGGTCAACCGGAAGTAGTAGTTTATACGTGTAATTTTTGACGTTTTTGCGATTTTCTCAAAAACTGGTCCTACGATTTTTTTTAAAATTACCTGGTTTACTAAATTTTTTATGCTCTACAAGATAGGGTAGGTGTCATGTTTGCTGAAATTCTCGAAGAGGCGTTTTTCACGTAAAGAAATTGTTTGTTTTAAGACTGCGGCGATAATATGCATTTTAGCGCAAAAATGTATATAATGAAAGTTGTAGAAAATTTACAATTCTATATTTTTTATTTTAAACAATTTCTTGTATAACGCTTAGGTTAGCGGTAATTAGCGAATTTTTGTTTTTTCTCACGAAAGCGTGTAAAAAAATCTATTTCTTTAAAAATTTCGGCCTTAGTATGCATTTTACGACAAAAGTGTATATAATAAAATTTATAGGAAATTAAAAGATCTACAACTTTTATTTAAAGCATTTTTTTGTACAGAGCCTAGTTTAGCATGAAAGAGCGATTTTCGGTATTTTTAAGCCAAACTGAGGTTGATTTTCATTTTGCATCTTTCATATATAATTAAAATTAGGTTATGTTTATTGAGGTTAGTTTTTTGTTTATTTCTAATGTTTTATTACTAATGTTAGGTTTATTGTTAATTATTTGCATTGGCAAGAGAAAATTGTGTGAGTGTTTCACACAAGATTTTTATTATTTACATTGCAATAAGAAAGTCATGTGAGTGTTTCACACCAGATGTTTTTAGATCTAGTCTAATAAGAATGGACAATTTTTTTTTTTTTATTTATTTTTATTGAGTGATGATGCCTACATAAGCCTTGGGCTTGTGCGTAGATAATGATACGTGGTGATTTACAGATGAAAAAATGCCAGACCTGAACGGGAATCGAACCCGGGATCCCGGCATAGTAGCTAGCTGCGCTGACCACTACACCACGGGCCTATTACTACACCACTACACTCAATTTGGCTTAAAAAAATACAGAAAATCACACTTTCACACTTAACAAGGCTCTGTAGAGAAAAATTCTCTAAATAAAAGTTGTAGATCTCTTAATTTTCTATAAATTTTATTATATACACATTTGTCGTAAAGTGCATACTAAGGCCGAAATCTTAAAAAAATTGATTTTTCACACGTTTTCGTGAGAAAAAACAGAAAAATCGCTAATTACCGCTAAACTAAGCGTTATACAAAAAAATGGTTGAAATAAAAGTTGTAGAATTGTAAATTCTCTACAACTTTTGTTATATACATTTTTGCTCTAAAATAAATATTAAAGCCGTAATCTTAAAAAAACACGTTTTTAACGTAAAAAAACCCTCACCAAGAATTTCAGCAAACATGGCGCCTACCCTATCTTTTAGAGAATAAAAAATTGAGTAAATGAGGCGATTTTAAAAAAAATCGTAGGACCAGTTTTTGAGAAAATCGCAAAAAAGTGAAAAATTATACGAATAAACTACTACTTCCGGTTGACCGATTTTGATGAAAATGTTCGTGTCGGGCCGGCCTAAAATTAACACCGTATAGCGTTTCAGTTTTAACTCGATCACTGTATACAGTAAAGCATATAACATAGCTACGTAATATGAAGTAGATGACAATAAAAAAGCATTTAAGTATGGGTAAAAGTTTTGTTGGAAGAATGTAGGGGGGGGTAAAAGGGTGAAATAGGCAAGGGTAGTTCGGGGGCGAATGGTACCGATTACTATTTAAATCAATATTCGTATTATTAACTACTAACTTATATTTATATATTATATATATTTTTGTTTTTATACAGTAGAACTACTTGACTTCGTTATGGCCCAACCAAACATTTGCCTTTTTTCAGGCGTGCATCTTCCATATTATTAATGTTTACCACGGAACAACTGAAAGTGTTGGGAGAAGACAGTGCTAACCACATCAACATAATTTTACGCAGTGTCATTTTAAAAGTTTGCTAAAATCTACAAATCATGTTTTGGAAATTTTGTTACAAATTTTTACTTTCTCTTGCCTATATGAATATACAGGGTGATTCATGAAGTTCTCCCCCCACTTCTACAGCACATTGTACTAGTAAAAATAATGAAAAAATGTTATATAAACATAGGTCCGAAAACGCTTCGTTAGCGAGTTACAGCTAGCGAAAGTTTCGCCTGGATTTCAGTTCACCAGGTGAAATGAGGTCTTCCTGGAATTGTGGTAAGGTAGATTAAGGGGCAAATTCAATCATTTCTTATGGTTTTTGATCTGATAAATTGAATAAAACAGGTCCCAGATCTGTAAGTTAAATAGTTTTTAAGAAAACCAGTGTCAAATGCAAAAAATGGAGTGAAAAACTTATTTTTTCATCTTTGGGCAAGGATAACTGTGTTATTTCACCACGAAACAGTTAAAATTTTTCAATAAAACATGTAGAAAATTTTATTCTGAACAAACCGGTGTAAATTAAGTACACAGAAAGCGAATAGATGTTTGATTAAATGAGTTTTTATTCATAAGAGTACAAAGTAAAATTAACCGGAAAAACTAAAATGAAAAAATGTGTTTTTTTCACTCCATTTTTTTGCATTTGACACTGGTTTTCTCAAAAACTATTCGCTTTCTGTGTACTTTATTTACACCGGTTTGTTCAGAATAAAATTTTCTACATTTTTTATTGAAAATTTTTAACTGTTTCTTGGTGAAATAACAAAGTTATTCTTGCCCAAAGATGAAAAAATGTGATTTTCACTCCATTTTTTGCATTTGACACTGGTTTTCTCAAAAACTATTTAACTTACAGTTCTGGGACCTGTTTTATTCAATTTATCAGATCAAAAACCATAAGAAATGATTGAATTCGCCCCTTAATCTACCTTACCACAATTCCAGGAAGACCTCATTTCACCTGGTGAACTGAAATCCAGGCGAAACTTTCGCTAGCTGTAACTCGCTAACGAAGCGTTTTCGGACCTATGTTTATATAACATTTTTTCATTATTTTTACTAGTACAATGTGCTGTAGAAGTGGTGGGAGAACTTCATGAATCACCCTGTATAGGAAGGAAAGTACTGTTTTCATGTCAATTTTAATAAATCCACTCTTCACCGGATCTATACGTTTTCAGACCCCTTGAACCCACACAAACATGTTTTTAGCGATTGGTATGTGTGTGTGTTTGTACAGAATATCTCAAGAACGGAACATCGACGAACTTGAAACTTGAACTTAAGTTACATACCCTTACCGGACCCGACACGAACATTTTCATCAAAATCGGTCAACCGGAAGTAGTAGTTTATTCGTATAAATTTTCACTTTTTTGCGATTTTCTCAAAAACTGGTCCTACGATTTTTTTTAAAATCGCCTGGTTTACTACATTTTTTTATGCTCTACAAGATAGGGTAGGCGCTATGTTTGCTGAAATTCTCGGTGAGGCTGTTTTTACGTAAAAAAAGTGTTTTTTTAAGATTACGGCTTTAATATTAATTTTAGAGCAAAAATGTATATAATAAAAGTTGTAGAGAATTTGACAACCTACAACTTTTATTTTATGTACTTTTTTTGTATAACGCTTAGTTTAGCGGTAATTAGCGATTTTCTGTTTTTTCTCACGAAAACGTGAAAAATCAATTTTTTTAAGATTTCGGCCTTAGTATGCACTTTACGAAAAAAGTGTATATAATAAAATTTATAGAAAATTAAGAGATCTACAACTTTTATTTAGAGAATTTTTCTCTACAGAGCCTAGTTTAGCGTGAAAGTGTGATTTTCTATTTTTTTTTAAGCCAAACTGAGT
This sequence comes from Catonia carolina, assembly GCA_035578175.1. Classification (NCBI taxonomy): domain Eukaryota; kingdom Metazoa; phylum Arthropoda; class Insecta; order Hemiptera; family Achilidae; genus Catonia; species Catonia carolina. Next base: position 1,617,256 of record JAQMRL010000031.1, read on the forward strand.
TCGATTTTCATTTTGCGTCATTCACTCATCACTCATTAAAATAAGGTTATGTTTTTGAGGTTAGTTTTTGTTTATTTCTAATATTTTATTAATAATGTTAGGTTTATTATTAATTATTTGCATTGGCAAGAGAAAGTTGTGTGAGTGTTTCACACCAAATTTTTTATTTTCTGTTAATATAGGTTCTTAAGTTAGTAAATATAGCATCCTGGTTAATAGGTACCAAACATTTTTTTTTACAGAATATTTAAGTAAAATCATGCTGGAAATTTTATCGGTTAGCACTTTCTTCCGCCGACCCCTTTAATTATGCAGCGTGACCTTGGTGGTAGCAATCAAAAACTTACTACCCTTTTATCAATGACTTTAAAAAAAATAACCCCTTATGAGTCATTCCAGGGAAAAGGAAAAACCTAAATCTACCATTAACTAAAAAAGTGTCGTTAATTTATTTTACTTATTTTTTCTTTCTCTTGCCTATATGAATATATAGGAAGAAAAGTATTGTTTTCATGTCGATTTTAAGAAATCGAGTTTTCATCAGATCTACACGTTTTCAGACCCCCTGAACCCAAAAAACATGTTTATAGCGATTGGTCTGTATGGTTGTGTGTGTGTGTGTGTGTGTGTGTGTGTGTGTGTGTGTGTGTGTGTGTGTGTGTGTGTGTGTGTGTGAGTGTGTGAACAGAATATCTCAAGAACGGAACATCGTGCGAACTTGAAACTTAAGTTACATACCACTACCGGACCCGACACAAACATTTTTATCAAAATCGGTCAACCGGAAGTAGTAGTTTATTCGTGTAATTTTTCACTTTTTTGCGATTTTCTCAAAAACTGGTCCTACGATTTTTTTTAAATCGCATGGTTTACTCAATTTTTTATTCTCTGCATGATAGCGTAGACGCCATGTTTACCGAAATTCTTGGTGAGGCTGTTTTTTCGTAAAAAAAGTGTTTTTTTAAGATTACGTCTATAATATGTATTATAGCGCAAAAATTTATATAATAAAAAATGTAGAGAATTTAAAATTCTACAACTTTTATTTCAAACATTATTTTGTATAACGCTTAGTTTAGCGGTAATTAGCAATTTTATGTTTTTTCTCACGAAAACGTGTGAAAAATCGATTTTTTTAAGTTTTCGGCCTTAGTATGCATTTTACGACAAAAGTGTATATTATTAAATTTATAGAAAATTAAAAGATCAACAACTTTTATTTAGAGCATTTTTCTCTACAGAGCCTCGTTGAGCGTGAAGAGTGATTTTCCGTATTTTTAAGGCAAACTGAGACCGATTTTCATTTTACGTCTTTCATATATGATTAAAATTAGGTTATGTTTATTAAGGTTAGTTTTTTATTTCTAATATTTTATTACTAATGTTAGGTTTATTGTTAATTATTTGCACTGGCAAGAGAAAGTTGTGTGAGTGTTTCACACCAGATTTTTTTTACTTTCTCTTGCTTATATAAATATAAAGGCAGGAAAGTATTGTTTTCATGTCAATTTTAATCCTTACATCGCCCGCGTCCTAATATTAGGACGTTGACTAAAAAATTCATAGAACTTTTTTCACTCAATTTTTAAAATTAACGTATGAAAATTATCAGTAAGAAATGTAGATTGAAAAAATACAAACATGTAGAATTTTTTTATGAATGTAATTTTGATTAATAGCCTATTGATTAAAAAGACTAAAAATTGAATTTTTAAAACGTTATCGCAGTATTTTAATTTTTTACAATACATAACTTTTTTTGTTATTTTTGCATAATTAAAATTCTCTTTAAAGTGATGTAAATGAAACTGAGTAACATAATTTTTTAGGGTGAATTTTTTTGTGAATTGAAAAGGAAATTTCCACAAACAATGACTAGGCTAGGTATAATTTTATTTTTAAATTGTAAAAAAATATGTTCCAATTCTAATGTCATACAAAATCAATTAATTATGAATAAAACAAAAAAGTCATTAAGATACCTTGAAAAAAAAATAGCCATGTTATGAATAGATAGGCTATATAAAATGCTACAAATCGCACAAAAATCAAATCGACCCACCGGGTTGGTCTAGAGGTAAAGTCGTCGCCAAAATCAGTTGTTTAACAGCTGATTTTCGGAGACGAAGGTTCCTGGTTGAAATCCTTGTACAGGTAGTTACTTTTATACGGATTTGAATGGTAGCAGTGGTTGTGGGTGTACTTTGATGGTTGGGGTTTAATTAACCATACTCTCTCAGTCTGTACAAGACTACACAGTCTCATTTACACGTCATACACATCATCCTCATCTCATTGGGTCATGGGGTTGCTTATTGTTCTCAATTGAACAGATTGCAACGCACACACATTAGGAATTAAAAAAAATAAAAGGATACCTCGAATAAATAGCCATGTTATGAATAGGATAGACAAATGGCACAAAAGTAGGGTGCCATTTTTCGGTAGGAACTTACAATATTCTGTGGCACTGCAAGGGTTAAGAAATCGAGTTTTCACCGGATCTACACGTAAACAGACCCCCGAAGATAAAAAGGCCGGTGATTATGCCAAACTCTACCCTTTCCGTCTCCCCTGAAATCATAAACTAACCCCTACCTTAAATTATACCTTTAGTCCACGTTCAGTAAAATGCATGCCTTCCCCTCCCCAAGATAATAGGACTCCCACAAAACTGAAAAAGGCCACTGAAAAATAAAATAAAATAAAAGAGCCGCTCTTAAACCCACTTGTCCCTTAATTTAAATTTTCCACAAATAACTTCTAAAAATAAATTACCTCCTTTCAAGTCCCATTTCCAATGTCCCACGAACCAGAATCCTATTTCCTATTTAAACTATAAAATTCCCCCTAAATTTCTTAAGGTTGCAATTATTCTGTTATATTGTTCCCCGAGCGACCAGGTGTTCCTTAACACGATGTCGCCATCATAGGGCTTCTTAGCCCTCTCAACCAGGATTCAGGATTCAGGATTCAGGACCCCCGAACCCAACAAAACATGTTTATAGCGATTGGTCTGTGTGTGTGTGTGAGTGTGTGCGCGCGCGCGCGCGCGTATGTGTGTGAGTGAACAGAATATCTCAAGTACCGAACATCGTACGAACTTGAAACTTAAAACTTAAGTTACATACCATTACTGGACCGACACGAACATTTTTATCAAAATCGGTCAACCGGAAGTAGCAGTTTATTCGTGTAATTTTTCACTTTATTTCTATTTTTTCAAAATCTGGTCCAACGACTTTTTTTTTAAAAATTGCCTGGTTAACTAAATTTTTTATGCTCTACAAGATAGGGTAGGCGCCATGTTTGCTAAAATTCTTGGTGAGAGTGTTTTCACGTAAAAACATTGTTTTTTTAAGATTGTCGCTTTATTATGCATTTTACTGCAAAAATGTATAGTACAATTAAAATTGTAGAGAATTTAAAATCCTACAAATTTTTTTTCACACATTTTTTTTGTATAATGCTTAGTTTAGCGGTAACTACCGATTTTCTGTTTTTTTCCTTACGAAAACGTGTGAAAAATCGATTTTTTAAAGATTTCGGCCTTAGTATGAATTTTACGACAAAAGTGTAAAATAAAATTTATAGGAAATTAAAAGATCTAGAACTTTTATTTAAAGCATTTTTCTCTACAGAGCCTCGTTGAGCGTGAAGAGTGATTTTCCGTATTTTTAAGCCAAACTGAGATTGATTTTCATTTTGCGTCTTTCATATATGATTAAAATTAGGTTATGTTTACTGAAGTTAGTTGTTTATTTATTTCTAATGTTAGGTTTATTGTTAATTGTTTTCATTGCCAAGAGAAAGTTGTGTGAGTGTTTCACACCAGATTTTTATTTATAGGCCTACTAATAGACTATGTTGTTTAGATGATCAGCCTGTAGTAGGCTGGTAGGCTGGACCTCTAGAGGTAGAGGCTTCACTAAGTAACAACGAGGAGTCACCTGGTTTACCATAGCATCTACTTTCCACCCTGCGAATGACACCTTCACTGCTGCATTCACCACATAGCCCTACTCCACCTGTATTATGAAATACACCACTAGGAGATAAGTGTGATTAGTGTCAGGGTAGGGTACACCTGTTGGCCTACCTCTTCTCAAATCAAATGATTCACTCAAATAATTGGGTGACCATGTGATAAGACAGAGGGAACCACCAGATCGAGTGCAAATAATTTACACACTCCACCCGCCTTTCATGGGAAAAATAAACAGGAAGGTACTGATTAAATGACGACAAGAGCTTCCACGAAGAACAAAATCAGAACGCTTAATGGACGGGAAAAATTAGAAAAACAAACAGTAAAAGAATGGTAAGAATGTGTAGGATGTAAAATGAGCTTTCACAAATCGGAAGTCGCTTTGTTCGCTCATGACAGGTAGGTGGATTAGCACTCGTCAGTTGTCTTTATCACATGGTCACCAAATTATACATACCACTGAACTATTTAATAACAGAAAAAGTAGAGTTGGAAAAGATACTAGTGACAGTTATCTGGTAGTGTATTTGATAATAGAGGAGGTAGTGTGGATGTGGTAGGCCTAGTAGGTGAATCAAGTGAAGGTGTCATGTGTTGGCAATGTGAAACCACCTCACTCACTCATCCTCTCGCTTAGTAAACACCCTGTAGAGGTTCAAACCAGCCTCTCGGCTGATCACCTAAACAACAGCACAAAGTTCCTTTACGTGGTGTAAAACAGCCCAATGATGTTAGCATTTTCTTTAGCGCTAAGTGCCGTATGTTGAATAGGAGTATAAAAATTAGGCAAGTAAGCGTATCGAATGAGAACGAACCGCTTCTATTCTCTATTCCGAATCAAATCGGTACCTTTTCTGTTAGTTGGTTGTTTTATTCAACCACTGGAATCGCCCCAACAATACTAAATTTATACCGTGTGTTCAAAAAGTTAATGTGCACTTAAGTTATGCAAGTGAAATTTTTTAAATTTTTTTTATTCCTAATTTGTGTACGTTGCAATCAGTTTAATTGAGAACAATAAGCAACCCGATGACTCAATGAGATGAGGATGATGTGTATGACGTGTAAATGAGGTGAAGTATTGTACAGACAAACTCACAGAGTATGGTTAATTGAACCCCAACCATCAAAGTACACCCACAACCACTGTCTAGTATTCAAATCCGTATAAAAGTCACTACCTTTACTAGGATTTCAACCAGAAACCTTCTTCTCCGAAAATCAGCTGTTAAACAGCTGATTTTGGCGACGACTTTACCTCTAGACCAACCCGGTGGATTGTTATGCAAGTGAAATTCTTTTTATTTTTTTTTTTTATTTCTAATTTGTGTACGTTGCAATCAGTTGAATTGAGAACAATAAGCAATCCCATGACCCAATGAGATGAGGATGATATGTATGACGCGTAAATGAGACTGTGTAGTCTTCTACAGACTCAGGCCGACCATTCCAGAGCAAGTATGGTCAATTAAACCCCAATTATTAAAGTACACAGGTAACCACTGTCTAGTATTCAAATCCGTATAAAAGTAACTACCTTTACTAGGATTTGAACCAGGAACCTTCGTCTCCAAAAATCAGCTGTTAAACAGCTGACTCACGGCGACTACTTTACCTCTAGACCAACCCGGTGGGTCACTATTAATATTGACTGTATTTTCAAAAAAAAAATTGATCATACATAAGCGTGCTATTGTCTAGTACTCACAGCAACCCAGATCCTAATTTTTGTTTCGGGTAAATCACTAGGGTTAGTGGCCGACCGCCGACCACAGTCGAGTATTTTGTGAATTGACATATAGTCACTTACGTCACGAGTTTGCGCTTGTTTGCAACAAGGGGTAAAGGGGGGGAACAGCATCAGTACGCAAGCGCGACTGCTTTATTTTCAATACGACAAACATAACTTATACGAGGGGGTACCCAAAGTATCCGGAATAGCTCTGCTGTGGGCGGAGCTTGTGCAGTACAAATTCCCGCCACTAGGCTGCTTGTAGCGCTACTCATTGCCAGTTCAATACCATTTTGTTCGTTGATCTAGCTTGTTCTGTTCTCGTGCAGTGATTGTTCTCGCTAGTGCTGTTTTGTGCTCGTGTCGTTTTTCATGATGGCAAGTTTTTACGAACAACGTGCGGCTGTGAAATTTTGCTTCTTGCTCGGTAAAAACGCCGCGGAAACAGTTGTAATGTTGAACACAGCTTACAAAGACGACGCTATTGGAAAAACCCAAATGTACGAGTGGTTTTTGCGCTTTCAAAATGGCGACATGTCGATTGAGAACAAACCTCGTTCTGGACGACCGTCGACTTCCCGAACAGACGAAAATGTTGTGAAAGTGAAAGAAATTGTACGAACAGACCGACGACAGACCATTGACCAAATATCACAGGTTAGTGGGTTATCTTGGAGCTCAGTCCAACGCATTTTAACAGAAGACTTGACAATGAAAAGAGTCGCTGCCAAGTTTGTGCCTCGGGTTCTGACAGACACTCAAAAGGAACGTCGAATTGAAACGTGTAGTGATTTGAAACAACAGCTTGATACTGATCCAGATTTCATGTCAAAGATCATTACGGGTGACGAGTCTTGGTGCTATGGGTACGACCCAGAAACCAAACAACAATCCAGTCAATGGAAGACTTCATTATCACCCCGACCAAAAAAAAGTCGTCAAGTCAGATCGAACATCAAAACAATGCTGATTTGTTTTTTTGATGTGAGGGGAATTGTCCATTCAGAGTTCGTTCCACCAGGCCAGACGGTAAATCAAGCTTTTTATCTTGAAGTGTTAAGAAGACTACGAAACAGCATTCGTCGTAAAAGACCTAATTTGTGGCAGACAGGGGACTGGTTTTTCCACCACGACAACGCGCCTGCACACACGGCAATCTCGGTTACCCAGTTTTTGGCGAAAAACGGCATAGTTTTGCTACCACACGCACCGTACTCACCCGATCTGGCTCCGTGTGATTTTTTCTTGTTCCCACGCATGAAAAGGGGCATGAAAGGTCTCCGATTTAACAACGTTGATGATGTCAAGAAAAAAACGACGGATGAGCTGGCAGCCATCACTGAAGAGGAGTACAAAAAATGTTTTGAACAGTGGAAGCACTGGTGGGACAAATGTATTAGTTGTAATGGAGAGTATTTTGAAGGGGATAAGGTTCTTTTGTAAAAAAAATTAAAAATAAATAGTTTTAAAAAATAATTCCGGTTTCTTTTGGGTACCCCCTCGTACTAAATCCAGAGCATACACAATATATCGCGGAACTTTTTCTAGGTTAACTGTGTACGAATATAACTGTTTGTTACCGTAAACAGAAATGTCGGTTTCTTGAAAACGTGGTCAAACTATTCACAGTGCTGAATGGAATGTAATAAAATGTTGTGAAGTTGAAGCTAAACAAAAATGCTTATCCGTGCCTCATAACAAAAGCCGTTAGTGAGCGGCTAACTACTATGATGTTTCTCTTTCCGCAATTTGAAAATAAAGAAGGAAATTAAGGATGTGAAGAAGCTATTCTTTAACAGTTTTGTTGACACCTGGTATAGGTAGATACTAGAAACGCCGATGACAGCAGTAGTAAAGAAGGTGATTCATTCGTAATTAGAGTAAATTAAACATTTCTAGTCATGTAATTAAGCTGTAGACAATATTACAGGTCATATTTATTTCTTATAAGGTTTATGAAGAAAACATTTCCTCGGAATAAACCACAGCTTACAAAATGTATCTAGAAACTGTACCGGTGTGAAATGTACGAGTAGTGTCTCACTGTTGAGGTTGGCAGCACTGCCAAATTTTCACTTCCCTTCCTCACAACCAATACAAACGCAAAAGGCAATCTCGTGACTTCAGTATCTTTACCCTCCGAGGTAAAACCATGTTTAATCTGTATAAATCGTCGTCGTCGTCTTCATGGATTAGGCTGTGCGTTAGCCTGTTCCGGCGTCCATCTCTTCCTCGGTCTACCAATACATCTTTTACCTGTCGGATTATGGATCAATGCATTTAATGGCAGGCGATCTTGGGACATTCTTAACACATGCTCTGACCACTTTTCTTTGTATGTCCTTATAGTGTTCAACAATGGTTGAGCACCGCATTCATTCCTTATTACTTCATTACGAATGCGATCCTCTCTTGTGCAGCCCTTAACTTGCCTTAGAAATCGCATTTCCGCTGACTGGATTCTTGATTCCTGTTTTCTCGTCAGCACCCATGCCTCACTTCCATAAGCCAAAGTTGGGATCGCCATTACTTTATAAAACTTTAGCAATGTGTTTTTCCTGGCTCTATTCTTGAGAGATCGACTTATAACGTGAAGAATTTCAAAGGAATTGTGGTCAATAAAACGTTTGAACCATTGACAATAAATTAGTGTCCGGCCATGCTTCTTAACAACACACATCACTTTGTATGGAAGTAGGACGCGGTTTCAACTCAACCACTGATAAGTTTGTTAGATTTATACTAGGCCTCTGGGTGGGCCAGCCCAGTCAGTCAGCTGCTAGTAAGTCGCTATTATTTGTTAAGTAACACCGGTTGAGCAAGCGACTTTGTATGGTGACCAGCTGACAGCCATCTGTGAACAAACTCTACTGGGAGTCCCTGTTCAAACTCATGCCTAATGCACTTCAAAACAAAATACACCGATCAAATTGGGTAGTTGTCAAAAATGTACAGTTCCCGATAACAAAAATATCTGGTGTGAAACACTCACACAACTTTCTCTTGCCAATGCAAATAATTGACAATAAACCTAACATTAGAAATAAACAAAAATAACCAGACGATTTTTTAAAAAATCGTAGGACCAGTTTTCGAGCAAATCGCAAAAAAGTGAAAAATTACATGAATAAACTACTACTTCCGGTTGACCGATTTTGATGAAAATGTTTGTGTCGGGTCCGGTAGTGGTATGTACCTAAGTTTCAAGTTTTAAGTTCGTACGATGTTCCGTTCTTGAGATATTCTGTTCACACACAGACACACAGACACACACACACACACACACACACAGACCAATCGCTGTAAACATGTGTTGTGTGGGTTGAGGGCGTCTGTTTAGGTGTATATTCGGGTGAAGAGTATATTTGTCAAAATCGACATGAAAACAATACTCTCCTTCCTATATAGGCCTATTCATATAGGCAAGAAAAAAAAAATTATTGAACGTAAAGTAACTTTGCGAACTCTCTGTATTCGATCCAGAATCTCAACATCTATCTAAACATTATTTAACAACATAACAGAAACGGGGGAACAATTATGGGGAAACATGGAAGAGATGAGGAAGGGGAAAATAATAATAACGCATAACAGCTCTCTCTCTCTCTCTCTCTCTCTCTCTCTCTCTCTCTCTCTTTCAGTCTGTTTGAGCGAGTTGTTAAAGAGCAACGGCCGATTTGTTGCGGTTGTTTTTCGTAAGAAAATATTGCCGGTAATGGATTGGATTGGAGCAGGTAGGACACTACGAACAATTCCTTTCACTTTTGCTATTTCACTTCTTGTGCTATTTTACTCCACTAGTTAGTTGTAGCTACAAAACGATTATTATCATTAAATCAAAAATATAGGTAAACCTATTTACACTTCATATCTACCCTTACCTATTTTTACTTTCTCTTGCCTATATCTGCCCATAACAGACAGGTGGAGTGTCAAATTATTTACACTCAATCTGTTAGTTACAGGGCTAAAATAAATAGTTCTTTTTCTTGTCACATGGTCAGCCAATTAAACGAGTAAATCATTTAAGAACAGAAGAGGTAGAGGTGTACTGTGACACTAATCACAGTTATTTCCTCTGAAAGTAATGAATTTCATTATACAGCCAGACCCTGTGGTGAATGAAGTGAAGGTGTCATTTGCAGACTGGAAAATATGTGCTTTTCAGAGGGCCCGGCATGCTGATAAGCGTACTTTTCCATTCAGTGAGGAAGGCATTGGTAAACCACCTCACACCTCGTTTTACTTAGTAAAACCTCTACAGGTTCAAACCAGCCTTTCGGCTGATGACCTAAACAACATGTTTTATTATATAAATGTTTGCGCTAAAATGCATATTTAAGCCGTAATCTTAAAAAAAACAATGATTTTACGTGAAAACAGTCTCACCAAGAATTTCAGCAAACATGGCGCTTACCCTATCTTGTAGAGCATAAAAAATTAAGTAGGCCTAAATGAGGCGATTTTTAAATAATCGTAAACAGTTTTTGAGAAAATCGCAAAAAAGTGAAAAATTACACGAATAAACTACTACTTCCAGTTGACCGATTTTCATGAAAATGTTCGTGGCGGGTCCAGTAGCGGTGTCTAACTTAAGTTTCAAGTTCGTACGATGTTCCGTCCTTAAGATATTCTGCGCGCGCGCGCGCACAACACACACACACACACACACACACACACACACGCGCGCACACGCGCACACAGACAAATCGCTAAAAACATGTTGTTGTGTGGTTTGAGGGGGTCTTATTACGTGTATATTCGGGTGAAGAGTGTATTTGTTAAAATCGACATGAAAACAATACTTTCTTTCCTATATATTCATATAGGCAAGAGATAGTAAAAATTCCGGGAAATTCGTTAAACCCGGACCGTACGGGCTAATCAAGGACGTATGGTAATCCTGCATTTAAGCCATTTTCTCTGGAAGCTGTCGGATTTGCAACGGTGAAACAATAATTGAAATCGGTTCAGTAGTTTCTGAGATTCCTTCGTACAAATTATATATTGTAACAAGATCGAGAAAAGACGGGATCGTTCACGAATGTTCCAGAATCCCATTCATAAAAATAGTTAAGAAATATAAAAAATAACAATACACAATAAGATCAGTTTTGTAAATGACAGTTGTAACCATAAAAGTGTCTATTCATTCATAAGGGTTGTAAGAACTATCATAAAGTTTAGGTATTGTGTACAGCTATTATGAGGGAGGCAGGTTGTTTACGTTTTCTATTTACAAAAGACTTTTTGTTGACTTGTTAACAAAGGGATTTTTCTAGCATTCATAAATAAAGAGTTATTTTTGTACTTGAGTAGATTTCACTACTTTATTCTGGAACAATCTTTATGAATGAGTAGTTATAAAAAGAGACCCCCGAGTGCGGTCAGTCAGTATTCGTGTGATCTTTGCCGTTTGATTGTCGAGGTGCGAAAACAGATTACGTATCCGAGTAAGATTGTTATACCGTCTCTTTGTTGTGTGTGTATTGTAAAGTTAATGTGTAGTTTTGTGAATTCAGTTTGTGTCTTGTATGTTAGTGTAATCTATAAAAGTGATTGTAAGTAGGCTAAGTAAGTTATTAAGTTATTTATTGTTTGTTATTTATTTTAAGTGAATCATTAAATCATTTATTGTATTTCTTAATTATAATTAGTTGAATTATTTATTTTGTAATCTTTTAGTGTAATAAATCTTTGTAATTGTAAACTTTAGTGTATTAATTATTTAATAACCTAGATCCCGAAACGGACCTTAGCGATAAGTGTCACAATATATTTTATATATATCCCTAATTTGTGTACGTTGCAATCTGTTGAATTGAGAACAATAAGCAACCCCCTATGACGCAATGAGATGAGGTTGATGTGTATGACGTGTAGTCTTGTACAGACCCAGGCCGACCATTCCTGAGAGAGTATGGTTAATTGAACCCCAACCATCAAAGTATACCGGTAACACTTTCTAGCATTCAAACCCTTATAAAAGTAACTATATTTACTAGGATTCGAACCAGGAACCTTCGTCTCCAAAAATCAGCTGTTAAACGGCTGATTTTGGCGACGACTTTACCTCTAGACCAACCCGGTGGGTTCTTCGTACAAATGAACAAATAAACGTTACTTTTTGTCGTTTAACCCACCGGGTTGGTCTAGAGGTAAAGTCGTCGCCAAAATCAGCTGTTTAACAGCTGATTTTCGGCGACGAAGGTTCCTGGTTGAAATCCTAGTAAAGGTAGTTACTTTTATTTGGATTTGAATACTAGACAGTGGTTACCGGTGTACTTTAATGGTCGGGGTTCAATTAACCATACTCTCTCAGGAATGGTCGGCCTGAGTCTGTTCAAGACTACACAGTCTCATTTACACGTCATACACATCATCCTCATCTGATTGGGTGATGGGGTTGCTTATTGTTCTGAATTGAACAGATTGCAACGTACACACATTAGGAATAAAAAAGTAAAAAATAAAAAACTTTTTGTCGTGAACGATACAGTATCCGAGATAAAACAATCCATTAGTAAAATGGACTCATGTTAAGTCAATTGGGTTTGCCGTCCGATGTACAAGTATTTAAAAATAGTATTGGTTGTGGGAAGGAAATAGCACGGAGTGGACGAAGTTAAGGACACTGAGTGTGTAGGCAGACGGATATAAAACACACCGTGAGAATATTTTCACCACACTTTGTTTGTTCATTTATAACATTTACATAATACTTATTTCATAGTTAACAGATAACGTGTGCGACCTGCCTTTGCTCATTTTTTATCACTACTATTACTACTATTACTATTATTATTAAAATAGTCCATCTCTATATCCTGCAATCTAACAATGGCTCCATCTGGGTGTCTCTCAATTTTTACTATCTCTTGCTAATATCAATACATAGGAAGGAAAGTATTGTTTCATGTCGATTTTAACAAATACACTCTTCACCAGATCTACACGTAAACAGACCCCCTGAACCCAAAAACAGTTTTCAGCAATTTGTCTGTGTGTGTGTGAGTGATATATATAAAATATCTTAAGAGTGGAACTTCGTACGAACTTCAAACTTGAAACTTAAGTTACATACCACTACTGGACCCGCCACGAACATTTTCATCTAAATCGGTCAACCGGAAGTAGTAGTTTATTCGTGTAATTTTTCACTTTTTTGCGATTGTTTCATAAACTAGTCCTACGATATTTTTTGAAATCGCATTTTATCATTTACTTAATCTTTTATTCTCAACAAGATAGGGTAGGCGCCATGTTTGCTGAAATTCTTGGTGAGGTTGTTTTCACGCAAAAAATTGTTTTTTCTTAAGATTGCGGCTTTATTATGCATTTTACCCCAAAAATGTATATAATTAAAGTTGTAGAGAATTTAAAATCCTACAACTTTTTTTGGAATTATTTTTTCTACAACGCTTAGTGTAGCGGCAATTAGCGATTTTTTGTTTTTTTTCACACGAAAACGTGGGAAAAATCGATTTTTTAAATATTTCGGCCTTCGTATGCATTTTACGACAAAAAAGTACATATTTTAATTTATAGGAAATTAAATGATCTACAACTTTTATTTAAAGCATTTTTTTTGTACAGTGCCTAGTTTAGCGTGAAAGAGCGATTTTGATTTTTAAGCCAAACTGAAGTTGATTATCATTTTGGGTCTTTCATGTATGATTAAAATTAGGTTATATTTATTGATGTTAGTTTTTTGTTCATTTCTAATGTTTTATTACTAATGTTACATTTGTTGTTAATTATTTGCATTGGCAAGAGAAAGTTGTGTGAGTATTTCACACCAGATTTTTTTAGTTTATTTAAAGTCGTATCGGCAGCTTGGTCGTTAGCAGCTACTGTCGGTTTTGGAACCTTAACGATGGTTTTAACGAGTTAAAATTTCCAGACCCTAGCCGGGAATCGAACCCGGGACCTTTCTCTTTGTAGGCTAGAGCGCTAGTCACCACGCCACAGAGGCGGTTCCAAAATACATTACTCTATTAATTTTTGTTAAAAAGTTTTTTTTGTAAATGTTCGGTTATCCAAACGTTGGCACATTTTGCATAACTTACGGACATCCGGTAAACCGGATGTTATAACTACAAAAAATATACCGACGTCCTATTTTCCGGACGTAGGTACTGGAAAGGGTTAAATAGTGTGCGATATCTGCAACCGAAAACTGTTGTACAACCCAGTTATAAACTGTAAAAGATTTGTGTAGAAAGTTTAGCTAATTTATTTTGAATAAGCGGGCAGAACAAAGTGTGTACAGTCCAGCCTCTCTTAGTTTGCTCTTAATGTAAACAAATAATGACGTCACTGAGCACGCGCATTATATCAAAATGTGTACACGCTGATTAAAAAGTAACAACAAAATACTTTCAAATGTATTTAAATAGAAAATACTTTTAAATTTATTTTTCTAAACATACGAGTTAACTTAACTTACTCGTAGTTAACTTAATAGGAATACGAGATCCGTAAAGTGGTGGACTCTAGCATGCACCCTGTAAGTAGGTGGCGTTTGTTTGTTGACAGTTAGAGCAAACTAAGAACGACTGAACTGTAGAAAGTTTAGCTAATTTATTTTGAATAAACGGGCAGAAAAAAGTGTGTAGGCTTATAGGTTTTTATGTTTATATAAGCTATAAGTGGTTATAGGTTAAACATAGATATTACGTAATTATTATTGTAAACTATAATTGTCAAATCATCGGATGGCAGAAGAGGAGAGATGTTTGTTTGTAGAGTAGGCGTCCGCTATTGGAGGCGTTTGGCCTACCCATATTCACCCACCTACAATGAAATTACAATTCACCTTTTATCTTAATCAGTATGTAGACAAGTCCCACCCTGCCCCACCCACCCTTAGCTCACTTCTTAACTACTCAATGGCCTATCTCTAGTATACGTTTCTCGTAGTAATTTCATTCATAATTCGCCTGCTCTATAGCCTACTCTTTCTTTTACTATTCTCATAGTTCTGTACTACTATTGCTATAATATATTTTTACTATCTCTTGCCTATATGAATAAAATATAGGAAGGGAAGTATTGTTTTCATGTCGATTTTTCGAAATCGAGTTTTCACCGGATCTACACGTTTTCAGACCCCCTGAACCCACACAAACATGTTTTTAGCGATTGGTCTGTGTGTGTGTGTATGTGTGTGTGTGTGTGTGTGTGTGTGTGCGCGCGCGCGCGTGTGTGTGTGTGTGAACAGAATATCTCAAGAACGGAATATCGTACGAACTTCAAACTTCAAACTTAAGTTACATACCACTACCGGACCCTATTCGAAACTTTTTTATCAAAATCGGTCAACCGGTAGAGTTAGTTTATTCGCGAAATTTTTCACTATTATGCGATTTTCTCAAAAAACTGGTCCTACGATTTTTTTTACACTCGCCTGGTTTATTCAATTTTTTATTTCCTACAAAATAGGGTAGGTGCCATGTTTGCTGAAATTCTTGATGAGGCTGTTTTCACGTAATAAAATTGTTTTTTTAAGATTACGGCTTCAATATAAATTTTAGCGCAAAAATTTATATAATAAACGTTGTAGAGAATTTAAAACCCTGCAACTTTTATTTCAAACATTTTTTTTGTATAACGCTTAGTTTAGCGGTAATTAGCGATTTTCTGTTTTTTCTCACGAAAACGTGTGAAAAATCGATTTCTTTAAAGATTTCGGCCTTAATATGCATTTTACGACAAAAGTGTATATAATAAAATTTATAGGAAATTAGATTAGAATTGGAATTACTAGACCACCTTGGTGGGTTAAAATGCGACGTTAAATAGATAATGTTTTTTTAATTCGTAATATGTGTGCGTTGCAATCTGTTCAATTGAGAACAATAAGCAACCCCATCACCCAATCAGATGAGGATGATGTGTATGACGTGTAAATGAGACTGTGTAGTCCTCTACAGACACACTCACAGAGTATGGTTAATTGAACCCTAACCATCAAAGTACACCGGTAACCACTGTCTAGAATTCAAATCCGTATAAAAGTAACTACCTTAACTAGGATTTGAACCAAGAACCTTCGTCTCCGATGAACCTTCGTCGCCAAAATCAGCTGTTTAACAGCTGATTTTGGCGACGACTTTACCTCTAGACCAACCCCCGGTGGGTTAAGATGCGACGTTAAATAAATTAATTAAAAAAACTATAAACAATAAGAAAGTAACTATAGACCGGGTGACTTGCTCAATCAAAACAAAATCAGCACTATATTGGGGTTCAATTAACCATACTCTCTCAGGAATGGTCGGCCTGGGTCTGTAGAAGACTACACAGTCTCATTTACACGTCATACACATCATCCTCATCTCATTGGGTCATCTCATTGCTTATTGTTCTCAATTCAACAGACTGCAACGTATAAAAATTAGGAATAAAAACTATATTAGACACGTACATCAATACAGCGGTGTTATTCATTTCACACTTGTGGTTGATTAAAAAAAAAAAAAAAAAAAAAAAAGTCGTCCCAAAAACCATTCGTTTGCATTTAGTGGTCATGATAGAAAACGGTCGACTGGTTTACGGTTATTGAACTACTATATAGCAAATTCGCAACAAACTAATAAACGACACAATATTAATAAAAATCTGGTGTGAAACACTCAACACAACTTTCTCTTGCCAATGCAAATAATTAACAATAAACCTAACATTAGTAATAAAACATTAGAAATAAACACACAAACTAACCTCAATAAACATAACCTAATTTTAATCATGAGTGAAAGACGCAAAATGAAAATCAACCTCAGTTTGGCTTAAAAATACCAAAAATCGCTCTTTCACGCTAAACTAGGCACTGTACAAAAAAATGCTCTAAATAAAAGTTGTAGATCTCTTAATTTCCCATAAATTTTATTATATACACTTTTGCCGTAAAATGCATACTAAGGCCGAAAACGTTAAAAAAATAAATTTTTCACACGTTTTCGTGAGAAAAAAAACAACAATCGCTAATTACCGCTAAACTAAGCGTTTAAAAAAAAAATGTTTGAAATAAAAGTTGTAAAATTTTACATTCTCTACAACTTTTATTATACAACGTTTTGCGCTAAAATGCATATTAAAGCCGCAATCTTTAAAAGAAAATGTTTTTACGTAAAAACAGCCTTACCCAGAATTTCAGCAAACATGGCGCCTACCCTATCTTGTAGAGAATAAAAAGTTTAGTAAATGAGGCGATTTTTAAAAAAATCGTAGGACCAGTTTTTGAGAAAATCACAAAAAAGTGAAAAGTTACACGAAAAACTACTACTTCCGGTTGACCGATTTTGATGAAAATGTTCGTGTCGGGTTCGGTAAGGGTATGTAACTTAAGTTTCAAGTTTCAAGTTCGTACGATGTTCCGTTCTTGAGATATTCTGTTCACACACACACACACACACACAGACCAATCGCTAAAAATATGTTTCTGTGGGTTCAGGGGGTCTGAAAACGTATAGATCCGGTGAAAACTCGATTTGTTGTGATCGTCATGAAAACAATACTTTCCTTCCTATATATTCATATAGGCAAGAGAAAGTAAAAATCAGGTGTGAATCACTCACACAACTGTCTCTTGCCAATGCAAATAATTAACAATAAACCTAACATTAGTAATAAAATATCAGAAATAAACAAACAACTAACCTCAATAAACATAATCTAATTTTAATCATAAGTGAAAGACGCAAAATGAAAATCAACCTCAGTTTGGCTTAAAAATATGGAAAATCACTCTTTCACGCTAAACTAGGCACTGTACAAAAAAATTCTAAAAATTAAAGTTGTAGATCTCTTAATTTCCCATAAATTTTATTACATACACTTTTGCCGTAAAATGCATACTAAGGCCGAAATCTTTAAAAAAATAAATTTTTCACACGTTTTCGTGAGAAAAAAACAGAAAACCGCTAATTACCGTTTAACTAAGCGTAACACAAGAAAATGTTTGGAATAAAAGTTGTAGAATTTTAAATTCTCTACAACTTTAATTTTATACATTTTTGCGGTAAAATGCATAATAAAGCCGCAAACTTAAAAAAAAAACAATTTTTTTACGTGAAAACACCCTCACCAAGAACTTCAGCAAACATGGCGCCTACCTTATCTTGTAGAGAATAAAGAATTTAGTAAACCAGACGATTTTTAAAAAATTCGTAGGACCGGTTTTTGAGAAAATCGCAAAAAAGAAAAAAATTACACCAATAAACTACTACTTCCGGTTGACTGATTTTGATGAAAATGTTCGTTTGGGGTCCGGTTGAGGTACGTAACTTAAGTTTTAAGTTTGAAGTTCGTACGATGTTCCATTGTTGAGATATTCTGTTCACACACAGACAGACCAATAGGTAAAAAGCAGTTGTAGTGTGGGTTGAGGGGGTGTGTTTACGTGTATATTTGGGTAAAGAGTGTATTTGTTAAAATCGACATGAATTTTAAACAAGCTAAAAATTACACGAATAAAGTACTACTTCTTGTTGACCGATTTTGATGAAAATGTTTATTTCGGGTCCGGTAGTGGTATGTAACTTAAGTTTCAAGTTTCAAGTTCGTACAATGTTCCGTTCTTGAGATATTTTGTATGCGCGCGCGCGCATACACACACACAGAGCAATCGTCGGTAAAAACATGTTTTTTTGGGTTCAGGGGGTCTGAAAACGTGTATATCCGGTGAAAACTCGATTTTGAAAAATCGACAAGAAAACAATACTTTCCTTCCTATATATTCATAAAGGCAAGAGAAAGTAAAAAATTGACAAAAAATCGTCCCAAAAACCATTCGTTTACATTTAGTGGTCATAAAAGAAAACGGCCAACTGGATTAAGGTTATTGAACTAGAATAGCAAATTCGCAACAAAGCAATAAACGATAAAATAGTAATAAAAATGAGAAAACCAGAGGGAGTGATTTATAGCAACTAGCTAGCTAATAAACATGAAAAAAATTTATATATACTTACAAACTAAGATAGCTTATGGCAAATACCGTAACAGGTACAAAAAATAGAAAGATACTTAACTTCAAAGGAACTAGATAAAAAAAAGTACCATCATGATATAGGGGAAGGTATCTGTTTGCATGCTACACGAAATGAGAATTGTCTGCAGTGCCCAAACACAAAAATACCACAACAAAAATTGTTGTAAAACACTCTCATAACTTTCTCTTGCCAAAGCAAATAATTAACCCTTTCTAACCAACCCAGTGTGACATAGAAGTCACATTGGAGTGAAATAAAAGACATCAAAACTTTACTTGTTAGCGAATACTTTGGATTAAAGGACGCTGCATGTAAAGTGTAATAATTTTCTGTATCCTGGCCAGGAATCGAACCTGAGATCTCCATTTTGCAGTGTAGCATGCTGACCTTTTGCACCACAGAGGCGACTATTAGTTTGTTTTTTAAACAATTTTTAGTTTTAATTATTTGTGCTTAATTACTAAAATAAAGTAGCACTTCTTTATTTTACCAATATTTTTACTTTCTCTTGCCTATATGAATATATAGGAAGGAAAGTATTGTTTTCATGTCAATTTTAACAAATCCACTCTTCACCGGATCTATCTATACCTTTCCAGACCCCCTGAACGCACACAAACATGTTTTTAGCGATTGGTCTGTGTGTGTGTCTGTGTGTATACAAAATATCTCAAGAACGGAACATCGTACGAACTTGAAACTTGTTTAATTCTAATTTGTTTGTCTTAAATAATGACTAATATTAAAATCATATTTAGTTATTTTGCTACAAATTTAAGTAAAAGATTATATTTTATTTAGGAAGCCTGAGCATGATTTTACTCATTAATATTGTTGGGAACTTTGATACCATGAAGAGTCCCAATGTCATGTATGTGTCAGGGGTAAAGGTCTAAAAGCAATTTTATTACACTTAAATATCAGTAAAACGTTTGTATATCAGTAAATGTTAGGATTATTGTTAATTATTTGCATTGGCAAGAAAGCAAATTTGCATTGGCATTTGCAAGAAAGTTGTGTGAGTGTTTGACACCAGATTTTTACTTTCTCTTGCCTATATGAATATATAGGAAGGAAAGTATTGTTTTCATGTCGATTTTTAGAAATCGAGTTTTCACCGGATCTATACGTTTTCAGACCCCCTGAACCCAAAAAACATGTTTTTAGCGATTGGCCTGTGTGTGTGTGTGTGTGTGTGTGTGTGTATGTGAACAGAATATCTCAAGAACGGAACATCGTACGAACTTCAAACTTGAAACTAAAATTACATACCACTACCGGACCCGACACGAACATTTTCATCAAAATCGGTCAACCGGAAGTAGTAGTTTATTTGTATAATTTTTCACTTTTTTGCGATTTTCTCAAAAACTGGTCCTACGATTTTTTTAAAAATCACCTCATTTACTCAATTTTTTATTCTCTACAAGATAGGGTAGGCGTCATGTTTGCTGAAATTCTGCGTGAGGCTTTTTTTACGTAAAAACATTTTCTTTTTAAGATTACGGCTTTAACATGCAATTTAGCGCAAACATTTATATAATAAAAGTTGTAGAAAATTTAAAATTCTACAACTTTTGTTTCAAATATTTTTTGTATAACGCTTAGTTTAGCGGTAATTAGCGATTGTCTTTTTTTTTCTCACGAAAACGTGTGAAAAATAGATTTTTTAAAGATTTCGGCCTTTGTATGCATATTACGACAAAAGTGTATACAATAAAATTTATAGGAAATTAAAAGATCTACAACTTTTATTTAACGCATTTTTCTCTACAGAGCCTAGTTTAGCGTGTAAGTGATTTTCCATATTTTTAAGCCAAACTGAGATTGATTTTTATTTTGCGTCTTTTACTCTTGATAAATATTAGAAAATATTTATTGAGGTTAGTTTTTTGTTTATTTCTAATCTTTTATTACTAATATTAGGATTATTGTTAATTATTTGCATTGGCAAGAGAAAGTTGTGTGAGTGTTTCACACCAGAGTTTCTGCAAACCGATTGATCGATTTTCTTTCCTAATCGATTAGTATAGAGTAATACTATGATAGCCGTAGGTTAGATGATTTTGTACAGAAGAATAAGAAGTGTACCCACGAGTAGGCTAACTTTAAACGAGGAAGGATAATCAAGTGAACAATGTATGTGTAGAGAGAGTAGAAGCCAGAGAGGTTAGTCAACTTGTATTTGTGTGGAGGACCGACGAAGCAACGCGACATTTCAGTTGATATACGATGGAGGATGGAGGATGAAGAGGATAGAGCATGGAACACACACGACATGTGTTGTTGTTTAATAATACGTCAACGTAGATCAGTCATAGTGTAAGTGTATGTCCGTCCGTCCCTAGATCAACCAAACAAAGAGCTAAAGAGGAGCAAACCAACTAACAAAAAAAAAAAAACACACATCGTTTGTAGACACGTGGCGCGCGGCACAACTGAAACACTCTTTTACAGTACCTACACTAGAGGGGCGGAGGCCTATTTAAATAAGTCACATTATTAAATAATATTCTTTGACAACGAACGATGATCTTTGCTTTGGCAGAGATCCGTTTCCTTCTTTATATTCATTCCACTTGCTCAGTAAACATCCTTTCTTTGTTTCTACTCATAGTTACTTATTTTCAAACAACATACGCGTATATAGCTTCAAAGAAAAATATACAACTGATGTGCTCTCCCCTGTTTATACTTAACAATATCCTGCAACATGTAGTCTTACAAATAGCAACTTCTTCACGACTTTTTACTTTCTCTTCCCTATATGAATATTATTATTATTATTATTATTAACATTTTACGGCCTACAAAGGACCACTTTAGTCATTTTACATTTAAAGTCTTTCCTTCTTTCTTTTTTTTCTTTTCCGCCCAATATTTTTTCATCCTTTCCGAGCGTAATTTTCTTTCCTCCTCTGGAACCACTCTTCCCAATCGTTGCTTGTTCCTTCCCGGCTGTAGTACAACGCGTTCGTCCTTCAATATCTTCAATGCATTTGTCTTGTGCTTCAAATCCTCTACTGTAATTTGTAACCTTCTAATATCTTCTTTTAATTCTGTGATCCATTTAATATCACTTTTCCTATATGAATATATAGGAAGGATAAAATTGTTTTCATGTCGATTTTAACAAATCGAGTTTTCACCGGATCTATACGTAAACAGACCCTCTGAACCCAAATAAAATGTTTTTAATAAATGTCGGTGTGTGTGTGTGTGTGTATGCGCGCGCGCGTGTGTGTGAAAACACAACTGATGTGGTCTCCCCTGTTTATTCTTAACAATATCCTGCATCATGCAGCCCTACAAATAGCGACTTTTTACTTTCTCTTGCCTATATAATTATACAGGAAGGAAAGTATTGTTTTCATGCCGATTTTAACAAATCGAGTTTTCACCGAATCTACGCGTTTTCAAACTCTCTTAACCCAAAAAAACATGTTTTTAGCGATTGGTCTTTGTGTTTGTGTGTGTGTGTGTGTGTGCGCGCGCGCGCGTGTATGCGTGTGTGTGTGAACAGAATATTTCAAGAACGGAAAATCGTACGAACTTGAAACTTAAGTTAGACGACACCACTACCGAACCCGACACGGAACATTTTCATCAAAATCGGTCCACTTGCTCAGTAAACATCCTTTCTTTGTTGCTCCTTATACTTATTTTCTAACAACATAAAATAGAGTCAAAGAAAAAACACAACTGATGGTCTCTCCTGTTTATTCTTAACAATATCCTGCAACATGTAGCACTACAAATAGAGACTTTTTCACGACTTTTTACTTTCTCTTGCCTATATGAATATATAGGAAGGATAAAATTGTTTTCATCTAGATTTTAAGAAATCGAGTTTTCACCGAATCTTCGCGTTTTCAGACCCTCTGAACACAAAAAAAACATGTTTTTAGCGATTGGTCTGTGTGTGTGTGTGTGAACAGAATATCTCACGAACGGAACATCGTACGAACTTGAAATTTGAAACTTGAGTTACATACCACTACCGGACACGTCACGAACATTTTCATTAAAATCGATCAACCGGAAGTAGTAGTTTATTCGTGTAATTTCTCATTTTTTGCGATTTTCTTAAACACTGGTCCTACTATTTTTTTTTAAAAATCGCCTCGTTTACTAAATTTTTAATGCTCTACAAGATAGGATAGGTGCCATGTTTGCTGAAACACTTGGTAAAGCTGTTTTCAACAAAAAAAATTGTTTTTGTTTAGGATTGCGGCTTTAATATGCATTTTAGCGCAAAAATTTATACAATAAAAGTTGTTGACAATTTAAAATTCTACAACTTTTATTGCAATTATTTTTTTGTATAACGCTTAGTTTAGCGGTAATTAACGATTTTCTGTTTTTTCTCACGAAAACGTATGAAGTAGATTTTTTAAGATTTCGGCCTTAGGATGCATTTTACGACAAAAGTATATAAAATTAAATTCATAGGAAATTAAAAGATGTACAACTTTTATTTAAATCATTTTTCTCAATAGAGTCTAGTTTAGCGTGTAAGAGTGATTTTCCGTATTTTTAAGTCTAACTGACGTCGATTTTATTTTACGTCTTTACTCATGATTAAAATAATATTATGTTTGTTGAGGTTAGTTTTTTTGTTTATTTCTAATGTTTTATTACTAATGTTAGGTTATATTGTTAATTATTTGCATTGCGAAGAGAAAGTTGGTGAGTGTTTTACATCAGATTTTTCTTTTTTTGTGTACATCTGACTGTTTAGCAATTTCTGCAGATGCAGACGGTGGATAATCATGATATATATATATGATAAATGAGTGATAAAGAAATGCCAGAACTAACCGGGAATCGAACCCGGGATTCCGGCGCAGAAGCCAGTTGCGCTAACTACTACGCCAACGGGCCGGTAATTTTTAAGACTCTCATTAATACCAGGTAAATTTTAAATAAATAAACATTTATTGTCACGTGAAATAATATACAATATTATAAAAATTACAATACAAATTTTACAATTAACAGACTGGAAAAATTACAAAAAGGGGCCTAACCAGGCATACAGTTAAAGGGGGTAGTCAACCCAGAAAATCAAAATAAAAACTTCTGGCTATAATTTATCATTATTTATTTTTAATGAAAGAGTAATTTAGTAGCAATGATCTACCATTTGAACCAAGCCAAAAAATTAATTACAGCCCCTAATATAAGGGTGAGGTTGGAAAAGCGGGCTTTTACGGGGAATCAAATATCTCACGAACCAAGAAAGATATCAACATAATTCTTATGCTACAAAATACAGAAAATTTCTCTCTATTACCTGTTGTATGTGCTTGTACGTATTTTGTCTAACAAGAATTTTATTGAAGAAAAACCATATTTTCAAAAACATTTATTTTATGTATTCACAAATTACTTTTTAACTAAATCCATATTAAGGTTTTTGTAATAATCATTCCACAGATAATAGAGCAAGAAATTATGAACATTTGATAAAAACATCATCAAAATATCTCCAATACAAACCGAAATATTTAATTCCCAAGAACGTACGATCATGCAAAAACCACATTGTCGGAAAACTTCAAAGTTGAAGTAATAATTTCACTCGCCTTGCTAGTGAGCTTTATTTTAAACAGATGTTTTTATAACTTTTTGTCAACTTACAAACAAAGTGAACAAAATATGTTGTGATTCAGAAAATTTTAAACTTCAAATAAATGCAAAAAAAAGACTCAAAATTAAAAAAAAAAAATCTTCTTGAGTTGACTACCGCCTTAAAATGGTCAAGCGAAACTGTGCAAAACACTTAACCAGGACAACCATTTCTATTGAAAATTAATATTACAACAGAACGTCTTTTTCTTCAAGAATACATTTTCACAAGTCATCAGTTTGAACTGCTTTTTTCTTTTATATGTTATAGATTAATTGACACATTTTAAAATAGAAGAATCAATTAAACCAAAACTTATTTTCAGAAAATACTATATAGGTGTACATAAAAATAAAACACGGACATAACAGGCAGGTGGAATGTGTAAATTATTTACACTCGATCTGCAGCGAGTAGCAGGGCTACAAAAAATAGTTATCACTCTCTCTTTCTTTCATTCTCTCCTCCTTCCCCCCTCGCCCATTCTCTCTCTCTTATCAGATGGTCACCCAATTGCATGAGTGAAGTATAGGGTGATTCAAAAAGAGCGCCGGTTTTGATATATCAAATTAAGAGATTTATTTTATTGAAAAACTGAAAATAAATACATCAACAAGTTCATCTTACCTTCCGATTTCATGTATGAAAAATGATGTCATGCATGTGTCCTCCTCTACTGCGCTGGCACGCATCAACTCTGTCCATGAAATTGGATATTACTGCACGACAAGTTTCGACTTCCATTTGCCCGATAACCCGTCGAATTTCCTCCTTCACGTCATTGATGTTTCGGGGTTTATTGGCATACGCCAATGACTTCAGATGACCCCTAAGATGAAAGTCACAAGGCGTCAAGTCACACGACCTTGGTGGCCTTTGATGGTCGGAATTACGAGAAATGATGCGATCCTGGAACCGTTCACGGAGCAACAACATTGTTTCTCGTGCAGCGTGACAGGTGGCACCATCCTGCTGAAACCACAACTCGTCAATGCCCATTCCATCCAAATGACGCCACAAAAACTCCTTAATCATCGTACGGTATCGGTCTCCATTTACTGTCACGGCTTGTCCTTCTTGATTTTCAAAAAGTAAGGGCCGATGACACCGCCCGACCAAAAGCCGCACCAAACTGTCACTCGCTGTGCATACATTTCCCTTTCATTAACCACGCGAGGGTTTTCTAAACCCCACATACGGCAGTTCTGTTTATTAACAAAACCGTTTAAGTGGAAGTGCGCCTCATCACTGAAAATGATTTTGTTTGCGAAGGTGTCATCATCCTGCCGTTTTCTCAATACCCAGTCAACAAACTGTCGTCTCTTCTGGTGGTCTGCCACTTTCAAATGTTGCGTCAACTGAATTTTATACGGGTGATATTGGAGATCGAAGACCGAAGAATTCTCCGTACAGAAGAACATCGTAAACCCAATTGTTGAGAACGGCGACGTATTGATTTTGCTGGGCTAACAGCCACACTGTCACGAACTAACGCAACGTTCTGCTCAGTTCGGCCAGAACGACGACGTCCAGAACTTTTAAGGTCGACTGTTGAACCCGTCTCAAAAAACTTTTTCATGAGCCTGCGAACTGTTGATTCATTCGGTGCTTCATTACGTCCTAGAGTACCGCGAAGTCGCCTGACAGTAGCCGCATAACTCTCTCCACTCTGGTAAAATGTTTTCACGATTAACACTCGTTGTGCAATAGTAAACTTCTCCATGGTTAGACACAGACTGCGAGAGTACTACACTGCGGACAAGAGAAACTACAACTGAATCGTCAATCGGAATGTTCTCTGAAATAGAAATGAGGTCTAACAATGTTGCCAACCGATAAACAAAAATTTACCAGCCGTTTAAAAACCGGCGCTCTTTTTGAATCACCCGTTATTTAAGAAGAGAAGAAGAGGTAGAGGTGTACTGTGACACTAGTCACTGTTATCTCCTCCTATCTCATTATACAGGTAGTTAGTTGTTGTTAAGGTCATGAGCCGAAAGGCTGGTTTGAACGTGTAGAGGTTTTACTTAGTAAAACGAGGAATAAGGTGGTTTACCATTGCCAACACTCACTCAGTGGAAAAGTACGCTTATCAGCATGCCGGGTCCTCTGAAAAGCACATATTTTCCCCTCTGCATATGACACTTTCACTTAAATCACCACAGGGTCCAACTGTATAATGAAATTTATTACTTTCAGACGAGATAACTCTGATTAGTGTCACAGTACACCTCTACCTCTTCTCTTCTTGAATGATTCAGTCATTTAATTGGCTGATCATGTGATAAATGCCCAAAACGGGCAGGTGTAGTGTTATTTTAATTGCACTCTATCTGTTTGGTCCAGGGCTAAAAAAAATAGTTGTGTTTCTTATCACATAGTCAGCCACTTATATGACTGAACAATTTAAGAACAGAAGAGGTAGAGGTGTAAAAGACACTAGTCAGAGTTATCTCCTCTGAGAGTAATGAATTTCACTATGCATCCATACCCTGTGGTGAATAAAGTAAAGGTGTCATTTGCAGGGTGGACACTGAGTGCTTTTCGGAGGGCCTGGCATGCTGATAAGCATACTCTTTCAACTCAGTGAGGAAGGAAATGCTAAACCACCTTACTCTTCGTTTTTACTTAGTAAAACCTCTAGAGGTTCAAACCAGCCTACAAGCTGATGACGTAAACAACATGTGATAAGAAACACAACTATTTATTTTAGCCCTGCAACAAACAGATTGAGTGTAAATAATTTGAGACTCCACCCCCTGTTATGGACAATTTAAATTTTTAATATTGATAAAATCCTACAGATTCCTTGTTATGTGAGGAGATTTGTGGTATCCAAGACACCCCCGGTGAGTTAATTTACAAGGAAGGATAAACGAAAGCAACAAAAATAGAAAGAGAGTAGATTTTTAACGACCTTACTTTCTTAGTATTAGTTAGTTAAATGTGAGTGTTTGAGAGAAACCAAAAATGGAATCTATTTTTAATGTTTATGTTGTGTGTGGGACATAGGGAGGAGAGAAAGGGGGAGAGAGGGAGGCTGTTTCTAAAGCAGATGTTCTTAAAGATAGGGGCATAACGGATAAGGATCTAAGTTTGACTTTGAATAACAGCTAAACGACCAATAGCAGCAAGTCTTACAAATACAAATATAAACATATATATAAAGGTTATAAACATAAAGAGAAGGGTGACGGACAAAGGCAGAAACATAACAAATATAGAGGGAAGAGAGAGAGAGGCCTAGTCGAACGAGAAAGGAAGGGATCCAGCTGAAAAGCTAGCTGAGGGTAGCCATATTTAAATACAAAACAACTACTGTACGTAATAAGTGTACATTAACAACATTTATACAGGGTGATTCACGAAGATTGCAGAAACTTTGGGAGCCCATTGTACATGTAAAAATAATGAAAAAGTTTATATAAACATGGGTCCGGAAATGCTTCGTTACCGAGTTACGGCTAGCGAAAGATTTCGCCCGGATTTCAGCTCACCAGGTGAAATGAGGTCTTCCTGAAATTCTGGTAAGGTAGATTAAGGGGTGAATTCAATCTGTCTTATGGTTTTTGATCTGATAAATTGAATAAAACAGGTCCCAGAATTGTAAGTTAAATAGTTTTTAAGAAAACCGAGGACAAATGCAAAAAATGGAGTGAACACACATTTTTTCATTTTTGGGCAAGAATAACTTTGTTATTTCACCAAGAAACAGTTAAAATTTTTGAATAAAACACGTAGAAAATTTTATCTTGAACAAACCGGCGTAAATGAAGTACACAGAAAGCGAATAGATGTTTGATTAAATAAATTTTTATTTATAACAGTACACAGTAAAATTAACCGGAAAAACAAAGATGAAAAAATGTGTTTTTTCACTCAATTTTTTTGCATTTGACACTGTTTTTCTTAAAAGCTATTTAACTTACAGTTCTGGGACCTGTTTTATTCAATTTATCAGATCAAAAACTATGAGAAATGATTAAATTCGCCCCTTAATCATCTTACCAGAATTTTAGGAAGACCTCATTTCTCACCTGGTGAGCTGAAATCCGGGGGAAATCTTTCGCTAGCCGTAACTCGGAAACGAAGCATTTCCGGACCCATGTTTATATAAACTTTTTTCATTATTTTTACACGTACAATTAGCTCCTAAAGTTTCTGCATATCTTCGTGAATCACCTGTATCGGGTCAAAGCAACTCTGTTCTTTTTTCACTTTTACAAGGCACACGGTGTCAGGAAATATATTGTGACAATATCGTAGAAGACATGGTTCGCGTAATTTCTAGAATATCATTCATAAAAATCTGGTTTGAAACACTCACACAACTTTTTCTTCCCAATGCAAACAATGACCAATATAACCTAACATAAGTAATAAAATATAAGAAGTAAACAAAAAACTAACCTCAACAAACATAACACTATCATAAGTGAAAGACGCAAAATGAAAGCCGACCTCAGTTTGGCTTAAAAATACGGAAAATCACTCTTTCACGCTAAACTAAGCTCTATAGAGAAAAATGCTCTAAACAAAAGTTGTAGATCTTTTAATTTTCTATAAATTTGATTATATACACTTCTGTCGTAAAGTGCATACTAAGGCCGAAATCTTAAAAAAACGATTTTTCACACGTTTTCGTGGGAAAAAACCAAAAACAACGCTAATTACCGCTAAATTAAGTGTTATACAAAAAAATGTTTGAAATAAAAGATGTAGGATTTTAAATTGTCTACAACTTTTATTATATACATTTTTGCGCTAAAATGCATATTATCGCCGCAATCTTAAAAAAAACAATTGTTTTACGTGAAAACAGCCTCTCCAAGAATTTCAGCAAACATGACCCCTACCCAAATCATGTACAGCATAAAAAATTTAGTGAAAGTGGCGATTTTTAAAAAAAAATCGTAGGACCAGTTTTTGAGAAAATCGATAAAAAGTGAAAAATTACACGAATAAACTACAACTTCCGGTTGACCGATTTTGATGAAAATGTTTGTTTCGGGTCCGGTAGTGGTATGTAACTTAAGTTTCATGTTTCAAGTTCGTACGATGTTCCGTTCTTGAGATATTATTCTGTTCACACACACACACACACGCGCGCGCGCACACACACAGACCAATCGCTAAAAACATGTTTTTTTGGGTTCAGGAGGTCAGAAAACGTGTAGATCCGGTGAAACTCGATTTCGAAAAATCTACATGAAAACAATTTTATCCTTCCTATAATTATTTTCATATAGGCAAGAGAAAGTGAAAATAGTAGAGAGAGGATAATAGAATGAAAAATCTGGTGTGAAACACACACAACTTTCTCTTGCCAATGAAAATAATTAACAATAAACCTAACATTAGTATTAAAACATTAGAAATGAACAAAAACTAACCTCAAAAACATAACCTTATTTTAATCATGAGTAAATGACGCAAAATGACAATCGAACTCAGTTTGGCTTAAAAATACGGAAAATCACGCTTTCACGCTAAACTAGGCTCTGTAGAGAAAAATGCTCTAAACAAAAGTTGTAGATCTTTTAATTTTCTATAAATTTAATTATATACACTTTTGTCGTAAAATGCATACTAAGACCGAAATGTTAAAAAAATCGATTTTTCTCACGTTTTCGTGAGAAAAAAAAAAGAAAATCGCAAATTACCGCTAAACTAAGCGTTATACAAAAAAATGTTTGAAATAAAAGTTGTAGGTTTTTAAATTCTCTACAACTTTTATTATATACGTTTTTGCGCTAAAATTTATATTAAAGCCGTAATCTTAAAAAAACAACGTTTTTACGTGAAAACAGCCTCACCGAGAATTTCAGCAAACATGGCGCCTACCCTATCTTGTAGAGAATAAAAAATTGAGTAAATGAGGCGATTTTAAAAAAAATCGTAGGACCAGTTTTTGAGAAAATCGCAAAAAACTGAAAAATTATACGAATAAACTACTACTTCCGGTTGACCGATTTTGATGAAAATGTTCGTGTCGGGTCCGGTAGTGATATGTAACTTAAGTTTCAAGTTTCAAGTTCGTACGATGTTCCGTTCTTGAGATATTCTGTTCACACACAGACCAATCGCTAAAAACATGTTTTTTGGGTTCAGGGGGTCTGAAAACGTATAGATCCGGTGAAAACTCGATTTCGAAAAATCGACATGAAAACAATACTTTCCTTCCTATATATTCATATAGGCAAGAGAGAGTAAAAATTTATTACCAACTTAAAGCTTAAATAAACTAAATTCAACTGAAACTTAAATCTGGTTTGAAACACTCACACGACTTTCTCTTGTCGATGTAGACAATGACCAATATAATCATCTACAGTCCAGCCTTACTTAGTTTGCTCCTAATGTAAACAAATAATGACAAGTGAGTTGTGAGGCAAGAGAAAGTAAAAAGTAACAATGGGGTGGCTATAAAGAAGGTATGCCTATTCATGAAAGTTGTTTGAAAGGACACTGCGCTATTATATATGAAAAGGTCGGCCTGTAACAACTTCTATTTACAAAAGATCTATTGTTGACTTGTTTACAATAGATTTTTCTAGCACTCATTTATAAAGGGTTATTTTTTGTACTTTATTATCTGCATGGAGTTTCACTGCTTTGCTAGAATTATCTTTTTAAATGAGTATATAATAAAGAGACCCCGAGCGCGGTCAGGGTCAGTATTCGTTTGATCTTTGACGAGTATAGGCCAACTCATTCCAAATGAGATGTGAGTCGCGTATGCGCAGTAGCAAAGGAAGTAGTGGGGGGTTTCAGAGCCAGTCCGTTCCCAGTCACCAAAGAGTGAACATCCGTACAGTTGGTCAAAAAAGTAGTGTTTCGGTTTTGTAGTCCAGCCGGTTTCTTTAGAATAGTACCTTACATACTATAAGACGTGATTTTCTTTTATGCATTATCGAAAACCAGTTTAATTAAAACAGTGTAATTGTGTATAGATCTACTATTTAAAATAGTGTTTCAGTGTTAGTTTTTTTTATCCGCGGCGGCGAGAAAAACTCATGTTCACTGTTAGTTTATTTAAAACTGTGTAATTGTGTGTTTTAGTGTATTTAAAATAACAGTATAATATTT
This sequence comes from Catonia carolina, assembly GCA_035578175.1. NCBI lineage: Eukaryota > Metazoa > Arthropoda > Insecta > Hemiptera > Achilidae > Catonia > Catonia carolina. The sequence continues at coordinate 1,648,695 of JAQMRL010000031.1, forward strand.
TATTAACAGCACTATGAGCGTAATAGTACAAGAGAAAATTACGTCTATTTGTAACTAGAAGTATAACAATAATGTGTGTGTCTGTGTATGTGATAAACAGCACACAGAACTTTGTAGGCAGGCTGTTCCGCACTGACAAGTGTGGAGAGCAATATACCCCTCTCTTTCTAAATATTTCTTTCTCACTCAGTTGTTCTGCGCAACTCGAAATTCATTTGGATCTTGCCGGCCTGTAGGTATCGGACGTAGTGCAGGAGTGTTCCGAGCAGTGTGTTCGTCAACGATTGTTATACTGATGAAAATGTTCGTGTCGTGTCCGGTAGTGGTATGTAACTTAAGTTCAAGTTTCAAGTTCGTCGATGTTCCGTTCTTGAGATATTCTGTACAAACACACACACATACCAATCGCTAAAAACATGTTTGTGTGGGTTCAAGGGGTCTGAAAACGTGTAGATCTAGCCTATATGAATATATAGGAAGGAAAATATTGTTTTCATGTCGAATTTTAAAAATTGAGTTTTCACCGGATCTACACGTTTTTAGACCCCCTTAACCAAAAAAAAAATGTTTTTAGCGATTGGTCTGTGTGTGTGTGTGTGTGTGTGTGTGTGTGCGTGTGCGTTACATACCACTACCGGACCCAACACGAACATTTTCATTAAAATCGGTCAACCGGAAGTAGTAGTTTATTCGTGTAATTTTTCAATTTTTTCGATTTTCTCAAAAACTGGTCCTACGATTTTTTTAAAAACGCCTCATTTACTAAAATTTTTATGCTCTACAAGATAGGGAGGGTGCCATGTTTGCTGAAATTCTTGGTGAGGCTGTTTTCACGTAAAAAATTCGTTTTTTTTAAGATTACGGCTTTATAATGCATTTTAGCGCAAACATTTATAAAACAAAAAATGTAGGGAATTTAAAATCCTACAACTTTTATTTCGAACATTTTTTTGTATAACGCTTAGTTTAACGGTAATTAGCAATTTTCGGTTTTTTTGTCACGAAAACATGTGAAAAATCAATTTTTTTTAAGACTTCAGCCTTCGTATGCATTTTATGACAAAAGTGTATATAATCAAATTATTAGGAAATTAAAAGATCTACAACTTTTATTTGAAGTATTTTTTGTACAGTGCCTAGTTTAGCGTGAAAGAGTGATTTTCCGTATTTTTAAGCCAAACTAAGGTTGATTTTCATTTTGCTTTTTTCACTCATGATTAAAATTATGTTATGTTAATTGAGGTTAGTTTTTTTGTTTATTTCTAATGTTTTATAAATAATGTTACGTTTATTGTTAATTATTTGCATTGGCAAGAGAAAGTTGTGTGAGTGTTTCACACCAGATTTTTCAAAATGGCCACCAATGATGGTGATATGAAATTTGTAGGTAAAAGAAAAAAGGTTGACGGGAATCGATCCAGTGGGAAGAGAGAGAGAGAGCTGCGGCCGAATTTTACAAGAGAAACTCATTAACAAACAGAATCCACCATTTTATAACAACTTCAACCAGGTTGTCCTTACAACAACTTATCGCAACACAACAATAAATTAAAATAACTTTTTACGATTATCATTAGGCCTACTATAAATCACTCGACCAGAATAATTTAAAAAAATCTGGTGTGAAACACTCACACAACTTTCTCTTGCCAATGCAAATATTTAACAATAAACCTAACATTATTTATAAAACATTAGAAATAGACAACAAAACTAACCTTAATTAACATAACATAATTTTAATCATGAGTGAAAGACGCAAAATGAAAATAGACCTCGGTTTGGCTTAAAAATACAGAAAATCACTCTTTCACGCTAAACTAGGCTCTGTAGAGAAAAATGCTCTAAATAAAAGTTGTAGAGCTTTTAATTTCCAATAAATTTTATTATGTACACTTTTGTCGTAAAATGCATACTAAGGCCGAAATCTTTAAAAAATCGATTTTTCACACGTTTTCGTGAGAAAAAAACAGAAAATCGCTAATTACCGCTAAACTAAGCATTATACAAAAAATTGTTTGAAATAAAAGTTATAGGGTTTTAAATTTTGTACAACTTTTATTATATACATTTTTGCGGTAAAATGCATAATAAAGCCGTAATCTTAAAAAAACAATGTTTTTACGTGAAAAAAGCCTTACTGAGAATTTCAGCAAACATGGCGCCTACCCTATCTTGTAGAGAATAAAAAATTAAATAAACCAGGCGATTTTTAAAAAAATCGTAGGACCAGTTTTTGAGAAAATCGCAAAAAAGTGAAAAATTATACGAATAAACAACTACTTCCGGTTGACCGATTTTGATGAAAATGTTCGTGTCGGGTCCGGTAAGGGTATGTAACTTAAGTTTCAAGTTTCAAGTTCGTACGATGTTCCGTTCTTGAGATATTTTGTATATACACACACACACACAGACCAATCGCTAAAAACATGTTTTTTGGGTTCAGGGGGTTTGAAAACGTATAGATCCGGTGAAAACTCGGTTTCGAAAAATCGACATGAAAACAATACTTTCCTTCCTATATATTCATATAGGCAAGAGAGAGTAAAAATTTATTACCAACTTAAAGCTTAAATAAACTAAATTCAACTGAAACTTAAATCTGGTTTGAAACACTCACACGACTTTCTCTTGTCGATGTAGACAATGACCAATATAATCATCTACAGTCCAGCCTTACTTAGTTTGCTCCTAATGTAAACAAATAATGACGTCACTGAGCATGCGCATTATATCAAAATGTGTACACGCTGATTAAAAAGTAACAACTAAATACTTTCAAAAGTATATAAATACAAAATACTTTTTAAAGTAATTTTATAAATGAAATTTTTATGCCTACATCATATCATGACTGATGTTTTCAGTACTTTAAGTACTTATAATTTAAAAAATAGTTAACTTAATAGGAGGAATAGGATAGTTGTAAAGTGGTGGAGTGTAGCGTGCACCCTTTAGTAGTAGGTGGCTTTGGTTTGTTGACAGACACTAGGAGGAGCAAACTAACAACGGCTCAACTGTATCTTAATCATGAGCAATAATGATGATGATATCTTTAAATGGAAATCATAAATTGCCTCTAAACTAGGCTCTGTAGAGGAAAATTATATTATTGAAAGAAAAGTAGTGGAATTATTAATTTTCTATAACTTTAATTTTGCCCATAACAGGCATGTGAAGTGTTCAATTATTCGTATCCTATCTAACAGTTACAGGGCTAAAAAAAATAGTTGTCTCTCTTATCACGAGGTCACCCAATTATATGACTAAACTATTTTTTTAATAATATTTATTTATTCCACTTTATACAAATACAAAATTATATCTTATCTACAAGGAATAAATAACCACCAACTCAAGTAAACGGTGGTTATATATATATATATATAAACACAAAATACATAAAAACAAGTTTACAAATGAATTACAAATCAAATGAATTATAGAAATAAATTACACATCAAATGTCGTCATCCACTACAAATGACAATTAAAATTTTAGCGGCAGCTACAGCGCATGTTAACTATATTTTTTAACAACAATATTAACCCAGCCGTCAGTGTTCATAGCAGATATTCACCTGTACATGACTAACACTAAAATCAGTTATTATTGTTATATTGTTTACCAAGATCAGTAAATTCCTACAAAGACTGAATAGCAAGCACTGCAAGTCAGCAACGGTAAATAATATTTAACAAGAGAAAAGGTAGAGGTGTAGTGTTCCACCAGTGGCAGTTAATCTCCTATTCTAGTGTATTTTATAATAGAGGAGGTAGTGTGTGTGTTGTGGTAGGCCTAGTAGGTGAATCAAGTGAAGGTGTCCACCCCTCACTCACTCACTCACTCACTCACTCATCCTCTTACTTAATAAAGCCTCTAAAGCCTCTAGAGGTTGATCACCTAAACAACAACAACTACTTTAATTATATACATTTTTTCATAAAATACATACTAAGAACGCAATCTTAAAAATTCCCATTTTTTTAAAGATTTTAAGAAAAAGGGGGGAGAAAAGGGAAATCGCAAAAAACTAGTTTTTTTAGGAGTAAAGGCTCTGAAAACGTGTATGTCCGGTGAAAACTCGATTTGAATTTTGATAATTCAACATGAAAATCGATTTTCCTTCGTTATTTAATATATTGATATAGAGAACAAGAAAGTAACAAAGCATGACAAAAATAGGACAAAACAACTCTACTTTTTATAGAATAAATAAATTGAGTATGCCCTTAAGAGACAGTTGGAGTGTGAAATTATTTACACTCAATCTGTTAGTTGCAGGGCTAAAATAAATATAATATAAATAAATAAAAATAAAGTTAGTTGTGTTTCTTATCACATGATTAGCCAATTAAATGAGTGAATCATTTTAAGAAGAGAAGAGGTATAAGTGTATTGTGACACTAATCACAGTTATCTCCTCTCAAAGTAATGAATTTCATTATACAGTTGGATTGTGTGGTGAATGAAGTGAAGGTGTCATTTGCAGAGTGGGCCCGGCATGGTGATAAGCGTACTTTTCCACCGAGTGAGTTGTGGCATAAGTAAACCACCTGACTCCCTAGTTTTACTAAGTGAAACTTCTACACGTTCAAATTAGCCTTTCGGCTGTTCACCTAAACAACAACAACATTGAATATATGCAACCAATATTAAGATAAATAAAATACAATGGCCATTCATACAAAGCTACTGTTAAATAATACACTTTTTATGAAACCTAATTCTCCTTTTTAGATAATCACACCACATGTTACTTACTAACCGTTATTTCCTATAATATTAGACTATTATTATTTATTATTATTTTTATTTTTATTATTATTATTTATTTGTTGTTGTTGTTTAGGTGATCAGCCTGTAGGCTGGTTTGAACCTCTAGAGGTTTTACTAAGTAAAACAAGGAGTGAGGTGGTTTACCATTGCCACAACTCAATGAGTGGAAAAGTACACTTATCAGCATGCCTGGCCCTCTGAAAAGCATATATTTTCCACTCTGCAAATGACGCCTTCACTTCATTCACCACAGGGTCTGGCTGTATAATAAAATTCATTACTTTCAGAGGAGATAACTCTCTGATTAGTGTCACAATACACCTCTACCTCTTCTCTTCTTAAATGATTCAGTCATTTAATTGGGTGACCATGTGATGATAAGAAACAAAACTATTTACTTTAGCCCTGCAACTAACAGATTGAGTGTAAATAATTTGACACTCCACCTATCTGTTATGGGCAAATTTATTTTTTATATAATTTATTTATTATTATTTCCTATAATATTGAATGACTTAAACTTTTCGTGCAACGTGTTAATAAGAGAAGAAAGAAGATTAGTGTTTTCAAGTAGACATGCAATACGGGGTGAGGTATAGGGGGGCAGAGGGAGAGAGGGAGAGACATCTGGTAGCAATCATTCATTGAATAACTGCGTACACACTTCATTCTTCATTCATTCACATGGGAGTTGAGTTGAGCTAGGAGGGTGTTTAAAACTTTAAATACCATCCACTAAAAGCCCCCCCCCCCCACTAAAAGTCTATAAAGGCTTTCTTAACTAAAGGCCTACATATGACTTGAAATGGTTGCTGGTTTAAATAGTCCTGCAGGAAATCGCTTACCAAACTACAGTTCAGCCGTTCTTAGTTTGCTCCTAGTGTCAACAAACAAAAGCCACCTCCTACAGGGTGCACGCTAGAGTCTGCGACTTTACGGATATCGTATTCCTATTAAGTTAACTATTTTTTAAATTATAAGTACTTAAGTACTAAAAACATCAGCCATGATATGATGTAGGCCTAACAATTTCATTTAAAAAAAATACTTTTAAAAGTATTTTGTTGTTACTTTTTAATCACCGTGTACACATTTTGATACAATGCGCATGCTCAGTGACATCATTATTTGTTTACATTAGGAGCAAACTAAGAGAGGCTGGACTGTACCTTTACTAAAATTTGAACGAGGAACGTTAGTCTCCGAAAATCAGCTGTCAAACAGCTGATTTTGGCAACGACTTTACCTCTAGACCAACCCGGTGGGTCAATAAACATTTTTTTTTTTTATTGAATGATGATGCCACATTAAATGACAAAAATAATCGTTTGTTTACAATAAAAGTAATAATATAAAAATAAGTATTGTTATTTATATTTTTTAATAGTGATAAAAATTATTTTTCCGTTGTATTCTATAATTTAGTTATTTATTTATATATTTAGTGTTTCGGTGGTTTACAGAAATAATGATAATAATATTTTATAATAGTGTATTTTATGTATTTGTAATTAAGCCAATTAGATACGGTGTTTGGGGTGAGTGGGTGGGCGCTGCACCTGGCCGTAATAATTAGAGTGAAGGATAGAGTCAGAGAGTCAGCGTCAGCCATCCATTGAACAGTTGTTCACTTTTTCACTCTTTGACCGTAACGACGACGATATCAACGAGGCCTAGATAACAACCGTAAAAGGATTCCTCTTCACTTCTTCATTATAATAGGCCTACTACACTCACCTCAATTAGTTTCCGTTAAATTCCTCTATCTCTCTCTCTCTCTCGCTCTCTCTCTCTCTATACTTACCACTAGAAATCTGTTTGTTTTCTCTACGCTATAGCGCCCACTTGTACTAAATAACAAACAAAATTGTTTGACTCATCTTTATGTTCAACGACACCCTGAAGCCAAAAAAAAAGTACAAAGTAGCCGGCCGCATTGGCGTAGTTGGTAACGTGTTCGCCTCTCATCATGCGGTCTTGGGTTCGAATCCAATTCAAGCACGGCATATTTTCATACGTTACAAAAAATAAATCATTTCATCTTTCACCGTCTGCATTACCAGTAACTGCAAAACAGTTGAACGTTAAACAAATCTGTTGTTTCATAATACAGGTAGGTAGTGTAGCCTATGTGTAGAATGAAGTGAAGGTGTCATTTACAGGGTGGAAAGTAGATGCTTTTCAGGTGGTCTGGCATGCTGATAAGCATACTTTTATACTCGGTGAGGAAGGCAATGGTAAACCACTAGAGCTTCAAACCAGCCTTTTGGCTGATCAACTAAACAAAGGACACACTAACTATTTCATTTAATTTCCGTTACATTCCTTAACACTTTCCACTAGAAATCTGTTTGTTTGTTTTCTCTACGCCAGGGGTCTCCAAACTACGGCCCGCGAACAGATTTTTTCCGGCCCACGGAAAGCTAGCATACTGAGAAAAAGTTTTTATTTGATAATATATTTCCTTTTAAGCATTTTTACCATTAAATATGAGTACAGTAGTCGTCTCTCACTTGCCACTTCTTTTCTCAATAAGTGTAAAACTAGCCGTAAACAAGTAGTGATCAACCATTGTTTGACCCTAAATGGGCTGAAATTTTAAGTGGCAAACAAATGCAATATTCTCACTAAAAAATAATTGTTCCTTTTAAGCTTTACACTTGTTGTTAACTCATGTATTGTCAAGTTTTGTTTAAAATTCAATGAAGTACATTTTGTAGTAAATTGAAAAGATTTGGTTTTGTATCATCCTGTGTTTTCATTAAGCCTACTTGAAAACTCCTTTTACAGAACAAATATTATTTTATAGCAAATATAATTATTTGTTTGGTCACAGCTTTTTTTAAAATCACGTAAAGAATTTTTAGTTAGCCAACAACAAAGATATTATAAGGAAATATAGCAACTTAAAAAACTAAGCAAGAAAATCTCAAAAACCACCACTGAGCTCTTAATTAGAAAAAACTTCGAGGGTGTATGGGGGGGGCTAGACTTTCTGCCCTGAAATATTGCTGGCCCGCCTTTCCTCAAAAAATTTACAATGTGGCCCTTGAGTAAAAAAGGTTGGAGACCCCTGGTCTACGCTTTAGCGCCCACCATTTAAACTTCACCAAAAGTTCATTTGTTTTCTCGCCCTCTTACAAGCTCGAAGAACAAATGAACTTTTGGCCAAGTTTAAATTGGACGTTTTCGATCATCCCCCATACAGCCCCGAATTGGCTCCTAGTGACTTTCACCTGTTCCCGAACATGAAGCGGTGGCTTGCATCTCAACGGTTCGCCAATGACGAAGAGCTTCAAAACGCCGTGAATGGTTGGCTACATTCACAGGCGGCAGATTTTTATGCAGAGGGTATTTCAAAGACTGTTCCAAGGTACGACAAGTGCTTGAATCTGTTTGGCGACTATGTCGAAAAATAGAGAAAAACTGTAGTTTTAATATGTATATAATAAAGTTTTTGTATCTTCAATCGTTTACTGTTTATTTCAAAACGGAGGTTATTTTCTGGATAACCCTCGGAATTCTAACCAACAATAAAACAAGCTTTTATTTGATGTATGGTAATATTGTTTTTACATGCAACGGTTCAAAAGAAATACGAATATTGCTCTTTACAGACACCTGCTGTTTGTTTTCGTTAATCGGACTATAGTCAGAGGAGTTATCTGGTATTTCATAATACAGGAGGCAGTGTATGTGGTAGGTGAATCACGTGAAGGTCTCATTCGCAGGTTGGAAAGTAGATGCTTATTAGAAGGCCTGGCATGCTGATAAGCATATTTTTACACTCAGTGAGTTGTGGCAATTGTAAACCACCTCACTCCTCCTCTTACTTAGTAAACCCTCTAGAGGTTTCCTTCTCAAACCAGCCTGTCGGCTGATCACCTAAACAACAATTGTAATTTATTCGCAGAATTGTCACCGGACATTAATTGGCGACATTAAGTGGCAAACCTTATTTGTTTGGTGGCTTTGAAAAGGGTTTTTTAAGCGGTGGTCATCTTGGAGAAGCGTCGGTCGTAGTCGTCGTGGCGGTCGAAGATTGGGCGACACGGCGTGTCGTCGTCCAGCGGAGACGTCATCTTCTTCCCTGGCAGTAGTGCATCGATGGCTGCTTCTTTGGGTCCGGTGGACGTAAGGCTCGATTGAGGGACCGCTGTGGGTGATGACGGTCCGGTCGACGACTTACGCTGTTGGGTCGGCGAGCGGAAGCATCATCTTCTCTATTGCGGGGTCGTCGATTAGTCTTCGCTGGAGTCCGGCAGCCGTGTGCCGTGGTGAACTTCTTGTCTGCTGTCTGGTGAAAGTGAATCCCTCGGAGTCTTGATCGGAATTAAATCTCTCAGCTCAGTGTAGCGCTCTTTATATAGTTGCCGAGAGCGCTGTGGTAGAGGGCGACTACTGGCTCGGCCTTCATGACAAAGACCTCTGTCGGTGCGGAGCCGAAAGGTTTGTCGGTGCCCCGCTAAATGGCCTACCGCGCCGAGAATGACCGGAAGAAGTACTGAAGGCCGGCAACACAGTAAATGATTAATCAGAAGGGGTGGCGGTGACAGAATTATGACTCGTTATCAATTTTGTATTTTTTTTTTTGTGCGTAATAAATATTTGTTTTGGATTTTAAACGATAGTTTGTTAATTATTTACATAACCCACCGGGTTGGTCTAGAGGTAAAGTCAGCTGTTTAACAGCTGATTTTCGGAGACGAAGGTTCCTGGTTCAAATCCTAGTAAAGGTAGTTACTTTTATACGGATTTGAAGGCTAGACAGTGGTTACCGGTGTACTTTGATGGTTGGGGTTCAATTAACCATACTCTCTCAGGAATGGTCGACCTGAGTCTGAACAAGACTACACCTCATTTACACGTCATACACATCATCCTCATCTCATTGGGTCATGGGGTTGCTTATTATTCTGAATTGAACTGATTGCAACGTACACAAACTAGGGATTAAAAAAAAAATAAATAAATTATTTACTTTTGCCCAAATCCCGAAACGTACCTTATACAGAGTGATTCACGAAGATATGCAGAAACTTTGGGAGCTCATTGTACATGTAAAAATGATGAAAAAGTTTATAAAAACATGGGTCCGGAAATGCTTCGTTACCGAGTTACGGCTAGCGAAAGATTTCGCCCGGATTTCAGCTCACCAGGTGAAATGAGGTCTTCCTGAAATTCTGGTAAGGTAGATTAAGGGGCGAATTTAATTGTTACTTACGGTTTTTGACCTGATAAATTGAATAAAACAGGTCCCAGAACTATAAGTTAAATAGTTTTTGAGAAAACCAGTGTCAAATGCAAGAAATGGAGTGAAAAAAAAACATTTTTTCATCTTTGTTTTTCTGGTTAATTTTACTTTGTACTGTTATGAATAAAAATTCATTTAATCAAACATCTATTCGCTTTTTGTGTACTTTATTTACACCGTTTTGTTCAGAATAAAATTTTCTACATGTTTTATTCAAAAATTTTAACTGTTTCTTGGTGAAATAACTAAGTTATTCTTGCCCAAAGATGAAAAAATGTGTTTTTTTCACTCCATTTGTTGCATTTCACACTGGTTTTCTCAAAAACTATTTAACTTAAAGTTCTGAGACCTGTTTTAATCAATTTATCAGATCAAAAACCATAAGAAATTATTGAATTCGCCCCTTAATCTACCTTACCAGAATTTCAGGAAGACCTCATTTCACCTGGTGAGCTGAAATCCGGGTGAAACTTTTGCTAGCCTAACTCGGAAACGAAGCATTTCCGGACACATGTTTATATAAACCTTTTCATTATTTTTACACGTACAATGAGCTCCCAAAGTTTCTGCATATCTTTGTGAATCACCCTGTAGAGATAATTTGTCACAATATTGTATCCACGAGAAATTCAGCGACGTTTACAGAAAATGTAGCCTATTAATTTAACGTACACAGGTGGATAGATAGATGAGTGAAATTGTTTCCGTTGTATGAAATGAAGTGGGAAAACAATAAAATAAATAAAATTAGAGGTCGGGTAAAAAAGGAAGGGCGTTTAATAAAGTACAACGTTAGAGGGGCGGGGGAAGCAATTGGGGGAAAGTGAAATACTAATCACCACCCTTTGCCAACTATTCTATTATTGTTATTTTTTGAAAAGGGCGATCGGATAACTAACAACAAATGACAAACAATAAGCTGGTGTGTGTGTGTGTGTGTGTGTAAAACGCATATCAATTCATTGAGGCTGGACAATGAATGGGAAACGACACGCACTTAATGTCGCCGATCATTTTAAACGTTCACCGAAAATATTCGTGCATTTATTTATACGAGGGTTATTGTTTTTTCAACTTCCGATTGGTTAAAAACAAAATATGGTGTGAAACACTCACACGACTTTCTCTTGCCGATTCAAATATTGAACAATATTTTTTATCCCTAATGTGTATTTTTAACTTTCTCTTGCCTATATGAATATATAGGAAGGAAAGTATTGTTTTTATGTCGATTTTTTCAAATCGAGTTTTCACCAGATCTACACTTTTTGCAGACCCCCTGAACCCAAAAAACATGTTTTTAGCGATTGGTCTGTGTTGTGTATCAAATTTATAGGAAATTCAAAGATCAACAACTTTTATTTAAAGCATTTTTCTCTACAGAGCTTAGTTTAGCGTGAAAGAGTGATTTTCCGTATTTTTAAGCCAAACTGAAGTTGATTTTCATTTTGCTTCTTTCACTCATGATTAAAATTAGGTTATGTTTATTGAGGTTAGTTTTTGCGTTTATTTCTAATGTTTTATTACTAATGTTAGGTTATGTTGTTAAGGTCATCAGCCGAAAGGCTGGTTTGAACCTCTAGAGGTTTTACTAAGTAAAAACGAGGAGAGAGGTGGTTTACAATTGCCTTCCTCACTGAGTGGAAAAGTACGCTTATCAGCATGCCGGGCCCTCTGAAAAGCACATATTTTCCACTCTGCAAATGACACCTTCACTTCATTCACCACAGGGTCTGGCTGTATAATGAAATTCATTACTTTCAGTGGAGGAGATAACTGTGATTAGTGTCACAGTACACCTCTACCTCTTCTCTTATTAAATGATTCAGTCACTTAATTGGGTGACCATGTGATAAGAAACACAACTATTTATTTTAGCCCTGCAACGAACAGATTGAGCGTAAAAAATTGACACTCCACCTGACTGTAATGGGCAGGTTAGGTTATATTGGTCATTATTTGTGTTGGCAAGAGAAAGTTGTGTAACACCAACCAATAGTTGGTTGTGTGGTGGTTTCACACCAGATTTTTTAAAAATGGTATGGTCCAAAGATTAAATTGAAAAATGTCAATAGCTCGAGAAGAAACCCGACACCTATGGTGAATACAGTTTAATTTCCCTATCTTTTACGAATTTTATGAAAAATGTACCTAAAAATAGTAAATTGAACATTGGCGGGATACAAAGTTCAGTCTCCCCTTACGTGTACATTCCGATCATTCGTGCAGATGCAGATGCAGTGGCCGGCCACTACAGCAACTATACAGTCAGCTGTTACAAAAAAATAAATCACCAGATTCTGTTAGCATAACTTAGTGCGGAGGTAAATAAAAGAAATACAACAGACTAGTCAGTCAGTGAGTCAGTGAGTGAATAGCAGGTAAAAAATCGGAGTGCCAGAAAAAATGCACAATCGACCCCTCATCAAACATCTTATTGAACCGCAAACAGAAACTGTTCCAAGGACGGACGACCTACATAAGTAGTAGGACATACCTACAAAAAAACAAGGGACTATATTTTATTTCAACAAACCCACCAGCCTCAACTTTACCGTGTATCTGGTGACTTTACAATTTTAATCTTTTAACTACTGAGTTTTTTAAAGGAAATAAAGCTTGCACAGATTAGGTATTTTCATTACACCTTATACATTTCATGGTTTGTCTTCAATTTTTAGTTTTTAGATATAGTTTTCAGTATTTTTAGTTTTTAATTTTTTCATGTTTTTTGTCATTTTTAGTTTTACGTGTTTGTTATAAAATAAGTTGTAATTTAAAATCTGCAATAATGTAACAAAAATTAATTGAGTACATCTTTCGGCCAAAGACTGTTGACAGTGACAGAATTGTGTTCTATAGTCAAAGTCAATTCCTGCAAAATTCTTTGTTGTTATCCTCATTATCATTCTTCTTCGTCAGATTCTACAGTTATTGGGTATTCACTTATTTCTTTCGTCTGTGTGCATTTTAGAAAAAATTCAGAACAAAAATAAAAAACACCATCTTATTGTTTAGTTACATAGTTTGGTAAAGAAAAGTTCTTTCATTCGTTATTTACAATTTCAATTGGTCCAGATTTTGTATAATTATAGAGTACTAACTCATTTTAAAGCCAATTGAATGCGGAACATAGTACTTCTGAAAAATTTGAACATGAGTTTACATCACAGTTGGTTCTAGCCTTTGCATGTAAGTGCCGTCGCATATACAAGACAACAGTACTTAAAGGGTTAAGCAGTTTTACACAATTCTTCCCAAAATTTTTCTTTTTACTTCATAAAAATTTATTCTAAATTATTTCCCATTTGCCGTATAGGCCAAACTTGCGCGTGTGGTCAGTATACTAACCTCTTACATCTACACAAATAAATATAAAACAAATGGAGTCTTTTCTGTTATTCCTCCCCCCCCCCACACAACATAATTTTTCACATTTTCAAATATTTCTTATCTAGGTGGTGTTAATGATAAAAATCTGGTGTGAAACACTCACACAACTTTCTCTTGCCAATGCAAATTATGACCAATATAACATAACGTTAGTAATAAAACATTAGAAATAAAAAAAAACTAACCTCAATAATTATAACCTAATTTTAATCATGAGTGAAAAACGCAAAATGAAAATCAACCTCAGTTTGGCTTAAAAATACGAAAAATCACTCGTTCAGGCTAAACTAGGCTCTGTAGAGCAAAATGCTTTAAATAAAAGTTGTAGATATTTTAATTTCCCATAAATTTGCTTGTATACACTTTTGTCGTAAAATGCATACTAAGGCTGAAATCTTAAAAAAATCGATTTCTCACACGTTTTCGTCAGAAAATCGCTAATTATCGCTAAACTAACCGTTCTACCAAAAAATGTTAAAAATAAAAGTTGTAGGATTTTAAATTCTCTACATTTTTGCGCTAAAATGCAATCTTAAAAAAACAGCTTACGTGAAAACAGCTTCACCAAGAATTTCAGCAAACATGGCGCCTACCCTAGCGTCAAAGAGTGATTTCTGTATTAAGTTGATTTTTATTTTGCGTCATTCACATGATTAAAAATTTAGGTTACGTTTTTCATTTTACATTGTTTACTCATGATTATACAAAGGTCATATTTTTCATTATTTACATTGGGAAGAGAAACTTGCGTGAGTGGTTTACAATAAAAAAAAATTTTTTTCACTTTAAATAAACTACGTCGCATTAACATATTGGTTAATTAGCGACTACGTTGCGTTGCAATGGAATAACTAGAACAGTCGGTTTTGATATTTATGTGAAAATTTCCAGATCCTAGCTGGGAATCGAACCCAAGATCTCCGTGTAGTAGGCTAGCGCGCTAACCGCTACGCTACAGAGGTTGCCCAAAAAGGTCAGATTCCGTTATACGCCCCCAAATATTAAAATTTTACTTTAAATACACTTTTAAGTACACTTTAAATTACTGTAGCTACACAGCTACGAAACTTATAATTATTTCAGAACGATTACACAGTATTTTGGCCTGATGAGCTGATTGTATTCTTTATACTATTTTTCAGGGCTGATGGCCTCTGAACGTAAGCATTACCCCCTACACACTTATAGCCAGCCAATGACTAGCCAGCAACGTTGCCACCACTTGTTCTCGTAGCTCTGTTATTTCGTCAGCCATTTTTTTGGTCTTTCAATAACAATTATAACTATGAACACACAATCAGCTGATTATAAAGTGTTGTATGTTGAAACACCCTATAATCGATGTGTTCAGTACGAAATGTAAGACAAGAGTGAATTACTGTAGCTCTTATACGTATGCGCACGTAATGTTTATCAAGCACAATCTGACAACGCTGGCAAACGTTCTGATTGGTCTAAACACGTGGAACAGCACAGCTCATCAACCGTGAAAAGCATCATAGTTTATCACTACAGTGATATGGCATTATCACTGATCACGTGAAAGGTGGTGATGTAGAAAAACTTAAGTGTGTAACTGATGTTCAGTTGCGTACTAGTAACCTACATGACTATATGGTTCCAAATAATTATTTAATAAAATTTTGATTTTCATTTATTCATGGAGTTTTGAGTTAACCTCTATTGCGTTTTCCTAGAGCGAGCTTCCAATATATCACAACACAATTGATTAAAACTATTTGTGGATAGTAAGCAAAAATTTCATACAGAATATTTAGCTAAAAACTTAAGATAGTTATTATTAGCACCTTCCTACCTTGTATGATTACTATTCATCATTCCACACTATTCTAAGTGTAAAGAAAATAATTATGTTTTGGGGACATATAACGGAATCTAACCCCCAAAAAATATAATAGTATTTTGTTTGTAAGATTACTGTAATATTGAACAATAATTACATTATTATTATTATTATTATTATTATTAACCCACAGGGTTGGTCTAAAAGTAAAGTTGTCGCCAAAATCAGCTGATTTCCGGAGACGAAGGTTCCTGGTTCAAATCCTAGTAAAAGTATAGTTGAGCCGTTGTTAGTTTGCTCCTCCTAGTGTCTGTCAACAAACAAAAGCCACCTACTACAGGGTGCATGCTAGAGTCCGCGACTTTACGGATGTCGTATTCCTATTAAGTTAACTATTTTTTAAATTATAAGCACTTAAAGTACTAAAAACATCAGTCACGATATGATGTAGGCCTAACAATTTAATTTATAAAAATACTTTTCAAAGTATTTAGTATTTAAATACTTTTGAAAGTATTTAGTTGTTACTTTTTAATCAGCGTGTACACATTTTGATATAATGAGCATGCTCAGTGACGTCATTATTTGTTTACATTAGGAGCTAACTAAGAGAGGCTGGACTGTAGTTACTTTTATACGGATTTGAATACTAGACAATGGTTACCAGTTGTACTTTGATGGTTGGGGTTTAATTAACCATACTCTCTCAGGAATGGTCGGCCTGAGTCTATAGAAGACTACACAGTCTCATTTACACGTCATACACATCATCCTCATCTGATTGGGTGATGGGGTTGCTTATTGTTATGAATTGAACAGATTGCAACGTACACATATTAGGGATTGAAAAAAATTATTATTAATAAAGAACTAAATACGTATTGTCATTCAATGAATATGACCGGAAAAACAATCTAAGAAAATGTAATTAAGAATGAATGAATGAAATTAGCATACAGCTTACTAATGTTATATTATAGCCTGATGTAGCCTAAATAAACTTATTCATACCCGATCAATTTTTTCAATTAATTAAATAATAAATTAATTATTAATGCATACGTTAATTTATTATTCCTGTAATTTACAATACAGTTATTATTGATAGTAATAACAATAATAATAAAACAATATTACCATATACAATATTACAATATTATATTTAACTGCATCTTGGAAAAAATTGTTCGAGAATGGAAGAAGACCTGCAAATGCGTGAAAATTGGGACGAAAATCAAAGTGGGCTGCCTAGCCTTTGCCGACGACCTGGCAATTTTCTCCAATGACTGGGAAAACGCAAAAGAACAGATAGAATCACTGCAGGAAATTGCAGCAGGAGTTGGTATGCGAATCTCCTTTGAGAAGACGGAAATAATGTCCAAAAATACAGAAACACCAAGATATCTGGAGGCAGCCAATCACAAAATTAGGATAGTTAAAAAATTTAAGTATTTGGGAGAGGTGATCACATATAATCTAAACGAAAAAATAAACATGGAATCAAGAGTTAACAAACTCAAGGGAGCTCAAAGACTGACATGGTCCACCTATAAGAGGAAGTCAATGTCCATAAAATCCAAATTGAGGCACTACAATACGGTCACGAAGTCTGTGGTAATGTTGCGTGTGAGACTTTGGGCAGGTTGAGGCACTGTGGGAAGATGGAGGACCTTAGAAAGACAGAGAGAAGAATCCTCAGAACAATAATAAACAAAAAGCACAGAGTAGACAATGAGTATAGGTTGTTGCCAAATTCGCTTCTATACAGGGAAAATGAGGAAATTTCCGAGATAATGAGGAAGAGAAGAGTTGGGTTCTTTGGACATCTTAGGAGACTGCCAGAATCCAGATTTACCAGACAGGTACTGGATTTCTTTTTGAGAACCAAAGTCAAGTACGCCTGGTTTGAGGAAGTTCAACAGGATCTGCAGGACCTGGATATCTCAGAGACACAGATTTTGAACAGAGAAGAAGGATATAAGATCAAAAATCCAAACACGAAATTTCCAGAAGTACCTAAAAGGCAGACAAACAGACATTGGACTGTGGAGGATAGGGCGAGAGTGTCGCAAAGGATGAAGAACTACTGGGCGGATAGGAGAAACAACTAGGGATCTTCTATAAATCGATTAATTTTGCTCCAATGAGGGCCTAAAAAAAAAAAAAAAAAAAAAAAAAAAAAAAAAAAAAAAAAAACAATATTACGTGTACAGGTGACTATGACGTCATATAGTAATAGAGGATAAAATGGGGTTTCCTATGATAAAAATCTGGTGTGAAACACTCACACAACTTTCACTTGCCAGTGCAAATAATTAACAATAAATCTAACATTAGTAATAAAACATTAGATATAAACAAAAAACTAACCTCAATAAACATAAAATTATTTTAATCATGAGTGAAAGACGCAAAATGAAAATCAACCTTAGTTTGGGTTAAAAATACGGATAATCACTCTTTCACGCTAAACTAGGCTCTGTAGATAAAAATGCTCTAAATAAAAGTTGCAGATCTTTTAATTTCCTAAAAATTCGATTATATACACTTTTTTCATAAAATGCATACTAAGGCCGCAATCTTAAAAAAATCGATTTTTCACACGTTTTCGTGAGAAAAAACACAAAATCACTAATTACCGCTAAACTGACCGTTATACAAAAAAATGTTCAAAATAAAAGTTGTAGAATTTTAAATTCTCTACATTTTTTATTATATAAAATTTTTGCGCCATAAACATATTAAAGCCGTAATCTTAAAAAAACACTTTTTTTACGTGAAAACAGCCTCACCAAGAATTTCAGCAAACATTGCGCCTACCCTATCTTGTAGAGAATAAAAAATTGAGTAAACCAGGCGATTTTTAAAAAAATCGTAGGATCAGTTTTTGAGAAAATCGAAAAAAGTGAAAAATTACACGAATTAACTACTACTTCCCGTTGACCGATTTTGATGAAAATGTTCGTGTCGGGTCCGGTAGTGGTATGTAATTTAAGTTTCAAGTTTCAAGTTCGTACGACGTTCCATTCTTGAGATATTCTGTTCACACACACACACACACACACACAGACCAATCGCTAAAAACATGTTTTTTTGGTTCAGGGAGTCTGAAAACGTGTAGATCCGGTGAAAACTCGATTTCGAAAAATCGACATGAAAACAATACCCTACTTTCCTTCCTATATTCATATAGGCAAGAGATAGTAAAAATCTAGTGTGAAACTCTCTCACGACTTTCTCTAACCAAACCATATTGACCAAAATAAACTAACGTTAGTAATAATATATTAGAAATAAACAAAAAAAAACTAACCTCAAAAAAACAAAACGTAATTTTAATCATGAGTGAATGATGCAAAATGAAAACCAACCTTAGTTTCGCTAAATAATATGGAAAATCACTCTTGCACGCTAAACTAGGCTCTGTAGAGAAAAATACTCTAAATGAAAGTTGCAGATCTTTTAATTTCCTATAAATTTAATTATATACACTTTTGTCGTAAAATGCTTACTAAGGTCGAAATCTTAAAAAATCCATTTTTTACAAATTTTCATGAAAAAAATCAGAAAATCACAAATTACCGCTAAACTAAGCGTTAACAGAAATATAATAAAAACGTGGGTGATGGGGTTGCTTATTGTTCTCAATTGAACTAATTGCAACGTACACAAATTAGGAATAAAAAAATCTGGTGTGAAACACTCACACAACTTTCTCTTGCCAATGCAAATAATTAACAATAATCCTAACATTAGTAATAAAACATTAGAAATAAACAAAAACTAACCTCTAAAAATATAACCTTATTTTAATAATGACTGGAAGACGCAAAATGAAAATCTAACTCAGTTCGGCTTAAAAATATGGAAAATCACTCTTTCACACTAAATTAGGCTCTGTAGAGAAAAATCCTGTAAATAAAAGTTGTAGATCTTTTAATTTTCTATAAATTTTATTGTATATTTTTGTCGTAAAATGCATACTAAGGCCGAAATCTTAAAAAAATCGATTTTTCACACGTTTTCGTGAGAAAAAAACAGAAAATTGCTAATTACTGCTAAACTAAGCGTTATACATAAAAATGTTTGAAATAAAAGTGGTAGGTTTTTAAATTCTCTACCATTTTTATTATATAAATTGTTGCGCTAAAATGCATATTAAAGCCGTAATCTTAAAATAACAACGTTTTTACGAGAAAACACCCTCACCAAGAATTTCAGCAAACATGGCGCCAACCCTATCTTGTAGAGAATAAGAAATTGAGTAAATGAGGCGATTTTTAAAAAAAATCGTAGGACCAGTTTTTGAGAAAATCGCGAAAAATTATACGAATAAACTACTACTTCCGGTTGACCGATTTTGATGAAAATGTTCGTGTCGGGTCCGGTAGTGGTATGTAACTTAAGTTTCAAGTTTCAAGTTCGTACAACGTTCGGTTCTTGAGATATTCTGGTCACACACATACACACACCAATCGCTGAAAACATGTTTTTTGGGTTCAGGGGGTCCAAAAACGTGTAGATCCGGTGAAAACTCGATTTCGAAAAATCGACATGAAAACGATACTTTCCTTCCTATATATTCATATAGGCAAGAGAAAGTAAAAATAATAATAATAATAATAATAATAATAGTAAACAGAAACTAAAAATGTTTGGGGTACAAAATGGGGAAGGTTATACTAATAGACAAAACGCAAGAAAAACGAGTGACCGGAACAGCTAAAGATAAACTAACAGATTGTAAATACAAATTAATTCTTAAAAGAGTTAAGTGTTTAAATAGCGTTTCACATGTCAACTTGTTATTTATTAGTCATTTATATAAACAATTACCACTTTCATAAACAAAAGAAAATTACAGACAAAAATTATTATATTGTGCAACGACGAAAAACTAACCCTCTTATGCCGTCATAATTTTTAACGTTAAATCTAAAAATGAGATCGAAGAATAAAATATTTTGATAAAAAAATTTATTGGTAAATTTTTTACGGTAAAGACTTGAAACATGGGCTCGGGCAGAAAAATTTTAATGGCTTACATCTCAAATTCTATAAAATCTACGTGAATGGGTTGACAAACAGCTCAAAATTTTTCCAAATAAAGTAAGACCCCCTATTTCGGACTACTGTAATTCGTAATTTGTTACATTTCGGACTGCTTTTGGAATAAAAATGTATACCTAATTTG
Organism: Catonia carolina; assembly: GCA_035578175.1. NCBI lineage: Eukaryota > Metazoa > Arthropoda > Insecta > Hemiptera > Achilidae > Catonia > Catonia carolina. Next base: position 1,669,120 of record JAQMRL010000031.1, read on the forward strand.
AATGAAATATTTTTTTTGTAATCCCTAATTTGTGTACATTGCAATCTGTTCAATTGAAAACAATAAGCAACCCCATGACCCAATGAGATGAGGATGATGTGTATGACGTGTAAATGAGGTGGTGTAGTCTTCTACAGACTCAGGTCGACCATTCCTGAGAGAGTATGGTTAATTGAACCCCAACCATCAAAGTACACCCGTAGCCACTGTCTACTATTCAAATCCGAATGAAATATAAAATAAAAACAATAAAAAATAAAATAGCTATTTCATTACTACTTAAATTAAAATTTTATTAAATTTATTATTTATTAAATTTAGTTCATATCCCGTGTGATTTTTAATTTTCCTTGAAAAAAAAACAAAATCTTAGTCACGTATAACAATTGGTTCTTTTGGCTCGAATTTTCGCAAAGTATTCTACAATCGGAACTAGGGTTCCTCCCACATAATCCGAATTAGAGGAGTCTTACTGTAGTATAATTTCATCCGAAATAAAGAAAACTTCAGCAAAATAACATCATTAGTCTTTATGGCAGCTACGAATTGATTAACCGTGGCACCGGTGCAGACAAATCTTTTAAAAATCGGGTTTTAATAAAAATAAACGTTTATTTTTTAAAATTCTGAGTTAATACGAATGGGTGATATCAAATCTGCAAGTGGGCAGCTTTATTAGACAAATATTTAAACTAGATAGTACGTAATACAAATTACTTAAGCTTCCTCGTTTATCACGTATGGAACAAGCGTGACAAATTTCACATTTACATAACTCTTAGAGATTAGAGAATTAGTGACAAGAGAATCAATACATTAAGATTAAAAATTAATTTAACCGCGAAAATTTTTTTTTCGCGGCTACTGAAAAACAATAGTAGCTAACCGAAATTGTAACTTTAGGAACGAAAATAGGCATACAAATCAAAACAAATATTGTACCTTGTAAAAAAAATCTTTACATACAACCACGTTTGTAACTACCAGCACCTACATAAATATTTAAAGAAAACAAAATTATAATTTAAAAATGAATTAATATCAGGAAAACACAAGGATAAATTTAATTACATAAACCTATTTATAATTAATAAATTAAATTAAATAAACAAACACAGAACTTCATATCAAACAGAAGGTTAACGTTGTCAAAAAATCTTAAAAATAATAAATAATACAAGACGATTAAATTTTTGATTCAACTAACCTGGTAATTAAGAAATCAAATTGAAGAGATGTCATTTTTTCGAATAAATAACAAGAAACAATCACACAGAGTTAACACAAGACACGTAACAATTAATATAATATAAATAAAACTATAACATTATTTATTAACATCTGAATAAACTGAACAAGTTATATTTATTATATTTAAACAAACGTGGTAGGAATAAAACACTATAAAAACACAACAACGTTTAACAAATACACATGCTATAGAACTAACCGACTGCTAGTTGTGGACAGCATAGCAACGAACAGCTGGTGGCCTACGGACGGTTACGGCGCGGATTCTAGACCAAATTTAGTTCCATTTATAAACACATAAGCGCTAGTTGTTTGATTTTACATCAAAACAATCGTACCGATCTGGAACCTTCATATAAAATCGATAATACCATTATAAAACTATTCGTTGTAAATAAATACTTTTCGTTTATTTATTTTATTCATATTATTTAAACTGATAATATTTATCTTATTTCTATTTCCGAATATAAATATTATTATGTTTGTATTTCTTATAAATCAATAAAATAACCGTTAATATTTCAACATTATATTTTTCCATTAATCTTTTCATTTTTATAATATATTTATTTAACTGGTTTTCTTTAAATATACATATAAAATTTTTTTAAATTGTTTATAAAGAATTATATGTATAAAAATTTGTGTTTTCTTTGTCCGTTAATATATTTGAAAATTCATATTCTATGTAATGTTGGCGGGTGATTGTTTTATTTACATAATCTTTTATTAATTAAACTTTTGAATTATCCACTGGGATATATTCTTTAAAAAAATTATTTTCAGTTTATTTTTTACGTCATTTGTTTATTCTAAATTTTGTTAAGCTTTTGGATGGTTGTACAGAAGTGTATAGTTTCTAAAAATAATTTCTAATCCGTAATGTGTGTACGTTGCAATCTGTTCAATTCAGAACAATAAGCAACCCCATCACCCAATCAGATGAGGATGATGTGTATGACAAGGAAATGAGACTGCAGTCTTCTACGGACCCAGGCCGACCGTTCCTGAGAGGGTATGGTTAATTGAACCCCAACCATCAAAGTACACCGGTAACCACTGTCTGGTATTGAAATCCGTATAAAAGTAACTACCTTTACTAAGATTTGGACCAGAAATCTTCGTCTCCGAAAATCAGCTGTTTTTGGTGACGACTTTACCTCTAGACCAAGCCGGTGGGTCTGATTAAATCCCTAATCTGTGTAACTTGCAATCTTTTAAATATAATAACAATGAGCAACCCCATGAGATGAGGATATGTCATACGTCCCGAAGAAAACTGTCGTAAGTCAAAAATGTAAATTTTCAGGAGAGCAAAAACAGATTTCACTTTTTCTATCCGTGAATTTTAATAAAAATGTAGAATTTAATGTGTTTTCCTTTCTGCATTTCCAAAAGTATGAATACTGATTACTGAATATTGTTATATATTTTTTACAATGGCCCACAATGTTTTTACAAATAATTTTTAAATGTTGTTGTTTAGGTCAACAGCCGAAAGGCTGGTTTGAACCTGTAGAGGTTTTACTAAGTAAAACGAGGAGTCACGTAGTTTACTATTGCCAACACTCACTGAGTGGAAAAGTATGCTTATCAGCATGAAATGCACATATTTTCCACTCTGCAAATGACACCTTCAATTCATTCACCCACAGGGTCCAACTGTATAATGAAATTCATTACTTTCAGAGGAGATAACTCTGATTAGTGTCACAGTACACCTCTACCTCTTCTGTTCTTAAATAAATCAGTCATTTAATTGACTAACCATGTGATAAGAAACAGAACTTTTTATTTTAGCCCTGCAACAGACAGAGTGAGTATAAATAATGTGACACTCCACCTGCCTGTTAGGGGCAGAATTTTTAAATAACAATATAAAATAAATGAAAATTACTTGATGTTGTTTTAGAAGAAGAGGGTAGTCAGAAAAAAAATGCATCACTATTTACAAAATATTAATCTATTTTTCGAAGAATAGTGATGCAATTCAAAATAATACCCTGTTCCCCGTCAGTTATATCTCAAACCACAACATTCCTAACAAAATAGTACTAAGTCTAAATAATTCTCATTTCTACTAAGACTAAACGAAAACATCTATAGTTCAGCCGCTCTAAGTTTGCTCCTACTGTCAACAAACCAAAACCAGCTACTACAGGGTGCACGCTAGAGTCCGTGACTTTATGGATGTCGTATTCCTATTAAGTTATCTATTTTTTAAATTATAAGTACTTAAAGTACTAAAAACATCAGTCGTGATATGATGTAGACTTAATAATTTCATTTATAAAAATACTTTTAAAAGTATTTTGTATTTAAATACTTTTTAAAGTATTTAGTTGTTACTTTTTAAGCAGCGTGTACACATTTAGATATAATGCGCATGCTCAATGATGTCATTATTTGTTTACATTAGGAGCAAACTAAGAGAGGCTGGACTATACAACAGTTTCCAGACAAAAGCGAGGCAACTTAAAATAATACACTTCTTGTTGACAATAAGCGAAATCTTTAAACAATTAGTTTGGAAGAAAAAATATGTACTTAAGTGCTGTCTGGTGGTAAATTTAATAAATCACTTTCATATTCTTTTCACGGGAGATGCTACTCAATATTTCACTACATTATTATGCAATAAAACAATTTTTCATTTTTTTAATTTATGACAGTTTTCTTCGGGACGTACGATATATGACCTGTTAATCAGGTGTCGTCTTTTACAAACACAAAGAATATGTTTAATTAACCCTTTATAGGGCTGTACTACGGGGTTTTTGATAAAATATGAATTACATATTTAATATAGATGTTTTCTAAAATTATTAATATAAGCTGAATGTGAGTCGGAACAGGCCATGGCCTAATTGAAAGAAGAAGAAGAAGAAGACTATGGGGGAAAATATATATGTAGTAAAATGTTAAATTATTTTTTATAGGGACTTGAATAATGTACTTCTAGTGCCAGAACAGTAAGATATTTCTTTTTCTTATGTCAAACAATACCGGGTTGGTCTAGAGGTAAAGTTGTCTCCGATAATCAGCTGTTTAACAGCTGATTATCGGAGACAAAGGTTCCTGGTTGAAATCCTAGTAAAGGTAGTTACTTTTATACGGATTTGAATACTAGACAGTGGTTGTGGGTGTACTTTGATGGTTGGGGTTCAATTAACCATACTCTGTGAGTGTGTCTGTAGAAGACTACACAGTCTCATTTACACGTCATACACATCATCCTCATCTCATTAGGTCATGGGGTTGCTTATTGTTCTAAATTGAACAGATTGCAACGTACACAAATTAGGAATAAATCTTATGTCAAGCCCTGGTAGATATACTTACCAAGGAATGCTTATTGAAATGGGAATCACATAATATTTAGTGGTAAGAATGCTTATTTAAATAACTTGTAGCCCTATATAACAGAAAAATTTAAAGTTAACTTATATTAACTTTATATTAGCATGAATGCTTGGTTTCCCGTAAAAAACTCGAATTTTCTAAGCACCGTACAAAAGTAACAACAAAAAAACATGGTAGCGTACACTGGTATGAATCCTTACACATTCGTGTAACTCATGAAGCAAATGGTTGCTGTGCATTAATTTCAAAATGTGGATAGCCTACTTACCAGAGAACATAAATATGAAACCATAAAATGCCAATAGGGTTCAACTGCATGGCTTCTTAAAAAAATTAACCTTTTTCTTCTTGCATCCAAGAGACTCCAAAGGGAGTATAGGCCATGTCAAGATAAAACTGATAAACTGAAAGTTTATCACCAATGATAAATTCATCACTTACCACCAGAAAATTGTTTTTGCTACTGCTTACTTCAGTAGGCTTGTCATGAACCCCATTGAATCAAATATCACACAAAAATAAAAATAAAAAAATCAAACACAATGATAAATTCATCACTTGCCAATGATTTTTTCCTGCTACTGCTTAACTCAGTAGGCTTGTCATGAACCCCTTAATATCAAATTGTACACATATATTTAATTAGTAGTTAAATGTTTTTCAATCAAAACTATTTAGAAAGGAATTCGTGCACACTGTAAAATGTTTCATCAATCAAATATTGTTTTAGCATTTTTTTAAAATGGCTTAATTGTCACAACTTTTTAAATCTTGAGGCAATTTATTGATGTATTTTCTACCTGCATAAGTTGGTTTTTGTTCAAACAATTTAGTGTTGTGATTAGCAACATAATAATCGATTCTGTTTCTTGTGTAGTGGTTGTGAACATCTGAATTCTGTAAAAAGATATTTTTCTTTACGTACATTATCACTTGAAAAACGTACAAAGAAGGAACTGTGAGCAATTGCAGCTGTTTAAATAGTGATCTGCATGAGGTAAGGTGGTTGACTCCAATCATACACCTGACAGCTTTTTTCTGTATTTTAAAAACTCTTTCCATGTTACCCTGTGATGAATTACCCCATACAAATATGGCATACCTGATATGAGATAAAATTAAACCATGATAAGCTGCTATAAGCAATTACATTGTGTGATTGTTATATGTATTTCAGGTGTTATAACTGACATGTCCTACACTCCTGAAGCCTCCAGGATGCATTAATAAATAAAAATTTTTTTAAAAATTTTGGCAACCAAGATCAGCCCAGATGAAGGCATACTGGCAGAACATCAAGCTAATAAAATATGAAAAGGAAAACGCTTTCTAAATTTGACTGAAGTGATCCATTGTGGTCATAAAAAAACAAAAAAGAAGTATAGGTATCAGATGAATTGATGTTCCATAGCCGAGCGAGTGAGAGGGAGATATGTGGCATAACTACGCATGCGCTTAAAGGTCTAGTTACCGTTATAATCCAAATCTGAAAACATACTAGAGTCATTATCTTGGTTGTTAGTTTACTGGATGCATAAACGCTTGCTCACAACAATGAGTAAAATTATACGACAATGTTATTGGTACGGCGTGTATGGGTTGTGCGAGTGAGAGCGTTATGCTTCATTCTCTCACTCCCACGGCTAAGGGACATTAGTTCTCATCTGAATACTGTATATTCATAACAGTAAAAAATTGTAGTCAATAAAAGGTTAAAAGATATTAAAATATGTTTCTCGCATGTTCCAACCTTCCTTGTAGATGGAAAATAGCAGATGATAGAATTGGAAATAAAAACACAGTAAGAAAAAATAATAAAAGTTGAATGTAAACAAATGAAAGACAAATGTAAGTAAAAAAAACAAGACAAGAATAAAGAGTTTAAATATTTTTTATATTAATATTCATTGACAATGAAATAAGAAATTTTATTTTATACACACACATAATGATAATTTCAATTACACAATAAATTATTTATTAGTTTATACATTTTGTACAGTAATAATAAAGTTGTTAACAAGACTGTATGAGAGCACACTTAAAGTTCACCCGTCTGTAGTTTGCTCCTCCTCCTCCTTCTGTCAACAAACTCAAGTCACCTACTACAGGGTGCACGCTACACTCCACCACTTTATAGATTTCGTATTCATATTAAGTTAACTATGTTTTTTAAATTATAAGTACTTAAATTACTTAAAACATCAGTCATGACATGATGTAGGCCTAACAATTTCATTAATAAAAATACTTTTAACCCACCGGGTTGGTCTAGAGGTAAAGTCGTCGCCAAAATCAGCTGTTCAACAGCTGATTTTCGGAGACAAAGGTTCCTGGTTCAAATCCTAGTAAAGGTAGTTACTTTTATACGGATTTGAATACTAGACAGTTGTTACCGGTGTACTTTGATGGTTGGGGTTCAATTAACCATACTCTTTGTGTGTCTGTAGTTGACTACACAGTCTCATTTACACGTCATACACATCATCCTCATCTCATTGGGTCATCTCATTGCTTGTTGTTCTCAATTGAACAGATTGCAACGGACACAAATAGGAATTAAAAAAGAAAAAGAAAAAAATTACTTAAAACATCAGGCATGACATGATGTAGACCTAACAATTTCATTTATAAAAATACTTTTAAAAGTATTGCTTGAGTCGCAGCTGAGTGTAGTTGTTGTGGAATGCAGTGTGTTGTTATAGTAGTGGGAGAATGAATGAGAAAAAATCTGGTGTGAAACACTCACACAACTTTCTCTTGCCAATGCAAATAATTAACAATAAACCTAACATTAGTAATAAAACATTAGAAATAAACAAAAAACTAACCTCAAAAAACATTAGTGAAATACGCAAAATTAAAATCGACCTCAGTTTGACTTAAAAATACGGAAAATCGCCCATTCACGCTAAACTAGGCACTGTACAAAAAAATGCTTTGAATAAAAGTTGTAGATCTCTTAATTTCCTATAAATTTTATTATATACACTTTTGTCGTAAAATGCATTCTAAGGGCGAAATCTTAAAAAAATAGATTTTTCACACGTTTTCGTGAGAAAAAAACAGAAAATTGCTAATTACCGCTAAACTAAGCGTTATACAAAAAAATGTTTGAAATAAAAGTTGTAGAATTTTACATTCTCTACAACTTTTATTATATAACGTTTTGCGCTAAAATGCATATTAAAGCCGTAATCTTAAAAAGAAAATGTTTACGTGAAAACAGCCTCACCCAGAATTTCAGCAAACATGGCGCCAACCCTATCTTGTAGAGAATAAAAAGTTTAGTTAATGAAGCGATTTTAAAACAAATCAAAGGACCAGTTTTTGAGAAAATCGCAAAAAAGTGAAAAATTACACGAATAAACTACTACTTCCGGTTAACCGATTTTGATGAAAATGTTCGTGTCGGGTCCGGTAGTGGTATGTAACTTAAGTTTCAAGTTTCAAGTTCGTACAATGTTCCATTCTTGAGATATTCTGTTCACACACAGACACACACACACACACACACAGACCAATCGCTAAAAACATGTTTGTGTGGGTTCAGGGGGTCTGAAAACGTATAGATCCGGTGAAAACTCGATTTCTTAAAATCAACATGTAAACAATACTTTCCTTCCTATATATTCATATAGGCAAGAGAAAGTAAAAATATAATGCCAATAAGTAATGGAGCCGGCCGCAATGGCGTAGTTGGTAGCATGCTCACCTCTCATCATGTGGTCCTGGGATCGAATCCCAATCAGGCACGGTGGCATATTTTCATACGTTACAAAAAATCATTTCATCCTCTATCGTATATAGCCTAGTTACACCCCAACGTCGTCGCTAATGGCCGTTGTAGTTGATGCGACGTTAAATAAAAAAATAAATAAAAAAAAAAAAGTAATGGAGAAAAGACAGTTCAGTGACAAAGAAGATGGAAAAAAATTGTGTTGGGAAACGTTGAAAGATGGTTTAAAAGGAGATGTTCCTGGTTGAAATCCTAGCAAAGGTAGTTACTTTTATACAGATATGAATGCTAGACAGTGGTTACCGGTGTACTTTCATGGTTGGGGTTCAATTAACCATACTCTCTCAGGAATGGTCGGCCTGGGTCTGTAGAAGGCTACACAGTCTCATTTACACGTCATACACATCATCCTCATCTGATTGGGTCATCTCATTGCTTATTGTTCTCAATTGATGAACAGATTGCAACGTACACACATTAGGAATAAAAAATAAATAAAAAAGGAGATGATTATGATTATTTTAGAATACTTCTCATACAGTCATTCCAAGAAAATTAAAATTTACAATAATAAAGAATTTCTTAAATCTTACGAAGTTTACCATATAGTTCTAACAATAATTATATATTAAATTATGAATACTTAAATACTATTTTGATTGTAATGCATTATAACAATACTTATTATTATTATTATTTTTCCATAACAATACGTATTCTTAATGTTATGAGTATAGTTATAAATGAACTTAATATTACCTGAGTATTAAATTAATACAAATATATATTATTGAATATTAAACAAAAAATCAGATTTGTAAGAACAATACAATATTTGAACACAATTAGTTAACAGTATGGCCTAAAAATCAACACCAAAGCACCAATTTCAATCCTTTCAGTGCCAAAACAATATTTAAAAGTATGATTTAAAGTACCATTTAATTTGAATAAGGGTGTAGAATAAGTGCCAACCCTTATTCCAAAAACTTGCACGTGTAAGCCTGCCATTTCCAAAGCACCAATTACAGTAATTTCAACCCTTTCAGTGCTTAAACAACATTTAAAAGTATGATCTAAAATGCCATTTAATCTGAATAAGGGTGTACAAAAAGTGCCAACCCTTATTCTGAAAACTTGCTGGCGTAACCCAGCCATTTCCAACATTTCAACGTTACAGAAAAATAAAATTTCCTGTTAAAAATTAATTTTTATTGTGTTCATAAAAAAAGAAATCGTTCTAACACTAAAATTATTCAAAATAGTGTTTTTAGTTAATTTAAAGTCGTATCTACAGCTTGGTCATTAGCAACTACTGTGGATTTTGGTACCTTAACGGTAGGTTTAACGTGTTAAAATTTCCAGACCCTAGCAGGAATCGAACCCGGGACCTTTTGTTTTGCAGGCTAGCAAGCTAGCCACTATGCCACGGAGGAGGTTTCAAAATACATTACTCCATTAATTTTTGTTTAAAAGTCTTTTTTACAAATATTCGGTTATCCAGACATTGGCACTTTATGCATAACTCATTGGCGTCCAGTACACCGGATTTCATCACTACGTAAAAGACATCAACGTCCTGTTTTCCGGACATTGGTACTGAAAGAGTTAAATTAATTGAACACAAAACTTATTTTTAATAAATTTTGTAATAACAAATGTTACGATCCTTTGGTGCTTTCAACCCTCTTGGGCCAGTGACCCCTGTCATTTTGCCTGTTACACCACTGGATACAAAGTTGTACTGGTTTCAAAAACCCCTGTACTGTCTCAAAACGCCAAATTTCAAATTTACTAATCTTACGATTATATCTTATGATTATATTATATTTTGTGGTCATAAATAAATTAATGGTTTCAAAATAAATAATTCCATTAATTTTCATTAAAATTGTTTTTTATAAATATTCGGTTATCCAGATGGTGGCACTTTATGGATAACTTACGGATGTCCGGTAAACCGGATTTCATCACTACATAATAGATATCGACGTCCTGTTTTACGGACATTGGCACAGAAAGAGTTAAATTAATTGAACACAAAACTTATTTTTAATAAATTTTGTAATAACAAATGTTACGATCCTTTGGTGCTTTCAACCCTCTTGGACCAGTGACCACTGTCATTTTACCTGTTACACCACTGGATACAAAGTTGTACTGGTTTCAAAAACCCCTGTACTGTCTCAAAACGCCAAATTTCAAATTTACTAATCTTACGATTATACAGAGTGATTTTTTAGTCCTGTTACCCAATTGTTAATGTCTGGTAATATTTTTCTAAAAAAAATAAATTTTGTTTTGTAACACTAAGTTGGTAGCCCTACTCAACCAGTATGGATATGGCAGTGTGAGTTGATTCTCCTTGAGCTGTGTAAAATTTTGTGCCATTTCCGGTCGTGCTACGAACAGAATGTCTTTTATCCTAAAACAATCTCTTGTTTAAATCTGGAGGCTGTAGCCCTAGAACTAATCGTATGTGATACGGATATAATTTCAATTTTTTAGCAGCTTTCTGAGCACTCGAACATGACAAATCAACATGCAAGGAAAGTTTTTGTAAACTTTTCCATGGAGAATTGAGCAATCTTGTTTTCACATTCTCTTAACGTCATCTGTCAAGAGAGTTGGTCGACCACTACGTTTTCTGCTGCAAACAATACCTGCCTCTAAAAATCAGTTAGTTAGCCTAGAAATTGACTAGAATAGAGTGGAGGAACACCAAAAAATTTAATTTGAAATGATTCTTTTACACTCGCATACGATTTTGTAGCAAAATAGTGTTCAAGAATGAAAACCCGTTGTTCTAGGGTAAAAGACATTCTGTTCGTAACACAACTGGAAACAGCACAAAATTTTACGCAACTCAAGGAGAATCAACTCAAACTGTCGTATCTATACCGGTTGAGTAGGGCTACCAACTTTGTGTCACAAAACAAAATATCTTTTTCTTAGAAAAAAATTACCAGACATTAACAATTGGGTAACAGGACTAAAAAATCACCCGGTATCTTATGATTATATTATATTTTGTGGTCATAAATGAATACATAAAAGACATAAATAAATTAATTTCAAATACATAATTCCATTAATTTTCGTTAAAAGTGTTTTTGTAAATGTTCGGTTATTTGGGCATTGGCACTTTTGCAAAGTTTGTCCCGAACCGAAATTTAACTACCTTAATATTTTACATCTCAACCTAGTTGTTGTTTACAAAAGCAAAATGTCAACATATAAGTACGTGTAATTACACAAGTTAAAAAAAAAAAAACTACCCACCATTGGGTTGGTCTAGAGGTAAAGTCGTCGCCAAAATCAGCTGTTTAACAGCTGATTTTCGGAGACAAAGGTTCCTGGTTCAAATCCTAGTAAAGGTAGTTACTTTTATATGGATTTGAATACTAGACAGTGGTTGTTGGTGTACTTTGATGGTTGGGGTTTAATTGACCATACTCAGTGAGTGTGTCTGTAGAAGACTACACAGTCTCATTTACACGTCATACACATCATCCTCATCTCATTGGGTCATGGGGTTGCTTATTGTTCTCAATTGAACAGATTGCAACGCACATTAGGGATTGAAAAATAAAAACTTTACATTCACATTTGTTAAGTTACTACATTTTTATAAACCAAAGGCTATCCGAAATAGGCTACTGATGTAACTCCTCAAATATACAAAAGAAAAGTAACCAACTGGCTGATTAATTTACTGAGAGGGCAGTCTGAGACTGCCCTACACAAATGCTACAACAGTTGAGCCGTTGTTAGTTAGCTCCTCCTTCTGTCAACAAACAAAAGCCACCTACTACAGGGTGTACGCTAGAGTCTGCGACTTTACGGATGTCGTATTCCTATTTAAGTTAACTATTTTTTAAATTATAAGTACTTAAAGTACTAAAAATATCAGTCATGATATGATGTAGGCCTAACAATTTCATTAATAAAAATACTTTTAAAAGTATTTAGTCTTTAAATACTTTTGAAAGTATTTTGTTGTTACTTTTTAATCAGCGTGTACACATTTTGATATAATGTGCATGCTCAGTGACGTCATTATTTGTTTACATTAGGAGCAAACTAAGAGAGGCTGGACTATACATTTTTGCATAAGTGCATATTAAAGCCGCAATCTTAAAAAAACAAATTTTTTACATGAAAACAGACTGACCAAGAATTTCAGCAAACATGGCGCCTATTCTATCTTGTAGAGCATAAAAAATTTAGTAAATAAGGCGATTTTTAAAAAAATCGTAACACCAGTTTTTGAGAAAATCCCAAAAAATTTAAAAATTACACGAATAAACTACTACTTCCGGTTGACAGATTTTGATGAAAATGTTCGTGTCGGGTCTGGTAGTGGTATGTAACTTAAGTTTCAAGTTTCAAGTTTGTACGATGTTTCGTTCTTGAGATATTCTGTTCACACAAAGACATACACACACACAGACCAATCGCTAAAAACATGTTGTTGTGTGGGTGTGAGGGGGTCTGTTTACGAGTATATTCGGGTGAAGAGTGTATTTGTTAAAATCGACATGAAAACAATACGTTCCTTCCTATATATTCATAGAGGCAAGATTGGCGTAGTTGGTAACATGCTCGCCTCTCATCATGCGGTTTTGGGTTCGAATCCCATTCAGGTACGGCATATTTTCATGCGTTACAAAAAATCATTTCATTCTTCACCGTCTGCATTAGCAGTACTTGCAGAACAGTTGGACGTTAAACCAAAAAAAAATAAAATAAAAATAATAAATAGAGGCAAGAGAAAGTAAAAAAACTGGGTAAAGTTTCTTTAACCTTTCCTGATCTTGCTCATAAACCACATCTTGGCACCGTTTCTAATTTTTTAAATCTAGAAACAAAAAAAATCTGTTCATATAATGAATTAAATTTTATAAGGAGGTGTCCCAGGTAACGGTGGTGCGAATTTATCGAGTTCCTCTTGAATAGCCGCTATGAGAGGAACAGCAGGATCAGAAGGTGACAAATTAGCATCTGTCAATATCCGTGCGGGTTCTAAAGAAGGCCGATGGAATGGTCCAGCGCTGAGAGGGCGAGGCGGCAGTCGAGATGACGGTGTCGTCGGAATGCTGTTGTTGCTCGTGTCCCATGCACCTTTCGGTGTCGGACCGACACCTGCTGTCGCCGGTCTTTGCGATATTTCAGAAGCTGAGGTTTTCGGTCTCATTATCGTTTCCGATCCGGATGCTTCACATACAGGCCTGCATTAAAACAAAAAATTAATTACTTTATGCCAGAAATACATATAATGATATTGACTAATTAATTGAAATGACGCCGGCCGCGTTTGCGATATTGGTAACGTGCTCGCCTCTCATCACGCAGTCTTGGGTTCGAATCCCACTCGGGCATGGCATTTTTTCATATGTTACAAGAAATTAATTTCATCCTTCACCGTCTGCATTAGCAGCAATTTGCAAAACAGTCGGACGTTAAACCAAAAAAAAAAAAATTGAAATGACAATGGCAATCAAAAACACAATTGAAAAGAATTTTAATATAATGATATTGCTGCCCATAGCAGCTAGGTGGAGTGTCAAATTGTTTACACTCTATCTGTTCGTTGCAGGGCTAAAATAAATAGTTGTGTTTCTTATCACATGGTCACCCAATTAAATGAGTGAATCATTTAAGAAGAGAAGAGGTAGAGGTGTATTGTGACACTAATCAGAGTTGTCTCCTCTGAAAGTAATGAATTTCATTATACAGTTGGACCCTGTGGTGAATGAAGTGAAGGTGTCATTTGCAGAGTGAAAAATATGTGCTTTTCAGAGGGCCTGGCATGCTGATAAGCATACTTTTCCACTCAGTGAGGAAGGCAATAGTAAACCACTTGACTCCTCGTTTTACTTAGTAAAACCTCTACAGGTTCAAACCAGCCTACAGGCTGATCACCTAAACTACAACAACACATAATGATATTGACTAATTAAAAAATCTGGTGTGAAACACTCACACAACTTTCTCTTGCCAGTGAAAATAATTAACAATAAACCTAACATTAGTAATAAAACATAAGAAATAAAAAAAAAACTAACCTCAATAAACATAACCTAATTTTAATCATGAGTGAAAAACGCAAAATGAAAATCAACCTCAGTTTGGCTTAGAAATACGGAAAATCACTCTATCTATCTAAACTAGGCTCTGTAGAGAAAAATGCTCAAAATAAAAGTTGTAGATCTTTTAATTTTCTATAAATTTAATTATATACACTTTTGTCGTAAAATGCATACTAAGGCCGAAATCTTAAAAAAATCAATTTTTCACACATTTTCGTGAGAAAAAAACAGAAAATCGCAAATTACCGCTAAACTAAGCATTATACAAAAATTTTTTGAAATAAAAGTTGTAGAATTTTACATTCTCTACAACTTTTATTATATAACGTTTTGCGCTAAAATGCATATTAAAGCCGCAATCTTAAAAAGAAAATGTTTTTACGTAAAAACAGCCTCACGCAGAATTTCAGCAAACATGGAGCCTACCCTATCTTGTAGAGAATAAAAAATTGAGTAAACCAGGCGATTTTTAAAAAAATCGTAGGACCAGTTTTTGAGAAAATTGCAAAAAAGTGAAAAATTATACAAATAAACTACTACTTCCGATTGACAGATTTTGATGAAAATGTTCGTGTCGGGTCCGGTAGTGGTATGTAACTTAAGTTTCAAGTTTCAAGTTCGTACGATGTTCCGTTCTTGAGATATTCTGTTCACACACACAGACCGATCACTAAAAACATGTTTTTTTTTTGTTCAGGTCTGAAAACGTGTAGATCCGGTGAAAACTCAATTTTGAAAAATCGACATGAAAACAATACTTTCCTTCCTATATATTCATATAGGCAAGAGAAAGTAAAAAAGTACAAAAGCTACAATAGTTGTAATTTATAGGGTAGGCGTCATGTTTGCTGAAATTCTGCATGAGGCTATTTTTACGTAAAAACATTTTCTTTTTAAGATTGCGGCTTTAATGTGCATTTTAGCGCAAAAGTTTATATAATAAAAAATGTAGAGAATTTAAAATCCTACAACCTATATTCCAAACATTTTTTTGTATAACGCTTAGTTTAGCAGGAATTAGCGATTTTCTTTTTTTTCTCATGAAAACATGTGAAAAATTGATTTTTTTAAGATTTCGGCCTTAGTATGCATTTTACGACAAAAGTGTATATAATAAAATTTATTGAAAATGAAAAGATCTACAACTTTTATTTAAAGCATTTTTCTCTACAGAGCCTAGTTTAGCGTGAAAGAGTGATTTTCCGTATTTTTAAGCCAAACTGAGGTCGATTTTCATTTTGCGTGTTTCACTCATGATTAAAATAAGGTTATGTTTTTGTGAGGTTAGTTGTGTTGTTTATTTCTAATGTTTTATTACTAATGTTAGGTTTATTGTTAATTATTTACATTGGCAAGAGAAAGTCGTGTGAGTGTTTCACACCAGATTTTTAAAAAATGAATTCATACCTGACCAGCGCAGACTTAGCACGGAAATCATGATTATTGTTATTGATAATAGAAGAACTAGTTTCTTGTTCAGGGCTACCACTACGACTACCAAATAAACTAAATGCGTCATCCAACAACTCTTGGAATCTTCTTCTCATTTTACCAACGCTTGGTTCGTTCAGCGACAAATCCTCATCCAATCCTAATACACCTGCCCCACCGCCTCCTGAATCTGTTCAAACAAAATAAATTATACATTTTCATAACAAAAAATATTTTATTGTCATTAAGTAATAATGACCCCGGGTTGGTCTAGACCAGTGGTTCCCAACCTTTTATGGGGCATCGCCCCTTCCCCTTCCCCTTTGTGAAGGATGACTTACACCTATCGCCCCCTTCTCTTACCATCGTATACCTAATTTAATTTGACGTAATGTGTTGATAAATAATAAAGTATGTTATTCTGTAAAAAAGATTTTTTTTTTTTTTTAACGTTGCATGAACAACGGCCATTAGCGACGACGTTGGGGTGTAACAATTGTACAATGGAGGATGAAATGATTTTTTTGTAACGTATGAAAATATGCCATGCCTGAGTGGGATTCGAACCCAGGACCGCATGATGAGAGGCGAGCACGTTACCAACTGCGTCAATGCGGCCGGCCGGATTTATTATTGTTCACAACAAATAATCAACCAAAGCAGTTGTGTCCAGAATTCTTCATCTCATGTGTAGGAGCTCGACCATAAAAAATGTCAGAGTTTAGTTTATTTGTTTGTAAAAAAAAACATGTATCCGCGACAGTAAAGATTCTACCCTGTAGTACAGTTTTATTTTTTCTGTCTTTGAATACTCATCGCCCACTAGGGGGCGATCGCCCCCAGGTTGGGAACCACTGGTCTAGAGGTAAAGTCGTCGCGTGACAGGCTGTTCTGCATTTATGATCCCTCCATTGTGCGGAGCATGAATGCTTAAGTAACTGGCATCCATTTTACTACGGAGTTTATGAATTCTTAATAAATTCAGCGTTAGTAAATGCTTAAGATAACCCAATATATTTTATGTGTAAACATGAACTTTGTTAAGTTGTAAAATGGAATTTAAAGTATAAAGAAATTTGCCCATAACAGGCAGATGAGGGTTACATTATTTTTGCACTCGATCTGCTAGTCACCCTGGCTTCAATAAATAGTTGTCTCTCTTATCACATTGCATTGGTAACGTGCTCGCCTCTCATCATGCGGTCTTTGGTTCGAATCCCACTCAGGCACGGCATATTTTCATACATTACAAAAAAATCATTTCATCTTTCACAATCTGCATTAGCAGTAATTGCAGAACCGTCGAACATTAAAAAAAAAAAAAAATCTTATTACATGGTCACCTAATTGCATGACTGAAGCATTTAACAACAGAACATGTACAGTTGAGCCGTTGTTAGTTTGCTCCTACTGTCAACAAACCAAAGCCACCTACTACAGGGTGCACACTACACTCCGCCACTTTACAACTATCCTATTCCTATTAAGTTAACTATATTTTATATTATAAGTACTTAAAGTACTAAAAACATCAGTCATGATATGATGTAGACCTAACAATTTCATTTATAAAAATACTTTTGAAAGTATTCTGTTGTTACTTTTTAAACAGTGTGTACAAATTTTGATACAATGTGCATGCTCAGTGACGTCATTATTTGTTTAGATTAGGAGCAAACTAAGAGAGGCTGGACTGTAGAGGTGTACTGTGACACTACTGTAGTCACAGTTATCTCCTATATCATAATACAGTACAGGTAGACCACCCTGTGGTGGTGAATGAAGTGAACATCTCATTTTCAGGGTGGAAACTAGATGCAGATGCTGATAAGTATACTTTTCCACTCGGTGAAGAAGGCAATGGTAAACTACCTTACTCCTCGTTATACTTAATGAAGCCTGTGCAGGTCCAAACCAGCATTCTGGGTTATGACGGAAACAACATAAATAAAAGAAATTCACTCTTACCTTAATAGTAGGCCTATGTACATTTGAAACGTTCATCATTCTTAAACAATTGAAGTACAAAATATTACACCTCTTTTTACAGTAAATTTCATTTTCTAATAATTTACTAAGAGCCATGTAACAATTTGGCTTTATACAACAAGTGTTTCTGTCAATGTATTATTATTCTTTACAAGAAACAAAGCCTTGTCATTGACTTAATGATGTCACAATATAGAGACCAATGTCGATGAAGTACAAGGTGTGTTCAGAAAGTAAGTACCGTTTTTTAAAAAAAACGAGTAAAACAATTTTTTTCAACACAATTTTATTTCTACATGAAAGCCCAAACCTTAAAATATTTTTCGACATAGTTTCCACCGATGTTCAAACACTTGTCGTAGCGGGTGATCAATTTGTCTATACCCTCTTCGTAGAAGGTTCCCACCACTGACGTGCACAAAACCAAGAGACTCGGAAGTGCTTTGACTTTTCTCACACGGTACAGTGATGATGGTGAGGATTTTTCAAACAAAATTGTAACAGGTGATGAAAATTGGGTCCGACATGTCACACCGGAATCTAAACAGCAATCAATGGAGTGGCGACACACGCAATCCCCGAAGAAACAAAAATTCAAGACGACAATGTCTGCACAAAAAATCATGTGCACTGTCTTTTGGGATCGGAAAGGTGTTTTGCTGATTGATTTTCTCCCAAGAGGTGAAACCATTAATGCGGCAAGGTATTGCGAAACCTTAAGAAAACTAAGGCGGGCAATTCAAAACAAACAGAGAGGAATGCTCAGTAATGGAATTGTGTTGCTCCATGACAATGCTCGGCCCCATACCGCTGGTGACACTCAAACATTGGTTCGACAATTTCGTTGGGAGCAGTTCGATCACCCGCCTTACAGCCCGGACTTGGCACCGTCTGACTACCACTTGTTCCTGCACATGAAGCGTGAGCTAGGCGGTCAACGCTTTGAAACAGACAATGAAGTGAAAACTGCCGTGGAGTCATGGCTACATTCGTTGGCAGGAACCTTCTACGAAGAAGGTATAGACAAATTGATCACCCACTAGGACAAGTGTTTGAACATCGGTGGAAACTATGTCAAAAAATAGTTTAAGGTTTGGGCTTTCATGTAGAAATAAAATTGTGTTGAAAAAAAATTGTTTTACTTGTTGTTTTTAAAAACGGTACTTACTCTCTGAACATGCCTCGTAGATTAATTAAATTGTACAACAATTCCTTTAGACTTAAAGATAAAAGCCTCAGAGTTACGACACCTTTGTCTCGATGCAAAGGCTTTATTCGTCTAGAAGGTATTGTTTGATGTGAAGTGCAACAACTAATACCTAGTGTATAAAGTGCAACAGGCACTAGAACAAAAACACTAAAAAAATAAATATGGTATATGTTGTGCATAATCAACGAGAAAATTTGGCACTAGTTAAAAATAACGAACGCAATTATTTGTCTCCATTAAAATTCTCAATGAAGTACGTGGCACACTACAAAAATTATAAAATATTTTTTGTGTTGTTAAATAATGATTGAAAAATACATCTTTGCATCCTGCAGTTTGAAATTAATTCTATTTTATATAATGAATTAATATAATAATTTCACTAACCTTCTTTTCAAACTGCGTCAACTTTTATTTTTATTTTTACTTACACGTGTTTCGGTGGATCCACCATCATCAGAGTAAATAAAATAATTGAAACTTTTTTTTTTAGCTTTAGTTTGTTATCGGGAACTGTACATTGTTGACAACTACCCAATTTGATCGCTTCTTTACGCTGTATTTTTTTGACGTATATTAGACAAGAGTTTAAACAGGGACCCCCAGTAGAGTTTGTTCATGGATGGTTGTCAACTGGTCACCATACAAAGTCACTTGCCCAACCGGTGTTACTTAACAAATAACAGCGACTTTCTACCAGCTGACTGACTGGGCTGGCCCGAAGGCCCAATTGAAACTAAAAAATTTTTTCCACTTATTAAAAATCTATAGAAGATGATACATCTTCAGTCATTTGTATAAAACTGTTTTATACAAATGACTGAAGATGTATCATCTTCTATAGATTTTTAATAAGTGGAAACATTTTTTTAGTTTCAATTGGGCCTTCGGGCCAGCCCAGTCAGTCAGCTGGTAGAAAGTCGCTATTATTTGTTAAGTAACACCGGTTGGGCAAGTGACTTTGTATGGTGACCAGTTGACAACCATCCATGAACAAACTCTACTGGGGGTCCCTGTTCAAACTCATGTCTAATCTACGTCAAAAAATACAGCGTAAAGAAGCGATCAAATTGGGTAGTTGTCAACAATGTACAGTTCCTGATAACAAACTAAAGCTAAAAAAAAAAGTTTCAATTATTTTATTTACTCTGATGATGGTGGATCCACCGAAACACGTGTAAGTAAAAATAAAAATAAAAGTTGACGCAGTTTGAAAAGAAGGTTAGTGAAATTATTACATTAATTCATTATATAAAATAGAATTAAATAATAATTAAAATAATATTAATGAAATGCGTTTGGCACTAATTGAAAAACAAAATTGTAAGATTAGTAAATTTGAAATTTGGCGTTTTGAGACAGTACAGGGTTTTTTGAAACCAGTACAACTTTGTATCCAGTGGCGTAACAGGCAAAATGACAGGGGCCACCGACCCAAGAGGGCTGAAAGCACAAAAGGATTTTAACATTTGTTATTACAAAATTTAGTAACAACAAGTTTTGTGTTCAATTAATTTAACTCTTTCAGTGCCAATGTCCAGTAAAATTGTTTAATTGTTTGTAAGTACAACTAAGTAAATTGTTTAAGTTATTTATTGTATCACTTCATTGTAATTAGTTTATTATTTATTTTGTAAATCTTTTGGTTGTAATAAATACTCGTAATTTTTAAATTAAGTGTATTAATTATTTAATTACCTAGATCCTGAAACGGACCTCAGCGATAAGTGTCACAATACTGTTAACCTTTAAACACAATTCGAGGAGACATTTTTGTAACATTACTGAATATAGAATTTTGCTTGTGTATTAAAATGATGTTACCACTTAATAAATATTTCAATAGAGTTTTGTTTTTGTTTGAAAAACTCACCTTGCATTAAAGTCACCAATACAGAAAATAAAAACAAAATAAAACAAAAAGAGGTTTAGAGTACAAAGTCCCATGGGAGGTGTTACAGGGATTTAAAAATTCAGAAAGTTGCAAAATAATAAAAATCTATAGCCCTGAAACTATATTGGGTGTAAATTATAAGTTCTAATACCTACAAACCCACCGGGTTGGTCTAGAGGTAAAGTCATCGCCAAAATCAGCTGTTTAACAGCTGATTTTCGGAGACGAAGGTTCCTGGTTCAAATCCTAGTAAAGGTAGTTACTTTTATACGGATTTGAATACTAGACAGTGGTTACTGGTGTACTTTGATGGTTGGGGTTCAATTAACCAAACTCTCTCAGGAATGGTCGACCTGAGTCTGTACAAGACTACACAGTCTCATTTACACGTCATACACATCATCCTCATCTCATTAGGTCATGGGGTTGCTTATTGTTCTCAATTAAACAGATTGCAACGTACACGAATTAGGGATTACAAAAAAAAAAAAAAATACCTACAATAATTTAGTTACATTAACAAAAAAGAAAAACTATCCGTTATTGGGTCTCCTGAAAAATCACAAAAATGGAGTTAACCCTGCTTACTTCTTAGCCATAATTTGAACTTTTGCTAAACAGAAAGCGCAAAAAAGAATTTAATTAATTAAAATTTTGAGTAAAAATCAAATTATTTCAATCCAATGCGCTCTCTAGAAAAGGTACTAGAAAATCAATGAAAAATTCACACCATAAATTATAATAGCGTTTTGTATGTACTTTACGTAGTGGTTTATTGAAAGGAAATTAGAGAATTGGTCAAGCTTCTTTATACAGAGTGATTCACGAAGATATGCAGAAACTTTAGGAGCTCATTGTACATGTAAAAATAATGAAAAAAGTTTATATAACCATGGGTCCGGAAATGCTTCGTTTCCGAGTTACGGCTAGTGAAAGTTTCGCCCTGATTTCAGCTCACCAGGTGAAATGAGGTCTTCCTGAAATTCTGGTAAGATAGATTAAGGGGCGAATTCAATCATTTCTTATGGTTTTTGATCTGATAAATTGAATAAAACAGGTCCCAGAACTTTAAGTTAAATATTTTTTAAGAAAACCAGTGTCAAATGCAAAAAATGGAGTGAAAAACACATTTTTTCATCTTTGAGCTAGAATAACTTTGTTATTTCACCAAGAAACAGTTAAAATTTTTGAATAAAACATGTTGAAAATTTTATTCTGAACAAACCGGTGTAAATAAAGTACACATAAAGCGAATAGATGTTTGATTAAATGAATTTTTATTCATAACAGTACAAAGTAAAATTAACCGGAATAACAAAGATGAAAAATTGTGTTTTTTTTCACTCCATTGTTTTGCATTTGACACTGGTTTTCTTAAAAACTATTTAACTTACAGTTCTGGAACCTGTTTTATTCAATTTATCAGGTCAAAAACCATAAGAAACGATTGAATTCATCCCTTAATCTACTTTACCAGAATTTCAAGAAGACCTCATTTCACCTGGTGAGCTGAAATCAGGGCGAAATCTTTCGCTAGCCGTAAATCGGTAACAAAGCATTTCTGGACCCATGTTTATATAAACTTTTTTCATTATTTTTACATGTACAATGAGCTCCCAAAGTTTCTGCATATCTTCATGAATCACTCTGTATAAAAGGGCGGCCCTATCCGATGACTTTCCCACAGGCCTCAGCAATATAGTTACGCCACTGTTCCTACAACTCCCCCTGTCATCGCACGTAGATATTTTTGGCACTACTTTACATAAAAATATCAAATGATGAATATTTTTCAATGAATTAATCATGAATGAAGTATGTTCGACACTAAGGAGAAAAAATTGTGAATCAATGTTATTGATTTGGCACTGATGAAAATTGGCTGAATGAGTCGTATTTGGCACAAGGCATTGATGATAATGTAGTGGCATTTGGCACTGATGAAAAATTAGCTGAATGAGTCGTATTTGGCACAAGGCATAGATGATGAGATGTAGTGGCATTAGGCATTTGGCACTATCTGCCTCTAGATGCGCAATCACTGATGATTTATTAAAATTAATTAATGCACAGTTACCATAGCGTATGACCTTGCTTGTGTAGCCTGTGGCAGTGTAAATCCCACACTAACGGACCGATCACTCCGGGATCTTCACCTTCTCCGGCGCTCCGATGTCTTGTCAACGGCTGCGATGGTTGATCAGGGTCTTCGTCATCGCAATGTGGAAGACGTGTGTCGATGTCTTGGTTCCTTCCGTATGAACCGGGTTGTTGAGCATGGCCATTGTTTCTAGGTCGAGGTTCTAATACTTGTTCTAAAGGTTCTGCTATCGGTGGACCCCTTTATAAACAAAATTCAACATCAATTTTAATTATAGTCCAGCCTCTCTTAGTTTGCTCATAAGTAAACAAATAATGACGTCACTGAACATGCGCATTATCAAAATGTGTACACTCTGATTAAAAAGTAACAACAAAATACTTTCAAACGTATTTAAATACAAAATACTTTTAAAACTATTTTTCTAAATGAAATTATTAGGCCTACATCATATCATGACTGATGTTTTTAGTATTTTAAGTACTTATAATTTAAAAAATAGTTAACTTAATAGGAATACAACATCTGTAAAGTCGTAGACTCTAGTGTGCACCCTGTAGTAGGTGGCTTTTGTTTGTTGACACTAGGAGCAAACTAACAACGGCTCAACTGTAGTATTACTTCATCGTAACTCAAGAGTTCAAAATGAGAAAGCTATTTTTGTGAACATCCAAAATAACGAGTGTTCGAAAAGTAACTATGGACTTGAATTATGCAAGTGAAATGATTAAAAAATAAATCTTTATAATTCATCCTGCAGTTTGAAATTAATTCTATTTTATACATAATGAATTTATATACTAACGTTCTTTTTAAACTGGGTCAACTTTTATCTTTACTTAAACGTGTTTTGGTGGATCCACCATCATCAGAGTAAATAACATAATTGAAACTAAAAAATTTTTTTATTTATTCAAAATCTATAGAAGATGATACATCTTCAGTCATTTGTATAAAACTCTAAACTTCTATAGATTTTAAATACTTATTTACTTTTATATACTTTATATTTAGCACTTACAATTTTACTTTTTAATAACTGCTGTCATATTAAAATTTTAGTTAGGTTTGTTATAAAAGATTTGCATATATAAATCAAGGTAAATTTTAAAGTGCAGTACGCAACTGGTTTTCCATACTCTTATTTTGTAATTTATTACAATTAATTTATTTGTGTATTTTATAATATGTAAAATCTATACTATAATTTAAAATTCTTTTCTATTACAGATGGAATCTAAATGTAAATCTTCAGGAAAAGAAAAAAGTCGCAAGGAGCCACTCACAGAAGAGAAACTTCTAGAGTGTATAGGAGATCTATCAGACTTGAGTGAATATCTAAGCCTAACCAGCACAATTGTGTTGGTACCTTTTCTCCAAAAGAAAAGTGTGAATTTTTTTTTTCATTTTTAATGGCTTCATTTGACCACATAGAAGTAAAAAAGTAATAATATGGTCATACCTGTAGTTCTTGCCAAATATTTTCCAGGTCTGAAAGGGTTACAAGACAATTTTTTAGTTTCAATTATGTTATTTACTTTGATGATGATGGTGGATCCACCAAAACACGTGTAACTGAAGATAAAA
This sequence comes from Catonia carolina, assembly GCA_035578175.1. Classification (NCBI taxonomy): domain Eukaryota; kingdom Metazoa; phylum Arthropoda; class Insecta; order Hemiptera; family Achilidae; genus Catonia; species Catonia carolina. Next base: position 1,693,780 of record JAQMRL010000031.1, read on the forward strand.
GTTGACGCAGTTTAAAAAAAAAGGTAAGTGAAATTTATTATATAAATTCATTACATTCTCAGTAAGTTCATTATTAGTGTTAACGATTGTTTGTTTATCAGTAGTAGTATAAGGATGCAGGTATGCCATCTTAGTATGGGGTAATTCATCACAGTGTAACATGGAAAGAGTTTTTAAAATACAGAAAAAAGCTGTCAGGTGTATGATGGGAGTCAACCACCTTACCTCATGCAGATCACTATTTAAAAGAGCTGCAATTGCTCACAGTTCCTTCTTTGTACATTTTTCAAGTGATAATGTATGTAAAGAAAAATACCTTTTCACAGAATTTAGATGTTCACAACCACTACACAAGAGACAGAATCGATTATTATGTTGCTAATCACAACACTAAACTGTTTGAACAAAAACCAACTTATGCAGGTAGAAAATACATCAATAAATTGCCACAAGGTTTAAAAAGTTGTGACAATTTAAGTCATCTTAAAAAAAAGCTAAAACAATATTTGATTGATGAAACATTTTTTACAGTGTGCACGAATTCCTTTCTAAATACTTTTTGGTTGAAATGTATTTAACTTCTGATTAAACAAATATTGTCTAATATTTGATACCAAGTGGGTTCATGACAAGCCTACTGAGTTAAGCAGTACCAGGAGAAAAATTATTGGTAAGTGATGAATTTATCATTGTGTTTGATTTTTTTAATTTTTAATTTTGTGTGATATTTGATTCAATCAATGGGTTTCATGACAAGCCTACTGAAGTAAGCAGTAGCAGAAACATGGTGGTAAGTGATGAATTTATCATTGGTAAGTTTATCAGTTTTATCTTGACATGTCCTATACTCCCTTTGGAGTCTCCTGGATGCAAGAAAGAAAAAAATAATACAAACCTGGGAAATTGTTTGACAGAAGGCATAGATAGATATGAATGAGGACTAGATGGTTTGTGACTGCGAGGCCTTGGTCTAGGATGAGGCACTGGTGCTTCACTATTCGGTGGTGAACGACGCACCAATGAAGCGGCTGAACTACCACCAGAACTTAAATGACCCGGTGAATCCGGACTCGTAACCTGATCAAACAATAATAATCATTCATGACAATAATCCGTACATGTGTTAGTAATAATTTGTAACAGTCTTCTCACTTTAGTAAATTTAAATTGTTAAATTTTAATTAAATAGATTTTGGATGGTATAGGGTCTATGTTAACACCCAGTATGCTGTTACTTAGTTACTAAAGGTGGTACGTGTGTCTGTCGATGAAAAGGATCTCTTAACATAAAAATGACACAAAATATATTATTAACAAAAAATATTTATTGAAATAAAACAGCATGCAAAATTATTAATCATTAAATTTATAAAGTTCTTGGAACTGATGTTATGTAATGTAAATTTAAATATTATTTTATTATTGATCTTACTGTATCAGAGAAAAATGGCGAATATTTTGTTATTCGGATATTCTGGCGGATAACTGCGTTGAAGTTCTATTAAATTCAGCATATAAAGAAATTCAGTTTAGTTCTCAGCACACCATAATTTTATGTCCACAACCAAAAAAAGATGTTAAAATAATCGGCCGGATTGATTGTTGTTCACGTCTCACACACAACTATTACTATCACTCTCATGCACCACCCTCCAGTGCCTATGAACAACTGCTGCTGGACACTGCACTCTTCCAGACCGTGTCACCATTCTTGCCCGGACTCATCTGCCCAATCATAGTTATTTTCCAACGCTCTACTTTTATGGTAATCTGGATGTGTTTATAAGTTTGTACAAGATGATCTTAAACTCTCCGCTTTCTTACGCATCAGTCCCATTTATTTTAAATAAAAATCTATCTTTAAAATTAACACAATCAGCAAGATATTAATATATTAAGATGTTTGAAATAAATTATTATCCGCTATTAAATAATAATTCATCCTAGAGAAACAAATACTCTAGAATCAGACCACAAAATGTCACGCTACCTATCTCTAGCACAGAGTAATTGTTACCCACAAATTTCAACTGATCTGCCCCATTAACCAAAAATTCTCTAATTTATTCTTTAGCGGCTTGTGCCTTGAAAAACAAAACAGGTGAAGATTTGAACAAAAACGAAGAAAAACTAGTGTCACCGCCACCTCTTCTAATTAATCATTTACTGTGTTGCCGGCCTTCAATACTTCTTCCGGCCTTTGTCGGTGCACCGACAAACCTTTCGGCTCCGCACCAACAGAGGCCTTTGTCATCAAGGTCAAGCCAGTAGCCGCTCTCTACCACAGCGCTCTCGGTAACTATATAAAGAGCGCTGCATTGAGCCGAGCGATTCACTTCCACCAGACAGCATCGACAAGACGTCCACCACGGCACACGGCTGCCGGACTCCAGCAAGTACTAATCGACGACCCCACAAGAGAGAAGATGATGGATCCGCTCGCCAACCCGTCACTGTAAACCGTCGACCGGACCGTCATCGCCTGCTGACGCGAGCGATGCCCACAGCAGTCCCTCAACCGAGCCTTACACCCACCGGACTTGACGAAGCAGCCATCGACGCACTACTGCGAGGGAAGAAAATAATGTCACCGCTGGACGACGACACGCCATTAATATTTAGATTAAAAACAGCTGATAAATGATCAGCTGTTACTCCCAACCTAAATTAATATTAGTTAATATTTTATGCAGTTAAGAATGTGTGTTTTATGTGCGTCTGTTTTGATTTTAAATAAAGCGAAATTCAATATCTATTACTCATTTTTTTCCTGAGTAATTCACATGAATCTTTTCAAAATTAAATTTTCTACAAATTTATTTAAGAAAATATACACCTTCATTTACCATTTATGGAAGTAATCTTACATTAAACACAAAAATGTGTTATTTCTTTGCACATATTCTTGTGTTTTATGTAAGATACCTCTGAAAGTATTGCATTTACAGCTCTGAACCAATTGTATTCAATTTTTCAGATTAAAAACCATAAGAAACAATCGTATTTATATCTTTGTAACTACGTTTAACATTTTCTTACGACCTTACTTCACTGAGGGTACAGAGTTGTATGTGAAATTTTTCGCTAGCCGTAACTCGCTAACTAAGCATTTTCAGGCATATGTTTATATGAACTTTTATTCTTATTTTTAGCTATAGATTGAGATCCCAAGAGATTGCGTATAGTTTTGAATCACCCTATATAATACACACCCTTATATAATATATCTCCTGTATACAAAGAAGGTGCAATGCCCACACTGCACAGAAGGTGGAGTGTGGGCATTGCACCTTCTTTGTACACAGGAGATATACAGGGTTATTCTAAATGATGGACCCAATTTTATAAATTCATATTTATTTAAGCGTAAATTCAAAATGAACAATGAATACATAAATAGAAAGAGGAAGTTTCAAAGTTTTTTTTTACACACTTATAAAATGTTCAATGTGTCCCCCTTGTGCTGCACGGCAAACATCTAAACGATAGCCAAACTCACCTTTCATACAAGAAAGCGTATCTCCTGTTATTGAGTGCACCACAGCAGAGATACGGTTCTGCAGATTGGCCCCCTGAATTGGGCGGTGGTAGTTGCAGAAACGGCCGCTAGAGTTCTCGCACTAATAGGCTGCCAGCCGCCATTGCATTGGAACATGAAAGAGACTCGCCAAAGATAAATGTGTTCTGGTCTTATCTTGTACAAAGGTTTCTGGACCATTTTTTTTCACGGAAATAACTGTGACTGGAATTATATAAATAGACTTGCTGGAACAATGGCTGTTCCAAGTTATGGAAGATTCACAGGACTTCATTTTCCAAAAAGATGGAGCTCCGGCCTATTGGCACCTTGATGTTTGAGACTTTTGGAATCAGTCCCTTCCTTTGCGCTGGATAGGCCGCAGGGGAAATCAAGACCTAACTCTACACTACTAGCCATCGAGATCTCCTGATCTCACCCGATGTGACAATTTCTTATGGGGTTATGTCAAAGAAGCTGTTTACGTCCCACCACTACCAATAACTCTGGCCGATCTGCGGAACTGTATCATTGCTGCGGTGCACTCAGTAATAGGAGATACACTTTCTCGTATGTAGGGCGACTTTGGCTTTCGTTTAGATGTTTACCGTGCAGCACAAGGGGGACACATTGAACATTTAATAAGTTTGTAAAAAAAACTTTGAAACTTCCTCTTTCTAATTGTGTATTCATTGTTCATTTTGAATTTATGCCTAAATAAATACGAGTTTATAAAATTGGGTACGTCATTTAGAATAACCCTGTATTATTGATAGTGGCAAAGTAAAAATATAAATTCGCGTACCTTGTCATAAGTATCATCGTCCGGTTGGAATGCCATATTGTCTGCAGCCGCAGAAGAACTTTTCCCTTTTCCGTGTTGCCGTTTCTTTTGCTGTTGTTGCTGTTCTCGTTGGAACACTCTGCTCCGGTTAGCACTTCCGTCGATTCTCCTCTGTTTCCGTTTCCGTTTGCCCAATCCGAGTACTGTGATTACTATGAGTATCAAAAGTAAGAGTACCGCACAAATGGAAGCGCTCACTAACAACCAAGTGTCTCTTCCTTTAGACAGACCGATTCCTTCTAATGGTTCTGGTGGTAGAGGTAGGAATGCTGCAACAATTCATATATTTTATAAGTTACATGTATTCTACGGACAGATATTTTTTTACTTTCTCTTGCCTATATGAATAGATAACTCACCGGGTTGGTCTAGAGGTAAAGTCGTCGCCAGAATCAGCTGTTTAACAGCTGATTTTCGGAGATGAAGGTTCCTGGTTCAAATCCTAGTAAATGTAGTTGGTTACTTTAATACGGATTTGAATGCTAGACAGTGGTTACCGGTGTATATAAACTTTTGCGTTAAAACAGCCTCACCAAGAATTTCAGCAGACATGACCCTATCTTGTAAAGCATAAACAATTTAGCAAACGTGGCGATTTTTAGAAAAAAATCGTAGGACCTAGTATTGAGAAGAACGCAAAAACGTGAAAAATTACACAAATAAACTACTACTTCCGGTTGACCGAATTTGATGACAATTTTCGTGTCGGGTCAGGTAGTGGTATGTAACTTAAGTTTGAAATTCGTACGATGTTCCGTTCTTGAGATATTCTCTTCACACACACACACACCAACAGACCGATCACTATAAACATGTTTTTTGGATTCAGAGGGTCTGAAAATGTGTAGAACCGGTGAAAACTCGATTTCTAAAAATCGACATGAAAACAATACTTTCCTTCCTATATATTCATATAGGCAAGAGAATATAAAAAAATAATTAATCATTTATAATAAGTTAAATAGATCATGTTAAAATAGAACATAACTTACTTACAAAATACCGGTGTAAAAAAGTTGTTTAAAGTTTGTTAACTTTACAGTAGTAGGGTATATGCAATGTAGACAAGTAGAGGAAAGTAGAAAAAAGTTCACCGAGACAGTACTAGTAGAGTACGTATATAATATGAAAGAAGGATGTGCTAGGTAACGTACGATTTTAATCAATGATCATGCTAAACTGTTAACTAATACAGTATTCGTATAAAATACTACAAACTAGAATCAGTTTGTTAGATCAATACCCAATATCATTCTTAGTTACCTGTAGTACTCCTTCCTAATATTACTCTGTACTACGCACTTCCTTGTTGTTGTTGTTTAGGTCAGGGGTCTCCAACCTTTTTTACTCAAGGGCCACATTGTAAATTTTTGGAGGAAAGGCGGGCCAGCAATATTTCAGGACAGAAAGTCTAGCCCCCCCCCATACACCCTCAAAGTTTTTTCTAATTAAGAGCTCAGTGGTGGTTTTTGAGATTTTCTTGCTTAGTTTTTTAAGTTGCTATATTTCCTCATAATATCTTTGTTGTTGGCTAACTAAAAATTCTTTACGTGATTTTAAAAAAAAGCTGTGACCAAACAAATAATTATATTTGCTATAAAATAATATTTGTTCTGTAAAAGGAGTTTTCAAGTAGGCTTAATGAAAACACAGGTGATACAAAACCAAATCTTTTCAATTCACTACAAAATGTACTTTATTGAATTTTAAAGAAAACTTGACAATACATGAGTTTACAACAAGTGTAAAGCTTAAAAGGAACAATTATTTTTTAGTGAGAATATTGCATTTGTTTGCCACTTAAAATTTCAGCCCATTTAGGGTCAAACAATGGTTGATCACTACTTGTTTACAGCTAGTTTTATACTTATTGAGAAAAGAAGTGGCAAGTGAGAGACGACTACTGTACTCATATTTAATGGTAAAAATGCTTAAAAGGAAATATATTATCAAATAAAAACTTTTTCTCAGTATGCTAGCTTTCCGCGGGCCGGAAAAAATCTGTTCGCGGGCCGAATGTGGCCCGCGGTTTAGGTCATCAGCCAAAAGGCTGGTTTGAACGTGTAGAAGTTTTACTAAGTAAAACGAAGAGTCAGGTGGTTTACCATTGCCACAACTCACTGAATGGAAAAGTACACTTATCAGCATGCCGGGCCCTCTGAAAAGCACATATTTTCCACTCTGCAAATAACACCTTCACTTCATTCACCACACAATCCAACTGTATAATGAAATTCATTACTTTCAGAGGAGATAACTCTGATTAGTGTCACAGTACACCTCTACCTCTTCTCTTATTAAATGATTCAGTTATCTATAATTGGCTGATCATGTGATAAGAAACAGAACTAGCATTCATGCTAATATAAAGTTGAGATAAGTTATTCGACACATTTTTCTGTTATATAGGACTGCAAGGTGTTTTAATAAGCATCTAACCATTATTTGTGATTCCCATTTCAATAAACATTCCTTGGTAAAGTATACTTACCAGGGCTTGACATAAAAAAAATATCTTACTGTTCTGGTAGTAGAAATGCATTATTTAAGTCCCTGTGTTTAGGTCATCACCTTGTAGGCTGGTTTGAACGTGTAGAGGTTTTACCAAGTAAAACGAGGAGTCAGGTGGTTTACCATTGCCACAACTCACTGAATGGAAAAGTACGCATATCAGCATGCTGGGCCCTCTGAAAAGCACATATTTTCCACCCTGAAAATGACACCTTCACTTCATTCACCACACAATCCAACTGTATAATGAAATTCATTACTTTCACGAGAGATAACTCTGATTGGTGTCACAATACACCTCTACCTTTTCTGTTGTTAACCCTTTCTTACCCAGTGTGGTGGCATAGAAGTCACATTGGAGTGAAATAACAGACATAAAAACTTTAATTGTTAGCGACTACTTTTGATTAAACAGTGCTGGATGTGAAGTGTAATAATTTTCTGTACCCTAGCCAGGAATTGAACCTGAGACCTCCGCTTTGCAGTGTAAGATGCTGACCACTATGCCACGAACGCGACCATTAGTTTCTTTTTAAAGTTAGTTTTAGTCTTAAATATTCGTGTTCATTTACTAAAATAAAGTAGCATTTCTTCGAGTATGTTGAATGTACATAAAAGTATATTTTTTAGGCTGTAAATAGTGATTTTGTCCATTTTACCAATATTTTGAATTGTAACCTTTTGAATTATTTTGAATTGTAATCTTTTTTAAGTCTTAAATAATGCTTTGCTACAAATCTTAGCAATTAAATACATGCTTTGCTACAAATCTTAGCAATTAAATACATGCTTTGCTACAAATCTTGCAATCTTAGCAAGAGAATTTTGTTTAAGAAGCCTGCACATGATTTCTACTTATTCATATTGTTGGGAACTTTGATACCATCAAGCCCAATGTGACATGTGTGCCACACTTTTCTTACCCAGTGAGGCATAGAAGTCACATTGGAGTAAAATAACAGACATAAAAACTTTAACTGTTAGCGACTACTTTTGATTAAAGAGCGCTGGATGTGAAGTCTAATAATTTTCTGTACCCCAGCCAGGAATTGAACCTGAGACCTCCGCTTTGCAGTGTAAGATGCTGACCACTACGCCACGGACACGACCATTAGTTTCTTTTTAAAGTTAGTTTTAGTGTTAAATATTCGTGTTCATTTACTAAAATAAAGTAGCATTTCTTCGAGTATGTTGAAAGTACATACAAGTATATTTTTTAGGCTGTAAATACTGATTTTGTCCATTTTACCAATACTTTGAATTGTAACCTTTTTTAAGTCTTAAATAATGCTTTGCTACAAATCTTAGCAAGAGAATTTTGTTTAGGAAGCCTGCACATGATTTTTACTTATTCATATTGTTGGGAACTTTGATACCATCAAGCCCAATGTGACATATGTGTCACGCCATCAAAAAAAGGCTGAAGGTCTAAAAGTGATTTTATTTCACTTAAATGTCAGTAAAGTGTATGAAACAATGTACGCATATTTGTTTGTGTAAAGTTAAAAAATTTGGGATTGAAAGGGTTAAATGATTTAGTCATTTAATTGGCTGACCATGTGATAAGAAACAGAACTATTTATTTTAGCCCTGCAACTAACAGATCGAGTGTAAATAATTTGACACTCTACCTGTCTGTTATGGGCAGAATGCATTTCCTATATTACCTCTTCTGCCCATAACAGACGGGTGGAGTGTCAAATTTTTTACACTCAATCTGTTAGTTGCAGGGCTAAAATAAATAGTTGTGTTTCTTGTCACATGGTCAGCCAATTAAATGACTGAATCATTTAAGAACAGAAGAGGTAGAGGTGTAAAAGACACTAATCAGAGTTATTTCCTCTGAAAGTAATGAATTTCATTATACAGCCAGACCCTGTGGTGAATGAAGTGAAGGTGTCATTTGCAGAGTGGAAGATATGTGCTTTTCAGAGGGCCCGGCATGCTGATAAGCATACTTTTCCACTCAGTGAGGAAGGCATGGTAAACCACCTCACTCCTCGTTTTACTTAGTAAAACCTCTACAGGTTCAAACCAGCTTTTTGGCTGATGACCTAAACAACATATTACCTCTAATAAAAAATATTCACATATTATTGTTATTTCTGTTGTGAATATAACGGGTGGCGCATATAAAAGTAGCCCCGCAAATAAAGTGCAACAAAATTGAAATGAAATCTGTTTCTATAATTTATAAATACCAATAATTTTTTTAATTATTTTATTCAAAAGTCTAATATTGTTACGTTATTAGGCCTACACGATATGTTGAAAGTGATCACCGTCAGCTTGTACAGATGAGATAGCGCGGCATACCATATTCTGAAATACAGACTGGAGTTCAGGAGCTGTAATGGCGCGTATGACGTTCGTGATCGAGATCTTTAGGTTTTCAATGGATTTTTGATTGCTGGCGTATACTTTATTCTTTAAATTTCCCCATAAGTAGTAATCACAAGGAGACAAATACGGTGATCGTGTTGGCCATAAGCCTAAAGAGATAGTCCTCTCATCGGTTAAAACACTAAGCACACGAGCCAGTGATCTGCGAGATGTGTGACAAAGTAACTCCGTCTTGTTGGAAAAAAGAATATATAATTTCGTGTGGTGCTAATTGATTAATAAATTGATCAAAAATCTGGTTAAACATGCAGGTTGTACACGGGAAGGGGAAAATGGGGGGAATTTTCCTTGACTCGGCACAAACATTATACTCAGCTAAGTTAAGGGGCTACTTTTATGTGCGCCACCCGTTAGTACCAGTTATGGGAATGGTACCGCAAATATTGTGCCATTGTTTTGCAGACACAGCCATCCCAATCACCACAACCACCCTACTGGTCGTCATGCCCATAACACGCAGGCGGAGTGTCTAAATTATTGGCACTCGATCTGGTAGTTGTCTCTCTTATCATATGGTCACCCAATTATATGAGTGAATCATTTAAGAAGAGAAGAAGAGGTAGAGGTGTAGAGGTGTGACACTAGTCACTGTTATCTCCTCCTATCTCATTATACACAGGTAGTGTGTATGTGTGTATGTGGTAGTAGGTGAATGAAGTGAAGGTGTCATTAGCAAGGTGGAAAGTATGTACAGTCCAGCCTTTCTTAGTTTGCTCCTAATGTAAACAAACAATGACGTCACTCAGCATGCGCATTATATCAAAATGCGTACACGCTCATTAAAAAGTAACAACAAAATACAAAATACTTTTAAAAGTACATATTTTTACTTTCTCTTGCCTATATGAATATATAGGAAGGAATGTATTGTTTTCATGTCGATTTTTAGAAATCGAGTTTTCACCGGATCTATACGTTTTCAGACCCCCTGAACCCACACAAACATGTTTTTAGCGATTGGTCTGTGTGTGTGTGTGTGTGTGTGTGTGTGTGTGTGTGTGTGTGTGTGTGTGTGTGTGTGTGTGTGTGTGTGTGTGTGTCTGTGTGTGAACAGAATATCTCAAGAACGGAACATCATACGAACTTCAAACTTAAGTTACATACCACTACCGGACCCGACACGAACATTTTCATCAAAATCGGTCAACCGGAAGTAGTAGTTTATTCGTGAAATTTTTCACTTTTTTGCGATTTTCTCTAAAACTGGCCCTACGATTTTTTTTAAAATCGCCTGGTTTACTCAATTATTTATTCTCTACAAGATAGGGTAGGCGTCATGTTTGCTGAAATTCTGGGTGAGGCTGTTTTTACGTAAAAACATAGTTTTTTTAAGATTACGGCTTTAATATGCAATTTAGAGCAAACATGTATATAATAAAAGTTGTAGAGAATTTAAAAACCTACAACTTTTATTTCAAACATTTTTTTGTATAACGCTTAGTTTAGCAGTAATTAGCAATTTTCTGTTTTTTTCCCACGAAAACCTGAGAAAAATCGATTTTTTTAAGATTTCGGCCTTAGTATGCATTTTATAATAAAAGTGTATATAATCGAAATTATAGAAAATTAAAAGATCTGCAACTTTTATTTAGAACATTTTTCTCTACAGAGCCTAGTTTAGCGTGAAAGAGTGATTTTCCGTATTTTTAAGCCAAACTGAGGTCGATTTTAATTTTGTGTATTTCACTAATGTTTTTTGAGGTTAGTTTGTGTGTTTATTTCTAATGTTTTATTACTAATGTTAGGTTTATTGTTAATTATTTGCATTGGCAAGAGAAAGTTGTGTGAGTGTTTCACACCAGATTTTTATAAATGAAATTGTTAACTCGTAAGTCGTTAGACATGAAACGACTTGCGCAACATAGAACAGCTTGGATAACTGTATCAAACCAGTCGAGAGACTGATGACAAAAAAAAGGTAAATATTGTTGAAACGATGCGATATAAACTTACGTTCAGCTTTGGTGATGACAGGAAATCCGAGTTCGGCGGTTACCTCTTTGTCGGAAAGCAATCTCATGTCGGCAGCGGCGGCAGACGCGACCACTGGACGTCCGGCCAACCGGACCGTGTACACCAGACGGAGGGTGGAAGTCTCCTGCGATGACGTCACATTTATCACCCGCACCGTCAACGGCCTTTCTTCACGACGACGTTTGATTATCGCTGCTGAGAACGTGTCTCCATTGTTCTTGTTTCTTCCTGAGGCTCCGTTCACACCGAGGTGATGCAACTGCTGCCTGAAATTTTACAATAAGTCTGTACTATCAAACATTTTAAAAGAATACAATTTCCTCAACAACAAAAAACTTAAAATTTTGTCATGAATTCATTTCTGTAGTGAATCTCAATTTTTGTTTTTTCACATTGGTTAACCTTTTTTTTTGTAATCCCTAATGTGTGTAGGTTGCAATCTGTTCAATTCAGAACAATAAGCAACCCCATCACCCAATCAGATGAGGATGATGTGTGTGACGTCTAAATGAGACTGTGTAGTCTTATACAGACACACTCACTGAGTATGGTTAATTGAACCCCAACCATCAAACTACACCCACAACCACTGTCTAGTATTCAAATCAGTACAAAAATAACTACCTCTACTAGGATTTGAACCAGGAACCTTCGTCTCCGAAGATCAGCTGTTAACCTTACAAGTTTTCCCGTACTACTGGGTGATTCATTTAAAAGTAGCCTGCCGCTCGAGTAATTTTCATATGGTGTATTGGCAGCACTGATCACAATGTGTTCGACTGGCCTTTATACTACAATTTATAATATTATTTAATTATTATATTATTATAGAATACAATTTTTTCCAGCAAGATTGTGCAACATGTCACACGTCTCGCCAGTCCCTATCTCATATCAATCAGGCTTTTCCCATGCGAGTTGCTTGTAAAGATTTGTGGCCTCCTCGTTCACCCGATTTGAGTATGTGCGATTTTTTTCTACGGGGTTATTTAAAAGGAACCGTTTACCAATAAAAGCCCCGCAGTATACACGAGCTGAAGAATAACATAGTGGCAGCCATTCAAGCTATAGACGTTTCCGTATTGCGTCGTGTGTGCATTAATAACATTGAACGAGCGCAAAAATGTGTAAGCGTTCAAGGACGCCACTTTCAGCATCTACTGTAAAGATGAAAGTTGAAATTAGTATATAAATTTGTAAATAAATATGTGAAATTATGTATTTAGTACTTCTATTTATTCATTTACTATTTGAATCCAATTGAGTGCCGAAGGCCACTGTTAAATGCAGCGGGCTACTTTTAAATGAATCACCCTGTATAAGCCGGTGACCCACCGGGTTGGTCTAGTCCAGCCTCTCTTAGGCGGAGTGCACACCTATACGATACGATAAATGTCTGCTTGCTCAATACAAAACATATTGCTGGTGAAAACTTGCCGCACACCAGTGATACAGCGACATTTATCGTAAGATATTTGTAGCGTACGATATGTTCGGCCTGTCTTATGCGATAAATATCTTAAGACATTAGTCGCCCTGACACCCCTGTTAAAACATCATACTATAGCGTGTTCTTATTTTCATTGTTTAAAATTTGTTTTAACTATATTAGGCTATTACAATAATGAAGGACGATCCTGTTTTTATGATGTTCTTTGTAAATGAGGGGCAATGTTCTCTAAATCGGAAAAACTAGATTTAAAATAAAATAAAAATTCTCAGGTCTCATTCTGTATGTCTCCGTAAATTTATCTTCATACAGCGATAGTTCTTTATATAGAATAGCTGAGCTGTGGTGTGCATTGTGTAAATTATATCGATGAACCCAAAACCTTCGGTTTATCCTTCTATTTCGCCTTCTACGGAAATACCAACGGGAGATTACAAAATCCTCTTCGCTTGAGAACTCGTTATATACTGAGAAAATTATTAAGATTATATCGTACAAATAAAATCGTATCTCACTGGTGTGCATTCATGTAAGATATACGATAAATATCGTAAAAGATAAGTATCGTATCGCATAGGTGTGCACTCCGCCTTAGTTTGCTCCTAATGTAAACAAATAATGACGTCACTGAGCATGCGCATTATATCAAAATGTGTACACGCGGATAAAAAAGTAACAACAAAATACTTTCAAAAGTATTTAAATACTGAATACTTTTAAAAGTATTTTTATAAATGAAATTGTTAGGCCTACATCATATCATGACTGATGTTTTTAGTACTTTTCTTAAGTACTTATAATTTAAAAAATAGTTAACTTAATAGGAATACGAGATCCGTAAAGTGGGACTCCAGCGTGCACCCTGTAATAGGTGGCTTTTGTTTGTTAACAGTAGGAGCAAACTTACAACGGCTGAACTTGTAGAGGTAAAGTAATCGCCGCGAGTCAGCTATTTAACAGCTGATTTTCAGAGACGAAGGTTCCTGGTTCAAATACTAGTACAGTATTCAGATGAACTGCAGTCCCCTAGCCGTGGGAGTGAGAGAATGGATAACGCTCTCACTCACACAACCCATAATAACATTGTCTTTAATTTTACTCATTGTTGTGAGCAAGCGTTTATACATGCTATAAACTAAAAAGCAAGATAACACGACTGTAGTATGTTTTCAGATTTGGATTATAACGGTAAAGACCTTTGAGCGCATGCGTAGTTATGCCACATATCTCCCTCTCACTCGCTTGGCTATGGGACATTAGTTCGTCTGATACTTATAAATATGGCGATTTTTAAAAAAATCGTAAGACCAGTTTTTGAGAAAATTGCAAAAAAGTGAAAAATTACACGAATAAACTACTACTTCCGGTTGACCGATTTTGATGGAAATGTTAGTGTCGGGTCCGGTAGTGGTATGTAACTTAAGTTTCAAGTTTCAAGTTCATACGATGTTCCGTTCGTAAGATATTCAGTTCACACACACGCGCGCGCGCGCGCACACACACACAGACCAATCGCTAAAAACATGTTGTTGTGTGGGTTTAGGGTGTCTGTGTTTATGTGTATATTCGGGTGAATAGTGTATTTGTTCTGCCCCTAACAAGCAGGTGGTGTCAAATTATTTACACTCAATCTGTTCGTTGCAGGGCTAAAATAAATAGTTGTGTTTCTTATCACATGGTTAGTCAATTAAATGAGTGAATCATTTAAGAAGAGAAGAGGTAGAGGTGTACTGTGACACTAATCACAGTTATCTCCTCTGAAAGTAATGAATTTCATTATACAGCCAGACCCTGTGGTGAATGAAGTGAAAGTGTCATTTGCAGAGTGGAAAATATGTGCTTTTCAGAGGGCCTGGCTTGCTGATAAGTGTACTTTTCCACTGAGTGAGTTGTGGCAATGGTAAACCACGTGACTCCTCATTTTACTTAGTAAAACCTCTAGAGGTTCAAACCAGCCTTTCGGCTGTTGACCTAAACAACAACAACAGTGTATTTGTTAAAATCGACGTGAAAACAATACTTTCCTTCCTATATATTCATATCACATATAGGCAAGAGAAAGTAAAAAAATAATGTTAGTAGACCAACCTGTAAAGTAGCAGAGCAGATAGTTAGGCGTACCTAATAAGCGAAAGAATAGGCAGACACTCGAGTAGATAATATTTCAATATCAAGTTAAAGATAAAACAACTGCTATAACAGAAGTGGTCAACTGGATTCGATGACTCCTGACAGGAAATAACAACGGCTCCTTCTTTATGCTATACTTATTCCTTACTCCACGTTACCTCGTTATTAATTAATAATAGCATTTCCTTTTCTCTCTCTCTCTCTCTCTCTCTCTCTCTCTCTCTCTCTCTCTCTCTCTCTCTCTATCTATATATTCAATCAATAACTCTAACTGCCTTATATTTTTACATTCTCTTGCCTATCTGAATATATAGAAAGGAAAGTATTGTTTTCATGCGGATTTTAACAAATACACTCTTCACCCGAATATACACCTAAACAGACTCCCTCAACCCACACAACATGTTTTTACCTATTGGTCTGTCTGTCTGTGTGTGTGTACAGAATATCTCAAGAACGGAACATCGTACGAACTTGAAACTTAAGTTACATACCACTACCGGACCCGACACAAACATTTTCATCAAAATCAGTCAACCGGAAGTAGTCGTTTATTCGTGTCATTTTTCACTTTTTTACGATTTTCTCAAAAACTGGTCCTATGATTTTTTTAAAAATCGCCTGGTTTATTCAGTTTTTTATTCTCTACAAGATAGGGTAGGGGCCATGTTTACTGAAATTCTTGGTGAGGCTGTTTTCACGTAAAAAATTGTTTTTTTAATATTACGACTTTAATATGCATTTTAGCGTAAAAATTTATACAATGAAAAATGTAGAGAATTTAAAATCTTACAACTTTTATTTCAAACATTTTGTTGTATAACGCTTAGTTTAGCGGTAATTAGCGATTTTCTTTATTTTTCTCACGAAAACGTGTGAAAAATCTATTTTTTTCAGATTTCGGCCTTAGAATGCATTTTACGACAAAAATGTATATAATCAATTTTATAGGAAATGAAAAGATCTAAAAATTTAATTTAGGGCATTTTTCTCTACGATGCCTAGTTTAGCGTGAAAGAGTGATTTTCCGTATTTTTAAGCCACACTGAGGTAGATTTTTATTTTGCGTCTTTCACTCATGATTAAAATTAGGTTATGTTTGTTGAGGTTAGTTTTTTTATTTATTTCTAATGTTTTATTACTAATGTTTGGTATATTGTTAATTATTTGCACTGGCAAGAGAAAGTTGTGTGAGTATTTCACACCAGATTTTTTGTGTTTTTTTTTAATTAACTAATTCGCAAAACACCAATATTTACTTAGGCCTTTATACGGTAGCGTAAAAAATACCTAACATTAGGTTGAAATCCGACATTGGGCCTTTAAAATAGTGTCCAGTTGCATATTGGTAACACTGGAAATGCCCGAATCCATGGACCCTATCTAGCTAAACAAAAGTAGACGAATAATGGGAGAAAAAGGTGGAGTTTCATAATGACCAACAACTATTTATTGTTTTCTATTAAACACAATACGTTTTCTTATTTTAAACAAATAAGTGTAGTGACATTAAGGTACAGGCCCATTTGTAAACAAAAAAAACCACACAAAACATTAATGCGTTTACCACCATCGCATTATTCTGACCACACACACACACACACATACACTCCTCACACACAATACAAATATAAATATAAATAAAGAGATGTTTGTATTGTAATGAATGTATTTGTATTTGGTATTGGTGACAATAGGAATCCTCTACTGGCATCACATCACACATGGTTAACATTCGCCCGTTCGTTCACATCATCCTACTATTTTCATTTATTTTTTTACTTTCTCTTTCCTATATGAATATAGCCTATAGGAAGGAAAGTATATTGTATTCATGTCGATTTTGAGATATCGAGTTTTCACCAGATCTACACGTAAACAGACCCCCTAAACCCAAAAAAACATGTTTTTAGCGATTGGTATGTGTGTGTGTGTGTGTGTGTGTGTGTGTGTGTGTGTGTGCGTGTGCGCGCGCGCGCGCGTGTGTGTGTGTGAACAGAATATCTCAAGAACGGAACATCGTACGAACTTGAAACTTAAGTTACATACCACTACCGGACCCGACATGAACATTTACATCAAAATCACTCAACCGGAAGTAGTAGTTTATTCGTGTCATTTTTCACTTTTTTGCGATTTTCTCAAAAACTGGTCCTACGACGTTTTTTTAAATCGCCTGGTTTACTCATTTTTTTACTTTCTCTTGCCTTTATGAATATATAGGAAGGAAAAAAATATTGTATTCATGTCGATTTTGAGATATCTTGTTTTCAATTGATCTACACTTTTTTAGACCCCCCTGAATCCAAAAAAACATGTTATTAGCGATTGGTTTGTGTGTGTGTGTGTGTGTGTGTTTGTTTGTACAGAATATCTCAAGAACGAAACATCGTACGAACTTGAAACCCGTACTTTTCACCCCGCAATTACACGGAGCTGGGACACAAGTAGTAGCTATAGTGCGGGGTGAAGGGTACGGGTGAGGTATAATTAAGGAGTGACGTATGCTGGGAGAACAATTGTTCTATTACTCTGATACAAAACATTCGTTTTCAAACTTTTTCCCTATTTAACAGATTTGTTTGTATTTATTACATTCATTTATTTATTTACATATTTCGATATGAATTGGTAAGTTAAATATTATGAATCCGACCAAGTTAATAACCCCTTGAGGTATTTATTAAATTGATGCGCCGGATGATAAGAATATGTTTTTAGTCTAGTTAGTAGACGCTACCACTACAAATGCATTATCAGCTGTGAAACACAACTAACACTCATTCATTCTCCCACCACTATAACAACGCACGGCATTCCTTCCAACTACTGCCCGTTGCCAAGCTTTGTGCAGCTGAGAGAGGTATCCATTACGTCACTACTACTGTCAGAGATTGCGTTAGTGGTAGTAACGTTTTATACTTGTACTATGTTTGTAGTAGTCAGAGGTACTATCCAAACTACATACAGTCCAGCCTCTCTCTCTTAGTTTGCTCCTAATGTAAACAAATAATGACGTCACTAAGCATGCACATTATATCAAAATGTGTACACGCTGATTAAAAAGCAACAACAAAATACTTTCAAAAGTATTTAAATACAAAATACTTTCAAAAGTATTTTTATAAATAAAATTGTTAGGCCTACATCATATCATGACTGATGTTTTTAGTACTTTAAGTACTTATAATTTAAAAAATAGTTAACTTAATAAGAATAGGAGACATCCGTAAAGTCGCAGAGTCTAGCGTGCACCCAGTAGTAGGTGTCTTTTGTTTGTTGACAGAAGGAGGAGGAGGAGCAAACTAACAACGGCTCAACTGTACATATATTGTGTGTGGCCGTCTACAGCGGATAGTTAAAACAACACCCACATTATCTCACCCCACTAGGCAGCCCTTACTGCCTACCGGATACCAATGAGATGATTAGTAGAGTGTTATGACGTAACAGCAATCTGGTACTTCGTCTTTACCCTTCACCACGCAGCTGCACAAAGCTTGGGGACGGGCAGTACACGCAGCTGCGACTCAAGCAATACATGACTACTAATTTTTTTTTTATTATTCCTAATGTGTGTACGTTGCAATCAGTTGAATTGAGAACAATAAGCAACCCCATCACCCAATTAGATGAGGATGATGTGTATGACGTCTAAATGAGACTGTGTAGTCTTCTACAGACACACTCACTGAGAAGAGTTCGGTTACCATCTAACTACACCCACAACCACTGTCTAGTATTCAAATCCGTATATAAGTAACTACCTTTACTAGGATTTGAACCAGGAACCTTTGTCTCCGAAAATCAGCTGTTGAACAGCTGAATCACGGCGACGACTTTACCTCTAGACCAACCCCCGGTGGGTCAAAAGGATTCTTCTTCTTCAATTCTTCATTATAGGCCTACTACACTCACCTCATTTAGTTTCTGTTAAATCTCTCTCTCTCTCTCTCTCTCTCTCTCTCTCTCTCTCTCTCTCTCTCTCTCTCTCTCTCTCTCTCTCTATACTTCTTTACTTTATTCCTAATTTGTGTACGTTGCAATCTGTTCAATTCAGAACAATAAGCAACCCCATCACCCAATCTGATGAGGATGATGTGTTGTATGACATGTAAATGAGGTGGTGTAGTCTTCTACAGACACACTCACTGAGTATGGTTAATTGAACCCCAACCACCAAACTACACCCACAACCACTGTCTAGTATTCAAATCCGTATAAAAGTAATTACCTTTACTAGGATTTGAACCAGGAACCTTCGTCTCCGAAAATCTGCAGTTTAACAGCTGATTTTGGCGACAACTTTACCTCTAGACCAACCCGGTGGGTTAAGCAATATTTAAAACTTTAATGATACTACTCGTATAAATACCTTTGGAATGCAGTCTTGTAGAGATGAGCCAATTTCGGTTCGAAATTAGCTTCGGCGGTAGCCAACTGTTGGGAAGACAGATTCGCCTTGAGCACGGTGACCAACCAGTACCTTTGATCGGGTACCGGAACCGGAACCGAATGAGGCGGTGGCCAAGGAGGAAGAATAGTAGCCGTCGGGATGTTGTCCAGGGTGGGCGTCGGGCTCACATCGCCGACGCATCTTCCGTCGTATCCTATTACACCGACGCAAGTGGTGGTCGTGTGTTGTGGTCCGGTGACCACCGGCGTCGGACTGATGACGAATGCGGTCGCAAGAACTGTGGTGGTTGTGGTGGTCGTACGAAATACGGTGGTCGTTCTCCATACGGATGATGCGCTCGCATCCGGTTCTCCGTCTCCCGAACCGGTCCACAAGAAGTCCTCCACTCTGTAATTGCGACGCGGTTCATCCTCCACGTACACTACTGCGCAAAAACACAAACAAACACATTTTACTTTTTCATTTTATTCATTCACACCATAAAAACTTACACTAAAATTTGCAACGCTTTTCATACAGACCTTGTTTATTAGCGACTACGGTGGGTTTTCACCACTGGCCAAGGTTATCAATGATTGGATTTCGTTGGGTGTAAGAGGATTATGGAGGACCCTAAAAAGGCAAAAAGGTGTATCCCAAAAACACAACTTTTCAGAAATTGCATTCAGAGTTTAAATTGCGGCCGTTTTGTTGTAAATTACTTTCTAATTGAGTACTTTATGTATTGTTATAGTTTTTTATGTTCTGTTTATGACTACATAGTCAAAAATTTGTAAAAATCCTTGTTAAAACCCTAAAAACTCAGTTAAACCATTTTGCCTTAATGGGGGAAAAAAATAAGTGAAACTATGGCAGAAAGGTGTACCCACTGTTTACAGCCAATTCATTAATTGCATCAAACGCAGTCTGTATTGGCAAAAAGCTGTAAAGTCAATTTACCCCTTTTTGCCTTAGCATGAATAGAAGAATAGAATAACATGAATAGATTACCTTAGACTGTATGAATATACAGCCTAAGGTTGGACATAATCTGAAACTAACACCAAAACAAAATCTCATTATGTATGAAAAATAGGCTTGGTAATGCGGTGGGGTGGGCGCTACTATCCATGTTGCCAGTTTGTGTAGCTACGTGACATCATGTCGGACTGTCTACCTGAATTGACAAGGCACTCTGTCAATTCAGGTAGACAGTCAGATTCAGGCAACATGGATAGTAGCGCCCCCCGAATTACCAAGTCTATTTTTCAAAATTTAAAAAATTCTACCATAACATTGGCCAATCAATATTTCATGTTATTAACATATTTGTACTAAGTTTATTACGCTGAATAAAACGATAGTTTGCCCGTGCCGAACGATCGAGCGGTTACCGAGACAACAAAGGGTTCACAATATTAATTTATTAATAAATCAAAATATAAATAACGTACGATTTTGAAATTTCGTACACGCTGTAAGAACATAATTTTTTATGCTGTGTTAAAATTTCAAACTTTCCGGTAAAATAATTATCGAGTTACACGCCTCTAAACGCATGAAATTAGTTGCGGTATCAAAAAAAACCGGGTCTTTTTGTCTTCCAACCTCGATATGGCAATTTTTAGGCAACATTAAAAATACAGGACTATTATAGGTAGTAAACGCATAATAAAATGAGCTAAATTTTGATGTAAAGTATGTTGAAATCTGACAGATAGTTTTGGAGATGCTTTGGGTTGAAACTCGGGTGTCTATCATTATGAAACCGATAGTTGTGTCACAGTACACGTCCACCTGTTCTGTTGTTTAATGGTTCAATCATGTAATTGGGTGACCATGTGATGAGAGAGAGAGAGAGGGGGGGGGGAATGAGAGGGTGAGAGGAAGGGTGGGAAGAGAGAAGAGAGAGAGATATAGAGGGAGATAGAGAGGGAGGGGAGAGAGAGGGAACGAGAGGGGAGGGATAGGGTGAGAGGAAGAGTGAGAAGAGAGATATATAGAGGGAGGAGAGAGAAGAGAGGGAGATAGAGAGGAAGGGGAGAGAGAGGGAACGAGAGGGAATGAGGGGAGGGAGAGAGGGAGGGGGAGGGTGGGAAGAGAGGAGAGAGATAGAGGGAGGAGAGAGAAGAGAGGGAAATAGAGAGGAAGGAGAGAGAGAGAGAGAGAGAGAGAGAGAGAGCTATTCATTGTATCTACTGAACTAGCAGATCGAGTGCTAATAAAATTTTAACACTCCACCAGCCGGCCTGCCCGCCCGTAGGCAAGAAGATGAGAATTATTTCTACAGAAAACTGTGAATACCCTACAGTAATGGGCTATGGGCTATGCAGTGATGAGTGAATAGCCGGCCATTTACACAAATACTTACTGGCGGGTTTGGAACGCCACGTACCAAGAACGCGTACAAGAGTGTCTGTTAAGGGGAGTGACGCATCAGATACTTGGAACGAGACACTTGGCGCGCGGGTTTAGTGTGTGGCAAGCCCACTAATTTGAGGTCTAGAACGTGCCGTTCTTATCATCCAGTTGTGAAACCATCCCCGGTTGTGTTTGCATCCAAACCGTTCGTTAACTTTTGTTATATTTTTTCTCCTAATTTTTAGTTTTTATTTTTTGAATTTTTTAAATTTTTATTGTTCTTTATTTTTTTGTTGTTTCGTATTGAAAATGGATACACGATACTGGAGTAAGGATTTCATGATGGAATTTATAGAATTGTATAGGTGTCATCCAAGTTTATGGAAAGTTAGAAGTAGTGAGTATACGAACCGCAATTTAAAATTAAAAGCTTGTGAAGAAATGATTGAGCTGTGTTAAAAAATCTACGATAAGGCTGATAAGAAGTTTGTTGTGAAAAAAATTCAAGCGATACGCGGCTTGTTTCCGAAAGGAATTTAAAAAAAGTAGAGCAGTCAAAACGGAGTGGACCCTCAGCAGAAGTTTACGTCCCAACATTATGGTTCTACGATCTTCTATTGTTCACTAGAGATGAGGTAGTGGTTAGTGACAGTTTAAGTAGTGAAGTAACTGAAGAGGGCCATACCAGTGAAATTTCGGAAAACGTATCTGCTGATAATTCATTCAAAAGGTTAACGCGTGTATACTCCCGTTTTTGTAACCAACGTTTTTCCGTTTTACGTTTCCGTTTCTTAGGCTTGTTATCAGCGTAAAGAAATGTAACGGCTAAAGCCAAAGCTTTTTTCTTTTCAAGGCTTATTAAACTCATATTTCAAAATTTTTGTTAAACAAATAACTTAAACTAAACACGTGTATAGCAAAAAAAAAAACAATTTATATAACCAAGTCTATTATAAAGTATAACCAATAATAATAATAAAATATTAAAACAACGCGAACTGAAACAGATTTATCACACTCCAAGCATTTAGTATTTCTAACCGGATGAAATACTTACTCGCGTACTTGGAACGTACAAAATTCGATTTATCTCTCCCATAAACGAATGCGCAAGTATTTGCCGTTCCTGGAGCGCGAGTCTAGCACGTGTAAATTCAACTTATGTTAGTGGGCAACACACAATAAGTTCGCGGCGTTCCTAACACGCCAGCAAGTACGTGGCGTTCCAAACCCGCCAGTAAGTATCTGTGTAAATGGCCGGCTATTGAATGAAAGCATATGGGTCAATATGTCAAAACGTGCGTTATTTACGATGTACAAAGGAAAAATAACACAAACAACTCCCTCCTTCCCTCCCTCTTCGTACACCCTAAGGTGTATGACCTCATATTATATCATATCATATCGATAACTGGCGCAGATATCACAACAATTACATAATAGAGTATTGTATATGTAATGGTACGGTAAACGAAACGATTGGTGGTACTACCACGTCCCAATCCGACTCTTTCCAAAACACCATTTCCGTGTTTCTTCTCCATGCAATCGTATACAGAGTGTTCAAGTTAAAATCAACATCTACAGCGATATTCGTTCATCTAATAACATTATTATGCATTAAAACAAATCGCTAGATTAAATAATAAAACCGGGTTGGTCTAGAGGTAAAGTCGTCGCCAAAATCAGCTGTTTAACAGCTGTTTTTCGGAGACGAAGGTTCCTGGTTCAAATCCTAGTAAAGGTAGTTACTTTTATACGGATTTGAATAGTGGACAGTGGTTGTGGGTGTAGTTAGATGGTAACCATACTCAGTGAGTGTGTCTGTAGAAGACTACACAGTCTCATTTACACGTCATACACATCATCCTCATCTCATTGGGTCATCGGGTTGCTAATTGTTCTCAATTGATGAACAGATTGCAACGTACACATATTAGGAATAAAAAAAAATAATAATAAAACATTACTAATGGCAGCTTATCATGGTCTCATAATATGAGACCAACGGATATTCTCCGTTTTCCCATAACGGACGAGCAGGTCGAGTGTTAAATAAATTGCACTCGATCTGTTGGTTCCAGGGCTACAAAAACTAGTTCTCTCTCTTATCAGGTGGTCACCCAATTATATGACTGAACTATTTAAGAACAGAAGAGGCAGAGGTATAAAAGACACATATCAGAGTTATTTCCTCTATGAGTAATGAATTTCATTATACAGCCAGACCCTGTGGTGAATGAAGTGAAGGTGTCATTTGCAGAGTGGGCCCGGCATGCTGATAAGCGTAATTTTCCACTGAGTGAGTTGTGGCAATGGTAAATCACCTGACTCCTCGTGTTACTTAGTAAAACCTCTACAGGTTCAAACCACCCTTTCGGCTGTTGACCTTAACAACATATCCGTTATGGTATTTTAGTATGGGTATTTTTAGTAGCTATGGGTAATAAAGTTTAGTATGGGTTAGAGTAAGTGAACGGAATGAGGGAAGATAGAATACCTAAGCAGACACTGGGCTATAAGCCCGAGGGCAGGAGAGAACGAGGACGCCCGAGAAAGAGATGGGGCAGATTTGAGAGGTTCGGAACAGGCAGAGATGCCTAATCCTTGAAAGGCAGAAGAAGAAGGTTGGATAACATGGATAGGGTTTTTACTTTCTCTTGCCTATATGAGTATATTTGAAGAAAAGTATTGTTTTCATGTCGATTTTTCACCGGATATAGCCAACTCTTCTTCAGATCCCTAAACCCAACCAAACATATTTTTAGCGATTGGTCTTTGTGTGTGTGTGTGTGTGGGTGTGAACAAAATATCTCAAGAACGGAACATCGTACGAACTTAAAACTTAAGTTAGGTATTACTAGAGGATCCTACACGAACATTTTCATGAAAATCGGTCAACCTGAAGTAACGTAAGTTATAACGTAAGTAAGTAGTTTATTCGTGTCATTTTTCATTTTTTTGCGATTTTCTCAAAAACGGCACCTATGATTTTTTTAAATAAGTTAAGGGTCTTTTCCGTTATTCCCCTCCTCCAGCACAATTTTTCACATTTTTTAAATATTTCGTATGCAACTTTACAGTATTTTTAATGATAAAAACGGGAAAAATATTTTTTTAAATCCTACACCAATATCCTTCAATTTAAGAAGGTTAAATATAGGTACAGTAAATAGATTGCGTTTTCTCTCAATATTGTTATTACTGTATCTAATAACGAAATATAAACTCACTGAGTACATTACATCATTACATAAATAAATTTGTCATAATCACATTAAATATTATTAAAAAATTCAAAGATTTCTATAAATTCCTACCTATATTTAACTTGAACTTCAATAATATTTGCTTAGCATGTTTCTAAATACTTTCCCCGTTTGTATAGGCCTAGATAAAAATACTGTAACATTACCTACAGTTGAGCCACCGTTGTTAGTTTGCTCCTTCCTCCTAGTGTCTGTCAACAAACAAAAGCCACCTACTACTAAAGGGTGCACGCTACACTCCACCACTTTACAACTATCCTATTCCTCCTATTAAGTTAACTATTTTTGTACATTATAAGCACTTAAAGTACTGAAAACATCAGTCATGATATGATGTAGGCCTAACTATTTCATTTATAAAAATACTTTTAAAAGTATTTTGTATTAAAATATTTTTGAAAGTATTTTGTTGTCACTTTTTAATCAGCATGTACACATTTTAATATAATGCGCACGCTCAGTGACGTCATTATTTGTTTACATTAGGAGCAAACTAAGAAAGGGTGGACTTTTTATATATACGAAATATCCGCAAAATGTGACAAATTATGGTGGGGGGAGGGTATAACAGAAAAGACCCAATAAGGCAATCGGAGATAAAGTGGAAAAATGATTTCTTAATATTGATAGCATTAGGAGTACACTAATAAATTGTAGTATGGTAAAGAGGATAGTGCCCGTAACAGACAGGTAGAGTGTCAAATTATTTACACTCGATCTGTTAGTTGCAGGGCTAAAATAAATAGTTGTGTTTCTTATCATCACACGGTCACCCAATTATAGATAACTGAATCATTTAAGAAGAGAAGAGGTAGAGGTGTGTTAAGTGACACTAATCACAGGTATCTCCTCTGAGAGTAATGAATTTCATAATACAGTTGGATTGTGTGGTGAATGAAGTGAAGGTGTCATTTGCAGAGTGGAAAATATGTGCTTTTCAGAGGGCCCGGCATGCTGATAAGCGTACTTTTCCATTTAGTGAGTTGTGGCAATGGTAAACCACCTGACTCCTCGTTGTTACTTAGTAAAACCTCTACAGGTTCAAACCAGCCTACAGGCTGATCAACTAAACAACACAACAAAGAGGATAGAGGATACATAATTAGGAAGCTAAGAATGTAAACAATAAGTTGTTGTTCATGTGTTTACTGCACGCCATGTGAGGTGGTGAGGGGAGCAAGTGTCTATTAACACCGAACGAAACAGTAGTTGTGTTCCTAGTACAACTTTCGTTTAATTTATTATCCCATGTCGTTTACATGTCTATCTTGTAGTACATATATACAGCATTAAAAATTAAATAAATAAGCCGATTTTTTTACTTTCTCTTGCCTATATGAATATATAGGAAGGAAAGTATTGTTTTCAAGTCGATCACAACAAATCGAGTTTTCACCGGATCTATACGTTTTCAGACCCCCTGAACCCACACAAACATATTTTTAGCGATTGGTCTGTGTGTGTGTGTGTGTGTGTGTGTGTGTGCGCGCGCGCGCGCGTGCGTGCGTGCGTGCGCGCGTGTGCATGTGCGTGCGTGCGCGTGTGTGTGAGTGTGTGTGTGTGTGTGTATGTGTGTGTGTGTGAATGTGTGTGTGTGAACAAAATATCTCAAGAACGGAACATCGTACGAACTTGAAACTTAAAACTTAAGATACATACCACTACCGGACCCGACACGAACATTTTCATCAAAATCGGTCAACCGGAAGTGGTAGTTTATTCGTATAATTTTTTACTTTTTTGCAATTTTCTCAAAAACTGGTCCTACGATTTTTTTAAAAATCGCCTGGTTTATTCAATTTTTTATTCTCTACAAGATAGGGTAGGCGTCATGTGTGCTGAAATTCTTGGTGAGGGTGTTTTCTCGTAAAAACGTTGTTTTTTTTAAGATTACGGCTTTAATATGCATTTTAGCGCAAAACTTTATATAATAAAAGTTGTAGAGAATTAAAAATTCTACAACTTTTATTTCAAACAATTTTTTGTATAACGCTTAGTTTAGCGGTAATTTGCGATTTTCTGTTTTTTTCTCACGTAAATGTGTGAAAAATTGATTTTTTTAAGATTTCGGCCTTAGTATGCATTTTATGACAAAAGTGTATATAATTAAATTTATAGAAAATTAAAAGATCTACAACTTTTATTTAGAGCATTTTTCTCTACAGAGCCTAGTTTAGACAGAAAAAGTGATTTTCCGTATTTCTAAGCCAAACTGAGGTTGATTTTCATTTTGCGTCTTTCAGTCATGATTAAAATAAGGTTATATATTTAGAGGTTAGTTTTTTGTTCATTTCTAATGTTTTATTATTAATGTTAGGTTATATTGTTAATTATTTGCATTGGCAAGAGAAAGTTGTGTGAGTGTTTCACACCAGATTTTTTTTAAATCGAAGGACCCGTTTTTGAGAAAACCGCAAAAAAATCACACGAATAAATTCCAACATCCAGATAACTGATTTCGATGAAAATTTTTATGTCCCGACTCTAATAGTTAGTCCTACCTAACTTACGTTTCAAATTTCAACTTCATACGTTATTCATATCACGAGTAGAATTGCTCAAGCTAGAAAAACCTTTGAAATGAAAAACAGCTTACTGACTACAAACATTGATTTACAGATTAGGAAAAATTTCTTAAAACATTATGTTTGGAGTGTAGAATTATACGGAAGTGAAACGTGGGTGATAGGGGCTGTAGAAAAAAAGAGGATAGAAGCTTTTGAAATGTGGTGTTATAGGAAAATGTTAAAGATTAGGTGGGTGTACAAAATAAGTAATTTAGAGGTTGTTAGACGAGTGGATGAAAAAAGAAGTATATGGAAGCATCTTACCAAAACAAGGGATAGGCTAGTGGGGCATATCTTAAAACATCTATCAATAATGGAGGGTGATATTGAGGGAGTAAATTGTAGGGGGAGGCAAAGATTAGAATATATAAAGCAAATTACAAAAGATGTAGGGTGTTCAGGTATGTAGATATGAAACAACTTGCGCAAGATAGAACAGCTTGGAGAACTGCATCAAACCAGTCGAGAGACTAATGACAAAAAAAAATTTATTCCGTTCTTGAGATATTGTTTTTTCAGACACAAGCAGACCAAAAACTAAAAAATTGTTTTTTTTGGGTTCAGGGAGACTGAAAACCTGTAGTATATCACATGAAAACAATACTTTCCTTCGCTATCTATACTATACTAATATTATAAAGACAAACAGTATATTTTTTTCAGGATAATTTCCAAAACTAGAGAACGGATTTTCATGAAATTTTGACACCAATTCGTATTCATATTGATAGCACATTTTATTTTAAAATTTTCTAAAATGATAACCCTAACGGCCCTCATGATTTTAATTAGTAATTATATGTGTGTGTGTGTGTGTGTACACATGTGAGTACGTGTTGTTTAGGTCATCAGCCAAAAAGCTGGTTTGAACCTGTGGAGGTTTTACTAAGTAAAACGAGGAGTGAGGTGGTTTACCATTGCCACAACTCAATGAGTGGAAAAGTACGCTTATCAGCATGCCGGGCCCACTCTGCAAATGACACCTGCACTTCATTCACCACACAATCCAACTGTATAATGAAATTCATTACTTTGAGAGGAGATAACTCTGATTAGTGTCACAATACACCTCTACCTCTTCTCTTCTTAAATGATTCACTCATTTAATTGGGTGACCATGTGATAAGAAACACAACTATTTATTTTAGCCCTGCAACTAACAGATTGAGTGTAAATAATTTGACACTCCACCTGTCTTTTATGGGCAGATGTGAGTACGTATTGCTGTTAAAATATATGAAGGGATTTGTTGTTGACGAGAGACGTACACGAGGAAATCATCAAAACGTTGTCTTGCGTGTAATATTGTAGAAGAGAGAACATACGTTTAAAGAATAGGGAGAGACGTGCGAAGCAGCGCGTGTATGCTAGTACAGTATATTTATACAGGGCAAGGGAAAGTGAAAATCATAGTTTTTACTGGTTCACCCTGTATCAGTTACAGTATTTAGGTAAGATTATTATTATATCGTTTGTATTTTTGTTCTGTTAGCCGAGAGAAGTGGAAGTGGAAGTGTGCAGGGAAAAGGCACAGGTTGGTACCCGTTACCCGAAATCCGTTCCTTTTCGCATCTCGTGTCATCACTTAACCTATCTACCACCAGAAATATTTTTTGTTTCGTCAATAATTTCCTAACTACTTTATTAAAAACAATATTATACAAGCCAAGTTTACTTTCTGACGCACGCCAGTTCTGTTTTTACGCACCCGGTGTGTGTCTGACATTACCTAATCGATTAGTGCCAATTTTAACCTGCTCTTAACTTTCTTTTCCTTTACGATTGAAATGTGAAATTTATTTTAAAACAAAAAGAATACATCACAGAATATAGTAATAATAATAATTACAAAATAATAGTAATTTCAAAATTACGAACCAAACATGGAGAAATTAACAGGGGTACCATACTTTAAATACCTAGGAGAAATTATTTTTGAAAAATATTCACAACAGGAGAGAATACAAAAAGCTCGTAGAAAAGCCCTAGGATTGGTGCAAAACCTTTATAATATAAAATGTTTATCTCTAAATACCAACATTAAACATTACAATACAGTAATCAAGCCAACAATTTTATATGCCAGTGAGACCTTGACACTTAACAGGAAAACAGACATGGAAAGCTTAAAGAAGGAAGAAAGAAAAATAAATAGGAAAATTCTTGGACCCAGATGTACCGAAAACGGGTACAGATTACAGAGAACGTCTAAAATTGAAGAATATTCCAACACAGAGACAGACATGAGGAAAAGACGCCTTCAATTTTATGGCCACATAATGAGCTTCCTGACAATAGACTCACAAAGAGAATAGTAAAATACGTGTCATCACTTGTTAATTGGGGGGGGGGGGGGAGGAATTGACCAAAATCACCAAAGAAGAAATTCTCATAAGAGACAATTTTAGAACAAAAGTTAAAAAAATGGAAGGTTAAACCAGAGACAAAAGCTCCAAGAACCGGAACAAAATGGAGTGAACAGAGAAAAGCTGAATTCTGACATAGAATGAAAAACTGGTGGGCGGATAAAAAGGACAAGAAATCCCAAAAACAAACCAGATTTACTTAGCGTCTTCCACTTCGGCAGCTTTACCACTAATAATAATAATAATAATAATAAAAACCGAAATAATCCCGGATGACTGGAAGATTGCACTTATTCACCCACTACATAAAAAGGCGGTTGAAGTTCTTTGGACATCTTAACAGATTGCAGGAGGATAGGCTAACAAAAAGAATAATTGAATATATAACAAAACTTAAAATTTCAACACCTTGGCTGGACGAAAATTCGTAAGGACCTAAAAAGCGCAAATATACATCAAACTGAAATTTTTAATAAAAACTTATTCCGTCACAAGGTAGACAAGTGGAAAGTTTCAGAGCCCTCAAGAGAGAAGCAGTTTAGACCAAAGTGGTCTGAAAACCGCAAAAAAGCTTTCTCGGAAACAATGAAGGCCTACTGGACCAATAAGAAAAACAAATGACGAAACTGAGTCATGATGCTTAACGTCTTCTATCCAAGGAGAATTCGCCAATAATAATAATAATAATAATAGTAATAATAGCAAACAGGTATTCGACTTTGTGAACCGGGGAAAGAAGAACTACACATGGGCCAAGGAAACTAAACTGGATCTGGAACAGATAGGATTAACACCGCGGGACGCACAGGACAGAGAGCACTATAGAGCAGTGATAAGGAAATCTGGGGCGATCGAGAGCAGGAGGATACGCCGGGGAAATGGCGGCGAATGGTCAGAGGAAAGGAGACACCAACAAAGCACGAGAATGAAGGAGGCGTTATGGGCCGAACGCAAGAAAAGCTGGCAAATACAGTAGGCCAGAGGAACAACTTGGTAACGTGATCCATAGTAGGTCAATTCGTGAACAAAAAGAAATAAATAGTAATAGTAATAGATTATAGTTATTTCACCAACTTCACCTGAATAGCCGAGGCGGGTTAATTATAGCCACTTGAGTCACGAGTTTGCCCTTGTTTGCAACGAGAGGTAAAGGGGGAAAAGCACCAGTGCGCATGCGCGACTGCTTTAATTTCACTACAACAAACATAACAACTTATACTATGGTTGGTTGGTTAGGTGATCAGCCTGGTTGGCTGGTTTGAACCTGTAGAGGTTATACTAAGTAACAACGAGGAGTGAGGTGGTTTATGGTTGCCTTCCTCACTAAGTGGAAAAGTATGCTTATCAGCATACCGGGCCCTCTGAAAAGCAAATATTTTCCACTCTGTAAATGACACCTTCACTTCATTCACCACAGGGTCTAATTGTATAATGAAATCCATTACTTTCAGAGGAGGAGATAACTGTGATTAGTGTCACTTAACACACCTCTACCTCTTCTCTTATTAAATAGTTCAGTCATTTAATTGGGTGACCATGTGATAAGAAACACAACTATTCATTTTAGCCCTGCAACTAACAGATTGAGTGTAAATAATCTGACACTCCACCTGTCCGTTACTTATAGTACTGTACCCAAGGTTCGTAAATAAAAATCCAAATGTTTAAGATCTCAAAATTCAACGTTTCTTTATTCGAAATTCTTAATAAACATTTAAAATATTTAAAATTATTAAAATCTTAAAATCGTTGAAGTTCTTTATAATTAAATCTTCTAAAAATTATTGAATTATTTCTTAATGAAATTAAGAAATATTCAAATCCTTTTTATCTTAAAAAATTGTAAAGCGTGTCTTGTTCCTTAAAAGATTTAAAATGGAATCAACTAACAATCCATTTTTTTATTTTAAGAAAAATTTTCTTTTTATTTCTTTTTTTTTTATTATTCTCATTACTCACATCTGTAGGTGGTAAATCATCTGGTATTTATATTGAGTGTGTAAATTTGTATGTTTATGTTTATGTGTGAGTGGTTTTAGTAATGTACGTATGGTCTGTTGTTTGTATGTATAAGTGTCTCATATTACAGTACTATACTCAGAGCATCGCGGAACTTTTCTAGGTTAACTGTAACAGTATAACTGTTTGTTACCGTAAACACAAATGTCGGTTCCTCGAAAACGTGGACGAACTATTCACAGTGCTGAACGCAATCTAATATGCATTGTAATAAAATGTTGTGAAGTTGAAGCTAAACAAAAATGCCTATCAAAAGTGCCTTTTAACAAAAGCTGTGAGCGAGCGGTTAACTACTGTCAAGTTTCTCTTCTACAATTCGAAAAAAATCTGGTGTGAAACACTCACACAACTTTCTCTTGCCAATGCAAATAATTAACAATAAACCTAACATTATTAATAAAACATTAGAAATAAACACACAAACTAACCTCAAAAACATAACCTTATTTTAATCATGAGTGAATGATGCAAAATGAAAATCAACCTCAGTTTGGCTTAGAAATACGGAAAATCACTCTTTCTCTCTAAACTAGGCTCTGTAGAGAAAAATGCTTTAAATAAAAGTTGTAGATCTTTTAATTTTCTATAAATTAAATTATATACACTTTTGTCGTAAAATGCATACTAAGGCCGAAATCTTAAAAAAATCAATTTTTCACACATTTTCGTGAGAAAAAAAAACAGAAAATCGCAAATTACCGCTAAACTAAGCGTTATACAAAAAATTGTTTGAAATAAAAGTTGTAGAATTTTTAATTCTCTACAACTTTTATTATATAAAGTTTTGCGCTAAAATGCATATTAAAGCTGTAATCTTAAAAAACAACGTTTTTACGTGAAAACAGCCTCACCCAGAATTTCAGCAAACATGACGCCTACCCTATCTTGTAGAGAATAAAAAATTGAGTAAACCAGGCGATTTTAAAAAAAATCGTAGGACCAGTTTTTGAGAAAATCGCAAAAAAGTGAAAAATTACACGAATAAACTACCACTTCCGGTTGACCGATTTTGATGAAAATGTTCGTGTCGAGTCCGGTAGTGGTACGTAACTCAAGTTTCAAGTTCGTACAATGTTCCGTTCTTGAGGTATTTTGTACACACACACAGACCAATCGCTGAAAACATGTTTTTTGGGTTCAGGGGGTCTGAAAATGTATAGATCCGGTGAAAACTCGATTTCGAAAAATGGACATGAAAACAATACTTTCCTTCCTATATATTCATATAGGCAAGAGAAAGTAATAAAGAAGGAAATTAAGGACATGAAGAAGCTATTCTTTTAACAGTTTTGTCGACATGTGGTAAAAAAAAAGAAGAAAACGGTTAGGTAGATACTAGACAGACCGATAATGAAGACGCCGGTGACAGTGATAGTAAAGAAGGCGATTCATTCGTAATTAGAGTAAATCGAACATTTCTAGTCATATAATTACCCTATATAGGCAATATTCTGCCCATAACAGACAGGTGGAGTGTCAATTTATTTACACTCAATCTGTTCGTTGCAGGGCTAAAATAAATAGTTCTGTTTCTTATCACATGGTCAGCCAATTAAATGACTGAATCATTTAATAAGAGAAGAGGTAGAGGTGTACTATGACACTAATCAGAGTTATCTCCTCTGAAAGTAATGAATTTCATTATACAGTTGGATTGTGTGGTGAATGAAGTGGTGTCATTTGCAGAGTGGAAAATCTGTGCTTTTCAGAGGGCCCGGCATGCTGATAAGCGTAATTTTTCACTCGGTGAGGAAGGCAATGGTAAACCACCTCACTCCTTGTTTTACTTAGTAAAACCTCTACAGGTTCAAACCAGCCTTTTGGCTGATGACCTAAACAACAACAGGCAATATTACAGGTAGGTCATATTTATTTCTTCCAAGGTTTAACCCTTTCAATCCCAAATGTTTTCAACTATACATAAACAATATCTGTACATTGTTTCATACGTTTTACTGATATTTAAGTGTAATAAAATTGCTTTTAGACCTTTACCCCTGACACATACATGACATTGGCACTCTTCATGGTATCAAAGTTCCCAACAATATTAATGAGTAAAATCATGCTCAGGCTTCCTAAATAAAATATATTCTTTTACTTAGACTTGTAGCAAAATAACTAAATATGATTTTAATATTAGTCATTATTTAAAGACAAACAATTTTACAATTAACCCTTTCTAACCAACCCAGTGTGAGGATAGAAGTCACATTGCAGTGAAATAAAAGACATCAAAATTTTAGTTTTTAGCGAATACTTTGGACACGTTCAGTGCGGCGGACGTTTTGAAACGTGATAATAAATTAGGTAATGGCTATGTAATGGCAGCAGACGTACCGGTACGTCTAACCTATTAAAGAACGCTGGATGTGAAGCGTAATCATTTTCTGTATTCTAGCCAGCAATCGAACCTGAGATCTCCGTTTTGCAGTGTAGCACGATAGAAGCGACTATGTTTATTTTTACTTTCTCTTGCCTGTATGAATATATAGGAAGGAAAGTATTGTTTTCATGTCGATTTTTCACCGGATCTATACTTTTCAGACCCCCTGAACCCAAAAAACATGTTTTTAGCGATTGGTCTGTGTGTGTGTGTGTGTGTGTGTGTGTGAACAGAATATCTCAAGAACGAAACATCGTACGAACTTGAAACTTGAGTTACATACCACTACCGGACCCGACACGAACATTTTCATCAAAATCGGTCAACCGGAAGTAGTAGTTTATTCGTGTAATTTTTCACTTTTTTGCAATTTTCTCAAAAACTGGTCCTACGATTTTTTTAAAAATCGCCTGGTTTACTCAATTTTTTATTCTCTACATGATAGGGTAGGCGTCATGTTTGCTGAAATTCTGGGTGAGGCTATTTTCACGTAAAAACGTTGTTTTTTTAAGATTACAGCTTTAATATGCATTTTAGCGCAAAACTTTATATAATAAAAGTTGTAGAGAATTAAAGATTCTACAACTTTTATTTCAAACAATTTTTTGTATAACGCTTAGTTTAGCGGTAATTTGCGATTTTCTGTTTTTTTTTTCACGAAAATGTGTGAAAAATTGATTTTTTTAAGATTTCGGCCTTAGTATGCATTTTACGACAAAAGTGTATATAATTTAATTTATATAAAATTAAAAGATCTACAACTTTTATTTAAAGCATTTTTCTCTACAGAGCCTAGTTTAGAGAGAAAGAGTGATTTTCCGTATTTCTAAGCCAAACTGAGGTTGATTTTCATTTTGCATCATTCACTCATGATTAAAATAAGTTTATGTTTTTGAGGTTAGTTTTTTTGTTTATTTCTAATATTTTATTAATAATGTTAGGTTTATTGTTAATTATTTGCATTGGCAAGAGAAAGTTGTGTGTTTCACACCAGATTTTTTTTTTAATTTTAGTTTTAAATATTTGTGTTAAATTACTGAAATAAAGTAGCATTTCTTTCTTTATTTTACCAATATTATTAAAGATACTTTAAAAAAGTCAGTGCGTTTCGCCGTACCCTTTATTCCTATTGTTTTAAGTAATATAGGAAAGGTACGGAAGGTCTCTGAGGCGGAGGCGGAGACGCCACGGGATGGTACCCACGCACTATAGACTACTCCAACGACTCCAAAACACCCTCGTCGGTTGGCACTTTGGCACACGCCACGCACTTCCATACGTAGCGCTACCCGTCTCGGCTCACTCACATAACCTAAAACACGCAATCCAACTCCCTTCAACGCTTCTTACCATCCCATATTAAATAACCTTTTTAAGATACGTATTTTCGGAGACGAAGGTTCCTGGTTCAAATCCTAGTAAAGGTAGTTGTTACTTTTATACGGATTTGAATGTTGGACAGTGGTTGTGGGTGTAATTTGATGGTTGGGGTTCAATTAACCATAATCAGTGAGTGTGTCTGTAGAAGACTACACAGTCTCATTTACACGTCATACACGTCATCCTCACCTTATTGGGTCATGGGATTCCTTATTGTTCTCAATTCAACTGATTGCAACGTACACACATTAGGAATAACAAAAAAAAAATCTGGTGTGAAACACTCACACAACTTTCTCTTGCCAATGCAAATAATTAATAATAAACCTAACATTAGTATTAAAACATTAGAAATGAACAAAAAACTAACCTCAAAAAACATTAGTGAAATACGCAAAATTAAAATCGACCTCAGTTTAGCTTAAAAATACGGAAAATCGCTCATTCACGCTAAACTAGGCACTGTACAAAAAAATGCTTAAAATAAAAGTTTTACATCTCTTAATTTCCTATAAATTTTATTTTGTACACTTGTGTCGTAAAGTGCCATACTAAGGCCGAAATCTTAAAAAAATCGATTTTTCACACGTTTTCGTGAGAAAAAAACCAGAAAATCGCTAATTACTGCTAAACTAAGCGTTATATAAAAAAATGTTTGAAATAAAAGTTGTAGGATTTTAAATTCTCTACAACTTTTATTATAACTTATAAATTTTTTCGCTAAATTGCATATTAAAGCCGTAATCTTAAAAAAATTTTGTTTTTACGTGAAAACAGCCTCACCAAGAATTTCAGCAAACATGGCGCCTACCCTATCTTGTAGTGCATAAAAAATTAAGTAAACCAGGCGATTTCAAAAAAAATCGTAGGACCAGTTTTTGAGAATATCGCAAAAAAGTGAAAAATTACACGAATAAACTACTACTTCCGGCTGACCGATTTTGATGAAAATGTTCGTTTCGGGTTCGATAGTGGTATGTAACTTAAGTTTCAAGTTCGTACGATGTTCCGTTCTTGAGATATTCTGTTCACACACATACACAGAGACCAATCGCTAAAATTATGTTTTTTGGGTTCAGGGGGTCTGAAAACGTGTAGATCCGGTGTAAACTTGATTTCTCAAAATCGACATGAAAACAATACTTTCCTTCCTCTATATTCATATAGGCAAGAGAAAGTAAAAAATACTACAGCCTACAGCCAATTGCTATTCTGTTAAGAGTACAGTAGTTAGTTTTGACAAGTATGCCTAGTCGTGGATAGAGAGAGAGAGAGAGAGAGAGAGAGAGAGAAAGAGAGAGAGAGAGAGAAAGGGAGGGGGAGGGAGGGTGGGTAGGGGGGGAGGGGGGGAGAAAGAGAGAGGGAGGGGAAGAGGGAGGGAGAGAGGGAGGGTGGGAGAGGGAGAGAGAGAGAGATGAGTGCGGTGCGTTACGCATTTCCGGTCCAATAGGCAGCACCGTACACAGTACAGTAGGTAGAGTAGAGTGGATAGATAGAATGGTAGGCCTACAGGTGTACTATAATTATACTGTAGTAGTTTGGGCAAATGAATAATATAATCGGCAGGAGGTTCGCACGCCGCCGTGACCAAACCACTACTACTAGAATAGCTCTTCCTTACTGTTACTATCATACGCCTACCCTTACCTCTCTCTCTCTCTCTCTCACACACACACACATTCTTTTTTTTCTTTGTTCTTTGAATTTCTGTAATTTGCTCATCAAAATCGGTCAAAAAGTTGGATTTCTTAAGATTGAAGCGTTGTTGTTCAGGTCATCAGCAGAGAGGCTGGTGTGAACCTCTAGAGGCTTAATTAGTAAAAGGAGGAGTGAGTGAGGGGTGGTTTCACATTGCAAATGAGACGTTCACTTCACTTCACTTCACTTCACCTACTACCACATAATAATAATAGTCTTAATAATATAGTATAGTCTTACTAATATAGTATAGTCTTAATAATATAGTCATAATAATATAGTAAATAAAATTATTTACACTCAATCTGTTAGTTGCAGGGCTAAAATAAATAGTTGTGTTTCTTATCACATGGTCACCCAATTATAGATAACTGAATCATTTAAGAAGAGAAGAGGTAGAGGTGTACTGTGACACTAATCACAGTTATCTCCTCTCAAAGTAATGAATTTCATTATACAGTTGGATTGTGCGGTGAATGAAGTGAAGAAGGTGTCATTTGCAGAGTGGAAAATGTATGTTTTTCAGAGGGCCCGGCATGGTGATAAGTGTACTTTTCCACTGAGTGAGTTGTGGCAATGGTAAACCACCTCACTCCTCCTTGTTACTTAGTAAAACCTCTACACGTTCAAACCAGGCTTTTGGCTGATGACCACCTAAACAACAAATATAGTCCATCTACTGTAAGAGTACTCCGCGTGCGCGAGGCAAGCGCCTGCCTAGTATAGGTTGTAAACGAAAGTTTTACACTAGTTACCATGTATCTACCTCTACCTCTCCGCCTGACAATATTATCTTGCAATACGTTCCATCATTAAAATATCTAAATTACATCCAACTAAAATTAGCATTATCCTTTAAGCGTTTTCAATTATGCCGTTTAGTTTGCTTGTAATTATTGTAGTTTCATTATGAGACTCCTTAATTAATTATTTTAACCATTACATTATTTAACGAAACAATTTTTTTCTACTTTTTAATGTTTACCGCTTTTATGTTTCAAAAACTCAACACATTCACTATCACGCATGTTAACAAAACACACCTTACAAAAATTTTCAACTTCAGTCTACGAAGAAAATCGAAACGAACCGATACAATTCCAAAAGATAACTAATGAATAAAAAAAGACCAAAAATAAAATAAAACTGAGTCTATAATAAAAAACCAACTAATCGTAAATAATAATGTAATAATAGTAAATAATGTAACGAAAAATAACAATAGTAAAATTTTAGTTATTAATGGTAAACTAATGTTCGATTTATAAAACATTTTCTAACAAATGAATTGAACGTATTTTATTATTTATTTATTTATTTATTTCATTTAATTGTTAGCAACAGGCCGAACACGGCCCAATTGTAGAAACAATATTTCATTACAGAGCAAAAGACAATACAAAAGTAAAAAGCAAATAAAAGGATAGAAAAATACAATCAGAAATAGTCAATAATGCAAACAGAATTAAATATAACTAAAACAGTATTATATACTAAAATTTTACAAATAATTTACTGATTAACAATCATGATAGAGGTCCAAAACAAAAACAAAAAAAAAAAAAAAAAAAAATTTAACACACACACATAATGTGGAATTGCTTGGAAACTTACATCTTGAAAGACTTAAGAATGGCTGACCTATACGATGCTCGGCTCTGGCAAAATGGATCCATTGCCGCAATTTTGTCCATGATATTATAGGCCTAATTGACTATCATGCAGTTAACCGGCGAATAAGCTGC
Source organism: Catonia carolina (assembly GCA_035578175.1). NCBI lineage: Eukaryota > Metazoa > Arthropoda > Insecta > Hemiptera > Achilidae > Catonia > Catonia carolina. The sequence continues at coordinate 1,732,796 of JAQMRL010000031.1, forward strand.
ATAATTAGTGGAAGAAGATTTCTGATAAAACATATATTTTGAACGGTTACAAAAACTTGGGACGCGAAAAGGAATTTTTCTAAGCGTATAAGGATCATTTATTTCACCACACAATAACTGTTTCAAATACATTAGTGAAGCTAATCGACGCCTATTTTCCAGTGTTTGCATTTGAAAGGTGTCTAGTAAAGTGTTATATGGAATTGTAAAGGAGTAGATACGGTTCTGCTTATAGTACAGATAACGGACGAATTTAATCTGAAGTTGTTCTATGGCATGAATGTGGACAGCATAATATGGACTCCAAATAACCGAACCAAATTCTAAAACTGACACGACAAAAGAAAAATAAAGAATTTTTAGAGCAGAAATGTTATTTAAATTCCCACAACTTCTTTTAATAAAACCCAACAACCGACTAGCTTTCTTAACAATACTAGTTATGTGGTTATTAAAAGATAAAACTGAGTCGAAGATTACTTCCAGATCCCGCACTTCAGAGACCCGCATCAAAAATTTTTCATTCATATTATAATTAAACTCAATAGTAGTTTTTTTTTCTGCAAAAGGACATTACTGAACACTTTGATACATTAAAAAACATTAAAAATATATTATATTTAGTATAATATAAAAATTATAAAAATATTTATATTAATTATATTAAGCTTAGAGCGAATTTTGTTTTTTACCATACTGTGGGTATTTTCTATTAATGCGCATGCTCAGTTGTATTGGTGGTTGCCTACGTCGGAGTACTCTTAGTGGCGTATACAGACTCTGTCTATTATTTACTGTATAATGAAATACACTAGCAGATAACTGTCACTAGTGTCGATTTCTTTATTATAGATACCCGAGTTTGGAGCCTTGTTTATTCAAAACCGCTTGTTCAATTTTACGTATAGTTCAGCCGCTCTAAGTTTGCTCCTACTGTCAACAAACCAAAACCAGCTACTACAGGGTGCACGCTAGACTCCATGACTTTATGGATGTCGTATTCCTATTAAGATAACTATTTTTTAAATTATAACTACTTAAAGTACTAAAAACATCAGTCATGATATGATGTACGCCTAACAATTTCATTAAAAAAAATACTTTTAAAAGTATTTTTTATTTAAATACGTATGAAAGTATTTTGTTGTTACTTTTTAATCAGCGTGTACACATTTTTACATAATGCGCATGCTCAGTGACGTCATTATTTGTTTACATTTCGGAGCAAACTAAGAGAGGCTGGACTTTAGACTACTATACACCGAAATTTAGCTAATTTCAATCTGCGTTGTTACATGTCGGCTTCATATTTTTACTTTCTCTTGCCTATATGAATATATAAGACGGAAAGTATTGTTTTCATGTCAATCACAACAAATCCACTCTTCACCGGATCTACACTTTTTAAACCCCCTGAACCCAAAAAACATGTTTTTAGCGATTGTTCTGTGTGTGTGTGTATACATATATACAAAATATCTCAAGAACGGAACATCGTACGAACTTGAAACTTAAGTTACATACCCCTACCGGACCCGACACGAACGTTTTCATTAAAATCGGTCAACCGGAAGTAGGAGTTTATTCGTGTAATTTTTAACTTTTTTGCGATTTTTTCAAAACCTGGTCCTACGATTTTTTTTAAAAATCGCCTGGTTTACTCAATTTTTTATTCTCTACATGATAGGGTAGGCGCCATGTTTGCTGAAATTCTTGGTCAGGCTGTTTTCACGTAAATTTTTTTTTAAGATTCCGGCTTTAATATGCATTTTAGCGAAAACATGTATATAATAAAAGTAGTAGAAAATTTAAAATCCTACAACTTCTATGTCAAACTTTTTTTTGTAGGGCCTATAACGCTTAGTTTAGCGGTAATTAGCGATTTGCTGTTTTTTCTCACGAAAACGTGTGAAAATCGATTTTTTTAAGGTTTCAGCCTTAGTATGCATTTTACGACAAAAGTTTATATAATACAATTTATAGAAAATTAAAAGATGTACAACTTTTATTTAAAGCATTTTTCTCTACAGAGCCTAGTTTAGCGTGAAAGAGTGATTATCCGAATTTTTAAGCCACACTGAGGTAGAATTTCATTTTGCGTCTTTCACTCATGATTAAAATTAGGTTGTTTGTTGAGGTTAGTTTTTGTTTATTTCTAATGTTTTATTACTTAGGTTATATTGTTCATTATTTGCATTGGCAAGAGAAATTCGTGTGAGTGTATTACACCAGATTTTTTAAATTGTTTTCTGTATTTTTCAATTTGACTTTTTTCTAACAACCAAAGTTAGTTTATTGTACGTGTATTAATTATTATTAAATTAGTTTTTTTAATTTTTTACTTTCTCTTGCCTATATGAATATATAGGAAGGAAAGTATTGTTTTCATGTCGATTTTTCGAAATCGAGTTTTCACCGGATCTATACGTTTTCAGACCCCCTGAACCCAAAAAACATGTTTTTAGCGATTGGTCTGTGTGTGTGTGTGTGTGTGTGTGTCTGTGTGTGAACAGAATATCTCAAGAACGGAACATCGTACGAACTTGAAACTTGAAACTTAAGTTACATACCACTACCGGACGCGACACGAACATTTTCATCAAAATCGATCAACCGGAAGTAGTAGTTTATTCGTATAATTTTTCACTTTTTTGCGATTTTCTCAAAAACTAGTCCTACGATTTTTTTAAAAATCAACTGGTTTACTACATTTTTTATGCTCTACAATATAGGGTAGGCGCCATGTTTGCTGAAATTCTGCTTGAGGCTGTTTTTACGTAAAAACATTTTATTTTTAAGATTGCGGCTTTAATATGCATTTTAGCGCAAAACGTTATATAATAAAAGTTGTAGAGAATGTAAAATTCTACAACTTTTATTTCAAACATTTTTTTGTATAACGCTTATTTTAGCGGTAATTTGCGATTTTCTGTTTTTTTCTCACGAAAACGTGAGAAAAATCGATTTTTTTAACATTTCGGTCTTAGTATGCATTTTACGACAAAAGTGTATATAATTAAATTTATAGAAAATTAAAAGATCTACAACTTTTGTTTAGAGCATTTTTCTCTACAGAGCCTAGTTTAGCGTGAAAGCGTGATTTTCCGTATTTTTAAGCCAAACTGAGTTCGATTGTCATTTTGCGTCATTCACTCATGATTAAAATAAGGTTATGTTTTTGAGGTTAGTTTTTGTTCATTTCTAATGTTTTAATACTAATGTTAGGTTTATTGTTAATTATTTGCATTGGCAAGAGAAAGTTGTGTGAGTGTTTCACACCAGATTTTTTTTATTTATTTAACGTCGCATCAACTGGTGTGGTGATTAGCGACGACGTTGGGGTGGAACTATGGTAGGCCTACAACGGAGGATGAAATGATTTATTTTTGGTAACGTATGAAAATATGCCATGCCTGAGTGGGATTCGAACGCAGGACCGCATGATGAAAGGCGAGCACGTTGCCAACTGCGCCAATGCGGCCGGCGCATTGGCATTAAACTAGTTTATTCCAACATAAACAATTGTATATTACTCATTTTAAACATGAATTTTGCGTTTTAGACAAAAATTCTCTAATCCGAACAGTGGCGGTTTTATTAGTTCGGATTACAGAGATTTTACAGTAGAGCCTACTAAAATAGAGTGAATAAGAGTGTCCGTGATCTACAATATACCTAGTGGGTGTCATTGACCCTGCCCAAACAAGTAAACAAATAACATACCGACAAAACTATCTCCAGCGGTAAGCTCGTACTACTGTCAGACTATAATTGCACCGTTTTCATTAATTCACTCTATTTCTATTAGCTTTTCTAATAAATAACGCCAGGTTATTCTCAATCTGTTCGTTGCAGGGCTAAAATAAATAGTTGTGTTTCTTATCACATGGTCACCCAATTAAATGAGTGAATCATTTAATAAGAGAAGAGGTAGAGGTGTGTTAGGTGACACTAATCACAGTTATCTCCTCTGAAAGTAATTAATTTCATTATACAGTTGGACCCTGTGGTGAATGAAGTGAAGGTGTCATTTGCAGAGTGGAAAATATGTGCTTTTCAGAGGGCCCGACATGCTGATAAGCGTACTTTTCCACTCAGTGAGTTGTGGCAATGGTAAACCACTTCACTGCTCGTTTTACTTGGTAAAACCTCTACAGGTTCAAACCAGCCTACAGCCTGATGAACTAAACAACAACAACGCCAGGTGAGAGTCAATCGCAAGTGTCACAAGTATGACGCACGTTAAGGAGACTATACTTTGTATCTTGTCAATGTTAAATTTGCTATTTTTAGGTATATTTTTCATAGGATTGGTTAAAGATAGGGAAATGAAACTTTACACACCATAGGTGTCGGGTTTCTTCTCGAGCTACTGACATTTTTACTTTCTCTTGCTTATATGAATATAATATAGGAAGGAAAGTATTGTTTTCATGTCAATTTTAACAAATACACTCTCACCAGATCTACACGTTTTCAGACTCTCTGAACCCAAAAAACATGTTTTTAGCGATTGGTCGTGTGTGTGTGTGTGTGTGTATACAAAATATCACAAGAACGAAACATCGTACGAACTTGAAACTTAAGTTACATACCATTACCGGACCCGACACAAACATTTTTATCAAAATCGGTCAACCGGAAGTAGTAGTTTATTCGTTTAATTTTTTAATTTTTTGCGATTTTCTCAAAAACTGGTCCTACGATTTTTTTAAAATCGCCTGGTTTACTAAATTTTTTATGCTCTAACGACTTTTTAAAAAAGTCTTATTTTAAAAGGTCTAATAAATAGGTTAAAAAACCCACCGGGTTGGTCTAGAGGTAAAGTCATCGTGAAAATCAGCTGTTTAACAGCTGATTTTCGGAGACGAAGGTTCCTAGTTGAAATCCTAGTAAAGGTAGTTACTTTTATACGGATTTGAATACTAGACAGTGGTTGTGGGTGTAGTTTGATGGTTGGGGTTTAATTAACCATACTCTGTGAGTGTGTCTGTAGAAGACTACACAGTCTCATTTACACGTCACACACATCATCCTCATCTGATTGGGTCATCGGGTTGCTTATTGTTCTAAATTGAACAGATTGCAACGTACACAAATTAGGAATAAAAAAAAGGACTTGTGTTACGTACTGGAAAACCATACATAAAAACGTGCATGAATTATGGAAAAGCGTGCGTTTTGTGTGACGAGAGCGATACATAAATGTCAGTGTATATATTTTTGTTGTTACCTTTTTTATCTAAAATGGCAAAAACGAAATAACAATGTGTCAATAATAATATAAAAAGACTTTTTGAGAAAATTGGAAAAAGTGAAAAATAACACGCATTAGCTACTCTAGATACTTTCAGTCGACCGATTTTGATTAAAATGTTCGTGTCGGGTCCTCTAAAGGTACTTAACTTAAGTTCCGAGTTTCAATTTCGTACGATGTTCCGTTCTTGAGATATTTTGCACACGCACGCGCGCGCGCACACACACACACACACAGGACAATCGCTAAAAACATGTTTTGTTGGTTTCAGGGGGTCTGAAAACGTGTAGATCCAGTGAAAACTCGATATGAAAACAATACTTTCTTTCTTATATATTCATATAGGCAAGAGAAAGTAAAAATACAGCGATCGAATTGGGTAGTTGTCAATAATGAACAATTCCCGATAACAAATAAAAGATAAAACAAAACAAAAATTAAATAATCGACGTTTTAAGCATCCATATTCAAAATTGGTCGTTGTTCATTCAAAATAAGAAAATTCCCGATTTATAGACTATTATTAAAATTAAATTATTTTACTATTAAATTAAATAAAAAATTAAAATTAATTATTATTTTACTATTATTAATTTTTTTTTATTATTTTTTATTAAATTATTATTATTTATTTATATTATTATTTGTCAATTTATATTATTGTTTTTACATCAATTTTTACGTCAATTTATATTATCGAATATAAATTGACGTAAAAATTACCAGGCAGGACTTGTGTAACGTACTAGAAAACCATACATAAAAACGTGCGTGAATTATGTGAAAAAGCGTGCGTTTTGTGTGACGAGAGCGATACATAAATGTCGGTGTATATATTTGTTGTTACCTTTTTTATCTAAAATGGCGAAAACGGAATAACAATGTGTCAATAATAATATAAAAAGACTTTTTGAGAAAATTGGAAAAAGTGAAAAATAGCACGAACTAGCTACTCTAGATACTTTCAGTCGACCGATTTTGATGAAAATTTTCGTGTCGGGTTCTCTAATGGTACCTAACTTAAGTTTCAACTGTGTACAACATTCTATTCTTGAGATATTTTACTCACACACACACGCGCGCGCGCGCGCGCGCACACACACACACACACACAGAACAATCCCTAAAAAAACATGTTTTGTTGGGTTCAGGGGGTCTGTAAACGTGTAGATCCGGTGAAAACTAGATTTGTTAAAATCTATATGAAAACAATACTTTCCTTCCTTTACATTCATACAGACAAGAGAAAGTAGACATATTTTGTATTTTTTTTACTAAAAAAAAAACCATGTCCGGATTGGAGTCCAGAAATTGTGGTAACAATACGTAGGAAGGGTTTTCACTATTAAAATCAACGTTTTAAGCATCCATATTCAAAATTGGTCGTTGTTCATTAAAAATAAGAAAATTCCCGACAATATAAATCGACGTAAAAATAAACAGTCAGAAGGACTTGTGTTATGCACTACAAAACCATACATAAAAACGTGCGTGAATTATGGAAAAGCGTGCGTTTTGTGTGACGAGAGCGATAATACATAAATGTGTCTGTGTATAGTCTATATATTTGTTGTTACCTTTTTTATCTAAAATGGCGAAAACGGAATAACAATGTGTCAATAATAATATAAAAAGACTGGTGTACAATGGAACCGATTGACGACTACGGCGGCACCGATTCGCCATGCTACTTCATTACTTACTAGACTAACAACGTGGAAGGGTTACCTTCCTTCCTACAATGCTCAAACAATGCCCACAAAAACATTCATTATGTTAGAAACGGTACGTTCAAAACATTTCACCCCTTAATACCGTACTATAACACGGATGTGTGCAGGATTACGGAACGCATTCAATTTTTATTCCCCCCACCAATCTAATTCAACTGTGAATCAATCGTATTGAACTTCTTTTATTCCACGACTCAAATGCGTCATTTGATCACACATTGACGCTTAAGTAAGCGCTTTAAAAAAACCGAAAGGGAAACAATCTGGTGTGAAACCCTCACACGACTTTCTCTGGCCAATGTACATAGATAATAATCAATTTAACCTATAATCCTCTCTTAATTTGCTCCTAATGTAAACAAATAATGACGTCACTGAGCATGCGCATTATATCAAAATGTGTACACGCTGATTAAAAAGTAACAACAAAATACTTTCAAAAGTATTTAAATACAAAATACTTTTTAAAGTATTTTTATAAATAAAAATGTTAGGCCTACATCATATCATGACAGATGTTTTAAGTACTTTAGGTACTTATAATTTTAAAAAAAAGTTAAATTAATAGGAATACGAGATCCATAAAGTGGCAGACTCTAGCGTGCACCCTGTAGTAGGTGGCTTTTGTTTGTTGACACTAGGAGCAAACTAACAACGGCTCAACTGTAATTCAACTCTGAATCAAAAGTATTTTTTTTTAACTTTCTCTTGCCTATATGAATATATAGGAAGGAAAGTATTGTTTTCATGTCGATTTTAAGAAATCGAGTTTTCACCGGATCTATACGTTTTCAGACCCCCTGAACCCAAAAAACATGTTTCTAGCGATTGGTCTGTGTGTGTGTGTGTGTGTACAAAATATCTCAAGAACGGAACATCGTACGAACTTGAAACTTGAAACTTAAGTTACATACCACTACTGGACCCGACACGAACATTTTCATCAAAATCGGTCAACCGGAAGTAGTAGTTTATTCGTATAATTTTTCACTTTTTTGCGATTTTCTCAAAAACTGGTCCTACAATTTTTTTAAAAATCGCCTGATTTACTCAATTTTTTATTCTCTACAAGATAGGGTAGGCGCCATGTTTGCTGAAATTCTTGGTGAGGCTGTTTTTGCGTAAAAAAATTGTTTTTTTGAGATTGCGGCTTTATTATGCAATTCAGCGCAAAAATGTATATAATAAAATTTGTAGAGAATTTGAATGCCTAAAACTTTTATTTTCAACATTTTTTTATATAACGCTTAGTTTAGCGGTAATTAGCGATTTTCTGTTTTTTTTCTCACGAAAACGTGTGAAAAATCGATTTTTTTTAAGATTTCGGCCTTAGTATGCATTTTACGACAAAAGTGTATATAATAAAGTTTGTAGGAAATTAAAAGATCTACAACTTTTATTTAAAGCATTTTTTTCTATAGATCCTAGTTTAGTGTGAAAGAGTGATTTTCCGTATTTTTAAGCCGAACTGAGCTCGATTTTCATTTTGCATCTTCTTTCATTCATGATTAAAATAAGGTTATATTTTTAGAGGTTAGTTTTTTGTTTATTTGTAATGTTTTATTACTAATGTTAGGTTTATTGTTAATTATTTGCATTGGCAAGAGAAAGTTGTGTGAATGTTACACACCAGATTTTTTTTCAATCCCTACGTGTGTTCGTTGCAATCAACGCACTCTGATATGTGAACCCCATGACCCAATGAGATGAGGATGATATGTATGACGTGTAAATGAGGTGGTGTAGTCTTCTACAGACACACTCACTGAGTATGGTTACCATCTAACTACACCCACAACCACTGTCTACCATTCAAATCCTTATAAAAGTAGGCCTAACTACCTTTACTAGAATTTGAACCAGGAACCTTCGTCTCCGAAAAACGCATAACTTTAATGAACATTTTTTTTCTTCGGACGGACAAGACGAATAGGTCTTCAAGTTTAGCTGCATTTTTTAACACTTTGTATCTCAAGATATATTTAAATATCAGCCACTTTCCAATAAGGTGGATAACTTCGTACGTTTAAAAGCTATATTTTATGGTGGATTTTGACAGAAGACATAATTTTAAGGTACTGTATGGATCTAAGCTTTGTTCAGCTGCGGGATGAAGGGGACAGGACGAAGTACCAGACTGCTGTTACGTCATAACACTCTACTAATCATCTCATTGGTATTCGGTAGGCAGTGGGGTGACACACGTGGATGCTGTTTTCACTATTCACTGTAGACGGCCACACACAAATATATGTACAGTTCAGCCGCTCTAAGTTTGCTCCTCCTAGTGTCAACAAACCAAAGCCACCTACTACAGGGTGCACGCTAGACTCTGCGACTTTACGGATGTCGTATTCCTATTAAGTTAACTATTTTTGAAATTATAACTACTTAAAACATCAAGTCATGATATGATGTAGGCCTAACAATTTAATTTATAAAAATACTTTTCAAAGTATTTTGTATTTAAATACTTTTGAAAGTATTTTATTGTTACTTTTTAATCAGCTTGTACACATTTTGCTATAAATGCGCACGCTCAGTGACTTGGTCATTATTTGTTTACATTAGGAGGAGCAAACTAAGAGAGAGAGAGAGAGAGGCTGCTGGACTGTAGGCTGGTTTGGATAGTACCCTTAACTACGTACTACAAACATTTTTTTTTTTAAGCCCTAATGTGTGTACGTTGCAATCTGCTCAATTCAGAACAATAAGCAACCCCCCATGACCCAATCAGATGAGGATGCTGTGTAGTCTTGTACAGACCCAGGCCGACCACTTCTGAGAGAGTAAGGTTAATTGAACCCCAACCATCAAAGTACACCGGTAACCACTGTCTAGTATTCAAATCCGTATAAACGTAATTACCTTTACTAGGATTTCAACCAGGAACCTTTGTCTCCGAAAATCATCTGTTGAACAGCTGACTCGAGGCGACGAATTTATTTCTAGACCAACCCGGGGTGGGTCAAACTACAAACATAATACAAGTAAAACGTTACTACTACTAACGCAATCTCTGACAGTAGTAGTGACGTAATGCATACCTCTCTCAGCTGCACAAAGCTTGGCAACGGGCAGTATATCAGTTCCATTTTATTTTCTTGGGTTCGAATCCCAAACAGGCTCGGCATATTTTCATACGTTACAAAAAATAAATCATTTCATCCTTCACCGTCTGCATTAGCAGTAATTGCAAAACAGTCGGACGTTAAACCAAAAAAAAAAAAAAAAATTATTTTCTTACCGACTTTTATTATAACATGTTAATCCTGATCTTAAAATAGTTATTGTACGGAAGTAATATAAATGGTACTAAGCGGTTACAGTAGAATGTTTTGTTTAGTGACCTTGTTGGAGGTGCAGCGAGCGATATCTGTCGGATACTACCATAAACACCATTGATTTTGAATGAACTGCCTGCCCCTCTATTGTTTTAGTGTAAAAGCCACGAGGTGGGAGGGGATGTTGTTCCAATCCGTACTAGGTTATGTTAGAAGCGGTACTTTTAACTGTTTCTTATTGTTTACCTATTCCGTTTAAATCTATTTTAATTACCTACCATATTTTCTTTACATTACTTGCCCCTTTTTGGGTATCTTGGATCCAAAAATTGGTCTGTTAAGACTATTTATTGAGCAAGAAAATGAACACTTTGTTAAACAAAAATATATACTACTAAGTTTCCGTGCATTCACAGTTTTACGAGTGTCATTTTTCAAAAAATTAAATACATATATATGTATATAGTTTTTCTAAAATAGTTTAAAATATATGAATTTTTTTAAATTATTTTGACTGACTTAAATATTTTTAAATGTATACTAAAAGTAATTAAATTATTTTTAGTTATTTCAGTTAGTTTTCCTTTCTCTTGCCTATATGAATATATAGGAAGGAAAGTATTGTTTTCATGTCGATTTTTCGAAATCGAGTTTTCACCGGATCTATACGTTTTCAGACCCCCTGAACCCAAAAAACATGTTTTTAGCGATTGGTCTGTGTGTGTGTGTGTGTGTGTGTGTGAACAGAATATCTCAAGAACGGAACATCGTACGAACTTGAAACTTAAGTTACATACCACTACCGGACCCGACACGAACATTTTTATCAAAATCGGTCAACCGGAAGTGGTAGTTTATTCGTATAATTTTTCACTTTTTTGCGATTTTCTCAAAAACTGGTCCTACGATTATTTTTAAAATCGCCTCATTTATTTAATTTTTTTATGCTCTACAAGACAGAGTAGGAGCCATGTTTGCTGAAATTCTTGGTGAGGCTGTTTTTACGTAAAAACATTTTCTTTTTAAGATTGCGGCTTTAATATGCATTTTAGCGCAAAACGTTATATAACAAAAGTTGTAGAAAATTTAAAATTCTACAACTTTTATTTCAAACATTTTTTTGTATAACGCTTAGTTTAGCGGTAATTTGCAATTTTCTGTTTTTTTCTCACGAAAACGTGAGAAAAATTGATTTTTTAAACATTTCGGCCTTAGTATGCATTTTACGACAAAAGTGTATATAATTAAATTTATAGAAAATTAAAAGATCTACAACTTTTATTTAAAGCATTTTTCTCTACAGAGCCTAGTTTAGAGAGAAAGAGTGATTTTCCGTATTTCTAAGCCAAACTGAGGTTGATTTTCATTTTGCATCATTCACTCATGATTAAAATAAGGTTATGTTTTTGACGTTAGTTTTTTGTTTATTTCTAATATTTTATTAATAATGTTAGGTTTATTGTTAATTATTTGCATTGGCAAGAGAAAGTTGTGTGAGTGTTTCACACCAGATTTTTTTGTTATAGTATACTCACAGTCATTAGTTTGTAATTCTTTGCAGACTTCATTCCACGCAGCAGTTGAAAATTTTCTGTCCTTGAAATGCTTATCCAATATATCCCACAAAATGACGTGTTCATACATAACCAATTAGTGATTGAATGTCCGTGATTCTGAAATCCATGACTGAAAAATTAATAATAATAATAATAATAATAATAATGCTTTAATATCTACAAGAAGTTATTTTTGAAAAATATTCACAACAGGAGAAAATACAAAAAGCTTGTAGAGGCCTAGGATTGGTGCAAAACCTTTATAATAAAAAATCTTTATCTCTAAATACCAAAATTAAACATTACAATACAGTAATCAAGCCAACAATTTTATATGCCAGTGAGACCTTGACACAACAGGAAAACAGACACGGAAAGCTTAAAGAAGAAAGAAAGAAAAATAATTAGGAAAATTCTTGGACCTAGATGGATTGAAAACGGTTACAGATTACAGAGAACGTCTAAAATTGAAGAATATTCCAACATAGAGACAGACATGAGGAAAAGACGCCTTCAATTTTATGGCCACATTATGAGGCTTCCTGACAATAGACTCACAAAGAGAATAGTAAAATATGTATCATCACTTGTTAATGCGGTGGAGGGGGAATGGATACAAAGTGTTAAAAAAGATTTACAATTGGCCAAAATCACCAAAGAAGAAATTCTCATAAGAGACAATTTTAGAACAAAAGTTAAAAAAATGGAAGGTTAAACCGGAGACATAAGCTCCAAGAACCGGAACAAAATGGAGTGAACAAAGAAAAGCTGAATTCTCACAAAGAATGAAAAACTGGTGGGCGGATAAAAAGGACAAGAAATCCCAAAAAACAAACCAGATTTACTTAGCGTCTTCCACTTCGAGAGCTTTACGACTAATAATAATAATGCTTTATTTTCCACTTTTACAAACGTTACATTCTCCTTTTACACACATCTTACAACTTGACCGCAGTCATCAGCCAGAAAGTCAGAGTTCACTTAATTACAATATTAAAAAATACAGTATATCCATCAATCAACAATTTATTAGAAAAAATAAATTATACAACCAATTTTATAAAAATTACATACATACATTTTGAAACATAACGACAAAATGAAAAATCTAGTGTGACACACTCACACAACTTTCTCTTGCCAATGCTAATAATTACAAATATAACCTAACATTAGAAATAAACAAAAAACTAACCTCAAAAACATAACCTTATTTTAATCATGAGTGAATGATGCAAAATGAAAATCAACATCAGTTTGGCTTAAAAATATGGAAAATCACTCTTTCACGCTAAACTAGGCTCTGGAGAGGAAATTCTTATGCATAAAAGTTGTAGATCTTTTAATTTCCTATAAATTTGATTATATACACTTTTGTCATAAAATTCATACTAAGGCCAAAATCTTAAGAAAATAGATTTTTCGCACATATTCGTGAGAAAAAACATAAAATTGCTAACTACCACTAAACTAAGCGTTATACAAAAAATGTTTAAAATATAAGTTGTAGAACGTTAAATTCTCTACATTTTTTATAATATAAATTTTTACGCTAAAATGCATGTTAAAGCCGTAATCTTAAAAAAACAATTTTTTTACGTGAAAAAAGCCTTACCAAGAATTTCAGCAAACATGGCGCCTACCCTTTCTTGTAGAGCATGAAAAAATTAGTAAACCAGGTGATTATAAAAAAAATTTGTAGGATCAGTTTTTGAGAAAATCGCAACAAAGTGAAAAATGACACAAATAAACTACTACTTCCGATCGGTTGACCGATTTTGATGAAAATGTTCGTATCACGTCCGGTAGTGGTATGTAACTTAGGTTTCAAGTTTCAAGTTCGTACGATGTTCCGTTTTTGAGATATTTTGTATACACACACACAGACCAATCGCTAAAAACATGTTTGTGTGGGTTAAGGGGGTCTGTTTACGTGTAGATCTGGTGAAGAGTGTATTTGTTGTGATGGACATGAAAACAATACTTTCCTTCTTATATATTCATATAGGCAAGAGAAAGTAAAAATTATATTAAACCACAAAAGGGAATAAATTTAAAAAGTAAAACTCATCACCCCATTCATCCCTCTTCCTAGATACAACAAAAGCGACAAACAGTACTATTTCCTGTAACCAAATACTACCATGGCAAACCAAACACAATTTTTTGAAAACACAAGAGGGCCATTCGCACTGAATCTTTCAAGGACACACAGTAAGGCAACTAATTTACCCCTTTTATCATAGCTAACTTTTTTAGCATAGGATTTTATAACGGGTGTTTTATTAACGACGCAACCCTGATTATAAGAAGATAGAAGTAATACATCGGTAAATTTTCTCTCTCCCAATCGGTATGTTGGCAACAGTGTACTCAAGGCCAACTACCTAACACAGTTAAAATATTCCAGTCAAGCATTAGTATGGTGACAGCAGTCGTTTCATTATATTGTGTCACCAATGGTTTTTTACAAGGAAGAATCGGGTGTTTTATTAAGGACGCAACCCTGATTATAAGAAGATAGAAGTAATACATCGGTAAATTTTCTGCCCCCCAATCAGTATGTTGGCAACAGTGTACTCAAGGCCAACTACCTAACACAGTTAAAATGTTCCATTCAACCATTAGTGTGGTGACACCAGTCGTTTCGTTATATTCTGTCACCAACGGTTTTTTACCAAGGAAGAACGCGTGTTTATTGTAGAGACTTACGTAGTGAGTAAATCTTACAAATGTGTGCAAGATAAGTTTCAGTTGAAATTTCCCCGCTCTGCCATTCCGAATAAATCATCAATGTTGCGTTTCATAAATAAATTCCGTACAACTGGTTGTGTAATCGATGAGAAACCACCTCGCCAGCAAACAAAGTTAACCGTGGAAGTTCTTGAAGAATTGAAAAATCGTTTGACTCAAATCACCTAAAAAATCGCTTAGAAGATTATCATTGCAAGCCAGGCTAACATTAACTACTGTTTTCAGAGCTACGAAAAATCTACATTTGCATCCTTATCACGTTGGCGTAACTCATGAACTGAAAGCTACAGACTATCAGAAACGAATTACAATATTGTTGGTGGTTTCGATCTTTGGTTGAAGAAAATGGTATGCAATTGTTGGATCATTTTTATTTTAGTGATGAGGCTTGGTTTCATTTAGATGGCTATGTGAATAGTCAGAACTTTAGAAAATGGAGTGCAACTAATCCTCATGTTTTCCATGAAAAAGCATTGCACTCATGTAAAATTGGTGTTTGGTGTGCAATTTCCCGCCACCATATAATAGGGCCGTTGACAGGGCTGTATAATAGGGCTGTAGACAGTGTAGTTTATAGTGATTTAATAAAACAGTTCATTTCATTGTTGAATTTGGACGACCGAAATTGTTGGTTTCAACAGGACAACTCAACATGTCATACTGCAAATGAAACGCTAGTAAAGCTAAGGGAATTTTTTAATCACCACTTAGTATCGAAAGATTTATGGCCTCTGAGATGATCCGCAGATCTTACACCAGCAGACTTTTTCCTATGGGGTTCTTTAAAAGGTGAAGTTTACAATAACAACCCTCATACGATCGATGAATTAAAAACTAACATTACAAGTGCGATTTCAAGCATTAGTGAACAGACTTTAAGAAAAGTTGCTGCAAATGTCATTAAACGAATTCATATCTGTATTGAAGTTGCAGGAAATCACTTCGAACATCTACTGTAAACATAAAAGTCATAAACATAAATTCATTGCAATTCGCTTTTCATTTGTAAAATAATAATTTAAATTAATTAATAATTTGTAAAGTACGGAAAATAAAAATATGCCGTAAATTGTGGCTTTTAACATAGGGTTGCGTTCTTAATAAAACACCCTTTATTTGGGTTGTAGTTACAAACTACAAACTCTGTTTATCTATTGCCTTCATTAAAAATAATATTATCTGTTAGTTTTGATTTTAGATTTCTGGTTTAAGAAAAATGTGAAATTATACATTATTGACTACAATTTTTCTATCTCATATAATTAGACACTAGCAATAGTGCCTGCGCTACACGTGATCAAGTTTGTAGTAAAATATAATCTGGGGTATTTGCACTAAAACAAATTGCCAGATTAAGTGATAAAAAATTACTAATGGCAGCTTATCATGGCCTCATTCTGTCCCATATCCGTTATGGTATTTTAGTATGGGGTAATTCTAGCATGGGTGATATGAATAGGGTTTTTAACAATTCAAAAGAAAGCTATTAGGTGTGTATGGTGGGAGCTAACCAGCTAACCTCATCCACATCACTATTTAAGGAGCTTAAATTCCTTACCTCTCTCTACATTTTTGAGGTGATTATGTATGTTAGGCAAAATAATTTTATGCAGAATTTCAATGTTCACAATCATAACACCAGAAACAGAAATGATTATTATGTGGCTAATCACTCCACAAAATTGTTTCAACAAAAACCTACTTATGCAGGGAGAAATTTCATGAATAAATTACCCCAATTTTTAAAATGTTGTGAGGATTTGAATTCCTTTAAAAAGAAACTGAAAAATTACTTAATCGGTGAAATTTTTTATACGGTACAAGAATTTCTTTGTTGATAGTAGTGATACATGGTGTGATTGTTATATGTATGATATTTCAGGTGTTATAACTGACATGTCCTATACTCCTCCTGGAATCTCCAGGGCGCAAAAAAAAAAATCTGGTGTGAAACACTCACACAACTTTCTCTTGCCAATGCAAATAATTAACAATATAACCTAACATTAGTAATAAAATATTAGAAATAAACAAAAAACGAACCTCAAAAACATAACCTTATTTTAATCATGAGTGAAAGATGCAAAATGAAAATCAACCTCGGTTTAGCTTAAAAATACGGAAAATCACTCTTTCACGCTAAACTAGGCTTGTAGAAAAAAATGTTTTAAATAAAAGTTGTAGATCTTTTTATTTCCTATAAAATTAATTATATACACTTTTGTCGTAAAATTCATTCTAACGCCTAAATCTTAAAAAAATCTATTTTTCACACGTTTTCGTGAGGAAAAAACTGAAAATTGCTAATTACTGCTAAACTAAGCGTTATACAAAAAAATGTTTGAAATAAAAGTTGTATAATTTTAAATTCTCTACAACTTTTATTAAGTAAATTGTTGAGCTTAAATGCATATTTAAGCCGTAATCTTAAAAAAAATTATTTTTTTACGTGAAAACAGCCTCACCAAGAATTTCAGCCAACATGACGCCTACTTTATCTTGTAGAGAATAACAAATTGAGTAAATCAGGCGATTTAAAAAAAAATCGTAGGACCAGTTTTTGAGAAAATCGAAAAAAGTGAAAATTACAGGAATAAACTACTACTTTTGGTTGACTGATTTTGATGAAAATGTTTGTGTCGGGTCCGGTAGTGGTATGTAACTTAAGTTTCAAGTTCGTATGATGTTCCGTTCTTGAGATATTCTGTTTACTCACACACACCCACATACAGACCAATCGCTAAAAACATGTTTTTTGGGTTCAGGGGTCTGAAAACGTGTGAAAACATGTTTTCGAAAAATCGACATGAAAACAATACTTTCCTTCCTATATATTCATATAGGCAAGAGAAAGTAGAAAATCCATACAACACTATTTCGCTCTAAGCTTAATATAATAAAAACAAGTTCCAATTCATTGGTTAGAAAATGTTTCATAAATCGAATATTAGTTTACCATTAATAACTAAAACTTTTACTATTGTCACTCTTACTTTGTATAAGACCATTTGCCTGCAAGTTCATGAACAATTGACTTCTGCTATTCATACAAACAAGGGAGTTTGGCAAGGATGTTGTGTATCTCCGACATTATTTAATATTTATGTTGACGACATGCTACGCACATGGAAGATGCTTGTGGACTCAGGTATACAGCTTTCAAATCAAATATCGGTGAACTCGATTATGTATGCAGATGATCTTGTGATGCTGCAGGAAAGTGAAGAAGCCTTACAAAAAGCAGTATTTATGTTGGACAGAGTGGCTCAAAAATATAATTTACAAATTTCAACAATGAAAACAAAATCAATGGCTTTTAAAGGAAAAAACCCAGCAAGAACGAAAACAGAGCTGAATGGAGAGATAATAGAACAGGTAAAACATTTCAGCTACCTGGGAAATGATGTAACTTACGATAAAGATGTATATGACAAAATGGTGAAATTCCAGAGGATATGTGGCAGCATACACAGAAACCTCAAAAACAGAACAAGGCAAGAAACTAGAATAAAATTTTATAATACAATAGCAATCCCAACATTACTTTATGGAAGTGAGAACTGGATCCATACCAGGAAAATTGATAGTAATGTTCAAGCAGCGGAGATGAGGTTTCTACATAGTGTGTATGGATGTTCCAGAGCAGATAGAATTAGAAATGAAGAAATCAGAAGAGCTTTGGGTGTCACACCCCTGCGTGAAAAAATTATCTACAATCGAAGACACTGGTGCAGTCATTTAAATAGAATGGAACCAGGAAGACTACCGCTTGAAATTATGAATTACAAGCCAATAGGAAAACGGGATATAGGGAGACCGAGGAAAAGATGGGCATCGGAACAGGTTTAATCCAGCCAAATCCTTCAACTGAAGATGATGATGACTCTTACTTTGTCATTTTTCGTTATTATTTATGATTAGTAGGTTTTTATTATAGATTCAGTTTTATTTTATTTTTGGTCACAAGTAATATAAGACTAATGCGCTTGAATTATAACAGGAGAGGAAACAATTCCAGTGATTCATTGTTTATCATTTCAGATTGTTTTTTTCATATCATTAAAATTAATGTCTGTGACTAGTTTAATACTGACTAGTTTGCACTTGCCCATGTTTAACTCATTTTTAGCTTCATCAGTTATCTTTTGATATTTTTTTTTTAACGTTGCATCAACTACAACGGTCATTAGCGACGACGTTCGGGTGTCACTATTGTACAATGGAGCATGAAATGATTTATTTTTGGTAACGTATGAAAATATGCCACCGTGCCTGAGTGGGATTCAAACCCAGGACCGCATGATGAGAGGCGAGCACGTTACCAACTGCGCCAATGCGGCCGGCGCTTTTGATATTGCATCAGATAGTTTCGATTTTCTTGTAGACTGAAGTTGAAAAGTTTTGTAAGCTGTGTTTTGTTAACATCCGTTGTAGTGAATGTGTTGAGTTTTTGAAACATAAAAGCGGTAACCATTAAAAAGTAGAAAAAATTTGTTTTGTTAAATGTAATGGTTAAAATAATTAATTAAGGAGTCTTTTTATGAAACTACAATAATTACAAGTAATCTGAATGGCATAATTGAAAACGCTTAAAGGATAATGTTTATTTTAGCTGGATGTAGATGTTACTTTCTCTTGCCTATATGAATGTATAGGAAGGAAAGTATTGTTTTCATGTCCATTTTAAGAAATCGAGTTTTCACCGGATCTATACGTTTTCAGACCCCCTGAACCCACACAAACATGTTTTTAGCGATTGGTCTGTGTGTGTGTGTGTCTGTATACAAAATATCTCAAGAACGGAACATCGTACGAACTTGAAACTTAAGTTACATACCACTACCGGACCCGACACGAACATTTTCATCTAAATCGGTCAACCAGAAGTAGTAGTTTATTCGTATAATTTTTCACTTTTTTGCGATTTTTTCAAAAACTGGTCCTACGATTTTTTTAAAATCGCCTCATTTACTCAATTTTTTATTCTCTACAACATAGGGTAGGCGCCATGTTTGCTGAAATTCTTGGTGAGGGTGTTTTTACGTAAAACAAGTGTTTTTTTAAGATTACGGCTTTAATATTAATTTTAGAGCAAAATTGTATATAATAAAAGTTGTAGAGAATTTGAAAACCTACAACTTTTATTTCAAACATTGTTTTGTATAACGCTTAGTTTAGCGGTAATTAGCGATTTTCTGTTTTTTTCTCACAAAAACGTGTGAAAAATCGATTTTTTTAAGATTTCGGCCTTAGTATGCACTTTATGACAAAAGTGTATATAATAAAATTTATAGAAAATTAAGAGATCTACAACTTTTATTTAGAGAATTTTTCTCTACAGAGCCTAGTTTAGCGTGAAAGTGTGATTTTCCGTTTTTTTTTAAGCCAAATTGAGTTCGATTTTCATTTTGCGTCATTCACTCATGATTAAAATAAGGTTATGTTTTTGAGGTTAGTTTTTGTTTATTTCTAATATTTTATTAATACTGTTAGGTTTATTATTAATTATTTGCATTGGCAAGAGAAAGTTGTGTGAGTGTTTCACACCAGATTTTTTTTATGATGGAATGCAGGGCAAGATAATTGTTAGGCGGAGAAGTAGATACGCGCCATACATGTAAAACTTTTGTTTACAAAAGCGTATAGGCAGGCGCTTGCCTCCAACGGAGTACTCTTACAGTAGATGCACTATGGAAGTGAATACTTAGTACAGAAAACTAATAACAGGACAAGATTACTAAGTAAAACATTATTTTAATTCTAAAATAATATTTTAATTCACTTCTTTTTGCATGTGTGTTGCGCTATTACTACATTGTATTGTAGGCAGGACGATGACAGTGTTACATTAATAACAGGTTAAAAAACCCTTTTATTTGCACCCTGGAGACTCCAAAGGGAGTATAGGACATGTCAAGATAAAACTGATAAACTTGAAGTTTATCACCAATAATAAATTCATTACTTACTACCAAAAAATTGTTTTTGCTACTGCTTACTTCAGTAGGCTTGTCATGAACCCCATTGAATCAAATATCACACAAAAATAAAAAATAAAACACAATGATAAATTCATCACTTACTAATAATTTTTTCCCGCTAATGCTTAACTCGGGTAGGCTTGTCATGAACCCCTTTGTATCAAACAGTACACAATATTTGTTAAATTAAAAGTTAAATACTTTTCAATCAAAACTATCTAGAAAGGAATGCGTGCACTCTGTAAAATGTATCATCAATCAAATATTGTTTTAGCCTTTTTTTAAAATGACTTAAATTGTCACAACTTTTTAAACCTTGAGGCAATTTATTGATGTATTTTCTACGGGCATAAGTTGGTTTTTGTTCAAACAATTTAGTGTTGTGATAAGCAACATATTAATCGATTCTGTTTCTTGTGTAGTGGTTATGTCTTGTTATCAATCAGGCTGTCAATTTCGATAACAGGTTATCAAAAAATAGCTTTATTTCCCATCGCTAGGCGGAAATAAACTGAACAGAATAAAGCGACACAAATTATTTAAGTTTTAAAACGAATTAAAGTAGTTAAAAATGTAATACCTTCCTAGCGTAACAGCAAAATAGTTAATAGATGTAAACAAATGCTCCTGACAATACCAAAACTCCAAATTGTACACACTTTATTCGTTTCTCTGGTTAGAATTTTTTGTCGCGTATGTTTTCAGAAAGCAGCAATATACCGCGTTTTGTTAGAACAACCACTGCCATCAGTATATAATAATTGTTCATTATCTGCATACACGTGTATGGAATACAGAGTAAAATATTTTACCAAGGCACGTCACATTTTTGTTTTGAAAAAAAGAAACTATAATAATATTTTAAAAATATAAAATAGATTTATTATATGGTTAATTAATATACATTACCGATCGTATAATTTAGTTTTTATTCTTAGTTATATAGCCCAGAGTTTTTTTTGTTCCTTCATCATAATTTAATTTAAAATACTGAAAAATATTTTTAAATGAATATTTTCAATTTTAACTAGTGAATAAAGAGTATTTTATTGATTTATTAAAACATAGATTTTAATTTTCGTTTTTAAGAACCATTTTGAGCACTGTTGGCACTTCTGAAGGAAGACAGGATTTTAGCCATTTTGGCAAATCGGTGTTTTCTGTGTGGTAAGTGTGTATAATTTTTATCGTCTTTATTCTTGTTTTTACAATACCATCGAGAGTTAATTTACTGAAAATATCTTAGGAGAAGATTTCATAGTTGTCTAGAGTAGGTCGAAAATTTTATTTATGTGTTTATCTTTTAAATTATCCTAGCAATATTTGCTGTTCACGTGTCGATTGCAGCGTTTATAATTTGAGTAGAACTTAAAAATCTATACATTTACTCGTATATCATTCATGTCTTTGTTTTTTGTTTAGAAAAATGGGCAAACCGAAAGGTGACAAGAAAGGCAAATCTGCCATCAATGAAGTCGTAACTAGGGAGTACACAATTAACCTCCATAAAAGAATACACGGAATTGGCTTCAAGAAACGAGCTCCGCGAGCGATAAAGGAAATTAAGAAGTTCGCTATCAAACAAATGGGTACACCCGATGTAAGAATCGATACACAGTTAAATAAACAAGTTTGGTCTAAGGGAATCAGGTAATTCAATCACAATTTATTAATTTTAATATTAGAAAGTATTAACCTTATGTGCTTGTGTGTCAGTTTGTTTTGGTACTTAGTTTCAAACGGCTGTGTAATTTTATAAATAAATATAACTACATTTAATTGTTGTGTAAAGTATCAAGACTTGAATATTATCTGAAAACAAATTTGAATTTTGAAAACATTAGACCTAACCTAACTGTAGTTACAAAATTGCCAATGATGTAGTTATCTGTTTTAATGGTAATTACGGTTTAAAATTTTAATAATTAATTTTTTTAATTATGTACACAGACACCATAGCATGTTGTATTCATAAGTTTAACATTCAATAGAAAAGATATGAACCCAATGATGTGTCAGCATTACTAAATATGACTAAGAAACAAGTTTGTTGTAATTTTTCATTAAAGTTAACACTTTCCCTTTTCAAATTTTTTGTTCCCCAGTATAAGAAGCCATATTTGTACCCTTACAGGAGAAAATGCTCCTTAAAGTTTGGTAACAAAATTTACCAAATGCCACTTTTTGAAGCCTTGTTTTGTGATTAAGCTTATTATTAAATTTTGATTAACACGTTCACTACGG
This sequence comes from Catonia carolina, assembly GCA_035578175.1. Taxonomy (NCBI): domain Eukaryota; kingdom Metazoa; phylum Arthropoda; class Insecta; order Hemiptera; family Achilidae; genus Catonia; species Catonia carolina. The sequence continues at coordinate 1,755,605 of JAQMRL010000031.1, forward strand.
CCCGGGTGAAGCGATGTTATTCGCTGTGGCTGAAACGTCACCTGCCGCATTTAAATGTTCCCCGCACACAGAAGCGCACAAGTCTGCAGCGCTTCATATCCTCATATTCTCTCTACAATTACAATTTCTCGTGTGTATTTTTTCATTCGATACTTTTATTTTATATTTATACGTGTATTAATATATTTATATATTTTACTATAGATAAATGTATTTGCTTTTCATTTTAAAAATACACATAAAAGTATAAATACAAAACAAATGTAAAAGTCTGAATTTACTTTGCTTGTATCACTTAAACCTATGAGAAAAAATCAAAAAATTGTAGGAATTAAAGGATAATAATGACATTCTTAGCTCAATAACTGCGGTGTGGCCAAATGTTTTTGAAAAGTTGCAAGTAAGTAATATTACGGTACAGACGGCAGACAGATATCGGTACCTGTGACTGCTTTACAATTTTTTCTTGTTTTTAACGATACTTTATTACCCGTTCTGTTCCCACGGTAGTAAGTCTTTCCATGGACAGGTAAAAATGCAATTCCAAAAATGGGGTTACCTAAGAAATGAATTGAATAAGCCTACTAGTATACTATGATAAGTGAATGACGCTGCCGCTTTGTGTGACTGCACGCCTCGTAGGCTCCTAAAATTATAAATACTAATAAAATATTTCTATTACCAATTTTTAAATGAGGCAAACATTTAAAAAAAATTAATACCTGCTATTTTCCTTAAAAAAAATTACCTTTAGGTCTGTATGTACGAAAAATTAGGCCTACTTAAATTTAAAGCATTTAGGATTACATTCGTTTACACATATTTATTTATTTAGTTACATTTTTGCCACACTTAATATTTATTAAGTATAGTAAATGTTGCGTAATTGTAAGAAAAGTGATATAATGAACTAATATTTTATTAATAACAAATTAAATAGCCCGTAAAACTCAAAACATAGAAGAAAATGTATCAGTTTTTAAAACTCCGCCAAAAAAAACCGGTGACATTTCTTCAAAAGCTGAAGGTATACTCGCATAAAATGAACCTTTTTCTACGGCTGAACAAGAAATACAGTTTACCCTAGCTGAACGCAGAAAGAAGAGATTATAAAACTGTATAAACGGACCACATTTTTGTGGCGGCTTGCACCCTGGGACTGTTCAATATGCCACATAAATGTGGCGGCCGCACTGAACGTGTTAACCTATTTGTCCATACCAAAATTGGAAAAACATTTGCATGCTTCTTAACAAAATTATAGAGGAGGAAATGCTATTTCTTCAGACAGATTTTAGCAAATCTGTCTGAAGAAAGAAGCATGATTCTTAACGTAATTCTGATTTAAAAAATATTAAACGTTTTCCCAATTTTGGTATGGACAAATAGGTTAATCAAAATTTAATAATAAACTTTTTTTGTTGATTGTGGATTCCTTTATTTTAAAATGTCTGTGGAAATAGAAATTCAAATTTGTGTTCGGTGCAATTAAAAGTCAATTTGATTTGAATGCGTTTGAATCACAATTTCAGTGCGGTTTTACACATTTTTGAAAATTCATAACTTTTTTCATAGTAAAATATCAAAGTTGAAATTTTTACTGTAGTTTCCTTTTATACAGGTAGACACTCTGTAAAAATATTAAATTTTTATCGCACGTCTCACCAGAGATACTGTGCTTCAAACTTTGCAAAAATTGCAAATTTTCAATTTTTAAAAAATCATAAAAATTTAAGTTGATATATTTATCAGAGTTAAGATTCTCACTGTAGTGAATATAGGTTTATATGTAATTGCAGTTAAAAAATCAAGTTTGACGTACCAAGCCTTCATCATAAAACAAGGCTTCAAAAAGTCGCATTTGGTAAATTTTGTTGCCAAACTTTAAGGAGCATTTTCACCTGTAAGGGTACAAATAAGGCTTCTTATGCTGGGAAACAAAATTAAAGAGGAGGAAATGCTGAATTAAATGGTCTTTGTTGCAGTATTCTAGCATTATCCAGTCCTAAAAAAAAATAAGTTTACATTAACGTCTGCAAGCCCCAAAATTGGCGTGCGCTGCAAAACAAAAATGGCCGCCAAATAAAAGTGGGCTGCGAAATTTAAAAAAAAAATTTTAAAATTTAATAAAATCATTTTTGTACTTCCAGGACATGTGGAAATAATATATTAAAAAGTAAAAAATATTTAAAATTGTCAAGCAACAAAAAATATTTTTTTTGGCTCACTTAATTTAGACCCGTAATCTTAAATGAAATTTGTTAAAAAATAAATTTTAATAGTTTTTTTTTGAGATGACTTAATCGAACTACCCTTGTAAATTTTTATTTAAACATAGGGCTATTCTGAAGGTAGTACCACCAAAATGTGCGTAAGGTTTTCTCAAAAAAGTTAACTAAAAAGCAACCATGAATAAATATAGGATGATTCAAAAAGAGCGCCGGTTTTGATATATCAAATTAAGAGATTTATTTTATTGAAAAACTGAAAATAAATACATCAACAAGTTCATCTTACCTTCCGATTTCATGTATGAAAAATGATGTCATGCATGTGTCCTCCTCTACTGCGCTGGCACACATCAACTCTGTCCATGAAATTGGATATTACTGCACGACAAGTTTCGACTTCCATTTGCCCGATAACCCGTCGAATTTCCTCCTTCAAGTCATTGATGTTTCGGGGTTTATTGGCATACACCAATGACTTCAGATGACCCCAAAGAGGAAAGTCACAAGGCGTCAAGTCACACGACCTTGGTAGCCATTGATGGTCGGAATTACGAGAAATGATGCGATCCTGGAACCGTTGACGGAGCAACAACATTGTTTCTCGTGCAGCGTGACAGGTGGCACCATCCTGCTGAAACCACAACTCGTCAATGTCCATTCCATCCAAATGACGCCACAAAAACTTCCTAATCATCGTACGGTATCGGTCTCCATTTACTGTCACGGCTTGTCTTTCTTGATTTTCAAAAAAGTAAGGGCCGATGACACCGCCCGACCAAAAGCCGCACCAAACTGTCACTCGCTGTGCATACATTTTCCTTTCATTAACCACGCGAGGGTTTTCTAAACCCCACATACGGCAGTTCTGTTTATTAACAAAACCGTTTAAGTGGAAGTGCGCCTCATCACTGAAAATGATTTTGTTTGCGAAGGTGTCATCATCCTGCCGTTTTCTCAATACCCAGTCAACAAACTGTCGTCTCTTCTGGTGGTCTGCCACTTTCAAATGTTGCGTCAACTGAATTTTATACGGGTGATATTGGAGATCGTACCGAAGAATTCTCCGTACAGAATTATAGTATAGTAATTGTATAATAGTAATAGTATAGTATAGTAATTTTATTAATTGTTATAGTAGTATAATAGTCTCATTTAATTGATTACAGGAACGTTCCATTCCGTGTTAGAGTTCGTTTGGCAAGGAAAAGGAACGACGATGAAGACTCACCAAACAAGCTGTACACATTGGTGACATTCGTTCCTGTCGCTTCATTTAAAAAGTTACAAACGGAGAATATTGATGCTAGCCAGGAATAATTATGTGTAATTTTTTTTTTAATTAAAAATTATTTAATAAATAATTTTGGTTTAATTAATTTTTTGTTTGTTTCTTCTTGCGGATGGTTGAATCATAGATACTGTTTTGTAGTGTGTACAAAGTACGTGCAAGAGCAGTCGTGTGGTGTAGGAGGATGCGTGTGAACATTTTTCTCATGGCACTGATAGTTGAATTGGTGACAACTCTATTAGTAGCTTTTTTGCGATTTGTGTTAAACTAAAAAAATTGTTTCTAAAAAAAAACTGTTGGTTTTAGTTAAAACGTTATTTATTCATGTTACTAGGGAGTCAATCCTGGCTTTGACTCTGGGTTGTCATTTATTTTTACTTTCTCTTGCCTTTATGAATATATAGGAAGGAAAGTATTGTTTTCATGTCGATTTTAAGAAATCGAGTTTTCACCGGATCTATACGTTTTCAGACCCCCTGAACCCACACAAACATGTTTTTAGCGATTGGTCTGTGTTTGTGTATACAAAATATCTCAAGAACGGAACATCGTACGAACTTGAAACTTAAGTTGCATACCACTACCGAACCCGACACGAACATTTTATCAAAATCGGTCAACCGGTAGTAGTAGTTTATTCGTGTAATTTTTCACTTTTTTGTGATTTTCTCAAAAACTGGTCCTACAATTTTTTTTAAAAATCACCTGGTTTACTCAATTTTTCATGCTCTACAAGATAGGGTAGGCGTCATGTTTGCTGAAATTCTCGGTGAGGCTGTTTTCACGTAAAGAAATATTTTTTTTAAGATTACGGCTTCATTATAAATTTTAGCGCAAAAATTTATATACCAAAAGTTGTAGAGAATTTAAAATTCTACAACTTTTATTTCAAACATTTTTTTGTATAACGCTTAGTTTAGCAGTAATTAGCGATTTTCTGATTTTTTCTCACGAAAACGTGTGAAAAATCAATTTTTTGAAGATTTCGGCTTTAGTACGCATTTTACGACAAAAGTGTATATAATCAAATTTATAGAAAATTAAAAGATCTACAACTTTTATTTAGAGCATTTTTCTCTACAGAGCCTAGTTTAGAGAGAAAGAGTGATTTTCCGTATCTAAGCCAAACTGAGGTTGATTTTCATTTTGCGTCTTTCATTCATGATTAAAATTAGGTTATGTTTATTGAGGTTAGTTTTTTGTTTATTTCTTATGTTTTATTACTAATGTTAGGTTTATTGTTAATTATTTTCACTGGCAAGAGAAAGTTGTGTGAGTGTTAAACACCAGATTATTATACGTTACATCAACCAATACATAGGAAAATGTGAGCTTGAACTTGCAGTGTTTTTACAATCAACATTTGTTTTTTTTTTCAATGTAAAGCTGAAATTTGATTGAAGATAACCAACCTTTTTTGTCAAAACTTATTTAATTTCTTACTATTTACTACAGTTAAGCCGTCCTTACAGTTTGCTCCTACTGTCAACAAACCAAAGCCAGTTACTTCAGGGTGCACGCTACACTCCACCACTTTATGGATGTCGTATTCCTATTAAGTTAACTATGTTTTTGAATTATAAGTAGCCTACTTAAATTACTTAAAACATCAGTCGTGATATGATGTAGGCCTAACAATTTCATTTATAAAAATACTTTTAAAAGTATTGAGAATTTAAATACTTTTGAAAGTATTTTGTTGTTACTTTTTAATCAGCGTGTACATATTTTAATGTAATGCGCATGCTCAGTGATGTCATTGTTTGTTTACAGTAGGAGCAAACTAAGAGAGGCTGGACTTTACAGTAATGATTTTTACTTTCTCTTGCCTATATGAATATTTAGGAAGGAAAATATTGTTTTCATGTCGATTTTTCGAAATCGAGTTTTCACCGGATCTACACGTTTTCAGACCCCCACCGAACCCCAAAAAACATGTTTTTAGCGATTGGTCTGTGTGTGTGTATACAAAAATATCTCAAGAACGGAACATTGTACAAACTTGAAACTTTGGTACATACCACTACCGTGGCGACACGAACATTTTCATAAAAATCGGTCAACCGGAAGTAGTAATTTATTCGTGTAATTTTTCACTTTTGCGATTTTCTCAAAAACTGGTCCTACGATTTTTTTAAAAATCACATTTATTTATTTAATTTTTTATGCTCTACAAGATAGGGTAGGTGCCATGTTTGCTGAAATTCTTGGTCAAGCTGTTTTCACATAAAAAATTGTTTTTTTAAGATTGCGGCTTTAATATGCAATTTAGCGAATTAGTATATATAATAAAAGTTGTAGAGAATTTAAAACCTTACAACTTTTTTTTCAAACATATTTTTGTATAACGCTTAGTTTACGGTAATTAGTGATTTTCTGTTTTTTTTTCTCATGAAAACGTGTGAAAAATCAATATTTTTTAAAGATTTTGGCCTTAGTATGCATTTTACGACAAAGGTTTATATAATCAAATTTATAGAAAGTTAAGATCTACAACTTTTATTTAGAGCATTTTTCTCTACAGAGCCTAGTTTAGCGAGAAAGAGTGATTTTTTTATATTTGTAAGCCAAACTGAGGTTGATTGTCATTTTGCGTCTTTCACTCATGATTAAAATTAGGTTATGTTTATTGAGGTTATTTTTTTGTTTATTTCTAACGTTTTATTACTAATGTTATATTGTTTAAATTATTTGCATTGGCAAGAGAAATTTGTGTGAGTGTTTCACACCAGAATTTTTATGCTAAATAGGATTGATTTTGTATGAAACTGTACTGATTTAGCAATCTAGTCAGCAAGCGCATCTTCTTGCTCTTCTAGTCCATCTTCTCCATTTACTAATCTTTTACATTACCTGATATATCATATTATTGTATCAGCTTTTTAAAGTTAGTCATCTTCTTAAAATTTATTGCCACTTTGTCACGGTATGCTAATTTTTGAGGAAATATAAAGGTTTCAGAAAGACTACTTTTTGATACTTTGATATTAAATAATATAGTTTGCACACCATCAATAAACTCTTTACATTGCACTTTCCCCACAAATGTATGATGTTTAAACTCAAAATAGTTTGATATTTGAAATCTTATTTTTTGTCCCATTTTTACATTTTTGGCCACCAGTTTTGAAATTTATGTAATTTCTGCAATATAATTTTAAAGTCTGGCCTCTGGGTCAGCCCAGTCAGTCAGCTGGTAGTAAGTCGCTATTATTTGTTAAGTAACACCGGTTGGGCAAGGGACTTTGTATGGTGACCAGCTGACAGCCATCCATGAACGAATTCTACTGGGGGTCTCTGTTCAAACTCATGCCTTATTCACTTCAAATAATACAGCAAAAGCAGCGATCTAATTGGGTAGTTGCTAATAATGTACAGTTGCCAATAACAAATAAAAGCTAAAAAAAAGAAAATTAAAGTCTATAAATTAGTATTAAACAAAAGTTCAACATAACCTCAAATATAAATGTTTCAAAGATCAGATGTTTTACAAATGATTAATTCCAAAAAACACCACGTGTTCAGTGACTTATGGGGTTTTTACAACCACCGTGCTTTTGAAAACCTTGTATAGTCACTTGAGTCACGAGTTTGCAACGAGGGGTAAAGGGGGAAAAGCATCAGTGCGCATGCACGACTGCTTTAATTTCAGTATGACAAACATAACAACTTAAACTATACCCAGAGCATAGCCTTTACAGTATATCGCGGAACCTTTTGTGGGTTAACTGTGCGAATATAACTGTTTGTTACTGTAAACAAAAATGTTAGTTTCTCGAATGTGAGCAGACTATTCACAGTGCTGAACGCAGTTTAATACGCAGTGTTATAAAAAGCTGTGAAGTTGAAACTACACAAAAATACCATTCACTGCCTCTTAACAAAAGCCATGAACAAGTGGCTAACTACTGTGATGTTTCTCTTCCCACAATTTGAAAAATAAAGAAGAAAATTAAGGACAAGAAGAAGCTACTCTTTAACAGTTTTGTTGACACCTGGTAAAAAAACGAAGCGGGTTTTTTTTTTTTTTTTTTTTTTGGAGACTCCAAAGGGAGTATAGGACATGTCAAGATAAAACTGATAAACTGAAAGCTTATCACCAATGATAAATTTATTACTTGCCACCAAAAATTGTTTTTGCTACTGCTTACTTCAGTAGGCTTGTCATGAATCCTATTGAATCAAATATCACACACAATAAATAATAAAAAAATTAAACACAATGATAAATTCATCATTTACCAATAATTTCCTCCTGCCACTGCTCAACTCAGCAGGCTTGTCATGAACCCCTTTGTATCAACTTTTACACAATATTTGTTTAATTAGAAGTTAAATACCAAAACTATTTAGAAAGGAATTCGTGCACACTGTAAAATATTTCATCAATCAAATATTGTTTTAGCTTTTTTTTAAAATGACTTAAATTGTCACAACTTTTTAAACCTTGAGGCAATTTATTGATGTATTTTCTACCTGCATAAGTTGGTTTTTGTTCAAACAATTTAGTGTTGTGATTAGCAACATAATAATCGATTCTGTTTCTTTTGTAGTGGTTGTGAACATCTAAATTCTGTAAAAAGGTATTTTTCTTTACTATTTTAGGTATTTTACTTTTTTTGGGTTAGGTAGACTAGTGAGACTGATAGTGAAGACGCCACGCCGGTCGGTGACAGCGATCGTAAACAAGGCGATCCATTCATTAATGGAAAAAGGTAGAGGTGGTAATTACAGTAAATTAATAATTTCTAGTCATGTTATTAAGCTATAGGCAGTATTACAGGTCAGATTTATTTCTCATAAGGTTTATGAAGATAATTTTCTTGGATTAAACCATAGTTTACAAAATGTACGTAGAAACTGCATGGTAGTGAAATGTACGAGTAATGTCTCACTGTTGGGGTTGGCAGTACTGTCATATTTACACTTCCCTTCCTCACAGCCCATCCACACGCAAAAGGCAATCTCGTGACTTCAGTATCTATAACTCTACAACAAAATATGAAACAATGGCTTGTGACATTCAACTATGTACAGTTCAGCCGTTCTAAGTTAGCTCCTAATGTAAACAAATAATGACGTCACTGAGCATGCGCATTATATCTAAATGTGTACACACTGATTAAAAAGTAACAACTAAATACTTTCAAAAGTATTTAAATACAAAATACTTCTAAAAGTATTTTTATAAATTAAATTGTTAGGCCTACATTAAAATTATGACTGATATTTTAGTACTTACTCCTTCTTCTTCTTAAGGTGCCGATCCGTTTCGAATGTTGGACACCATCATGGCGATCCTCACTTTGTCAACTGCAGCTCTAAACAGTTGCGGAGTAGTTTTATTGAACCAGGTTCTAAGGTTCTTTAACCAGGATATTCTTCTTCGACCTGGGCCCCTTTGTCCTAATATTTTTCCTTGCAGTATGGATTGCAGAAGTTCATACCTTTCTCCATTCCTCATAATGTGTCCAAGATATTGGAGTTTTCTTCGCTTTATGGTATTCATCACCTCCACATCCTTCCTCATCCTTCTCAGCACCTCAACATTGGTCATATGTGCCGTCCAAGGGACGGCACATATGACCAATTATAAGTACTTTAAGTACTTATAATTTAAAAAATAGTTGACTTTATAGGAATATGACATCCATAAAGTCACGGACTCTAGCGTGCACCCTGTAGTAGCTGGTTTTGGTTTGTTGACAGTAGGAGCAAACTTAGAGCGGCTGAACTATATTTTGATCTGTATAATGTTAAATAAAGAAAAAGTGTATTTACTAACAAATTGCACTTAAGGTGTTTTTACAATCACCGATTCAGTTAGGCTGTGGCCACACCATTAGCAGGACCTGCTCTATCGCTCTAACTTGCTCTAAAAACAGACTATAGTCTATTCACAGAGTCTGGAGACTTGCAGTAAACAAATGGATCACGTGATAGGTGTTGATTGAACGCATAACCAAGGTTATTATGCATTCTTCTAACACCAATCTTCACTCGAGTTGAGAGTGTGTGAAAGTCGTTCGTTGATACATTGAATTGGTTAGTAAGGACAGAGAGTTTATGAAAAGGACTGTCATGGTATCCCTACCATGCCCAACATTCACAAAAATCCTTACGTGGTAGGTATACCACATCCGCATGGAATGTTTTAAAAGATCTAAAACTTTTATTTTAACCCTTTCCACTCGTATTATGTTTCCTCCACTTGTATTTATTTTATGATCTGTTTATACCCTATTACATTAATCGTACGCGTAATGTGTTGTTATTAGTTTTAAGAGCATCCAATACTTTTTAAGTTTGTAATTACTTTAATTTTAAAATGATACATAAAAAATGCTTTTTCTCATCTAAAAACTTCTAAAATGTAACCTGCAAAACATACACTGCTGTTGTAAAAACTAAGATAAAATAAACTGTGTAACTAGAAATTGATACCTAAAACCTAATAACAACACGCAAAATAATCTGAATATTATTTTTGTGAGAATTAGTTACCTAAAAACATTTAACTGATCTTAAAGTGACACAAAATACCGCAAACTAAAAAACGCATGTTCAAAATTAGGTTAGTTTGTTTACTAGTTTGGTATGGTGACATCGATTCAATTAATTCCGTTTACATCTATAATCGGTATTAGTCAACTATCAAAAACTACAAGAATTAATTTTTAAAACATCCCATAGAGGCCAGCACATTACAGCAACTTTGTTAAACTCGTATTTTCATAAAAAATCAGCTGTGAAAACTGAGGAGTCGGATGGGGTCCGGTCCGACATACGAGTGGAACGGTAATACTATCGTGTCGGATTAGATCCGACAGTCGAGTGCAAAGGGTTAAGCCTTTTTCTCTACGGAACCTAGTTTAGTGTGAAAGAGCGATTTTCCATATTATTAAAACAAACAAGAGGTTGGTTTTCATTTTGCATCATTCACTCAATTAAAATAAGGTTGTTTTTTGTTTATTACGAGGCGTATTTTTAAAGTAAGTACCGTTTGAAAATAAAAAAAAAATAAAAGGAAATTTGCAAAAACTAATTTTATTTTCGGAATCTACATACTTTTATCTATTTTTATACATAGTTTCCAAGTTTTTGTAAACCCTTATCATATCGCACAACTAAATTTTGGAAACCTTCTTCATAAAAACTTGCCGCCTGCTGTGATAACCAAGAATTCACGGCCGTTTTCAAATCGTCGTCATCGTCATAACGGTTGCCGCCCAAGTGATGTTTCAGATGACGAAGTTCCCGACGTTTCGAGGTCTGTGATTTACAAAATTGTTAATGAAAAATTAAACTTTAAGAAACTGTGCTCGCGTTGGGTCCCTAAACTCCTGACGAAGGAGCACTAACACAAAAGACTCGAGAGTTCCTTGAATTTTCTGACACGTTATGACGAAAATGGTGACGACATCCTGAGTCGGATCGTAACTGGAGACGAAACGTGGATTTCGCTTTTCACTCCCGAATCGAAACAACAAAGCATGGAATGGAGACACACGCACTCTCCCGTAAAGGTCAAAGCCTAACAGACTTTGTCACAGCGCAAGATCATGGCGTCCGTGTTTTGGGATAGGCATGGTGTTTTGCTGGTCGACTTTATGGAACGAGGAACGACAATAAACGCAGAAGCCTACTGCCAAATCCTGAGGAAGCTGTGCAGAGCAATTCAAAACAAGAGACGTGGCATGCTCACAAAAGGAATTTTGTTTCTGCACGATAATGCAAGCCCTCACACTGCCGCTCAGACCCGAGCTGCATTGGACTCTTTTGGCTGGGAAGTTTTGGACCACCCACCCTACAACCCTGACCTTGCGCCGAGCAACTTTCATCTCTTCCGTCATCTGAAACATCACTTGGGCGGCAGCCGTTATGACGATGACGACGAATTGAAAACGGCCGTGAATTCTTGGTTATCACAGCAGGCGGCAAGTTTTTATGAAGAAGGTTTCCAAAATTTAGTTGTGCGATATGATAAGTGTTTACAAAAACTTGGAAACTATGTAGAAAAATAGATAAAAGTATGTAGATTCCGAAAATAAAATTAGTTTTTGCAAATTTCCTTTTATTTTTTTTTTATTTTCAAACGGTACTTACTTTAAAAATACGCCTCGTACTAATGTTAGGTTATATTGGTGATTATTTGCATTGGCAAGAGTAAGTCGTGCGTGTTTCACACCAGATTTTTTAATACAGGGTGATTCACAAAGATATGCAGAAACTTTTGGAGCTCATTGTACATGTAAAAATAATGAAAAACGTTTATATAAACATGGGTCTGGAAATGCTTTGTTTCCGAGTTACGGCTAGCGAAAGTTTCGCCCAGATTTCAGCTCACCAGGTGAAATGAGGTATTCCTGAAATTCTGGTAAAGTAGATTAAGGGGCAAATTCAATTGTTTCTTATGGTTTTTAATCTGATAAATTGAATAAAACAGGTCCCAGAACTGTAAGTTAAATAGTTTTTAAGAAAACCAGTGACAAATGCAAAAATTGGAGTGAAAATACATATTTTCATCTTTGGGCAAGAATAACTTTGTTATATCACCAAGAAACAGTTAAAATTTTTTAAATAAAACATGTAGAAAATTTTATTCTGAACAAACCGGTGTAAATAAAGTACACAGAAAGCGAATAGATGTTTGATTAAATGAATTTTTATTCATAACAGTACAAAGTAAAATTAACCAGAAAAACAATGATGAAAAAATGTGTTTTTTTCACTCCATTGTTATTGCATATGACACTGTTTTTCTCAAAAACTATTTAACTTACAGTTCTGGGACCTGTTTTATTCAATTTATCAGATTAAAAACCATAAGAAACAATTGAATTCGCCCCTTAATCTACTTTACCAGAATTTCAGGAATACCTCATTTCACCTGGTGAGCTGAAATCCAGGGGAAATGTTTCACTAGCCGTAACTCGGTAATGAAGCATTTCCGGACCCATGTTTATATAAACTTTTTTCATTAATTTTACATGTACAATGGGCTCCCAAAGTTTCTGCATATCTTTGTGAATCACCCTGTGTACGAAACCCAACTTGTGAAGTGAATACCTATTAGCATAAAATGTTGTGCAATTTGTGAATGAACTGTGTTAACAATCAATGGGAAAAAGTGTTAGTATTTGCTCTTCAAAAACAAACATAATTTAAGAGAGATTGGGGAAGTTTATGACTTTATTCATAATATCCTAGAATATATATAAACAGTGAAGTTTTTAGCAGTGTCACAAAAGAATTTTTATACTGATAAAATTTGTTTTAAAATATCATAATGCAGTATTTACATAAAAAACAATTGGTTACAGCAGCTTGCCATGGTTTAATTCCATCTTGTATGGAGTGTGCCATATTAGTTTAGGGTAATTCATCACACAGTAACATGGATAGTTTTCATAAGTCAGAAAAAATGCCATCAGATGTATGGTAGGAGCAGAACCACTGTTAACATTATTTAAGGAGGTTCAACTGTTTACATTGCAATCTATTCATTAACCCTTTGCCCTCGAATGGCCACAGCTGTTACTGAGTCAGCTCATCTTTGTTTTCACAGTGCTATGCCTCTCAGGTCCTACAGCCAGCACTGGTGGCTACCATTCTGCCATCCCTGTTACACCAGCTTGTATCAAGTTTTTTGTTTCAATCAGTAAATGTAATAAGGCCTAACATTTTACACATTAAAAATCCAAAATGAATTCAAAGTCTTATTGTTATATTTTATTGAAAGCTAATGAAATGGCAAATACAATGACATTTAAAGTTTGCCAAGTACTGTAAAACAAAATAAAATATTAAAAAACCCACCGGGTTGGTCTAGAGGTAAAGTCGTCGCCAAAATCAGCTGTTTAACAACTGATTTTCGGAGACGAAGGTTCCTGGTTCAAATCCTAGTAAAGGTTGTTTTTTTTGTACGGATTTGAATAATAGACAGTGGTTGCCAGTGTACTTTGATGGTTGGGGTTTAATTAACCATACTTTCTCAGGAGTGGTCAACCTGGGTCTGTACAAGACTACACAGTCTCATTTACACATCATCCTCATCTGATTGGGTCATGGGGTTGCTTATTGTTCTCAATTGAACAGATTGCAACGTACACATATTAGGAATAAAAAAAAAAAAATTAAAAATGGACAAAATTATTACTGTTACTTCAGATACTATTCACAATTTCTCTTGTCCCTATGAGTGGTGCAACCTGAAGCAATTTTAAATGAATTGCTTAGAGTGGCCACCTATTGCTATGCTGGCCGTACAACCTGAAAGGATTATACTAGTAAAAATCTGGTGTGAAACACTCACACAACTTTCTCTTGGCAATGCTAATAATTAACAATAATCCTAACATTAGTAATAAAACATTAGAAATAAACAAAAAATAACCTCGATAAACATAACCAAATTTTAATCGTGAGTGAAAGACGCAAAATGAAAACGAACTCAGTTTGGCTTAAAAATATGGAAAATCACTCTTTCACGCTCAACTAGGCTCTGAAAATGCATACTAAGGCCGAAATCTTAAACAAATCAATTTTTCACACGTTTTCGTGAGAAAAAAACAGAAAATCGCTAATTACTGCTAAGCTAAGCGTTATACAAAAAAATGTTTGAAATAAGAGTTGTAGGTTTTTAAATTCTCTACAACTTTTATTATAACAAGTGTTTGTGCTAAAATTTATAATGAAGCCGTAATCTTAAAAAAAATACCTATTTCTTTACGTGAAAACCGCCTCACCGAGAATTTCAGCAAATATGGCGCTAACCCTATCTTGTAGAGCATAAAAAAATGAGTAAACCAGGCGATTTAAAAAAAAATCGTAGGACCAGTTTTTGAGAAAATGGCAAAAAAGTGAAAAATTATGCGAATAAACTACTACTTCCGGTTAACCGATTTTGATGAAAATGTTCGTGTCGGGTCCGGTAGTGGTATGTAACTTAAGTTTGAAGTTTGTACAATGTTCCGTTCTTTTGAGATATTTTGTATACACACACACACACAGACCAATCGCTAAAAACATGTTTTTTGGGTTCAGGGGGTCTGAAAACGTATAGATCTGGTGAAAACTCGATTTCGAAAAATCGACATGAAAACAATACTTTCCTTCCTATATATTCATATAGGCAAGAGAAAGTAAAAATGACAAACAGCTGATATAGAACCTGGCCGTGTCCAGCAGGACTGAACATTCGAGTTCAGACTAACTTTCCTAAAATAGCTTAGAGACCGCAAAGTTAATTGAAAAGGTTAATTGAATGGGTCAACGAAAAAACGTTGCAAGTAACAAAAACAAATTTGTACAGAAAGTGAAAGACACCATCGGATTCTTAGTTGTATACCGATTTTTCACTGTATGACGATTTTGTTTCAAGAATTTGCGAGATTTTAGTTACAATTCTATCCGTTAGAATTCACTAAATTATGTTCAAATAGAGGATTTATAGAACGTATTCCACTGAAATCTAAATTTTGTCACTTGTAACGTTTTTCTCTTGAGCCATTCAATTTAAGAACAATAAACAAATAAAGCCTTTGATCCAATGAGATGAGGTGTAATCTTGTGGTCTTGTACACACTCAGAGAGTATGGTTAATTGAACCGCAACCATAACGTTTGTCTAGTGTTCAAATCCGAATGAAAGTAATCATACCCCGGTCGGGATATGTTTAAGCATTGTAAAGTAGTGGACGTAATTTTAGAATTTTTTCACTCATCTCAGGGCTTAGCAACGTACGCCTGACGATAACGATAAATAGGATTTAAACATGGAGTAAGTAAGAATCTTTATTTACTCCGTGGATTTGAATGTCCGAGCCTTTGTCACCGAAAATCAGCTGTTATGGGGCGACGACTTATCCACTACCAACCTGGTAGAGCAATATCAGATAATGATATGTTTAAAATTCGCTACGACGTATTTTTAAAAACAATAACATTTCAAAAACAAATTTTAGTTATTTAATAATTAAAAATTATTTCACAAACATTAATGCTTCATTTTGCATTCCTTACTTTTAAATTATTATATACTATACTCAAAGATGTTCTTTACCATTTTACGTCTTACAATATTTAAAATAAATAATATTAATATTTGGAATAAAATTAAATTGTTACAATAATTTTGTTTTAAAATTATTATCAGTATTATTTTGTAACCAGTTTATGTATTCTCATTAAAAAATTCATGTTTGAGTCACGCCTGAAGATTGAAAGAAGATTAGTGACGTAATATCGTATGATCGTATAACGTGCTGTGATTGGTCGAATTCAGTATATGGTGATCTGTGGTCAGTTATTTTCATGTTATGGCGGAATCTGAATCAGTAGGGTGGTTAGCTCCACCAAAAATTGAAAATTCACAAATGGAGACCGATTTTAAGTTTGAATCTAATGATGAATTTGTTGAAACCGATTTGACAGGTTTAGATGGTAAGTTATTTTTAATATTTCTGTTATTATTTATTTAGTTTTTCAATATTGTAAATATCACGTAGTTAGTTTTTGGTAACGATATTTATTTTGTTTTGTCAATTTGTTCTTGTTTTCTTGTATTTTCGTATTATTTTTGATGTTTTTTTCTATTGAATCAAATATTTAAGGTTTTTGTCAGTATAATATTTTGAATCATTAGTTCGTTGGAATTTGATTGAATATTTTTGGGTGATGTAATAAAGTTCAAGAAGTGAGTAATGATTTTTGTTTTTCTATAACATACTTTATGTTTAAACTGATGTCAACATTTATCGATGTAATTTTTTTACGTTAAATGTAATTATAACGGTATTCGTGTAATTGTAACGTAATATATCTGTATTAAATTATTTACGGGACGTCGTGAAGTAAACATGTAAGGGTCTATGTGTCAACATAACCTATAAATCATACCAATTCGTTTTTGTTTTGACAACACATTCATTGAAGGAAGTATCACTACTTTAATCCGTAGATAGAGTATTTAAAAAAATATATATCATATATTAACAGAAATAACTTGAACATTAATAACACACAGAAATAACTTGAATAGTACAATATTTATCAAAATATTAAATTCTGTACCTGAGAAGTAAAAGGTGTTAAACTCCATTTTGGTGATTTTTCAGAAAAGCCAATAAGTAGCAGTATTATCTTTTCATTATTGTATTAAAATTTCAGTAGGTGTTAGAAACTTGAAATTTTCGCCCAGTTTCTACAGCAAATGCTTCTTCTCTAAAAATTAATTATATCATAACTTTTTCACCTTCTACACTCCTTCCTTCCCACCCAGTAGAACAGCACTTATAACCTTACCGGCTTTCTTCTGTGTTTTGTCACTTTTTTTAAGTTCTACATTAACCATGTTAACTCCAATGTACAATAAGTTGAAAAAAAACTTAAGTGAAATAGCTAGTGCTAACACTAATTTTATAAAGAAGCAGAATTTTATATACAACGTTTAAAAAAATTTCAAAATTTACTGTAACGTACTGTTTAGTAACAAAACGAATAAAACCAAATTCAACAAAAATTCAAGCAAAATTTACTTGACTATTAGTTAAACACATTCAATAAAGATTTTACAAAAATTTTGTTTACTTCAATTACAAAATTGAAGCATTAGATTATTTCTTTTTTATTTTAAAGGCAGTTTTAACTCAAGGTTGCCAAAATTGGAGTTAACACTCTTCACCTCTTTGGTACAGAATTGATATAGTTATAAAACTTGGTGATAGCTTAGGCATGGAAAAAAATGTAATGATATTAACTGTGTTCTGTTACTTTTTAACAAAATAATCTTATCATATAATATGTATAATATGTACAATGTACTGTAAAATAGTGTTATGTTTATCAATAATATTTCCAATATTTCAACTGGTTTTCCATGATTCATTGAACAATGACCTTCAATAGCTGAGAAAGACAGGTAGAGTGTCAAATTATTTACACTCAATCTGTTAGTTGCAGGGCTAAAATAAATAGTTGTGTTTCTTATCATCACATGGTCACCCAATTAAATTACTGATTCATTTAAGAACAGAAGAGGTACAGGTGTACTGTGACACTAATCACAGTTATCTCAGCTCTGAAAGTAATGAATTTCATTATACTGTTGGACCCTGTGGTGGATGAAGTGAAAGTGTCATTTGCAGAGTGGAAAATATATGCTTTTCAGAGGGCCCGGCATGCTGATAAGCATACTTTTCCACTGAGTGAGTTGTGGCAATGATAAACCACCTCACTCTTCGTTTTACTTAGTAAAACCTCTACAGGTTCAAACCAACCTTTTGGCTGATGACCTAAACAACAACACAGCTGAGAAAGTGTTGTTTTACTGTCTTCTGTTTGGAAACAAAATATCTCAAAAACAGAATAGCGTATGAAGTTGAAACTTGGAACTTAAGTTAGGTACTATTATGGGTGGGACCTGACATGAACTTCTTCTTCTTCAGCTTTTCCCTTCCTCAGGGGTCGCTGTTCCTTATTCTTCTCCTCCACTCTCTCTGATCCACCACATCCTCCTCGCTCAGACCCTTCTCCCTCAGGTCGTCCGCCACGGCGTCTCTCCATCTTCTCTGGGGTCTCCCCCTTCCCCTCACCCCATCCACCACCAATCCATCCACAACCCTCCCCACATACTCCTCCTCCCTACGCATCAAATGTCCATACCACTGCAGTCTTCGTTCCTGAACCTTCTTGGACACTTCTGTCACTCCCACAGACTCCCTTATTACTTCATTCCGTATCCTATCTTTTCTAGTCTTTCCCTGCATCCACCTCAACATCTTCATTTCCGCCACCTCCAACTTGTTTCCCTGTCCCTTCTTCATAGGCCAAGTTTCACTACCATATAACAATGCCAGTCTAATCACTGTCTTATATATCTTTCCCTTCATTTTTGTCCCAATCCTTCTGTCACACAATACACCTGTCGTTCGCCTCCAGTTATTCCATCCAGCTTGTATTCTATAGTTAATTTCCTCCTCCAGTCCTCCACTCTCGGTTAGGCATGAACCAAGGTACCTGAAACACTTTACCCTTCTCACCACTTCATTCAGCAAACTCACCCCTCCACTCTTATCCTCACCTCCAAACCATAGGTATTCAGTCTTTTCCCTGCTGATCCTCAGGCCTCTTTCCTCTAATACCTCTCTCCAACTTTCCAGTTTCCTCTCCACTATATCCTGCCCTTGGCCGTTGGCCCCCAATGGTTGGTTAGGTTATTTCCCACCGCCCAACATTCGGCGTTGCTGGTATTTGGTTCACCCCGTCTTCTACGGTACCCACCATATCTAGTGGGCTTCCCCCTATCCACCACCTGGGGAGGCGCCCGATAGGAGACCAGCTCTAACTCCCACGAGGGGACCTGACATGAACAGTTTCATAAAATTTGGTCAGTCCGAATTATAGTCGTGAGAAAGGAATTCCCCTTCCATTCCAAATCACATTTAATATTAGCCGAACCGCATAAAAACGGCAGCTTCAACGCCTCCTTGATATTATTAGCTACTATTATAAGAAATGACAACCAATGATACATCATCAGGTCCCTCTTTCACTTCCCGCTCAAAAACGTTATCACATTATTAATAATTTCACGACTTTGACTATGCAAAATTTCACTATATTTGCCGACTTTTTTCCCCCTATTTTCACTCATTTTGTATGAACTCAGAACTGAACCGAGTCAACGAAAAATCGTAAATATTATTATTCGCATAAATAAATATTATTTATGCGAAAGTTGTATGAGTGTGTGACGCCAGATTTTTATAACTTAACTGATTGTCAAAAAAGTTCGATAATACGAACAGATTTATCGTAGAGTCTCTTAGAAATTGTAATATATTGTACAATACTGTTATTTATTTAAGAACTGTATTAAAAATATTATAGAACGTTAAAACCTCCTCCGCTATTCATTTATAAACACCCGATATTATTTGTATTGCAATACAATTTAGGTGTCGAGTCTGCTGATTGATTAGATGAAGTATTGTATTGTGTTTCTATTTTATATAATGAATTTATATAATAAATTTCACTGACCTTCCTTTTTAACTGCGTCAAGTATTATTTTCACTTACACGTGTTTCGGTGGATCCACCATCATCAGAGTAAAGAACATATAATTGAAACTAAAAACTTTTTTTTATTAAAAATCTACAGAAGATGATACATCTTCAGTCATTTGTATAAAACGGACAAATGACTGAAGATGTATCATCTTCTGTAGATTTTTAATAAAAAAAAGTTTTTAGTTTCAATTACATGTTCTTTACTCTGATGATGGTGGATCCACCGAAACACGTGTAAGTGAAAATAATACTTGACGCAGTTAAAAAGGAAGGTCAGTGAAATTTATTATATAAATTCATTATATAAAAGTGTCTTTCAATAAATTCAAAACTCCGGCATTACAACACCGTAATTCTTCCGGAGATTACATACAGCAGCGAAACTATCTTCAGTCTCAGGAACATAAACATGGAGCACAGAATCTCAAAATTGGAGCGTCGGATCATCAGGAGATGCCTGAATAAACGATGTTTCTCTGATGGGATATGGAAACCCGTCTCGAAAGAAGAAGTATACAGAAATACAGAACCTCTAGCAGACCAGATGAGGAAAAAGAGAATTTCCTTCTTTGGACATCTCTTGAGGACCGACTCTTCCAGAATCTCAAAACAAATCATTAACTTTTTCCTAAACAGAAAAACTCAGCCCCAATGGATCAGGGAAATTAAGAAGGACATGAACGGACTCCAAATCTCACTTGAGGACCTCAAAACAAAATCCGGAAATTACCACAGGCTGAAGACCACAAGACTTGAACAGCAGAAACCGACGAAACGACAGAAAGTTGTGTATTCTGACAAGGAACGGCAGAGAAGATCGGATGGATTGAGGGAATACTGGAGAAAGTTCAACGAGGGAAATATCAGGAAGGGACTCCAAAAACTGAAAAATTGAACCGCAGAAATTGAAATGAGTTTTTTTTAGTTTGATGAACTTATGTAGTCCTATTATGTGGCTTTAAAAAAAAAAAAAAATTAATTTCAAACTGCAGGATGCATTATAAAGATTTATTTTTGAATGTATTGTGTTTTTTGTTGATGTGAAATTTTGTTTGTTTTGTGTTACAGACCTAATAACGAATTACGAGAAGGAGCTTTATAAACCGAACTCACTCTTCTTCGATGAAAGCATTGGAGCGCAGTTAGACGAACCGTTGCATCTGGAAGAAGATACTTACTATGATTTTTTAAACTTGCCCAACAATCTGATTTCAACTCCTTCACCGTCTACGTCCAGTAATGGCGGGACGATCCAATCGAATTCGAGTACCGGAAGCGGTGTTATGAACCATAACAACAGCCGTAATTGGCGGCAGTCGTTAGAAGAACCGTTTCATAATCCCGTAGTTGTTAACGAACAAAATACCGGCAGTTATTTTCACCAAAATGATATTTCCGTGCCGGTTACATCGCCGATTTTGACGCAACAGATTGTACCGCAATCGACGAATGTCGGGTCGCCGACATCGATACAACAACAATCGGTAAACCAACGGTTGCATGTTAAACCGCAACCGGTTTCTATGAAACCACCGGTTCAGCCGATACAAATGCGGCCGCAACCGAATTTGCCGTCGTCGAAAACTAAAACCATTTTACCGCAAGTTCAGACGTCGTTGACGAATAACACGCCGGGGACAACTGTTGTTTTCCACCCGGGCGGTTTGGTTTTGCAACAACCGGTGAATATGGTGAGCACAAATAGTCCTAACTTAACAGTTCAATCTCCTCCTTTGACAACCGCCAACACAAATTATTGTAATATCCAACAACAGCCGCCGGTTCAACCTCAGTTACAACAGATTCCTACTACGCAGAAGAAATCGAAAACGATTCAAAAGTTGGGGACAAATCAAGTGTTGACCGTTCAGAGTATGGGACAAATTCATGTACCGGCGGAGCAAATGAAACAGGTATGTACCACTATTAACTACATTCCGTTATTTATGAATTTCTGAGTGACAATACATTTTTTTATTATTTATTTATTTTTTCACGAAGTACAGGGTGATTCATTTAAAAGTAGCCCGCTGCATTTAACCCTTTAACTGGTACCTTAGGAATCGTCATGTGTAACCTCCTGTGCTGAATTAGGAATGACTTTTTTGGTGTCATCTTAAATCATTACTTATTTCTTTTAAGTTTAAAATAAAATTAAAATTTTTACAAAAAAATAATTTTAATTTAAATTTAAACTTAAATTAAAATTTATGTAAAAATTTTAAATTTGTGTAAAAATTTTAAATTATAGTAAAACTTTCTTATATACGGTTTACACTATTCCGCAGAAGATAAACGTTTTTGAAAAAGCTTACGCATACACACTTCATAAAGAAGAAACACCAAACTCATATGCAACAGCTGTTTCGAAAAAATACGTATTTATTTATTTACTATTTTCATTGTAAAATGCAATATTTTATTTATTTTTATAATAAAAAAATGAAGAAAATGATATAATCGAAATATAACTTGAAAATAATTGAATAAATTAGACACTGAAATACCACGGCAACACATCTGACAATATGCGATGTAGCTAATAAATACAGGAGGAGACTGTCAAAAAGTTTCACGTAATAACCAGTAGATGGTGTAACATGTCCATTATGTAGTGTTATGATTTCCCAATGATTTAACATTAGAACGTACAAATGCGGAAGTAGCACGTGCTTTTGATTTTCAATAACGTAAAAGTACGTTAGTAGCACAGTAAGTGCCGCGAGCTCCAAACGTATATATACGTCAATAGCAGTTAAAGGGTTAACAGTGGCCTTCGGCACTCAATTGGATTCAAATAGTAAATGAATAAATAGAATTATTTAATACATAAAATTTTACATATTTATTTACAAATTTATATACAAATTTCAACTTCACCTTTACAGTAGATGCTGAAAGTGGCGTCATTGAACGCTTACGCATTTTTGCGCTCGTTCAATGTTATTAATGCACACACGACGCGATACAGAAATGTCTATAGCTTGAATGGCTGCCACGATGTTATTCTTTAGCTCATGTATACTGCGGGGGTTTGTTTAGTAAACGGTTCCTTTTAAATAACCCCGTAGAAAAAAATCTCACATACTCAAATCAGGTGAATGAGGAGGCCACAAATCTTTACTAACAACACGCATGGGAAAAGCCTGATTGATATGAGATAGGGACTGGCGAGACGTGTGACATGTTGCACCATCTTGCTGGAAAAAATTTTACTCGCGTTCATCGTCGGTTAATTGTTCATGAAGTTCATTAAAAATTCTGACGTACACATCGGTATTTACAGTTTCATGAAAAAATATGCCAATACAGCATATGAAAATTACTCGAGCGGCGTGCTACTTTTAAATGAATCACCCTTTAGATAAAGGTATAAAGGCTAACAGAACTTATAAGCTGTATTGGCATAATAAATTTATCTTGCCTATATGAATATATAGGAAGGAAAGTTTCATGTCGATTTTGAGAAATCGAGTTTTCACTGGATTTACACATTTTCAGACCCCTCAACCCAAAAAACATGTTTTTAGCGGATTTGTGTGTGTGTGTGAACAAAATATCTCAAGAACAAACCATCGTATGAAGTTGAATTATGAATTTGAAACTTAAATAAGATATTACTAGAGGACCCGATATGAACATTTTCATCAAAATTGGTCGGATCGGGAGTAGTAGTTTATTCGTGTCATTTTTCATTTTTTTGCAATTTTCTGAAAAACAGCTCCTATGGTTTTTTAAAATTCTTCATTTACCACATTTTTTTGTGTTGAAGAAAATGTGGTTGGGGCCATGTCTGCTGAAATTTTTGGGGAAGCTATTCTTTCGTAGAGAAACATTATTGTGAAACTTATCGCTGAGGTCCGTGGAACATTTTAACTGTGTTAGGTAGTTTGCCTTGAGTAGGCTACATACCGATTGGGAGATAGAAAATGTATCGATGTATTACTTCTATCTTATAATCAGGGTTGTGTCCTTAATAAAACATCCGTTGTAACACATAATAAAAACATACACGACTGATTTTGTTATACCTGAATCACTTGGACAACGGACATCGGTATCTGCCAATTAGTTCGCCTCTGTACAATTACTGGCAACGGCGTGTATAGGTATCAGACGAATTGATGTCCCATAGCCGAGCGAGTGAGGGGAGATATGTGGCATAACTACGCATGCGCTCAAAGCTCTTTACCGTTATAATCCAGATCTGAAAACATACTACAGTCGTTATCTTGCTTGTTAGTTTACTACTGCATGCATAAACGCTTGCTCATAACAATGAGTAAAATTATACGACAATGTTATTGGAATGGCTTGTGCGAGTGAGAGCGTTATCCATTCATTCTCTCACTCCCACGGCTAGGGGACTGCAGTTCATCTGAATACTATACTGATGTTGTTTTGAATAGAACGTGTTTGTGTGTAATGAAGTAAGAATGTATTTTTCTTTTGTTTGTTACTGAAGATGTTATTACAAGCGCAGTTATTGAAATCCGATCCGACGGCGCAGTTAAAACCGACATCGACTGTGATGTATGCAACCGCTTCTACGATGCCGACCGGTTCGGTTATCCAACCGGGACAGCAACCGACAACCGATGGAACGCAGCCGCAACAAACTTTACCTGCCATTCTAACTGCAGGTAATACATTTTATTATACCTTATTCAGTTATAATTTATAAATATTTAAAACAATTTTACTTACCCTTTGCAGCTGTCTTGATTGTTTATATTACGAATGTATTTAAATTGTATTTAACTTGCACATGTTTCAGTTAGCCTATAACAGGCAGGCAGAGTGTTAAAATTATTTGCTGTCGATCTGCTAGTACCAGGGCTATAAAAATTAGTTCTGTTTCTTATTACTTGACCAACCTATTGAATAACTGAATCATTTAACAACCGTCATTTAAAACTGTTTTATACAAGTGACTAAAGATGTATCATCTTCTGTAAATTTTAAATAAGTGAGATAAAAATATTTAGTTTCAATTATGTTATTTACTCTGATGATGGTGGATCCACCGAAACACGTGTAAGTAAGAATAAAAATAAAGGTGACACAGTTTAAAAAGAAGGTTGGTGAAATTATTATATAAATTCATTATATGAAATAGAAATAATTTCAAACTGCAGGATGCATTATAAAGATTTTTTTTTGATGCAAGACTGTATTTATTGTTGCAATTCTTTGAATACCATGTGAACAGATGTAATGTTAAACTTGTCACTTGCAGGTATACCGTTGGTGTTGGATCCAGACAAGTTCCCGATCAATCGCCTGACCAATTCCAAAGAAGGTAAACCGAAAGAAGGAAAGAGGAGCGCTCACAATGCGATAGAACGTCGCTATCGTACCAGTATAAATGATAAGATTGTTGAGCTTAAGGATATGATTTGCGGCACAGAGGCCAAGGTATGTACATTCGCCTAGAGAGTGTTATAATTATGAATAAATTTTTCCTCAGTCTCACATTTCTTTTTTCGTCCCTCCCCAGATTCCAGTACGCCTGTCATCACATAAACTTTGTGTTCATTCTCTGCCAGGTTGATAATTATTTCAGAAACTTCAAATTTACATGTACATTACACTAGTGACAAATGTTTTTTTTTTTTTTTTTTTTTGCGCCCTGGAGACTCCAGGAGGAGTATAGGACATGTTGTCACATATAACACCTGAAATACATATAGCCTAAGAATCACACAATGTATCACTACTATCAACAAAGAAATTCTTGTACGCTATAAAAAGTTTCACCGATCAAGTCATTTTTTAGATTTTTTTAAAGGAATTCAAATCCTCACAACATTTTAAAAATTGGGGTAATTTATTCATGAATTTTCTCCCTGCATAAGTAGGTTTTTATTCAAACAATTTTGTGGAGTGATTAGCCACGTAATAATCATTTCTGTTTCTCGTGTTATGATTGTGAACATTGAAATTGTGCATAAAATTATTTTGCCTAACATACATAATCACCTCAAAAATGTAGAGGGAGGGAACTGTAAGCAATTGTAAGGTGGTTAAATAGTGGTGTGGATGAGGTTAGCTGGTTAGCTCCCACCATACACCTAATAGCTTTCTTTTGAATTTTAAAAACTTTATTCATATTAGCTATACTAGAATTACCCCATACTAAAATACCATAACGGATATGAGACAGAATCAGATATGAGACATAATGCTTGTAAAGCCTAATTATACCTTTTTACTTTCTCTTGCCCAACATGAATTTGTAGGGAAAGAAAGTATTGTTTCATTCGATTATAATTAATAAAGTTTTCACCGGAATACACGTTTTCAGATCCTGTGAATCTTAAAAACATGTTTCTAGCGATTGGTGTGTGTGTGTGAACAAAATATTTTAAGTTACGTACTACTACAGGACCAGACATTTTCATCAAAATCGGTTGACCAGTAGTAGTAATTTATTCGTGCAATTTTTCACTTATTGAGATTTTCTCAAAAACGGCTTCTATGATTTTTTTAAAAAATTCCCTCTTTTTCTACATTTTTTATGCTTTACAAGATTGGGTAAGCCCAATGCCAGCTGAAATTCTTGGGGAGGCTGTGCTCTCATAGAAAAAAAATGGTTTTTTTAAAGATTGTGGCCTTAATATGGATTCTTGGGCAAAAGTGTATGTAATTGAAGTTGTAGAATGTTTAAAAATCTACAACTTTTATTTCAAACATTTTTTTGTACAATGATTAGCGGGAATTGGTGATTTTCTGTTTGTTTTTTCTTTAAAATCTCTGTAAAGAAATTGAATTTTTTAAAATTGTGGCCTTAGTATTCATTTTACAATCAAAGTTATAGAAAATAAAAAAAACCATTTTTAACTGTTTTCTCTACAGAGCTTAGTTTAAATACAATTAATAATTTTGCATATTTTTGCATTGTCATATTGTGTCATTCACTCGAAGATTTTTTTTTTTGCAATCCCTAATGTGTGTACGTTGCAATCAGTTCAATTGAGAACAATAAGCAACCCCATCACCCAATCAGATGAGGATGATGTGTATGACGTGTAAATGAGACTGTGTAGTCTTCTACAGACAAACTCACTGAGTATGGTTAATTGAACCCCAACCATCAAACTACACCAACAACCACTGTCTAGCATTCAAATCCGTATAAAAGTAACTACCTCTACTAGGATTTGAACCAGGAACCTTCGTCGCCAAAATCAGCTGTGAGATTATTATGGTTAATTGAATCTCAACCATCAAAGTACACCGGTAACCACTGTCTAGCATTCAAATCCGTATAAAAGTAACTACCTCTACTAGGATTTGAACCAGGAACCTTCGTCTCCAAAAATCAGCTGTTAAACAGCTGATTTTGGCGACGACTTTACCTCTAGACCAACTCGGTGGGTTACTTAAGATTAAAATTAGATTTTTTTGTGTCATTAGTCTCCCGGCTGGTTTGTTGCAGTTCTCCAAGCTGTTCTTATATTGCGCTAGTCGTTTCATGTCTGCATACCTGTGTAACACCCTATATCTTTTGTAATTTGCTTTAAATATTCTAATCTTTTCCTCCCCCTACAATTCACTCCCTCAATATTACCCTCCATTATTGATATTTTTTTTTTGTTTTAACGTCCGACTGTTCTGCAATTACTGCTAATGCAGACGGTGAATGATGAAATGATATTTTGTAATGTATGAAAAAATGCCGTGCCTGAATGGGATTCGAACCCAATATTATTGATAGATTTCTTAAGATATGCCCCACTAGTCTATCTCTTCTTCTGGTAACATATTTCCATATATGAGATGTGATCAAAAAGTAAGGTGACTTTTCATTTTTATAAAAATATATTCATTTATTCATCCAAAATTATGTTATCCCCTTCAAAATAATCCCCCTCTGATACAATGCACTTGTGCGAGCGCTTTTTCCAGTCGTCAAAACATTTCTGAAATTCACTTTTGGGTATTGCCTTGAGCTCCTCTAGCGATGCAGCCTTAATCTCCAAAGAAGAGCCTGGGCTCTTCCACTGGGATGATTGGGCTTTGGTTTCGTTTTCATTACCATAGACCCATGTTTCGTCACCAGTTATAAACCTTTTGAGCAGATCAGGATCATCATTGACGTCGTTCAATATGTCTTGGGCGATGTTCATGCGATGCTGCTTCTGATCAAAATTAAACAGTTTTGGAACGAATTTCGCTGACACAAGTGTCATACCCAAAATATCTGTTAAAATTGATTGGCATGAGCTGAACGATATGTTAAGATCATCAGCTATTTCTCTAATCGTGATTCAACGATTTTTATACACAATTTCTTTCACTTCCTGAACATTTTTGTCTGTTTTTGACAAGCTGGGGCATCCAGAGCGAGGTTCATCGTTAACATTTTCTCAGCCCTCTTGGAATAACTTATACCATTTATAAACATTTTTTTTTGCTCAAAGTTAACTCACCGTATGCCACTGTCAACATTTCAAGAGTTTTTGAACACTTAATACCATTTTTTACACTCTGCTCTATTATTTTCAACAGCAAAAATTCGCCGAGCACACAAACACGAATGTAACCTTTATGCCTCTCACATAAAAACAACACGTGCTATATAGTCAAAACTTTGAACATATGATCAAGACTAGTGTACCAACACAACAAAAAAAAATTTGAAATTAGAGTGTACAGAGCGCGCGAAATTCAAAGTCACCTTACTTTTTGATGACACCTCGTACTTCTCCTTTCATAGACTCGTCTAATAACCTCTTAATTACTTATTTTGTCCACCCACCTAAAATTAGATTATGTTTTTTATTTTACATTATTTACATTGACAAGAGAAAGTCGTGCGAATGTTTCACTACAGATTTTTATCTAGTCACATCCTCTACTTTGTTGCTGTTAAACGTGTTGGTTTCTCCATCGACTGCTTTTTTTTTTTATTTTGGTTTAACGTCCGACTGTTCTGCAATTACTGTTAATGCAGACGGTGAAGGATGAAATGATTTTTTGTAACGTATGAAAATATGCCGTGCCTGAATGGGATTTGAACCAAAGACCGCATGATGAAAGGCGAGCACGTTACTAACTACACCAATGCGGCCGGCATCCATCAATTGCATTGTATTGTCGGTTAACCGATTGTTTTCTGCTTCCGTATTTGTAACGGTGATTATATTATCGATGTTGTATTGTTTGGTGTTTTTTTTACAGTTGAATAAGTCGGCGGTGTTGAAAAGGGCGATAGATTACATACGCTTTTTGCAAGCGTCCAACGCGAAATTGAAACAAGAAAATATGGCGTTGAAAATGAACTCGCAAAATCACACGTTGCGCGACCTTTTGGTACCCGCCGGCAGTGACCGTGCCGTGTAAGGATAACAACAAATACGACGATCCGATGATTGGCGTCGGCGGTATTACGCCGCCGCATTCGGATGTGTCTTCATCGCCGTCGCATTCAGACACGTCGTTGCCTCCGTCACCAGAAGAATCTTTGTACAATAACAACGATGTAAGTATTTTGTTTGCATTTATTGTGCCTTTTAACCGTTTCTACTCGTATTATGTTTGCGTCCACTGTGATTCCCCTCCACTTGTATTTATTTTATGATTTGTTGATACCCTATTATTACATTAATCATAAATGCATAATGTGTTGTTGTTAGTTTTAAGAGCGTTCTATACTTTTTACTTTCTCTTGCCTATATGAATATATAAGAAGGAAAGTATTGTTTTCATGTCGATTTTTCAAAATCGAGTTTTCACCGGATCTATACGTTTTCAGACCCCCTGAACCCACACAAACATGTTTTTAGCGATTGGTCTGTGTGTGTGTGTGTGCGTGTGTGTGTGTGAACAGAATATCTCAAGAATGGAACATCGTACGAACTTGAAACTTTAAACTTAAGTTACATACCACTACCGGACCCGACACGAACATTTTCATCAAAATCGGTCAACCGGAAGTAGTAGTTTATTCGTGTAATTTTTCACTTTTTTGCGATTTTCTCAAAAACTGGTCCTACGATTTTTTTAAAAATCGCTTGGTTG
Organism: Catonia carolina; assembly: GCA_035578175.1. Classification (NCBI taxonomy): domain Eukaryota; kingdom Metazoa; phylum Arthropoda; class Insecta; order Hemiptera; family Achilidae; genus Catonia; species Catonia carolina. Next base: position 1,785,222 of record JAQMRL010000031.1, read on the forward strand.
ACTCAATTTTTTATTCTCTACAAGATAGGGTAGACGCCATGTTTGCTGAAATTCTTGGTGAGGCTGTTTTCACGTAAAAACGTTGTTTTTTTTTAAGATTACGGCTTTAATATGCATTTTAGCGCAAAACTTTACATAATAAAAAAATGTAGAGAATTTAAAATCCTATAACTTTTATTTCAAACACTTTTTTGTATAACGCTTAATTTAGCGGTAATTAGCGATTTTTGGTTTTTTTTCTCACAAAAACAGATGAAAAATCGATTATTTTAAGATTTGTGGCTTAGTATGCATTTTATGACAAAAGTGTATATAATTAAATTTATAAAAAATAAAAAGATCTACAACTTTTATTTAGAGCATTTTTCTGTACAGAGCTTAGTTTAGCTTGCAAGAGTGATTTTCCATATTTTTAAGCCAAACAGGTAGATTTTCATTTTCTGTCTTTCACTCACAATTAAAATAAGGTTATGTTTATTGAGGTTAGTGTTTTGTTTATTTCTAATGTTTTATAGCTAAAATTAGGTTATATTGTTAATCATTTCCATTGGCAAGAGAAAGTTGTGTGAGTGGTTCACACCAGATTTGTTTTTTTTTAATGCGTCCTGGAGATTCCAGGAGTAGACATGTCAGTTATAACACCTGAAATACATATAACAATCGCACAATATATCATTACTATTAAGAAAGAAATTCTTATACGCTATAAAAAGTTTTACCGATCAAGTAATTTTTCAGATTTTTTTAAAGGAATGTAAATTATCACAACATTTTGAAAATTGGAGTAATTTATTTATGAATTTTCTCCCTGCATAAGTAGGTTTTTGTTTGAATAATTTTGTGGAGTGATTAGCCACATAATAATCATTTCTGTTTCTCGTGTTATGATTTTGAACAGTGAAATTCTGCATAAAATTATTTTGCCTAACATACATAATCCCCTGAAAAATGTAGAGAGAGGGAACTGTAAGCAATTTAAGGTGGTTAAATAGTGGTGTGGATGAGGTTAGCTGGTTAGCTCCCACCATACACCTAATAGCTTTCTTTTGAATTTTAAAAACCCTATTCATATTACCCATGCTAGAATTACCCCATGCTAAGGTACCATAACAGATATGAGACAGAATGAGGCCTTGAAAAGCTGCCATTATTAATTTTTTATCATTTAATCTGGCAATTTGTTTTAGTGCAAATACCCCAGATGATATTTTACTACAAACTTGATTGGTATAGAAGTGCCAAGACAAAAATTTATGTAGAGATACTCCTAGGAACTTCACTGGTTCTACATGCTCTAAACTATTATTATGAATAAATACATCCACTTCTCTACTTTCTTTAATGTTATATTTGTTTTTGAACTGCAAGTACTGACACTTCATTTCATAATTTCAAAATACAGGTACAGTTCAGCCATTCTTAGTTTGCTCCTACTGTCAACAAACAAAAGGCACCTACTACAGGGTGCACGCTAGAGTCTGTGACTTAACAGATGTCGTATTCCTATTAAGTTAACTATGTTTTAAATTATAAGTACTTAAAACATCAGTGATGATATGATGTAGGCCTAACAATTTCATTTATAAAAATACTTTTAAAAGTATTTTATTGTTACTTTTTAATCAGCGTGTACTCATTTTTATACAATGCGCATGCTCAGTGACGTCATTATTTGTTTACATTTGGAGCAAACTAAGAGAGGCTGGATTGTAGTGTATGTGGTAGGTGAATGAAGTGAAGGTGTCATTTGCAATGTGAAACCACCTCACTCCTCATTTTTACTTAGCAAAGCCTCCAGAGGGTCAAACCATCCTTTTGGCTGAAGAGGTTAACAACAGCTAGTGACGACCCATCTTCTTGTGGATGCATTTCGTTTTTGTTGTGACCGTGGAATGAATATTTAAATTTTAAGCTTTATTGACGAAACGAAAAATGTGAACGACTCTAATGAACTATATGTGGATTTGACAGATTGATCGTGTTAATAATAATAATAATAATAATGATAATGTTTGTTGTTTACTAGATGAAGGATGATTTGAAAGAAGGCAGCATGAAAGGGGGGATGTTGGACCACACCAGAATGACACTCTGCATGTTCATCATCGCCATACTTGTCTTCAATCCGTTTGGTTTCGTCGTCGATCGTATTTCCGGACGTAATTATCTCGGTAATGACGACGGCTACAGTTCTATTGCCGCCGGCACCAGTGGACGTACCATTTTGAATTTTACTGGTAAGTAGCCAATAATTCTATTTTATATAATGAATTTATATAGGGTGATTCAAAACTATACTGCAATCTCTTGGGATCTCATTCTATAGCTAAAAATAAGAAAAAAAGTTCATACAAAGGTATGCCTGAAAACGCTTAGTTAGTGAGTTACGGCTAGCGAAAAATTTCACCTAGAACTCTGTACCCTCGGTGAAGTAAGGCCGTATAAAAATGTTAAACGTAGTTACAAAGATACAAATACGATCGTTCCTTGTTGTTGTTTAGGTCATCAGCCAAAAAGCTGGTTTGAACCTCTAGAGGTTTTACTAAGTAAAATGAGGAGTGAGGTGGTTTACAATTGCCTTCCTCACTGAATGGAAAGGTATGCTTATCAGCATGCCGGGCCCTCTGAAAAGCACATATTTTCCACTCTGCAAATGATACCTTCACTTCATTCATCACAGGGTCCAACTGTATTATGAAATTCATTACTCTCTGAGGAGATAACTCTGAGTGTCTTTTACACCTATACCTCTTTTGTTCTTAAATGATTCACTCATTTAATTGGCTGACCATGTGATAAGAAACAGAACTATTTATTTTAGCCCTGCAACGAACAGATTGAAAGTAAATAATCTGATCTCCATTTGTCTGTTATGGGCTTGATCGTTCCTTATGTTTTTTAATCTGAAAAATTGAATAAAATTGGTTCCAGAGCTGTAATGCAATACTTTCAGAGATATCCTACATAAAACACAAAAATTGTTGCAAAGAAATAACACATTTTTGTGTTTAACGTAAGATTACATCCATAAATGGTAAATAAAGGTGTATTTTTTCTTAAATAAATTTGTAGAAAATTTAATTCTGAAAAGATTCATGTGAATTACTCAGGAAAAAAATGAATAATAGATATTGAAATTTCGCTTTATTTAAAATCAAAACAGACGCACATAAAACGCACATTCTTAACTGCATAAAATACTAACAGCTGATCATTTATCAGCTGTTACTCTCAACCTAAATATTATTTAATACTTTATGCAGTTTATGCTCCGTGTAGTTGTTGTGGAATGCAGTGCGTTGTTATAGTAGTGGCAGAATGAATGAATGAGTTAGTTAGTGTTTTAATGTTTTTAGTTGGTAATTTGTTTTAATGCAAATAATTTATGTTAACACTTTGAAGCCTAAGCCTGAGTATAGCCTGGGGTGAGCGTAAATCGCAGTTGTCCGAAGCCCGAGTATACCTTGGGCCGCCACATTAAATTCTATAGTAAGATTCAGACGAGGTTATATTTGGCTTCGGTTGCACAGATTCATTCTTAATTTTATTTAGTTTAATTTTGTTGATGTACATGTGTACTTTGTCGTGATTTTTCGTAATTATATGAGGTTTGTAGTTATTCTGTATTTGATATTTGTAAATAATATAGTTATTTCTACTTTGTAATAACTGTTTTCCTTTCGTATTTTGACGGCAATCGTTTTCGCTCGGTAAATTGTTCGGTGTATACGTTGTCTTGTAGATCGCTTTGTTTGTGCGGCGGTCATTTTAAAGTAATATTTACAATTTCTTTTTCATTTTATGTTTTTCGTGTGTTGCTGTAAAGTTTGCTCAGAAAAGAGCAAAACTGCAACTGAAAAGGCTGGATTGAAAGAAACTACCTGGTACTGCCCTGACTGTAATGTTGCATTGTGTTTCCGAGTGTTTCATACAAAGGCTAATTATGTGTAAAATATTTTAAATTTTAGTACTTAAACGTGTTTAGTGTGTAGTTTATTTCATTGCCTTTCTGTAGAATTTATATAAACTGTTTTTTTAGTAGTGTTTAGGATTGTAAAACTCTAAAATTAGGCAGTGTGTAGCACGTAACAATTTCGTTTTTCATAATTTTTTGTTGTATATTTACTCGGTCCTCAAACCCGAGGTGCTATACGCAGCAGAAACATTGTCACTTCACAATAAGACTCTGCTACAAAACCTGAAAAAAAGAACGTAAAATCATCAGGAAAATACTTGGACCACGAAAAACTGACGATGGATACCGGCTACAAACCAACAGAACCACAGAGAAAATTTCAAACATTTCAGCAGACATTAGTAAAAGACGACTTAAATTCTATGGACACATACAACGACTTCCTGAACACAGACTTACCCACCAGATTCTTATTGCTGCAGAAAATTGTAAAGGCATGACATGGGCCGAACAAGTAAGAAGAGACCTTGACAACGCTCAACTCACTTCAGAAGACGCGACAGACCGCAATACGTATAGAAAAAGAATAGAATAGACGAGTGGGAAGTCCAGCCAGAGATCAGAGCCAAGAAGACCGGCACTACGTGGACAGAGGAGAGGAAGAGAGAGAGAGAGCCATGAGTGAGAAGATGCAGATGTCATGGAGAACCCGCAGGAAGAACCGTAGAAGCTTCACGTGATCCATAAGGGTCTACAACGTGTATAATAATAATAATAATAAATAACTCTCATAAATTTAATAAGTATAATAATTTCAATGTTGCCCATGAACATTTTCTTATCACATGGTCACCCAATTAAATGACTGAATCATTTAAGAACAGAAGAGGTAGAGGTGCAAAAGACACTAATCAGAGTTATCTCCTCTGAAAGTAATGAATTTCATTATACAGCCAGACCCTGTGGTGAAGAAGTGAAGGTGTCGTTTGCAGAATGGAAAATATGTGTTTTTCAGAGGGCCCGGCATGCTGATAAGCGTACTTTTCCACTCAGTGAGGAAGGCACTGGTAAACCACCTCACTCCTCGTTTTACTTAGTAAAACCTCTACAGGTTCAAACCAGCCTTTTGGCTGATGACCTAAACAACAACAATTTCAATGTAAATTAATTGTAATAAACTTTCTGATTTTTTAATCAATTGGATGCGAAAATCATTAAGATATGATGGAAATTAAATCTTTTAGAATTTTTAGAAGTTTACTCTAAAACCCCCAGGATACCGTGACATACCATGTTCTTATAGTCCATCTACTGTAAGAGTACTCCGCGTGAGGCAAGCACCTTTACGTTGTAAACGAAAGTTTCACTACACTAGTTGGCGCGTTATCTACCTCTCCGCCTGACAATTATCTTGCACTATGTTCCATCATTATCATAAATCTACATCCAGCTAAAATAAACATTATCCCTTAAACGTTTTCAATTATACCGTTCTGATTACTTGTAATTATTTCAGTTTCATAAAGAGACTCCTTAATTAATTATTTTAACCATTACTTCTAACAAAACAAAATTTGTCTACTTTTTAATGTTTACCATTTTATGTTTCAAAAATTCAATACATTCACTATAACGCATGTTAACAAAACACAGCTAACACAACTTTTCAACGTCAGGCTACGAAGAAAACGAACCGAACCGAATCGAAACGAACCGATACAATACCAAAAGATAACTGATGTCACTAAAAATGAGTTAAACACAGGCAAGTGCAAACGGTTGTATTAAACTAGCCACAGACATTAATTTTTATGATACAAAATAAACAATCTGAAATAATAAAAACGAATTGTTGGAATTGTTTACTCTCCAGTTATAATTCAAGTGCATTAGTCTTACATTACTTGTGACCAAAAATAAAATAAAACTGAGTCTTTTTAAAAACCTACTAATCATAAATAATGATGTAATAATAGTAAATAATGTAACGAAAAATAACAATGTAAGAGTAACAATAGTAAAAGTTTTAGTTATTAATGGCAAACTAATGTGTTCGATTTCTATTTTATATAATGAATTAATATAATAATTTCACTAACCTTCTTTTTAAACTGCGTCACCTTTATTTTAATTTCTACTTACACGTGTTTCGGTGGATCCACCATCATCAGAGTAAATGAAAAATTGAAACTAAAAAATTTTTCTCATTTATTTAAAATTTACAGAAGATGGTACATCTTCAGTCACTTGTATAAAAGTTTGCAGTTTTATACAAATGACTGAAGATGTACCATCTTCTGTAAATTTTAAATAAATGAGAAAAATTTTTTAGTTTCAATTTTTCATTTACTCTGATGATGGTGGATCCACCGAAACACGTGTAAGTAGAAATTAAAATAAAGGTGACGCAGTTTAAAAAGAAGGTTAGTGAAATTATTATATTAATTCATTATATAAAATAGAAATAATTTCAAACTGCAGGATGCATTATAAAGATTTATTTCTAATGTTCGATATATAAAACATTTTCTAACAAATCAATTAAACGTGTTTTTATTATAATGTTGAGGTTAGAGTGAATTAGTGTTGTATGGAATTGTTGTTTGTGATCATGGTGTGCGTATTTTTAATTAACACGTTCAATGCTGCCTTGTAGACCCAATGTCATTCGCCATGACGGTGCACCTGGCCTGACGCCATTGTATTCGTACACAAAAATCTATTCGTTTTGCCACACTTAATATTTATTTGATTTCATTTTCTGTAATTGAACGCAAGTAATGACAAAATAAATTTTTATGTTATTATTAACTAGAAAACACAAGAAATGTTATATGTTATTGAAAGTAATATTTTAGAAGTTGATGAGATAAGAGAGAGAAATTATTTATCAGAGGATAGGACTGTGAATATGCTTAAGTTATCTTACGTGATTATGTGAATGTAGCTGATTTTTTTTTTTTTTTTTTTTTGGTTTAACGTCCGACTGTTCTGCAATTACTGCTAATGCAGACGGTGAATGATGAAATGATTTTTTGTAACGTATGAAAAAATGCCGTGCCTGAATGGGATTCGAACCCAAGACCACATGATGAGAGGCGAGCACGTTACCAACTTCGCCAATGCGGAGTTGGTAGCTGAAATAATAATATTAGCACATTACAATGTAGCTGAAATAATAATATTATTCTATATAATAATATTATTATAATATCATATATGATCACTATCTCTAATTATGAAATATATGTAGCCTAATAATCTATAAGTAACAAATAAAATTTCACAGAAAACTTTAAACTTGAGTTTTAAATATATTGATTTTTAAAATTCCGTCAAAAAAAACTTGAGGCGTCTGTTCAAGAACTGATCGTATACTAGCATAGAATGAACCTTTTTCTAGGACTATACGATAAAAGAAATACTATTTACCCTGATAAAACATAGAAAAAAAGAAACAATAAAACATACAATTTGACCGTATTTTTGCGTTCGCCAGTCACCTGGCAGTGTCTGATAAACCGCATAAATGCGTCCGCCGCACTGAAAGTGTTAATGCGCATGCTCACTTGTATTGCTGGTTGCATACGTCGGAGTACTCTTAGTGGCGTAGAACGCAGACTCTAGAGCTCAGGACTCTAGAGCTTCAAAGTGTTAATGGTTGGAAGGATAAATTTTAAAAATTTATTTGTGAATGATGTTGTTATGTTGTTGCAGACAGAACCGGCGGTTCGTTGTTGGAATGGGTTGGTTCTTCGGTGATGTTGTGGTCATTCAACATAGTGTTGCTTGCCATTTGCATGATCAAGATATTTGTATATGGCGATCCAATACTCGGTGCCGATTCTAAAGCGTCCGTCATATTTTGGCGACATCGGAAACAAGCCGATTTTGATTTGTCCAAGGTAAGATCATTTTTTTTCAAATTTTCTAAGTGTTCTTTGTTAACCCATCGAATGATTATGACAAGTCACACTTGTCATCATTTTAACACTTTCTGGATGGCACCTGTATACGATACAGGCGTGCCATTTTGATTGGCTGGACAGTACCCGTTTACGATACAGGCGCGCCATTTTGATCGGCTGGACAGCACCCGCGTACGATACGGGCGCCCCATTTTGCCGTGTGCGATACGGGCGCCCCATTTTGATCGGCTGGACAGCACCCGTGTACAATACAAGCGCCTATTTCACTTTGTTTTATATTTATTAGCTTGTATCGTATACGATTGCCGTCTATGCTGTCACTTAATTTAGTTGATTGTGAATCTAACAGAGTGCACTCATAATCATAATGTTGTCACATTATCAAATATATCCACTTTTACAGCATCGATGAACAAACAGAATATCTCAAGAATAGAACATCGTACGGACTTGAAACTTGAAACTTAAGTTACATACCACTATCGGACCCGACACGAACATTTTAATCAAAATCTGTCAACCGGAAGTAGTAGTTTATTCGTGTAATTTTTCACTTTTTTGCGATTTTCTCAAAAACTGGTCTTACAATTTTTTTAAAAATCGCCTCATTTACTTAAGTTTTTATTCTCTACAAGATAGGGTAGGCGCCATGTTTCCTGAAATTCTTGGTGAGGCTGTTTTCATGTAAAAAATTTGTTTTTTCAAGATTACGGCTTTAATATGTATTATAGCGCAGAAATTTATATAATAAAAATTGTAGAGAATTTAAAATCCTACAACTTTTATTTGAAACATTTTTTTGTATAACGCTTAGTTTAGCGGTAATTAGCAATTTTCGGTTTTTTCTCACAAAAACGTGTGCAAAATCGATTTATTTAAGATTTCGGCCTTAGAATGCATTTTATGAGAAAAGTGTATATAATCAAATTTATAGGAAATTAAAAGATCTACAACTTTTATTTAGAGCATTTTTCTCTACAGAGCCTAGTTGAGCATGAAAGAGTGATTTTCCCGTAATTTTAAGCCAAACTGAGTTCGATTTTCATTTTGCGTCTTTCACTCATGATTAAAATTAAGTTATGTTTATTGAGATTAGTTTTTTTGTTTATTTCTAATGTTTTATTACTAATGTTAGGTTTATTGTTAATTATTTGCACTGGCAAGAGAAAGTTGTGTGAGTGTTTCACACCAGATTTTTTTATTATCAATTAGGTTATCAGCCGAAAGCCTGGTTTGAATCTCTAGAGTCTCTACTAAGTAAACGAGGAGTCTGGTGGTTTACAATTGCCCCTTACTCACTAAGTGGAAAACTATGCTTTTCACCATGCCAGGCTCTCAGAAAAGCATCTAGTTTCCACCGTGCAAATGACACCTTCACTTCATTCACCTACCACATACACTACCTCCTGTATTATGAAATAGCAGATAACTTTACGATAAATCTGTTCGTATTATTCACCTTTTTTGACAATCAGTTAAGTTATAAAAAAAATGTATTCCTAAATTCGAATTTTTGTTCCACAGCTCCTGTTCTGGTATTTTTTTCTTCTTTTTTTCTTTTATTTTCTTTTCTTTTTTCTTTCTATCTTTAATCTTTTTTTCTTTTCTTTCCAAATTATACAGTAATTTATTTGTAAGTATATAGGCCTACAGTAAATGCTTCTTTTAAATTTTTATGTTTGTTTGTGTGTATTATATTCAATCTTATATCATAATATTATTACATAATTATATTATATACTATCATATTAAAATATTATATTCATCGTGGTCATATTTTATATTCTTCATATTCACATGTTATAATCATTAGTAAATTCATTATTATATTGTAGGTTATGAATATAAGGTTATAATATTGTAGGTTATAAACATCATTATTGTATATATTATTAGCTAATTAAATTACGATTGTATTGTTATATAAATGTTTTAAGAGAGCAGTATTGGGTCTTACCTGTTGCTCTCACATGTAAAACTTTATTAAATAAATAAATCTATTTCATATAATGAATTAATATAATAATTTCACTAACATTCTTTTTAAACTGCACTGTCACCTTTATTTTATTCCTACTTACACGTGTTTCGGTGGATCCACCATCATCAGAGTAAATTAAAAATTGAAACTAAAAATTTTTTTCATTTATTTAAAATTTACAGAAGATGATACATCTTCAGTCACTTGTATAAAAGTTAGATAGTTTTATACAAGTGACTGAAGATGTATCATCTTCTGTAAATTTTAAATAAATGAAAAAAATTTTTAGTTTCAATTTTTCATTTACTCTGATGATGGTGGATCCACCGAAACACGTGTAAGTAGGAATAAAATAAAGGTGACAGTGCAGTTTAAAAAGAAGGTTAGTGAAATTATTATATTAATTCATTATATGAAATAGAAATATTTCAAACTGCAGGATGCATTATAAAGATTTATTTTTGAATGAAATAAATAAATAACTGTGATTATACTATTTGTTGAACAAGGGTGATGAGCTCCCCCCACCCACCCACTTTATACCTAGCCAATCAGTTGCTAGCAACGTTGCCAATACTTGCTCTTGTACCTATGTTAAATATTTTGTTGGCCATTTTTTTGGTCTTTCATTAACAATTATAACCTATGAACATACAATCAGCTGATTATACTTATTATAATCAGCTGATTGTATGTTAACGTGCTCTTCTATAATCAATGTATTCAGTACGAGATGCAAGACGAGAGTGAACTATTGCGGCTATCATACGCATGCGTGCGTAATGTTAGTCAGGTACAATCTGGCAACACTGGCAAACGTTCTCATTGGTCTAAATGTGTGGAACAGCAGAGCTAATCAACCGTGAAAACCATATTAGTGTCACAGTACACGTGTTCCTGTTCTGTTGTTAAATGGTTCACTCATATAATTGGTTGATCAAGTTGAATGGGATTCGAACCCAAGACCGCATGATGAGAGGCGAGCACGTTACCAACTGCGCCAATGCAGCCGGTTGATCAAGTGATAAGAGAGACAACCCAACTAGCAGATTGAGTGCAGATAATTTAACACTCAACCTGCCTGTTACGGGGAAGCTTTTTTATATATCTTTTATGTAATTTCCATGAGATGTAGAACATTTAAAAAATTAAAAATTGAAATTTCAGGCGAACATAGGAGCGGCTAGAAAACAGTTATCCAGGTGTCTTGAAGTGTTTACTCGGCCGCTGTCAGTCACGCGTATGGAACTCACCGTGTCTACTACGTGGCAAATATTCAGGCAGATTCTTCATCGGCTTTGGATTGGACGGTTGTTGGCTCGGCACGCCGGTGGATTTTTTATTGATCAGTAAGTTTTATCTTTGTCCAAACCATCGGAACAGAAATCGACTAATAGCCGTGTGATATTGTGTTCTAGTTGGAAGCGGGCAGAGCCCTACGGTGTAGTGATGAGAAGTAAAGCTATTTTTTCCTTTCTCTTGCCTGTATGAATATATAGGAAGGGAAAGTATTGTTTTCATCTTGATCACAACAAATACACTCTTCACCCGAATATACACCTAAACAGACCCCCTCAACCCACACACACAACTGCTTTTTACCTATTGGTCTGTGTGTGTGTGTGTGCGTGCGTGCGTGTGCGTGTGCGTGTGTGTGTGTGTGTGTGTGTGTGTGCGCGTGCGTGCGTGCGTGCGTGCGTGCGTGCGTGTGTGTGTGTGTGTGTGTGTAAACGCTGTGAGATCCGACCCTCAGATCTCACAGTGTTCTGGTTTGTTATTGGTCATCTATGAGGTCACGTGATGGTCGAAAATGAATTTGGAAGTGGATCTCGTCTTGGCGTTTTGTAACCGGATTTGGAAGTGGATCTCGTCTTGGCGTTTTGTAACCGGCAGAGTGTATAAAGTGTGTGACCACTGGGAGCGCTGAGATAGCTGATCACGCAAGTTGCGTAGACCAACGCGGGTATCTTCGATTCTATGAGATCCTTCAGGCAGATAGACATCACGCTTTACTTTTCATAATCAATTAAAACTGATGTTTGTTTGGTTTGGGGAGCAGTGAAGGCGCCGACGATTGCTACGTGCGCGCCTTTACCCTTGCTGTAGACATAATAGTAGGCCTACTGTAACACCGAGTAAAAGCATCCGGTAATCGGTGTTATTCGCTGTTAGCTAATTACATTATAGTCAATTGCTTCTACGTCTGTCAAACAATAGTAAGGAGCTTAAAAACTATAGGTACACACAACAGCCTTAAAAATTTCCAATTTATTTAACTAATTTATCTATTTTCCCATTACTTTACAAAAATCATTACAATACAAATTAATTTCCTTATTTATAACTGAAGAATCTAAAACTTTTTAAATTTACTCGTGGTGGGAAAATTAATCTACCCAACTATGGTTTCCCATGTTCAAGGATAGATCAGTTTAGTGCTTCTTTTGTTTATTTCTACTACTGCAACTAATATGGTTATCTATTAGTGCGTTAGTATTATAAACCACATGTTAGTTTCTTAAATACTAATTAAACTACTAAGATATTTTATTAAAATAGTGTGCTATAGTACACATGAAAAAAAAACATAAAAACAATAAAATATGAAATATGCAAAACAAAGAATTAATTTATAAATACAGAAAATAATTATCGGACCGGTAGACGAGCTCTCAAATTATTGGATTCCTGGTGTAACTATTGTTTGTACAGCTTCTCTTCCTACTTCCAATAGCCATATGGTTACTGTTTTTTTATACTATTTACATGATGTCCGGTCTATTTTAAAATTGTGAGGGTAGCAGATTGAGCTGCTTGGGTGCTAAGTAGCGGAAATACCTTTGTTATAAAGTATTTGAGGCCTCATGTAAGAGTAAGAGATCCTTGTTTCTTGTATTATAATGGTGGGCACTTATAGTAAAATAGTTCATGTTTTTATAATCGTATATAAGAGGTTCTCTTGCAAATATTTGGCTGATATCAAGTACGCTGAATTCTTGAAAACGCTGTTCCGATTGATACCTTAGTTTTTTTTATTAATTGCTCAAAATTGAATGATAAACATTACAAATTACATTAACGTAAATTAACCCACCACTCGCGGTAGAGTCGTCGCTGTTAATCAGCTGATTTTCGGAGACGAAGGTTCCATGGTTCACTGCTAGTATAGGTAGTCAATTTTATACGGATTTCAATTACTAGACATTGTTTACCGGTGTATTTTGATGGTTCAATAAACCATACTCTCTGAGTCTGTACAAGACAAAAAACAAAAAACTACACGTTATACATGTAGTCCGGTCAATGAAGACATGAAATTGGCCAAAGCTGGAAGTAATTAGGGGAAAGCTTAGGCTAATCTTTGCAGGGATAAAGTACACATCAAAAGTACTGCATTCCCCACTCGACCCGCTTGCTTCCCTCTGTGCCCCCCAAACCTTGAATTGTTGGGTTTTGCTTATAAGGCTTTATCTCTTAAACTAATCCACCTATCTACATAAACAGTTTTTTTTAGTTTACTTAAATATTACTCAGTAAAGTAGCATCTACAAGATTTTTTAATATTTACAGAAATGTTGATGGAAAAGTGGAGTTTTTGATAACTTTACCTTTTTTAGATTAAATAATTTTTTGTACTCATTACTAAAAAAGATATTTTGAATAAAACTGTTAGCTCATTTTATTAGCTTCACAATGAAATATAATATTCCTTACTTATCTCGTACTAATGCCAGAGATGCGTTTTAGCGTTGGCAACCGTGAAAGGATGGCGAAGGGCAAGTCGCGGCCGCTACGCAGCATTCACAAGTACGATTCTTGTTACACTACTTACTTAGGTATTCGAAATTTTTACTGTATTACTTATTTTTGGGAGGTGAATAAAAGGTATGAAGCTAAGCTCAAGGCTTTGGAAATGGATTATTGGAGGCGATGTTGTGGATATACAAGAATGGACAGAGTGAGAAATGATGATATTCGAAGGAAGATGGGTCTGACTGAGAATATTGCCGATTGGATAGAGGCAAAGAGTTTGAAGTGGTATGGGCATGTGAAGAGAATGCCTCCTGAGAGATGGCCAAAGATATTATTGGACTGGGTCCCTGAGTCAAGCCGGAAAAGAGGAAGGCCGAAGCACTCCTGGCAGTATGGCATGGAGGTGGCGATGCGGGCGAGAGGACTGACAGACAGTGACTGCTTGGACAGACAAATGTGGAGGTTATTAGGATGCGAGAGACGGCGACAGCTGTAAAACAAACTCGCTAATATATATATATATACACTTATTTTAGTTCTTTCTATATTTTATGCAAAAAAATTATTATTCGAAATTGATGAAAATTAAAATATTTATATAAATACAGAGTTATCGGAAGATTATACTTTATTTGCCGCATACGATAAACATAAATAAATAAACTGAAGACCTAAATAACTGAATAAACTGGAAGACCTCTGTAAGCTCTGACTGAAAAACGAGAGCACGGTCTTTCATTAACCCAAGTTCGTAGCAACCGGCCTGACAAACAATAAATCGAGACCTCTCCCAACCGGGATCTTAAAGCCATCATTGCTTGTTGAATCCTGCCAGATATCTTTCCTAAAATTATTCTAGTTCAAGGTGGTATTCTAGGCTGCAAGTTGAATACTCTCCTCTATCGTAAAACTCTCGCACGGAATGAAGTAGGGCTACTGTGTCTTTATTAAAATCGTCTAGATCAGTTACCCACTTTGTAAGCGGAGTTATTTCTAAGGCGATCCATAAAGTTTCGCAGTTTTGCAGGAACTGACTTGAACTGATTAATTTTTTCAGCATCACGACTAACATTTTGTATGGTACACACCAACACAGGACACATGGTTTCGGTTATTTCATGAATTGTACTAAAAACATCATAATAGTAGCATTAGGATTGCCATGTACATGTTCTTTAAAAAAAATTTACACCCTATAACTTACGTGTTTCCGAAGAGCAGGACTATTTGCAGCCATTTTAATTCATAAAAAATTAAACTTACAAAACAAATGAAAATAATTTAAAAAAATCGGTGAAAACTCGATTTCGGAAAATTGACATGAAAACAATACATAAACAATATAACGTACTCGCGGAAAGGCCAGTTAAACCATAGCTCGTACTAATAATGTCCAGTAAACCGTAAACTGAACCGAGGGAAATAGTAATTTCACGAAAAATTATAAGGTCTAAAATACATCTAATAAATATTAATAAATACAATAATTTTATATATAGTTCTGTGTAATTTAATTAAAAATGACGTCATGGATAAATTTTATACACGTTATAAAAATATAATGTACGTTTGTTTACTTAAAACAGCGCATGATAAGTACGGACTGCATAAGACGCCTGGTTGTGATAGTGAAGTGAGGAAAACTTTAACCGCACACGGAAAAGTAGGGTGTATAATAACATTTTAAATTCCATAAATACAATCTGTACCTCATGCGTTTTAACGTTCACAATCTTTTTTATATTTTAAAATACAGGCTGTAATAGTTTTGAATAACAAAATATTGTTAATTCCTGAATTGTGTGTAATGTTTTTCAATGAATCCTTTGTAGTCCAGTCGAGAATGTGAAAAACATCTAAATATTTTTAGAATGGTCGGTTGTGCATATTTTTTTTTGCATTGTGTTTGGTTTGACCTACATAACATTAACTACACAGTCCGATTTGGCGCAAAGGGCTTTAATTATAACTCGCCACTCCAGCGGTGCTTCGCGCCGCTTCCGTGCCTCGCATCAGAGGGGTAGGTGGTTCAGAATCCATAAGCGGATCAGAGCCATAAAAGTGCGGGCGCTGCGCGCCCGCACTTTGCCATAGGGTAAAGTTCAGCCGCCACAGAGTTTAGGTGGATCAGAATTTATAAGTGGATCAGAAACATAGAAGTGCGTGCGCTGCGCGCACACACTTTACCATGTGGTGAACATATTCTATATATTCTTCATTACTCCAGAAGGGACTCAAAACAGTTCCTATATATTAAAAGCTACTGTGCTCCGTTTAGAAGTAAAAATTTACGCCCCTCCACCACAAATGGACCGGATGGACAGTGAAGGATGTTGGGTCACGCCGACGTAGTTCTATATAGAACGTATGGCAAAAACATTTGTTTTTCCGAACTAAACGTGAAAAAAAATTTTTACCCAATTTTGGAGAGGGGTGCACCTTAAGATTCAAGCAAATAATGCCGATATTAAGGCAAACACGATGCAAGACAAAAACTTGGGAGTGACATCAATGCTTGTGGTTTGAGATATTAGTAACTTAAAACCCAAATGTACAAAATTCAAAAAATTTGATTTTTTGAGATTTCTCCGTAAGCGGGTGGGCTGACGGGACCTTTGTTTACATATTCTTAAAGTACTCCGGCAGTGGGACAATAAAAGTCCTATACACTTTTTAGCTACGAGACACCGTTTAAAGATGAAAATTACGGCCCCCGCCAATGAAGAGGGGGAGGTTTTAAAAATTTTGAAGCATGCCGTCCCTGTGTGTTTTTAACACTAAACGACATGCTGTTGAAAGATTTTTCGTTTTTTGAAAATTTAAAAATTTCCAAAATTTTGGAGAGGCGTAGCACCCCCTACGGAGCCCGGACGACAGATGTCACTCCGACGTAGTTCTATTTAGAATGTATACCAAAAACATTTGTTTTTCCGAACTAAACGTGAAAAAAATTTTTTTTACCCAATTTTGGGGAGGGGTGCACCCCAAGATTCAAGCAAATAATGCCAATACTAAGGCAACCACGATGCAAGGCAAAACCTTGGAGTAAAATCAATGCTTGTGGCGTGAAATATTAGTAACTTGAAACCAAAATGCACAAAAGTCAAAATTTGGTTTTTTGAGTTTTCTCCGTGAACGGGTGGGCTGTCGAGACCTTTGTTTACATATCCTTGAAGTACTCCGGCAGTAAAACAAAAAAGGTCCTATACACTTTTTAGATACGAGCCACCGTTTAGAAGATGAAAATTTCGGCCCCCCTCCTATGAAGAGGGGGAAATTTCAAAAATTTTAAAGATGCCGTCTCTATGTGTTTTTAACGCCAAACGACATGCTGTTGAAATATTTTTCGTTTTTTGAAAATTTCCAAAAATTTGGAGGGGTTCAGCAACCGCTTACGGGGCCCGGACGAAAGATTTCAAAAAATGTCTCGTTTTTCGGTATTAAGCCGAACTCGTTTCATAGCAAAAATTTTGACTCATAGCATAAGAAAAAAATTAAACCCAGAAGCACAGAAAAGTAAGCACAGGAAAGTAAGTAAAAATTATTTTTCAGGCATAAGAAAAAAAATTAAACCCAGAAGCACAGAAAAGTCAAAATTTGTTTTTTTTATTTTCGCAACAATGGGTAAAGATAGGACACTTTTGGTTACATATTCTTAAAGTACTTTGGCAGAGAAACAAAAAAGGTTCTATACACTTTTTAGGTCCGACCCACCTTTAAGGAGATAAAAACACCCCCCCCCCACCAAAGAAGGGGAGAAGGGAGAAGGTTTTTGAAAATTTTTTATAAAACAAATGATTGTGTACATTTAATGCCAAACGAGATGCTGTTAAACAACTTTACGTATTTTGAAAATTTGAAAATTTTTAAATTTTTGGAGGGGGTAGCAGCCCCCACGGGTACGGGACGTAAGATTTAAAAAATGTTCCCTAATTCCGCCTGGTAGGGTAAGGGGCTGCAAATTGAAAAAGTGCAAGGGAAGTGTTCTCCAGGCGTAAAATAAAGAAAAACATGATATCGGATAGGGCCAAAAAGCCTAAATTTCGTTTTTTGAGTTTTCTTAGCGAACGGGTGCATGAAGGGCAACTTTAGTAACATATTCTGAAACGTCTCTGGGAGACGGACGAAAAATGTTCAGAACAATTTTTAGCTCCGACGCACGGTTAAAAAATTTAAAATTTCTACTCCCCCGCCACACACCCCTGAAAAACGTCACCCAAGATTTCGAATTTTTCCTGAGTGTTTGACCTATCGGTTGAGTGGATTACAGTGCCAGTTCAGCTGAACATTGTGCCCAGATGGCCGTCCATTGAGAACTGTTCACATACTGAATGGAATGAAAGAGGATCTCTTAGGGCTTTTGAAATCCATACATTAATAACACACTTCCGGATCTCGTAGAGATAGGAAGACACATTTCAAAAAACTTTTGCAAATCATTACAAAATTTGAATTTTTGCAATATTTATCGTCTTTTTTACAAACTGGGTGATAAAGGTTTTCAAAATAATGCTTCCGTATGGGGGATCTCTCTTTGTAGGTATGGCACGTGGATTTCTTAATGCACCATTTGCTGGACTGTGTGTGTGTGTGTGTGTGTGTGTGTGCGTGCGTGCGTGCGTGGGTGCGTGTGTGTGTGTGTGTGTGTGTGTGTGTGTGTGTGAAGAATCGGAAGTGAAGTTTATTCATGTAATTTTTCACTTTTTTTCGGTTTTCTCAAAAACTGGTCCTACGATTTTTTTTTAAATCGCCCAATTTACTTAATTTTTCATCCTCAACAAGATAGGGTTGGCGCCATGTTTGCTGAAATTCTTGGTGAGGCTGTTTTCACGTGAAAACATTGTTTTCTTAAGATTACGGTTTTAATATGCATTTTAGCATTATATTTAAAATCCTACAACTTTTATTTCAAACATTTTATTGTATAACGCTTAGTGTAGGGGTAATTAGTGATTTTCTGTTTTTTTTTCTCACCAAAACGTGTGAAAAATCGATTTTATTAAGATTTCGACATTTGTATGCATTTTACGACAAAAGTGTATATAATCAAATACATAGGAAATTAAAAGATCTACAACTTTAATTTAAACATTTTTCTCTACAGAGCCTAGTTTAGCGTGAAAGAGCGATTTTCCAAATTTTTAAGCCAAACAGGTCGATTTTCATTTTCCGTCTTTCACTCATGATTAAAATAAGGTTATATTTTTGAGGTTAGTTTTTTTGTTTATTTTTAATGTTTTATTACTAATGTTAGGTTATATTGTTTAAATTATTTGCATTGGCAAGAGAAAGTTGTGCGAGTGTTTCACACCAGAATTTTTAATTTCATTTGAGTTGCGTATGGAAAATATTTTTTTCTCCTGTGACATAAATTGGAAAATGGCCAAACCCCTATGACGCAAACTGTATTAAAGTACTCCAGGCAGGCACAAAACATTTGACAACAATCTGGCCAATGAGAGCTGAGGAAATGTTCCTCATGTTAACATTGTGCAGTATAGTACAGGGACTCCTGTATCCCCTTAAATAATCGCCATAAATTTGGAACATCTCATATTTTTCAATCTTAGTTTTATTTTCTTTATTGGATTGTTCTATTATTTTGAAATGTTTGTCTATTTTACCAAATTTATGGTTTTCCTCCTTTATATGATTAGTGTAAATTAATATAATATAGTTTTTCACATTGGAGAGAGTGCTTTTTACTTTCTCTTGCCTAAATGAATATATAGGAAGAAAAATATTGTTTTCATGTCGAGTTTAACAAATACACTCTTCACCCGAATACACACATAAACAGACACCCTCAACCCACATACTACATGTTTTTAGCGATTGGTGTGTGTGTGTGTGTGTGTGTGTGCGCGCGCGCACGTGCGTGCGTGCGTGCGTGTGTATAAACAAAATATCTCAAGAACAGAACATCGTACAAACTTGAAACTTTAAACTTAAGTTACATACCGTTACCGGATCCGACACGAACATTTTCATCAAAATCGGTCAACCAGAAGTAGTAGTTTATTCGTGTAATTTTTTACTCTTTTGCGATATTCTCAAAAACTGGTCCTACGATTTTTTTTTTAAAAATCGCCTCGTTTACTAAATTATGCTCTACAAGATCAGGTAGGCGCCATGTTTGCTGAAATTTTTGGTCTGGCTGTTTCATGTAAAAAATTTGTGTTTTTTAAGATTGCGGCTTTAATATGAATTTTAGCGAAAAATATATATAATAACAGTTGTAATATAGTAATATATATAAAAGCACTCTAATATAGTAGCAGACATGAGGAAAAGAAGACTTAAGTTTTTCGGACATATTAAAAGACTCCCCGAGAATAGGATAACACGGAAAATAGTGGAATATGTTAGCTCTCTTAAAAATGGAGTAGACTGGATAAAAAAGGTTAAAGAGGATCTCAATCTTGCGGGAATTCCTGAAGAAATAACTACTGACAGGAAGAAATACCGGAAATGGGTTGAGGACTGGGAGGTCCAGCAGGTGGAAAAACATCAAAAAGTCGGGACTAGATAGACTGAGGATAGGAAAAAGGCATTCTCGGAGAGAATGAAAGCATACTGGGTGGAGAAAAAACGGAAGGTACCCAGTAGAGTAATCCATAATTAAATACTTAGCGATTTCCACTTTGGGAGCTTGACGCAAATAATAATAATAATAATAAAAGTTGTAAAGAATTTAAAATCCTACAACTTTTGTTTCAAACATATTTTTGTATAACTCTTAGTTTAGAGGTACTTAGTGATTTTCTGTTTTTTTTTCACGAAAACTTGTGAAAAATCGATTTTTTTAAGATTTCGGCCTTAGTATGCCATCATTTTACGGCAAAAGTTTATAAATATAATCAAATTTATAGAAAATTAAGTACTACTTTTATTTAAAGCATTTTTCTCTACAAAGCCTAATTTAGCGTGAAAGAGTGATTTTACGTATTTTTAAGCTAAACCGAGGTCGATTTTCATTTTGCGTCTTTCACTTATGATTAAAATTAGGTTATGTTATTAAAGTTAGTTTTTTGTTTATTTCTAATGTTTTATTAATAGTGTTAGGTTTATTGTTAATTATTTGCATTGGCAAGAGAAAGTTGTGTGAATGTTTCACACCAGATTTTTCATGTTTATTATACCTAACTTGAAAATTACGACTCGTCATACCAATTTATTGTATAAATTTACTATATGAAATAGAATCGATTTCAAGCTGCAGGGTGGATTGTAAGGATTTATTTTTGGCATCACTTGCACTATTACATTACTAGCAACCCCCGCTCGCTTCGCTTCGCTTCACAGCACAGCACCTAATCCTAATGTAGGCCTCATTAAATTATTTTAAATCCTTTCTTTATAAAATATTTGTGGTTTTGTTGCCCTGTGGCAGCAAAATAAATTGTTTTTCTGCACTTCCAGCTGTAGAAAGTCCGACATAAAGTTGTACATGAGTGAAGCAACCACTCTTGTCTCAAATCGATGTCCACTGTTTTAAATGTTTGTCCCTGCGATTTAACAGAATTGAATAGAATGCATAGAAACCTATGGAGAAGAAAGAGACAGTTGATATTGTGTGGGTGAGAAGAGGCAGTAATATGTGGGTGGGTGCAGTACGGAACGCAGAGTAACTGGAAATATATGACTCATTCACTTCCTGTCGAATGAAAAGAAATATATGAAATACAGTACAAAATTAAAAATTTTGAATATTTCCGAATTTTTAATGTTTTTGGAATCGAGTGTTACTCATCCCGTTTTTCTATGCATTATAACAGTTGAATCGTGTTTCTAGCCCAAAAAATATACCAGTCAGAACACTTAGAAAAAATAAATGTGCAATGCACCCGATGGACTAAAACATGTGACATGGTCACAGTTTAAGTTGCTTAACTGACTTAATTAAAGTTGCGAAATAGCCTATATTAATCTGGAAGCTCTAAGGGCTAAGCTATGCAACAATGAAAGATTTTGTTAAAATCAGTTGAGTAGTTTCTGAGATTACCACCTCATACAAACAAACAGACAGACGTTTCTTATTTATTATATTAGTATAGATATGTTGGTCGTTTTATTTCAGAGCTTCAAGAAAAGAAGCGATAGGTTCAGTGAAAGAGTTGGCGCTGGTCTACCACAGACTGCATCAGCTGCACCTGGTCGAGTGCTCTCCACAGTCCAATGGAGGTCTGATGCTCGCCCTCAGTGCTACCAACCTTGCCGAAGTCGCCAAAGACGTTTTACCCGCTAAACAGTTGGCTCATATCTACGTCGGTACCAGCGTTACAAATAAAACAGACTTTCCCGTCGGTTCTACAGTTCTTTTCCAGGTAATTTATTTGTTTTTTTTTTTTTTTAAATTCCCTTGTTTGACAGCTAAGCTGAATTTATAAATATGCTGCAACCGATTTATTTGAATCAAACATTTCAGAAAATATTCCATTGAATTGTCAATGTTCTATTCTTTGGCTACCATTCAAATCCTACTGTCATGCTAGTTGTTTTTTTATTTTCTCATATCGACCCTGTTTTGTAAGAAGGGTCTAACGCACATTTATACAATTGTTGAGGATGAGCAAAAGAAGTGACCACTGCACATAATGTATGTGTAACTTATAACCTAAATAGTTCTTCAGGTAGAAAGCTAATTTTAGCTCATATTACTCTCATTTTATTATGGTCAAATTATATCTTACATATGCCTTTTATTATTCACCCCTTCTACCGTATTTCATGTGACTGTTCTAGAAACTGTGAACAGGAGCTAACTCCTGGTTTTTACAGATCAGAATTTAAAAATTTTTACTAGAAACCGACATCTAACTTTGTAACTATTCGTTGTACAGTTGTCTCTTTCTTACACATAATTGTATACATCTTTAGGACCTTCGTTCTGCAGTTGACCCTTTTTTGCCAAAAATGTCAAGTTAGCACCTTCTTACAATACAGGGTCGATATTATCGTTGTGTTGCGATCAGTAATAGAACTTTCCAGAATTCAGTTTGTGTTTTTTTTGCTTTTTTTTGATGTCAGGTTCTATTTGTCGTTAGCAAGAGAAGCATATCTGCGGCAGCCATGTCCTTGCCTTCAATGGTTGGTCACACCGTATGGGCATCGTTTCTTTGTCTCGCAGAAATGGTGTTTCGGTTCGAACAACCTGACCATTTTCACAAGTCTCACTGATAAAACAGATCCTATTGCTCACGTCAGCCAGGTAAGCTATTCAACATTGTTCTTCCATTTACAACCCACTACTCAAATTTTTTATAGATATTTTATAATACATTATTATTGTATATTATATATTATTTCTATTTCATATAATAAATTAATATAATAATTTCACTAACCTTCTTTTTAAACTGCGTCACCTTTATTTTATTCCTACTTACACGTGTTTCGGTGGATCCACCATCATCAGAGTAAATAAAAAATTGAAACTAAAAATTTTTTTCATTTATTTAAAATTTACAGAAGATGATACATCTTCAGTCACTTGTATAAAACTATATATTATTGTTTATTATTATATTATTTTATAATTATAATTATTTATTTGCACTGTACATGTCATATTAGAGCGATGGCTTGCAACCAGGGTGCTGTGGCACCGTGGCGTGTCACGAGCAAGAGCTATGGGTGTCGCATTAGTTGCTGGCTTTATGACAACTGAACTCTTGGATTCGACCCAGAATTTCTAAAAACATTTAGGATGAGTTTCTCATTAAATTGCAACTAACTTTATTGGAAATACTTATAACTAAAAATTTTTTAAATGTTTTATCAACATTTTTTTAAAACCTAAATAGCTAATTAAAAATATAATATTTAGTTATTTTAGTTTATGTTCTTAATGATTTTATATTTATTTTTTAGTGAGTTGTTATAAATCTCTTAGTATTGTTAATTTATTGTAAATAGTTGGTTTATACTGCCTTCATTTAACATAAAACGCAGTTTCGGTTTCTTCTGTTTACAAACTAGGTAACTATTTTTTACTTTTATAAATATTATATTTTTTAATATTTTAAGTAATTATGTTGAAAGTTTTGTGCAGTTATTGTGAATAGAAACTGAAATACTTGCCGTTTATGTTTACAAGAACATTTGTCTGCCGATTTCTAAAAAAACCCACGCAGTTGGGAGGTAACACCTAACAGAATATTAATGCTTTGAAGCCTGAGCTATAAGAACATGGTATGTCACGGTATCCTGGGGGTTTTAGAGTAAACTTTAAAAAATTCTAAAACATTTAATTTCCATCATATCTTAAGGATTTTTGCATCACATTGATCATAAAGTTTATTACAATATTTATTTACATTGAAATTATTATATTTACTAAATTTATTAGAGTTATCTTCTAATTATACAAAAAAAAAACATATGAAAAAAGAAATCGTTACGTGCTACACGCTACCACCTAGTTTTTGAGTTTTACAACCCTAAACACTACTAAAAACAGTTAATATAAATTCTACAGAAAGGCAATGTGAAATAAACTACACATTCAAAATGTTTGAGTACTAAAATTTAAAATATTTTACACATAACTAGCCTTTGTATGAAACACTCGGTAACAGACTGGTAAGCACAATGCAACATTACAGTCAGGTTGTTTCTTTCCTTCCAGCCTTTCCAGTTGCAGCTTTGCTATTTTCGGAGCAAACTTTACAGCAGAACACAGAAACAAAATGAAAAAGAAATTGTAAATATTACTGTCAAATAACCGCACAAACAAAATGATCTGGAATAGAAAACAGTACAAAGTATACAAACGAATGATTTACTGAACGAAACGATTACCAACAAAATATGAAAGGAAAACAATTATTACAAAGTAGAAATAACTATATTATTTACATATATACGGAAATAAATATATTGTTAAATACAGAATGACTACAAACCTCATATAACTATAAAAAAAAACTACGAAAAAATTGTAGTGATAAATCATGCTTACTATCAAGGACTAGGCATAACCCTGTTCCGAACTCACAAACCATCCTGCACGTCTACAGAAACACGAGACATTCCAACTTGTACATCTCGACTACTGCCATCTTCTTTGAGGTCTTCCCACCTCCCTTCTTCCAACTGGAACATATTCCACCACTTTTAGAGGTATTCTCTCCTCTTGCATCCGTTCCAAATGTTGCCTCCATTGATTCCGGTACTCCTCCACTTTTTCATTCAAGCTAAATACACCCAACTCGGATCTAATTTGCTTGTTACGTATTAGATCCAGCCTCGAGCAGCCCTTCACCCTTCTTACAAAACCTCATATGATAAATCATATAACTAGGAAAAAATTTTCTGCAAGCATAGAAAATTGAACGAAATAAAATTACAATGAATCTGTGCAACCGAAGCTCCATATAACCTCGTCTGAATCTTTCTACAGAATTTAATGTGGCGGCCCGAGGTATACTTGGGCTTCAGACAATCGCAATTTACACTCACTCCGAGCTATATTTGGCCTTAGGCTTCAAAGTGTTAACACGTTAAAAGGCTAAGGACATGTGGTTAGTTTGCATGGCGAACGGTTGCCGGTCGTCAAGATATTGTTATGTGTTTGTGAATGATGGATGCTGATGATGTGTTGTCGATTTATTTTTCAGGTGTACAGAGAGCATTTGTTAGAGAAGGCTTTGCAAACGCTAGTTGCACCCGGAGCACAGTTGGATTCGACGAATGCCGATGAGCCGGTCAGGCGGACTCAAACGCCCGATGTTATCACGTACATACAACTACTGATGGACAATGCTGCCGCTGCTGAAGCCAACGTCAAATGTCAGTGTACGCACTATATAACAGCTGTTTTATTAACGACGCAACCCTGATTATAAGAAATAGAAGTAATACATTGGTAAATGGTTTGGTGGCATTGCTGCCACCACGTCCCCTCCAATTGGTCGCCAGAAGGCATACACCTGGAGGCCGTTCCTAACAACTCTTATGAAACTTTGTGACGGCGACAGTCACCTTATTTGAAAATAAAAACTAGTTAAAGAATTAAAATTATTCGAGGCCGAGTTGGAGCCAGGTTGGCCAACCTGGGCAGTGTGTTCTGCTCGCCCTCTTGTCGGGATGCCTCTTGGGACTCAAGGCCCACGTCAGAAGAAATTTGGGTCATTACAGTCAAGAATTGTCGAAGATTAAACAAACTAACTAACAGAATGAAAAATATTAGTTAGGACCTAGTCGCCTTTAAATTTGTCCAGCAAGTGTTTGTTCGCCATATGTAAATTTTGACATCAGTGCCTTTGACGATAGCCGAGACACTATCCCTTATTATACTACATGATGACGGTAGAATGTAGCTACCTCATCAAGGAACTCCCACACCGCTCGAGCATGCACCTCGCGATACAAACTCGAACGTTCCGTGAAAGGCCAATTTTTCCCTTGGCCTTGAAGCTCCAGGGTCAGTTGTCGTCTGGACCCCCAAGAGCGGGGCAATCGTACAGCAAATGGGTATTCGATTGGACCTCCCCACAGACACAAGAATCATCAGCCAGCAGGCAGAACCGCTTTAAATATGCTGCGAACTCACCGTGACCAGTGAGGACTCAAGACACCCGATGTCCTTAATGTAACTGCTGTCTGGTGACAGCAGTTGTTTCATTATATTGTGTCACCAATGGTTTTTTACAAGGAAGAACGCGTGTTTATTGTAGAGACTTACATAGCGAGTAAATCTTACAAATGTGTGCAAGATAAGTTTCAGTTGAAATTTCCCTGTTCTGCCGTTCCGAATTAATTGTCAATATTGCGTTTGATAAATAAATTCCGTAAAACTGGGAGTGTACTCGATGTGAAACCACCTCGTCAGCCAACAAAGTTAATCGCGGAAGTTCTCCAAAATATCAAAAATCGTTTGACTCAATCACCTAAAAAATCGCTTAAAAGATTATCATCGCAAGCTGGGCTAACATTAACTACTGTTTTCAGAGCTACGAAAAAGTTACATTTGCATCCTTATCGCGTTGGCATCGCATTTGTAAGATTTACTCGCTATGTAAGTGTCTATAAACACCCGGTTCTTCCATGGAAAAACCCATTGGTGACACAATATAACGAAACGACTGCTGTCACCACACTAATGCTTGACTGGAACATTTTAACTATCTTAGGTAGTTGGCCTTGAGTACATACCGATTGGGGATAGAAAACTTACCGATGTATTACTTCTATCTTCTTATAATTAGGGTTGTGTCCTTAATAAAACAACCGTTACAATGATTATCCTGTTTCAATTGAATCTACAGTTGAGCCGTTGTTAGTTTGCTGCTACTGTCAACAAATAAAAGCCACCTACTACAGGGTGCACGCTAGAGACTGCGACTTTACAAATGTCGGATTCCTATTAAGTTAACTATTTTTTAAATAATAAGTACTTAAAACATTAGTCTTGATTTGATGTAGGCCTAACAATTTCATTTAGAAAAATACTTTTAAAAGTATTTTGTTGTTACTTTTTAATCAGCATGTACACATTTTGATATAATGCGCGTGCTCAGTGACGTCATTATTTGTTTACATTAGGAGCAAACTAAGAGAGGCTGGACTTTAGATTAATTGTTTACAACAATCTGTAATCTGTAGTATGTAGCGATTGGGGCTGGCACTGCGCTATAATTTGCTCGCATTGAATTATTGTGAAACTATTCACTGTCAGTACAGGCAGTTAAGAGTGACCAATGGAAAACTAATGCTAGAACTGACTGGAAATCTATCCCATTACCCCTGGTAGAAGCTAGTTTGGCTGGCCACTGTTCAGTAAAGAGAGGGCGAAGAGGCAGATAGAGGGGGAGGCAGAGGAAGAAAAAGAGAAAAGAAGGGTGTGATAGGGGGAGGAGAGAGCATATGATCTGGTCTTGGTAAATTATTGGTTTTGGAAAGTTGATGATGAAAAATCGTTATGACGAGTTTGTCTAATTTTTACCCAAAACGGAGGAATTCAGCTTCAGAGACTTTGAATTTTTAAAAATAGCTTTACGGTATAAATGTGCGATTAAGTCGAATGGTTTATTTTACAACAGATATATTTATAACAGCGTTTTAACGTGACTCCAAACTTGTGTTCTTTTTAATTCTAATTACACCAGACATGCTACTTACTTATTCTAACGTGTGGATTCACAAAATGTAATAAATAAGATGATTATGAAGAAAATTGTATGAAATTTTGTGAAAATTTGCACAAAACTTTACCAAAAAAATTTACCGCTGTATTACTTCTATCTTCTTATAATCAGGTTTGCATCCTTAATAAAACACCCGTTACAAGTACAGGGTGGCGCACCCCATCAAGTACGGGGCTAGTAAAACTAGCCCCATACCTTAGCCGAGATTGTATATTGTTTATGCCAAATCAAGGAAAATTCCCCCCCATTTTTCCCTTCCCGTGTACAACCTGCATTTTTAACCTTAAAATGTGAATTTAAACCTTAAAATGTTGTTACAAAAGTGGCGTAAAACGGGCTCAATTGAAAATAAATCGAGAAATAAGCCTAATTTAATCCGAACACCTGAAGTTGTTGCTAACATCGCAGCTCGTGTAGAACAAAGTCCAGGTAAGTCCACTCGGCATTTATCACAGCAAGTTGGTATGTCATGCAGATCTTGTCAAAGAGTTTTACACTGAAACCTTACAGAATCAGTGCTGTTCATAAACCCGCATGCCTTTCATGAACAACCACTACATGACATGAAAATCGGTGTTTGGTGTGCCGTTTCAGCGGAACGAATTGTTGGGCCAATTTTCTTTGAGACAACAGTTAATACTGACGTCTACCTGCAAATTTTTGATCAATTTATTAATGAATTAGAGCACCACACGAAATTACATATTCTTTTTTCCAACAAGACGGGGCGACTTGTCACACATCTCGCAGATCACTGGCTCGTGTGCGTAGTGTTTTTACCGATGAAAGGACTATCTCTTTAGGCTTCAGGATCACCGGATTTGTCTCCTTGTGATTACTACTTATGGGGAAATTTAAAGAATAAAGTATACACCAGCAATCCAAAATCCATTGAAGACCTAAAGATCTCGATCACGAACGTCATACGCGCCATTACAGCTCCTGAACTCCAGTCTGTATTTCAGAATATGGTACGCCGCGCTATCTTATCTGTACAAGTTGACGGTGATCACTTTCAACATATCGTGTAATAACGTAACAATATTAGACTGTTGTATAAAATTTAAAAAAAATTATTGGTATTTGTAAATAAACGGATTTCATATAAATTGTGTTGCACTTTATTTACGGGGCTACTTTTATGTGCGCCACCCTGTATTATGTATATGTATATGTTCAAGTATAAGTATACTTAGACGTGTATAAAGTAGTTGTATTTTGTTTTGTTATTTCACAGATGGTGTGGATGAGACGGCGCATTGGTGGGCATCAGTAATCGGCGTAGCTGCGTATTGGTTGCTGGGTGATGACGCCCAAGCGGAACGGCTTTACCCCAGGGTAGAGACGTTACCGGAATCTTTGGCCGAACAAAACGAGTCGTTGGCACGTGCCGTCTTAGCCGCATACAAGTTGCGTCGTGCTGCGTTGTCGAAACGTTCGTCGTTACAACAAGCCACTATCACCAAGTTGTGCGATACGGCATCGCAGTTGTTGTGTGATAGTCTATCGATGAATACCTGTCATAAACCGGATACTAAATTATTGGTGAGTCAGTTCATATATCTATTATGACACTTTTCGCTAAGGTCCATTCCGGGATCTAGTATCTACTCCAAAATTTTCTCTCCAGTATCTACTCTCTCTATTATCTACCTAACCGTTTTCTTTTTTTTACCAGGTGTCAAAAAAACTGTTAAAGAATAGCTTCTTCACGTCCTTAATTTCCTTCTTTATTTTTCGAATTGTGGAAAGAGAAACATCACAGTAGTTAGCCGCTCGGTCACGACTTTTGTTAAGATGTATAGAAAGCGATTTTTGTTTAGCTTTAACTTTACAACATTTTATTACATTGCGTTCAGCACTGTGAATAATTCGACCACGTTTTCGATAAACGGACATTTTTGTTTTTACGGTAACGAACAGTTATATTTGTATAGTTAACCTACAAAAGGTTCCTTCAAAAGGATATACTGTATATGCGCTCTGGGTATAGTATAAGTTTTTATGTTTGTCGTAGTGAAATTAAAGCAGTCGCGCATGGGCACTGATGCTGTTCCCCTTTTACCCCTCGTTGCAAACAAGGGCAATCTCTATAAGATAGTGTAGGCGTCATGTTTGCTGAAATTCTTGGTTAGGCTGTTTTTACGTAAAAACATAGTATTTTTAAGATTACGGCTTTAATATGCAAGTTAGCGCAAAAATTTATGTAATAAATGTTGTAGAGAATTTAAAATCCTACAACTTTTATTTATAACATTTTTTTGTATAACACTTAGTTTAACAGTAATTAGCGATTTTTTTAAGATTTCGGCCTTAGGATGCATTTTACGACAAAAGTGTACATAGTTAATTTTATAGGAAATAAAAAGATCTACAACTTTTATTTAAAGCATTTTTCTCTACATAGCTTAGTTTAGCGTGAAAGAGTAATTTTCCGTATTTTTAAGCCAAACTGAGTTCGATTTTCATTTTACGTCTTTCACTCATGATTAAAATAAGGTTATGTTTTTGAGGTTAGTTTTTTATTTATTTCTAATGTTTTATTACTAATGTTAGGTTTATTGTTAATTATTTGCACTGGCAAGAGAAAGTTATGTGAGTGTTTCACACCAGATTTTTTATAAATAAAGTTTTTAGTTTCAATTATATGTTATTTACTCTGATGATGGTGGATCCACTGAAACACATGCAAGTGATAATAAAAGTTGATGCAATTAAAAAGAAAGGTTTTAAAAGAAAGGTAATTAAAAAGAAAGGATAAAATAGACTTGATTAAGTGTCTTGACATGGTCAATAATACATAGGAACATATCTGTCTGTTCATTATTATTTTATTAAACATCCTATATAGGATTTTTAAACAGCCGTATTATTTAAAATTGAAATATATTTTCTAACCACCAGAATACGTAACATAAAACACTTGGTAACATAAAACACTTACCAATGTTTATAGAGCTTTCGTGTATCTTGTACACATCTTCAGTAAATTAACATTTATTACAAGTCAAAATTTAAAACTTCCTGCTCCTACCATGGTAGATAAGGAATAGTCGATTCTTATATTTAAAACAGTCTTGCCAACTTAATCAGTTGATTGTCGTATTCAATTTGTGTGTTCATTAATTTCTCCCTGCTATTGTATTTATAAATATAATATTTTTCCAGAATTTCAATTTCGTTTTGTTTGTTATTTATTTCTAATATTTCTAGATTATTTTTTATATTCGAAATATTGTGTTTATTTTTTATCATGTGTTCAGTTACATTGGAGAATTTTCGATTTCCTTTTTTATAGTTAGAATAGTGTTCTGTAAACCGTTTTTTAAAAGATCTGGTGGTTTTACAAAAAAAAAAAAATAATCTGTCTGTTCATCTCTACATTGGCCGAGGGATGATTTATGAAGAATGAAGATTGTGGAATGAAGAAAGAAGAAGAAGTTGTTGTGCAGTGGTTCTGGCGGCAGAGATGCATTGTAGTTGCATTGCATGTGCTTATGATTGGTCTCACGTGTGCAATACACCTGCAATGCACACTCTGACGCCAGACATTATCGTCCAGCCTCATCACGGCAGATTTTTATAGTTTTTAAAGAAAATTTTGCGTTGAATACAGCGATAATATTGGTTTTCCTGTCAGTGTTATGTGTATCGGTGACTTTTACACCATCCATGTTATAGAGTGTGAGCAACTGATCTGCCGGTACTTCTGCGTGTTGTTGTTAGTTATTAGTTTGTTATTGTAATACTTAGTTTTTTTTAAATTTTACTTAAGAAATGGATCTCCAACGTCCGCATTCAAATGGAAAGTAAAGGACTTTTTGAAGGAGACTGGATCGATAAGGAAAGATGGCGATTGGGATGCGAGAAGCGACACAACTGACGTTGCAAAAAACTCGCTATATATATATATATACACTTAAGAAATAAAAAAAGTAAATTGGTTATTAGAAATAGGTAATTAGTTTGTAAGAATTTAACTCGTATAATTAATTTTATTATTCTTATATATCATTATCATTATATGTTAAAAAATTTTTTAAATTCAAGAAAACATGTACCTCTCTTCAGTCAAACATGTTTATCGTTATAATGTAAGTAATCCAAATCTTAATAAATGAAAAGTAATCTTCTAATTATGATCTTTAATTTAATCTTTACTTTTTGAATTTATGACCAATGGTTGATTTGTTACTATTTTTTTTTTAAATCCGTGAAAAATGGCAGTCCACGGGCAAAACTACAAAAAAGCCAGTCTTCAAAGTGTAAAGGACTTTGTTTCGATAACGATGATCTCTGTTCAGAGTCGATTTACCGGGTTGTTTGTCAAAATTACTGAATTCATTCATATTTACAATTAAAAATACGTTTAATATACTGAAAAATCTGGTGTGAAACACTCACACAACTTTCTCTTGCCAATGCAAATAATTAACAATAAACCTAACATTTGTAATAAAACATTAGAAATAAACAAAAAACTAACCTCAACAAACATAACCTTATTTTAATCATCTTTGAAAGACGCAAAATGAAAATCGACCTCAGTTTGGCTTAAAATTCGGAAAATCACTCTTTCACACTAAACTAGGCTCTGCAGACAAAAGTACGTTAAATAAAAGTTGTAGATCTTGTAATTTCCTATAAATTTGATTATATACACTTTTGTCGTAAAATGCATGCTAAGGCCGAAATCTTTAAAAAATCGATTTTTCACACGTTTTCATGAGAAAAAACCAGATAATCGCTAATTACCGTTAAACTAAGCGTTATACAAAAAAAATTTTGAAATAAAAGTTGTAGAATTCTAAATTCTCTACATTTTTTTATATACATTTTTGCGCTATAATACATATTAAAGCTGTAACCTTAAAAAAACACTTTTTTTACGTGAAAACAGCCTCACCAAGAATTTCAGCAAATATGGCGCCTACCCTATCTTGTAGAGAATAAAAAATTAAGTAAACCAGGCGATTTTTAAAAAAATCGTAGGACCAGTTTTTGAGAAAATCGCAAAAAAGTGAAAAATTATACGAATAAAGTACTACTTCCGGTTGACCGATTTTGATGAAAATGTTCGTGTCGGATCCGGTAGTGGTATGTAACTTAAGTTTTAAGTTTGAAGTTCGTACGATGTTCCGTTCTTGAGATATTTTGTACACACACACACACACCAATCGCTAAAAACATGTTTTTTTGGGTTCAGGGGGTCTGAAAACATATAGATCCGGTGAAAACTCGATTTCAAAAAATCAACATGAAAACAATACTTTCCTTCCTTTATATTCTTATAGGCAAGAGAAAGTAAAAGAAAACTGAATGCAAAAAAAATACACTTTTAAAAAAAAAGTTTTGACTTAAAAATAAAATTGCAAAATATGAGATGTCCCATATTTATAAATGAGCAAAGCAGGACATTTTGAATGAACAGGTCAAATTTAGGAATGATGAAGTGATATTCACTGCTGCTGCTGCTATCTACAGTAAATATGAGAAGGGATAAATTAAAATAAATTAATTTTAAATCAGTTTAATACAAATGACTGAAGATGTATCATCTTCTGTAAAGTTTAAATAAGTGAGATAACAATTTTTATAGTTTCAATTTTTTTATTTACTCTGATGATGGTGGATCCACCGAAACACGTGTAAGTAAGAATAAAAAAAATCTGGTGTGAAACACACACAACTTTCTCTTGCCAGTGCAAATAATTAACAATAAACCTAACATTAATAATAAAACATAAGAAATAAACAAAAAACTAACGTCAATAAACATAAACTAATTTTAATCATGAGTGAAAGACGCAAAATGAAAATCAACCTCAGTTTGGCTTAGAAATACGGAAAATCACTCTTTCTCTCTAAACTAGGCTCTGTAGAGAAAAATGCTCTAAATAAAAGTTGTAGATCTTTTAATTTTCTATAAATTTAATTATATACACTTTTGTCGTAAAATGCATACTAAGGCCGAAATCTTAAAAAAATCAATTTTTCACACATTTTCGTGAGAAAAAACAGAAAATCGCAAATTTTTTTTTTTAAAAGTTGTAGATCTTTTAATTTTCTATAAATTTAATTATATACACTTTTGTCGTAAAATGCATACTAAGGCCGAAATCTTAAAAAAATCAATTTTTCACACATTTTCGTGAGAAAAAACAGAAAATCGCAAATTACCGTTAAACTGAGCATTATACAAAAAATTGTTTGAAATAAAAGTTGTAGAATTTTAAATTCTCTACAATTTTTATTATATAAAGTTTTGACCTAAAATGCATATTAAAGCCGTAATCTTAAAAAAATAACGTTTTTACGAGAAAACACCCTCACCAAGAATTTCAGCACACATGATGCCTACCCTATCTTGTAGAGAATAAAAAATTGACTAAACCAGGCGATTTTAAAAAAATCGTAGGACCAGTTTTTGAAAAAATCACAAAAAAGTGAAAAATTACACGAATAAACTACTACTTCCGGTTGACCGATTTTAATGAAAATGTTCGTGTCGGGTCCGGTAGTGGTATGTAACTTAAGTTTCAAGTTTTAAGTTCGTACGAGGTTCCGTTCTTGAGATATTTTGTATATACACACACACACACAGACCAATCGCTAAAAACATGTTTTTTTGGGTTCAGGGGGTCTGAAAACGTATAGATCCGGTGAAAACTCGATTTCGAAAAATCGATATGAAAAAAATACTTTCCTTCCTATATATTCATATAGGCAAGAGAAAGTAAAAATCTGGTGTGAAACACTCACACAACTTTCTCTTGCCAGTGTAAATAATTAACAATAAACATAACCTAACTTTAATCATATATGAAAGACGCAAAACGAAAATCGATCTCAGTTTCCTTTAAAAATATGGAAAATCACTCTCACGTTAAACTAGGCTCTGTAGAGAAAAATGCTTTAAATAAAAGTTTTAGTTCTTTTAATTTTCTATAAATTTGGTTATATACACTTTTATCGTAAAATGTGTACTACGGCCGAAATGTTAAAAAAATCGATTTTCACACATTTTCGTGAGAAAAAACAGAAAATCGCTAATTACCGCTAAACTAAGCGTTATACAAAAAATTGTTTGAAATAAGAGTTGTAGAATTTTAAATTCTCTACATTTTTTATTGTATAAAATTTTGCGCTATAATACATATTAAAGCCATAATCTTAAAAAAACACTTTTTACGTGAAAACAGCCTCACCAAGAATTTCAGCAAACATGGCGCCTACCCTATCCTGTAGAGCATAAAAAATGTAGTGAACCAGGCGATTTAAAAAAAAATCGTAGGACCAGTTTTTGAGAAAATCGCGTAAAAGTGAAAAATGACACGAATAAACTACTAGATCCAGTTGACCGATTTTGATGAAAATGTTCGTGTCGTGTCCAGTAGTGGTATGTAACTTAAGTTTCAAGTTCATACAATGTTCATTTCTTGAGATATTCTGTTCACACACACACAGACCAATCGCTAAAAATATGTTTGTGTGGGTTCAGGGGGTCTGAAAACGTATAGATCCGGTGAAAACTCGATTTCGAAAAATCAACATGAAAACAATACTTTCCTTCCTAATATATTCATATAGGCAAGAGAAAGTAAAAATAAAGGTGAGGCAATTTAA
The DNA here is from genome assembly GCA_035578175.1 of Catonia carolina. Lineage (NCBI taxonomy): Eukaryota > Metazoa > Arthropoda > Insecta > Hemiptera > Achilidae > Catonia > Catonia carolina. The sequence continues at coordinate 1,820,577 of JAQMRL010000031.1, forward strand.
GAAGAAGGTTGGTGAAATTATATAAATTCATTATATGAAACAGAAATAATTTCAAACTGCAGGATGCATTATAAAGATTTATTTTTGAAAAGGCAAACATTCCTTTTAAGGCATTTTTTAGGTGGTAGTTACCTCTATGTCGATTTACTTTTCAAATGCTAAACGAATTTCCACATTATACACTCTCTTTGTTGTTGTAATATATACGCTGCTCTTTAGAGCTTCTATTACGTTTCAAAACTCAGAATAACTTTTACTAAAATACTTACTTTTATTTACAGTTGTTGTTGTTTAAGTCATCAGCTGAAAGGCTGGTTTGAACCTGTAGAGGTTTTACTAAGTAAAACGAGGAGTGAGGTGGTTTACCATTGCCACAACTCACTCAGTGGAAAAGTATGCTTATCAGTACGCCGGGCCCTCTGAAACGGACATATTTTCCATTCTGCAAATGACACCTTCACTTCACTCACCACACAATCCAACTGTATAATGAAATTCATTACTTTCAGAGGAAATAACTGTGATTAGTGTCACAGTACACCTCTACCTCTTCTGTTCTTAAATGATTCACTCATTTAATTGGGTGACCATGTGATAAGAAACACAACTGTAGTCCAGCCTCTCTTAGTTTGCTCCTAATGTAAACAAATAATGATGTCACTGAGCATGCGCATTATATCAAAATGTGTACATGCTGATTTCAAAGTAACGACAAAATACTTTCAAAAGTATTTAAATACAAATACTTTTAACAGTATTTTTCTAAATAAAATTGTTAGGCCTACATAATAACATGACATGTTTTTAGCACTTTAAGTTATAAGTTTTAGTTATAATTTAAAATATAGTTAACTTAATAGGAATACGATATCCGTAAAGTTGCAGACTCTAGCGTGCACCCTGTAGTAGGTGGCTTTTGTTTGTTGACAGAAGGAGGAGCAAACTAACAACGGCTGAACTGTATTTATTTTAGTACTGCAACTAACAGATTGAGTGTAAATAGTTTGACACTCCACCTGTCTGTGTTATGGGCAGTTATTTACAGTAATATTTTGAATGTTTTATTTCAGTTGGCACAGTTACTCGTGTGTGATTGGCTGTTGGATACAAGAACCGCTTTGTGGGAAGAACAAGGCGGAAGCAACAGCAGTCCTGTCACGACGGCCACTTTGTCCGGGTTCCAAAGGGATCTCACATCATTACGTACTATCACTCAGTTTATACCTGTAAGTTATTTTTTTGTTTTTTCTTTTCTAATTTTATATATGTTAAGTCCAACACGCCGCTGAACTTGAAAATTGATATAATTAATTAACAATTTATTTAATGTGGTAAATTTCCGGAAGACCACAGTGCTTTTACAGTCTGCACCCAAGACTAAATGATTGATAGCGGTTAACACGTTAGAAATGTACGGAAAATCCGGGAAAATAACTAATCGAGGGAAAACAAATAGGAACAAGGAACAAACAGGATAAAGGCAAATAACAAGCATAGGAGAAAAATGAATGGGAATCAATGTACGTAATAACTTAATTTAACGTGAGTTTAATAATTTTTTTATCGAATTTTTTATTTTATTTCTAACTTAGTAATAATACTGGAATGATTCTAGTACCATAAATGTCACAATTATACTGGGAAACATGCTCAAAAAATTTCAACCTTCCAAGTCAAATGGTTTTTGAGAAAACTGTAGTCTACCTTTATGGAATAAAGTTAATTTATGGGAAATGAGCTGTTAAGTATTACTTACTCTAAAATCGGCCTGCACCATAATATTGATCCTCACTAGACTGTTCTTTTTCCTCAAATAATATCCTCTTTTTTTTTCTCTTGTCTTGCTTCTTTTGACACACTTTCCATTGCCTTCTCAGCTTTTTGTATTCTTTAATTATCGCAACTCTTTAATTGTTTCCACAGATTAAATCAATTAAAAGAAATTCTGGTAGAAACATTACTTAACAAAAATCTGCATAGTTTCCATAATTTCTATCGTACAGTTATAAATTTTATATGTAACTAGCGGGTCCCGCGTGGCTTCACCCACGAAAACGTAAACAAAGAACCAGCTGTTTAAGTATACTCCCTGTATTTCTTATGGGAGGGTATTTTGGCGAATTCTACCATTTAAAATAAAAATTTTGCAAAATCCTTTCTTAGCAACAGCTTAGAAAACTTAAAATGATCTATAAATCAGGACATCTCTTTTTATATAATAGATAGCGCCCCGTCGTGGCTTCGCCCATGAAATTTTAAGGCTATGATTCTGTATTTTAATTCGCTAATGACTTAAATCACAAATATAATTTTTTTTGGAATTAGGTATAAAGAACAACAATTCAACAAATACAACAATTCTGGAATTAATTGTGGTTAAAATGTAATTCCAGTGTTAGGTCAAAAGATTAAGCACTACGTACAGTACAACATCTGGAGTAAAACATAGATTAAAATCGTTGTTAGTCAATTTAACTTCTGGGAAAATAGCTACAGTTTCGTAATTGATCTGCTATTTACGTACGATAAGAATATATATACTGGATGCTATGGAGGGGGTAAATGTGTGTCGGAGAACAACCACTACATAAGCGTAGCGCTTCGCACTGATTTCACATCCTCGCATCAGTAGGGGGGAATTTTTGCAATTTCTTCCCTTTAAAATCAAAATTTTACAAAATCCTTTCTTAGTGTGTGCTTACACAACATAACAAAGCTAACTTCCAAATTTCAAGTCTCTAGCGTCAGTAGTTTCGGCTGTGCGTTGATCTATAAATGAATCACCCAGGACATAATGTCCTTTTATATAATAGACTAGCGGGTCCCGCATGGCTTCGCCCACGCAAACGTAAACGAAGAATCAGCTGTTTAAGTATACTCTCTGTATTTCTTATGGGAGGGTATTTTTGCGAATTCTACCATTTAAAATAAAAATTTTGCAAAATCCTTCCTTAGCGACAGCTTAGAAAACTTAAGTTGTTCTATAAATCAGGACATCTCTTTTATATAATAGATAGCTCCCCGTCGTGGCTTCGCCCATGCAATTTTAGGGCTATGATTCTGTATTTTAATTTGCTAATAACTTAAATGACAAAATAATTTTTTTTGAATTACATATAAAGAACGATTCACATGTCACCGTTCCGAAACGGAACCGGTACGGCCACTCGAAGTCAAAAATGATGACAGTATTCACACATGTACGTCAGTTTTCCTTTCGTCAAACTCCATTCAGTCATTTTACATAGAGACAAATACTTCCGTAAAAAACAAAATATCGTTTTGACGGTTCGGTGACGGCGACAATACTGACATGCCGGTGCTCAGTGTAGACAATGTCATTAATTTTTCAAGAAAGAATATTTTTCTGTGACTGATACTAAACTTGTCTTCTCGGAATTACACAACTGAGACGTGACGTGGACAGATGTGTGTAAATCGACCCTTACGGTAAAAAAATAAAAAAGAGAAGGATTATAATAGCATAATGCCTGAATTTACATAAATAACTGTTGTTTTATTTTAATTTAAGTTAGATTTAAGAAAATTACTTTACTGTATGCATTTTACTGAATTGGTTGAGACACTTTTTTTTTAAAGTAAATTTTAATTGTTCGGTTGCAAAAATCATTTTTACAATGTCAGTCGAATACATTATGTAACCTAAGCAATGAAATCCGTATCTTGAATAATAAGTAATAATACTCTAAAGCATAAAAAAGGTATCACTTATTATACTAATTACAACAACTCTGGAATTAATTCTGTTTAAAATGTAAATCCAGTGTTAGGTTAAAAGATTAAACACTATGTACAGTACAACATCCGGAGTGACAAAAGTAAAACATAGATTAAAATCGGTGTTAAAGTCAATTTAACTTCTGGGAACATAGCTATAGTTTTGTAGTTGATCTGCTATTTACGTACAATAAGAATGTATATACTGGATGCAACGGAATATGCCTATGGAGGGGGTAAATGTGTGTCGGAGCAAAACCAGTACATAAGCGTAGCACTTCGCGCTGACCCGCACCCTCGCATCAGTGGGGGGGGGGGAATTTTGCGATTTCTTCCCTTTAAAATCAAAATTTTGCAAAATCCTTTCTTAGTGCGCGCTTACACAACATAACAAAGCTAACTTCCAAATTTCAAGTCTCTAGCGTCAGTAGTTTCGGCTGTGCGTTGATCTATAAATGAATCACCCAGGATATGGTTGTCCTTTTATATAATAGACTAGCGGGTCCCGCGTGGCTTCGCCCACGCAAACGTAAACAAAGAATCAGCTGTTTAAGTATACTCTCTGTATTTCTATGGGAAGGTATTTTTGCAAATTCTACCATTTAAAATAAAAATTTTGCAAAATCCTTTCTTAACAACAGTTTAGAAAACTTAAAATGATCTATAAATCAGGACATCTCTTTTTATATAATAGATAGCGCCCCGTCGTGGCTTCGCCCATGCAATTTTAAGGCTATGATTCTGTATTTTAATTTGCTAATAACTGATTTATAATCTGCTAATAACCTATTTGTTGCTAAGTCACAAATATAATTTTTTTGGAATTACGTATAAATAACAATTCACACACATCAATCGTGTCACCATTCCGAAACGTAACCGGCACGGCCACTCGACGTCAAAAATTATGACAGTATTCACACATGTACGTCAGTTTTCCTTCCGTCAAACTCCATTCAGTCATTTTACAGAGACAAACACGTCCGTAAAAAACAAAATATCGTCGAGAAAAAAATATCGTTTTGACGGTTCCGTGATGGCGACATGACTAACGCACCGGATTCGGGACGGAGCCGATGCTCAGTGTAGACAATATCATTAATTTTTCAAGAAAGATTATTTTTCTGTGACTGAACTTCTCGGAATGACGGAACTGAGACGTGACATGACGGATGTGTGTGAATCGACCCTTATGGTGAAAAAATGAAAAAGAGAGAGATTAGCATATTTCCTGAATTTACATAAATAACTGTTGTTTTATTTAAACTTAAGTTAGATTTAAGAAAATAACTTTATCCTATGCATTTTACTGAATTGGTTGAGACAAATTTTTTTTAAAATTAAATTTTAATTGTTCGGTTGCAAAAATCATTTTTACAGTGTCAGTCAAATACATTGTGTGACTTAAGCAATAACATTCGTATCTCGCATAATAAGTAATAATACTATAAAGCATAAAAAAACATAACACTTATTATGCTAATTACAACAATTCTGGAATTAATTCTGTCTAAAATGTAAATCCAGTGTTAGGTTAAAAGATTAAACACTATGTACAGTACAACATCCGGAGTGACAAAAGTAAAACATAGATTAAAATCGGTGTTGAAGTCAATTCAACTTCTGGGAAAATAGCTATAGTTTTGTAATTGATCTGCTGTTTACGTTGTAATACTGGATGCTATGGAATATGCCTATGGAGGGGGTAAATGTGGGTTGGAGAACCAGCAGTAAGCGTAGCGCTTCGCGTTGATTCTTCATCCTCGCATCAGTGGGGGGAAATTTTTGCTATTTCTGCCCTTTAAAATCAAAATTTTGAAAAATCCTTTCTTAGTGCGCGCTTACACAACATAAGAAAGCTAACATCCAAATTTCAAGTAGCGTTAGTAGTTTCGGCTGTGCGTTGATCTATAAATGAATCACCCAGGACATGGACATGGTTGTCCTTTTATATAATAGATTACACAGAAAAAGATACAGAAGGCAATGGCGCCAAAATTAGAAAAATCAATTTTTTTTTATTTTTGAGTTATAGTGCTCCCCTTAATAATTGTTGTTGTTTAGGTGATCAGCCTGTAGGCTGGTTTGAACCTGTAGAGGTTTTACTAAGTAAAACGAGGAGTCAGGTGGTTTACCATTGCCTTCCTCACTGAGTGGAAAAGTACGCTTATCAGCATGCCAGGCCCTCTGTAAAGCACATATTTTCCACTCTGCAAATGACACCTTCACTTCATTCACCACAGGGTCTGGTTGTACAGGGAGACGGACGGTTTTTAATGAAATAATACTCAGCCAACTTTAAAATTAATGCATGTTTATTTACACAAAATCAAAGCTCATTATTTGCCATTTTAGTTAACAAAGTTATTTGTGAAAAATAATGTCATCAAGATGATGTCCAGCATTTCGAATGCAGGACTCAAGTCTCTTCTCAAAATCCTCCATCACACGGACTAAAATCTCTGCAGGGATGGCAGCAATTTCTTGAATGATTGCATTCTTCAACTCATCCAATTTCGTGGTTTGTGGTTATAAACACAGTTCTTAAGGTACCCCCACAGAAAAAAGTCACATACTGACAAGTCGGGAGACCTAGGAGGCCAAGGAACATTGCCAAAACGTGAGATAATCCAGCCAGGAAACATGCGTCTAAGAACTGTCATTGAATTGTTTGCGGTGTGTGGTGTTGCCCCATCCTGCTGGAACCAAACGCGTTTTAAAGGGATTCGTCGTCTTCTTAGTTCTGGTTTCAAGAATGTTTCAAGCATACGAATGTAACGAACCGAATTAACAGTAACTGTGGCCCCGTTCTCTTCAAAAAAATAAGGTCCAATAATGCCAACAGAGCCAAGAGCACACCAGACTGTTACTTTTTCTGAGTGTAGAGGACGCTGGTGGATAAGGTGTGGATGCTCTGGAGCCCAGTAACGTAGGTTTTGCTTATTCACGGTCCCGTTTAAATGAAAATGAGCTTCATCGCTCATCAATAAAATTTCATTTTCATTCGATCCCAAAATCACTTGCATTCTGTAAGCGAAGTCTTCTCGTACAGCAAAATCAGTTTGCTTAAGTTGTTGGACAATGAGCATTTTGTTGGGATGGAATTTTAATTCTTTATGCAAAATTCGTCTAACCGATTCACGATTGATTCGTAACTGACTAGCATGACCATGCTGGGCTTCTGACTGCCTGCCGCTTGCGTTACCCTTTCAACATTTTCTGGTGGTGTCGTTACACTGCGTCTCGGGCCAGGATGCCAGTTCTTAGCCAGTATGCTTCCAGTTGATCAGAAGTTTTCCACCCATCTGAGGATTGTGTTACGGCTCGGAACAGCTCCATGTCGACCGACATTAAACCGCGCACGAAACAATCGCTGCGTAGCAATGATAGACTCACCACTTTTGACGAAAGTTTCATAGACAAACACCCGACGTTGCAAGTCCCACTGCTCCATAGTGACTGAGTAAATGAAATGGCGTCTTGTGTGGATCAGAACTATCCCCACCACGACCACCTCCCACCACCGCGCCCTCAACACTACTCAGTTCAAAACCGTCCGTCTCCCGTGTGTCACCCTGTATAATGAAATTCATTACTTTCAGAGGAGATAACTGTGATTAGTGTCACCTAACACACCTCTACCTCTTCTCTTATTAAATGATTCAGTCATTTAATTGGTTGACCATATGATAAGAAACACAACTATTTATTTTAGCCCTGCAACGAACAGAGATTGAGTGTAAATAATTTGACACTACCTGTCTGCTGCCCATGACGGACAGGTGGAGTGTCAAATTATTTACACTCAATCTGTTCGTTGCAGGGCTAAAATAAATAGTTGTGTTTCTTATCACATGGTCAGCCAATTAAATGACTGAATCATTTAAGAACAGAAGAGGTAGAGGTGCAAAAGACACTAATCAGAGTTATCTCCTCTGAAAGTAATGAATTTCATTGTACAGCCAGACCCTGTGGTGAATGAAGTGAAGGTGTCGTTTGCAGAGTGGAAAATATGTGCTTTTCAGAGGGCCCGGCATGCTGATAAGCATACTTTTCCAATCAGTGAGGAAGGCACCGGTAAACCACCTCACTCCTTGTTTTACTTAGTAAAATCTCTACAGGTTCAAACCAGCCTTTTGGCTGATGACCTAAACAACAACTACCTGTCTGTTATGGGCAGCCCTTAATAATAATAATAATAATAAAAGTACTTTGTACACGTTGGGCCCTTTACACCCTTGTGTAGAATAACAGGTGATTATAACCATCCTGGTTTTTTCACCTTAAAAAAAAAAACAAACCTGTATAATGAAATTAAATTGATTCCTGTGAGAGGAGGGAGATAACTGTGACTAGTGTCACCTAACACACCTCTACCTCTTCTCTTGTTAAATTATTCACTCATTTGATTGGGTGAACAAGTGATAAGAGAGAACTATTTTTTTGTAGCCCTGGAACTAGCAGATGGAGTACAAATAATATTTTTTAACACTCCACGTGCCTGCTAAAGGAAAAGTGTTGTTTAGGTCATCAGCCTGTAGGCTGGTTTGAACCACCTGTAGAGGTTTTACTAAGTAAAACGAGGAGTCACGTGGTTTACCATTGCCACAACTCACTCAGTGGAAAGCGTATGTTTATCAGCATGCCCGGCCCTCCGAAAAGCACATATTTTCCACTCTGCAAATGACACTTTCACTTCATTCACCACACAGTCTGGCTGTATAATGAAATTCATTACTTTCAGAGGAGATAACTCTGATTAGTGTTACAATACACCTCTACCTCTTCTCTTCTTAAATGATTCACTCATTTAATTGGCTGACCGTGCGATAAGAAACACAACTATTTATTTTAGCCCTGCAACTAACAGATTGAGTGTAAATAATCTGACACTCTACCTGTCTGTTATGGGCAGGAAACTAGCAGATGAAGTGAAAATAATTTTTTTTTTTAACCTTCCACGACCTGCTAAAGGAAAAGTATGAACTACAAATTGAAACAAAGAAGTTAAATCTTGTTGGATAATCTTGTGTTGTTGTAATATGAATGATTTTTGCGATGTCTTGTTACAGTCTGCTTTGGCGAGAGTGTTCTTGTACGAAGCCACAGCTAGATTGATGGCTGGTGCAGCTCCGGGTCGAACGAGACAGCTGTTGGACAGAAGTCTCCGTCATCGATCGCAGCGCACTTCCATAATCTGCGGAAAAGGTTGGTTTATTAACGTTTTACCTGTTCATACTTGTGATGGAAATAAAGCGATTTTTACTCTATCTTTCCTAGATGAATATACAGGAAGGAAAGTATTGTTTTCATATCGATTTTAAGAAATAGAGTTTTCACCAGATCTACACATTTTCAGACCCCTTGAACCCAAAAAAAAATAACATAACCTTATCTTAGTTGGTCTGTGTGTGTGTGTGTGTGTGTGTGCACGCGCGTGCGTGCGTGCGTGTGTACAGAATATCTCAAGAACGGAACATCGTACGAACTTGAAACTTAAAACTCAAGTTAGATACCACTACCGGACTCGACACGAACATTTTCATAAAAATTGGTCACCCGGAAGTAGTAGTTTATTTGTGTAATTTGTTGTAATAATTTAATAAACAAAAAACTAACCTCAAAAAACATAATCTTATTTTAATCATGAGTGAAAGACGCAATTAGAAAATTGACCTCAGTTTGGCTTAAAAATACGGAAAATCACTCCTTCATGCTAAACTAGGCTCTGTAGAGAAAAATGCTTCAAATAAAAGTTGTAGATCTCTTAATTTCCTATAAATTTGATTATATACACTTCTGTCGTAAAATGCATACCAAGGCCAAAATCTTAAAAATATTAATTTTTCACACGTTTTTGTGAGAAAAAAACAGAAAATTTCTAATTACCACTTAAGTAAGCGTTGTACAAAAAAATGTTTGAAATAAAAGTTGTAGGATTTTAAAAGTGAGAAATTACACGAATAAACTACTACTTCCGGGTGACCGATTTTGATGAAAATGTTCGTGTCGGGTCCGGTAGTGGTATGTAACTTAAGTTTCAAGTTTGAAGTTAGTATGATGTTCCGTTCTTGAGATACTTGTGATTCTTGTGTGAGTATACAGACACACAGACAGACCAATCGCTAAAAACATGTTTTTTTGGATTCAGGGGGTCTGAAAATGTGTATATCCGGTGAAGAGTGTATTTGTTGTGATCGACATGAAAACAATACTTTCCTTCCCATATATTTATATAGGCAAGAGATAGTAAAAACTTGCTAGCTTGTTTTGTAAATGGATAGTAGGTTTTCCATTCACACGATTTCAAGAAAATGTGTAATTTCGGCTGACGATTTAAAAAATTTATGTTTGTTTATCTGTTGCAGATAAATCTCAGCAAGAATGTGGAGGCGACAGAGAACATGCAACCGCATTATATCTGGCATGCAGACATTTACCAACGCCTTTACTTTGTTTTCCCGGTGAACGCGCCGGAATGCTGGCTGAAGCAGCTAAAACATTAGAACGTATCGGTGATAGAAAACGGTTAATGGAATGTTACCGATTGATGAAATCACTCGGAACCGGTTCCGTTACCGAATGATGAAATCACTCGGCACTGGTTCTGTTACCGAATGATGAAATCACTTGGCACCGGTTCCGTTACCAAATGATGAAATCACTCGGCACCGGTTCTGTTACCGATGATGAAATCACTCGGCACCGGTTCTGTTACCGAATGATGAAATCACTCAGCACCGGTTCTGTTACCGAATGATATTGAAATATCGGTTCGGTTTGAAGAAATCAAATCGAAAAAAGTTGGGTACGGTCGACTGTTGTTGATTTATGTAATTGATACTTAAATTTATAATTTATTTTCTTCAAGTTTAAACTCGGTGGTTATTTCTGATTGTTTTTTTTCTCTCTTTAAATCAACAGATTCGTGCTTATTTCGTAAAAGGCAGATAAGATGGTCGACCGTTATAAAAACTTATGACATTATACCAAAAATAAAATTAATATTTATTTATAGTTACGATTAAGTTAATATTTAAGAATTTAGTTTTAATTTTTTATTTTGAAAGAAAAAAGGTTTTAATTTTTGTATTGTATAAATATTATACATTTATATTTGAATTAAAACGTATTGGTACATTTTACAATGTATGATATGCTAATTATATATCAGATTATTTGCGTGTGACAAGTATAAATCTATGGAGATGTTAAACATTTTTTCTAAGATGGCAAGTGTCTGATAATTAATTCTCTTAAGTCTCATTCCTTAACCCGAGATTCATAAACATTCGTCTGACAGACGTCAACACCAGGAGATATTACTCGTAGCGAAATTTTTAAATTGATACCTAAAACCTAATAAAACCACGCAAAATAATCTGAATATTATTTTTGTGTGAATTAGTTACCTAAAACTACTAAAAAAACATTAACCGATCTTAAAGCGACACGAAATACCGATAAATAAACAAAGCTTGTTCACGATTAGGTTAAATTGTTTACTAGTTTGTTATGGCGACATCAATTCAATTAATTCCGTTTATATCGATAATCGGTAGTAGTCAACTATCGAAAACTACAAGAATTAATTTTTAAAATATCCCGTTGAGGCTAGCACATTACAGCAACTTTGTTAAACGCGTGTTTTCATACAAAATCAGCTGTGAAAACAAGAGTCGGATGGAGTCCGACATACGAGTGGAACGGTAAAACTATCATGTCGGGTCAGATCCGACAGTCGAGTGGAAAGGGTTAATATGAGGCGTGTTGAGAAAGTAAGTACCGTTTCATTCTACTGCCGGCGTAGTGCTGCAATCGGTGTTCCGCGCATGCCCACTAGTCATCCTTGTTCACTGGCTATTGGCTCACGCCATTGTAGTTGTTCTATGTTGTGTTTTCAGTTTTCTCTGAACGTTTAAAATCTTTAAGACAATTAGTGATCCTGCCAATTGTGAGATTTGTTCTGTAATAAGATTTTTGAACGCAAGGAATGTGAAACCGGCTGAAATTTATCGTCAACTTCAAGATGTTTACGGGGAAGACATGATGAGTGAAGGAATAGTGAGAAAGTGGGTTTAGAATGTTCAATGGCGGTCGAACAAATGTGCATGGTGAGAATCAGAGCGGTCGGCCTTCTATCGTCACTGATGATCTGGTAAGGGCAGTTGACAAAAAAATCCAAGAGAACAGACATTTCACTTTAAAAAAAATTGTTTTACTTGTTTTTTTTTAAAACTGTACTTACTTTCTGAACACGCCTCGTATTAATTTTTCTATTTATTTTTCCGATTTTTTTGAAGTAGTCTGAGAGACGAATGTTTATGAATCTAGGGTTAAATGGGTTTTTAGGATGATTTACATTCGTGTGAAAATTAATATTGAAATACGATGGGTTTTTTTAATGGAATTTATTGATGGTTAAAATCTAAGTACAAAATAATTGTATAGTCCACTTACTGAATAATGACTTGTTGACATGACATAGTGGTTACCACAACTGACTACATCAATGAAAGCTTTGGCAAAGGAAGATCCTATCTTCACAATAAATATTCTAGCGGCTTTTTATGTTATCACCTGAAGAACCGGTGCTCGTAACAAGTTAAAGAAAAAGAATTCCGTAAAAAAGGGGAACTGTTAAAAGTTATATTTATATAAATGAAAAAACCATTAACACTTTGTGTGCTAAGCACGTAATTTTATAGAATGGTGATACGTTTACAGCTTGCGGATCACGTAATTTTACGGGATTCATATTTACATGGTTATACTATGTAATAGCACGTTCTTACACGGAATTCGATCATTTATTCTGAATTTACATACATTTTAGTACAGAAGCACTCCGTTAAAGTGCTAGTATGTTAGTGTTTTATTTAATTATAACGAAACAGCAGCTGTTGGAACAGTAAACAGTGAGGTTGTACTCATGAGTTTTGTTTTTCACTAAAGAAATTTTTGTATTTGGTTTGTTTTGTACAAAAAACTGAAACCACGAACCGATGCACGGTTACACGGTTAGTTCAATTAACACGCCACTAAAATACAAAGAGCACAACTGAAAAACCGATGATGTAAGAACGCCAGAAAAATAATACTGTGTGGGATGCACACGTGGTGCTCTTGGCGCAGCAGATGAGGTACTGCTTGGCGCCACGTATGCATCTATGGCGCTCAACGTGTTAAATAATTATAATTCTGAATGGAAATATGCAACATAAGTTTATCTTGATTGAATTGATGAATATTGTAAAGATTTTGTCTTGTCACTGCAACCATTACTTTCTTTCAGCGAATGTTCTTTTCATGTCTACATCCTTTAATATTATCGTTACTCATGAACAATTAATATAGGTATCAGATGAACTAATGTCCCATAGCCGAGCGAGTGAGAGGGAGATATGTGGCATAACTACACATGCGCTCAAAGGTATTTACCCTAATAATCCAAATCTGAAAACATACTACAGTCGTTATCTTGGTTGTTAGTTTACTGGATGCATAAACGCTTGCTCACAACAATGAGTGAAATTATTAAAGACAATGTTATTGGGTAGGCGCGTATGGGTTGTGCGAGTGAGAGCGTTATCCATTCTCTCACTCCCACGGCTAGGGGACTTCACTTCATCTGAATACTATACTATAGCAGTCCGGTTTTAACTCAATATGTTTACTCCACATTTTAAGGAGGTAGTCAACGTAAAAAATGAAAATCAAAATTTCTGGCTATAATTTTTATCATTGTTTATTTTAAATAAAAGAGTAATTTATTTAGTAATGATCTACCTTTTGAACCAAGCCAAAAAATTAATTACAGTCCCTAATATAAGGGTGAGGTTGGAAAAGCGGGCTTTTACGGGGAATCTAATATCTCAGGAACCAAGTAAGATATCAACATGATTCTTACGCTACAAAATACAGAAAATTGCTATCTATTATCTGTTGTATGCACTTATATGTATTTTTTCTTACAAAAAAATTTATTGAAGAAAAACCATATTTTCAAAAAAATTTATTTTATGTATTCACAAATTATTTTTTAACTAAATACCTATTAACGTTTTTGTAATAATCATTCCACAGATAATAGAGCAAAAAATTATGAACTTTTGAAAAAAAAAACATCATCCAAATATCTCTAATACTAACCAAAATATTTAATTCCCAAGAATGTACAATCATGTAAAAACCACATTCCCCCAGAAAGCTTAAAGTTGAAGGAATAATTTCACTCGCCTTGCTAGTGAGCTTTATTTTAAACAGATGTTTTTATAACTTTTTGTCAACGTACAAAGTAAACAAATGTGATTCAGAAAATTTTAAACTTCAAATAAATGCTGTGGTTTCAAACTGAAACCGCTGTGGACTTATGGGTTACCTCTTTGGGGTTCAGCTGCGAAATCGAATCTTGCTATCATCCAACTATTCCAGTCCAAAGTCTTATGGATAATAACAAATGATACATTGCATAAGGACTTATGTGTCAACACCGTGAAAAAGGAAATTACTCAACTAAGTTCAAAATATCAAGACAAATTAGCAGATCACCTGAATTCTTTGGCGCTTAATTTACTTGATAACAGTGAAGACGTGACACGACTGAAACGAATAAAATTGCTTGACCTTCCATTTAGATTTACCGACTAACCTACTTTTTTTGATCTTCTCTTCTTTCTCTACCCATCACCATCTTCTCGCTATCATCACCGTTATTAATTTGGTTACCTTTTCTATTAATGTTATTCATCTTTTATCTTGTTAATATTTTAACAACTTATTATACTTTAACTTTTTTTCATTTCCGAAGCAATACCATTGGGTATTGTCTTCATCATGTGAACCCGTTCATGCTATTCACTTATAGTTTTTGTTTTTTAAACTGATTGTAAATATTCTCAGATGTCAGGGAAAAAATAAATATAAATAAATGCAAAAAATAGTCGAAATTTTTAAAAAATCATCTTTTTGAGTTGACTACCGTCTTAAAAGAGAATATCCCTGTGAAGAAATTATTCACCATTTAAAATGCAAAGGAAATTTTAATTTCAGTAATGTTAGCATTTTAATAGCGATAAGAATCTAATATTCTACTTGTAAATAATTTTTGTATGTCGTATGAAAGTTGATTTGTAAAATATTGTGTGTATTTTTTTAATGAATAATGATGTTGTTTCTTATATAGATTTGTATATTTTGTTTATATTAAATGAATATTTATTTTTTATTTGGGCATCATTATTTGTTTGTTTATTGTTCAGTGAAAGCACTCGAACCAAGAAATATACAGGATGATTCAAAACTATACTGCAATCTCTTGGGATCTCATTCTATAGCTAAAAAAAGAAAAAAAGTTTGTATAAACATATGCCTGAAAACGCTTACTTAGCGAGTTATGGCTAGCGAAAAATTTCACCTAGAACTGTGTACCCTCGGTGAAGTAAGGCTGTATAAAAATGTTAAAAGTAGTTACAAAGATACAAATACGATTGTTTCTTATGTTTTTTAATCTGAAAAATTGAATAAAAATTGGTTCCAGAGCTTTAAATGCAATACTTTCAGAGATATCTTACATAAAACACAAGAATTGGTGCAAAGAAATAACACATTTTTGTGTTTAACGTAAGATTACTTCCACAAATTGTAAATAAAGGTGTATTTTTTCGTAAATAAATTTGTAGAAAATTTAATTCTGAAAAGATTCATGTGAATTACTCAGGAAAAAATGAATAATAGTGATATTGAAAATTCGCTTTATTTAAAATCAAAACAGACGCACACAAAACGCACATTCTTAATTGCATAACATATTAGGTTGGGAGTTACAGCTGATCATTATCAGCTGTTACTCCCAACCTACATATTAGTTAATATTTTATGCAGTTAAAAATGTTCGTTTTATGTGCGTCTGTTTTGATTTTAAATAAAGCAAATTTTCAAAATTAAATTTTCTACAAATTTATTTAAGAAAAAATACACCTTCATTTACCATTTATGGAAGTAATCTTACGTTAACCACAAAAATGTGTTATTTCTTTGCACCAATTCTTGTGTTTTATGTGAGATATCTCTGAAAGTATTGCATTTACAGCTCTGGAACCAATTTTTCAGATTAAAAAACACAAGAAACAATCGTATTTGTATCTTTGTAACTATGTTTAACATTTTTATATGGCCTTACTTCACCGAGGGTACAGAGTTCTAGGTGAAATTTTTCCCTAGCCGTAACTCGCTAACTAAGCGTTTTCAGGCGTATGTTTATATGAACTTTTTTTCTTATTTTTAGCTATAGAATGAGATCCCAAGAGATTGCCGTATAGTTCTGAATCACCCTTTACATCCTTGCTGTTTAGAGCACCAGTATTTTTGATTACCAACCTCCAATAGAAAAGACACTCATTGCCATGTTTTGAGACATTTGCCACAATTTTTAAAATGTTGTTAGGTTCTTAATTCCTTTAAAAAGAATCTGAAAAATTACTTGATCGGTGAAACTTTTTATAGCGTACAAGAATAATTTCTTTGTTGATAGTAGTGATACATTGTGTGATTGTTATATGTATTTCAGGTGTTATAACTGACATGTCCTATACTCCTCCTAGAGTCTTCAGGGCGAAAAAAAAAAGCTAAATATTGCCCAGTACAGTGGAAACCCCCTTATCTGGACACAATAAACAAGAGAAAGTAAAAATCTGGTGTGAAACACACACTACTTTCTTTTGCCAATGCAAATAATGACAAATATAACCTAACATTAAAAATAAACAATAAACTAACCTTATTTTAATCGTGAGTGGAAGACACAAAAAGAAAATCGTCAGTTTGGCTTTAAAATACGGAAAATCACTCTTTCAAAACTAGGCTTTGTAGAGAAAAATGTTTTAAATAAAAGTTGTAGAACTTTTAATTTCCTATAAATTTGTTTATATACACTTTTGTCGTAAAATGCATATTAAGGCCGAAATCTTACAAAAAAATCGATTTTTCACACGTTTTCGTGACAAAAAACCAGAAAATCGCTAATTACCGCTAAACTAAGCGTTATACAAAAAAAATGTTTGAAACCAAAGTTGTAGGATTTTAAATTGTCTACAACTTTTATTATATACATGTTTGCCCTAAAATGCATATTAAAGCCACAATCTTAAAAAAACAATTTTTTTACGTGAAAACAGCCTCACCAAGAATTTCAGCAAAAATGGCGTCTACCCTATCTTGTAGAGCATAAAAAAATTTAGTAAACCCGGCGATTTTTTAAAAAAAAAATCGTAGTACCAGTTTTTGAGAAAATCGCAAAAAAGTGAAAAATTACACGAATAAACTACTACTTTCGGTCGATCGATTTTGATGAAAATGTTCGTGTGAGGTCCGGTAGTGGTATGTATCTTAAGTTTTAAGTTTCAAGTTCGTACGATGTTCCGTTCTTGAGATATTCTGTTTGCACACACACACACACACACACACAGACCAATCGCTAAAAACATGATTTTGGGTTGAGGGGGTCTGAAAATGTATAGATCCGGTGAAGAGTGGATTTGTTAAAATTGATATGAAAACAATACTTTCCTTCCTATATATTCATATAGGCAAGAGAAAGTAAAAATAATAAGAAAATTACACAACTTGTTTAATTGAACCCGCTTATCTATGGAATTTAACAGTGAGTAAAAGTGCATTCTCACGCAATCTAGCGGATTGCGGAAAAACTAACATTCGTTGAAAAGTACTATGAATATACTATTACGCTATCTATTGAATGTCCTTGGAACTACAGTGTTGTAAAAGTGCATTCTCACGCCATCTAGCGGATGGCGGGAAAACTAACATTCTTTGAAATTTACAATAATGTATTTTAGAATTCTTAATACACACACATCTATAACTACAGTACTTGTATTATCACAAAAAAACTATATTTTAACAATTTAAAAATTGTAACAATATTAAGATTGTTGGCAAAAGTCAACTCTTGACGAACAAATCAAAAATTGATGTTCACTTGTCGGAGGTTGAAATGACCCTCCCACCATCCCGCTAGTGGCGTTTTCTTAAATACCTGTTTTACTAATAACTTTCAGTTTTACCAATTATTACCAATAAAATTACCTACTTTTCCCTTTTTTGTTCATTTAGTAATTCAGTTTTAATTTTTTTCTTGTTTAAACTACCCGGTAGATAGCGTGGTCATTGCTTATACAAAGTACGTCATTTTTTAATTTTTTTTCTTGTTCAAATCACCCGGTAGATAGCGTGGTCGTTGCTTATTCGACATTTTCATTCGATGAAATAAATCATCATACATGTTGATATTTAAAGTACTGCAGTCCTCAAAATTTTACATTTTAAAAATCTTTGATTAAACAATAACTTTGGGTAGTAAAAAATATGTTATGAATATTGTGTCATTCTTTCAAATCAAAACAATACACAACCTACTATGCGTATTGGTTGGAAATATTGTTAATCATCGGGCCCAGTAAATAAATAACATTGGTCGAATCAGTTATTTAATGACAACAATTTCTTAGACTCCCCCAAGCCAAAATATTTAGTTTCTTACTAGTTCATCGATTAATTAATTTATTTATTAATAGCATTGTTGTTGTTTAGGTCAACAGCCGAAAGGCTGGTTTGAACCAGAGGTTTTACCGGCCGCATTGGCGCAGTTGGTAACGTGCTCGCCTCTCATCATGCGGTCTTGGCTTCGAATCCCATTCAGGCACGGCATATTTTCATACGTTACAAAAAATCATTTCATCCTTCACCGTCTGCATTAGCAGTAATTACAGAACAGTCGGACGTTAAAAAAAAAAAAAAAAAAAAATAGAGGTTTTACTAAGTAAAACGAGGAGTGAGGTGGTTTACCATTGCCCCTTAATCACTGAGTGGAAAAGTACACTTATCAGCATGCCGGGCCCTCTGAAAAGCACATATTTACCACTCTGCAAATGACACCTTCACTTCATTCACCACAGGGTCCAACTGTATAATGAAATTCATTACTTTCAGAGGAGATAACTCTGATTAGTGTCTTTTGCACCTCTACCTCTTCTGTTCTTAAATGATTCAGTCATTTAATTGGGTGACCATGTGATGATAAGAAACATAACTATTTATTTTAGCCCTGCAACGAACAGATTGAGTGTAAATAATTTGACACTCTACCTGTCTGTTATTATTAATAGCATATACTAACCATTTAAACAGGAGATCAGTGCCCAGTTCCTCTGTCTTTGAACGTTGGTTGGTTTTTTTTTTAGCTTTTATTTGTTATCGGGAACTGTACTTTATGGACAACCACCCAATCTGATCGCTGCTTTTCGCTGTTTGATGTAATATTTTTTTTTTTTTTTAAATTCCTAATATGTGTACGTTGCAATCTGTTCAATTCAGAACAATAAGCAACCCCATGACCCAATTAGATGAGGATGATATGAATGACGTGTAGTCTTGTACAGACTCAGGCCGACCATTCCTGAGAGAGTATGGTTAATTAAACCCCAACCATCAAAGTACACCGGTAACCACTGGTCTATTTTTCAAATCCATATAAAAGTAACTACCTTTACTAGGATTTCAACCAGGAACCGTCGTCTCTGAAAATTAGCTGTTAAACAGCTGATTTTGGCGACGACTTTACCTCTAGACCAACCCGGTGGGTTAAAAAGTATGTCGATTATTTTCGAGACCCAACTTGTATGAATATGCACTTGAAAAGGGCTTTGACTTTGAATCCTGCACTGATGTACAAAAAAGGAGTGAAATAAAATACAACCATGAAAATGATTATTGCTAATAAATCTTATTTAATTTTTACTTTTATAACATTTAATATACAAATTTAACAACAATAAAGATAATAAAAATAATGTCTTTATGGTAAATAACTATTTATAATATAATTATTAGTATAACATTAATACTGTTTTAATCATCAAAAAAATATTTCTATACAGCATTAAAAATAGATTTAACTAACATTACTTTTAGGTATGCGATAGAATCAAAGCTGTTACCAACTGTTGAATCTATTGCTTTCACTCGCACCTACCAACACTTGTGCCCAACGCTGTTCATAAAATAATTAACTGCTGAAAGGGAAAGTGGAAGTGGACATCAGATTTCAGACTAACAATCTGTTGATGTATCATACAAGATGGATTATCTACAGTTCAGCCGTTCTTAGTTTGCTCCTACTGTTAACAAACCAAAGCCAGCTACTACAGGGTGTACGCTAGGGTCCACCACTTAAAGAATATTGTATTCTTATTAAGTAAACTAAGTTTTGAATTATAAGTACTTAAATTACTTAAAACATCAGTCATGATATGATGTAGGCCTGACAATTTCATTAATAAAAATACTTTTAAAGTATTTAATATTTAAATACTTTTGAAAGTATTTTGTTATTACTTTTTAATCAGGGTGTACACATTTTGTACAGACGACCCTGCTTCACTTCACTGGTGACTGCTCCTCTTCGGAGGCAGCGGTGAAAGGTGTTTGCTGTTTTGGCGGCTGCTCCTAATCATTTAGGCAGCGGTAAAGACGACCTCCACACCCCTTCGCTATGAGCATCTGACATTTATTTTCAACTACACCGCCGGTCCTATGAGCTCTACAGACTGCGCTACTACAAGCCGGTGGTGACAACACTTATTTCATTCTTCTTCTTCTTCTTCAAGTGCCGTCTCCGCGTCGGAGGTTGGCGATCATCATTGCTATTGTAACTTTCGAAACAGCTGCTCGGAACAGTGACGTGGAGTTGAGACCAAACCAATCTCTCAAATTCTTCAACCAGGATGCTTTCCTTCTGCCCGGCCGGCGCTTTCCTGCTATCTTTCCTTCCGCTATCTTATTCATTCCACTTATTTCATTAGCTTTTGTAATTGAACAGGTCTATGTCCCAATTAGTAGGGATTATTGTGTAGATGGAATGAAGCATATTTAATAACTGTTAAAATAAGTTAAAACTTCGTACTCAGGGGTATTCAAGGTTACCGATTAAAAAATTGATTACAAAAAAAAATTCAAAAACAGCTGAGTACCTGAGGACCGAAGAAAAATTCAAACCAGACTTTAAATTGAAATTTAAAACTTTACATTATTGACAATCACCCGATTTGATTGCTCTTTTGCTGTATTTTGACGTGGATAAGGTATAAATGTTTCAACATGGAACCCCAGTAGAGTATGTTCACGAATAACTGTCAGCTGGTCACCATACAAAATTTATTTACCCACCGATGTTACTTAACAAATAATATCTGACTGATTGGGCTGGCGTGAAGGCCTATGAACAAGTGAGATACAACTATCGGTAACAGCTCGATTGAATAAAACGTTAGTAAGATACACAAAAACGAATAATTATAAATTGAGCAATACAAGTTTAGTAGATTAATACATTATAGATTGTAGGTTACAAAAGTTGATTATTACAGACAGCGTAAAATTAACGATACCTTTTCTCTTTTTTTCTATTACCAATCGTAGATACATAAATCTCACATGACTTTTCCTTAACAACTAATAGTAATTAATAATCTAATATCTATTATGTTAAAAACAAAAGTAACATCCCGCTCAGGCACGGTGGCATATTTTCATACGTTACCAAAAATAAATCATTTCATCCTCCATCGTATATAGCCTAGTTCCACCCCAACGTCGTCGCTAATGACCGTTGCAGTTGATGCGACGCTAAATAAAAAAATCTGGTGTGAAACACTCGCACAACTTTCTCTTGCCAATGCAAATAATTAACAATAAACCTAACATTAGAAATAAACAAAAAACTAACCTCAAAAACATAACCTTATTTTAATCATGAGTGAAAGAAGCAAAATGAAAATCGAACTCAGTTTGGCTTAAAAATACAGAAAATCACTCTTTCACGCTAAACTAGGCTCTGTAGAGAAAAATGCTTTAAATAAAAGTTGTAGATATTTTAATTTCCTATAAATTTTATTATATACACTTTTGTCGTAAAATGCGTACTAAAGCCGAAATCTTAAAAAAAATCGATTTTTCACACGTTTTCGTGAGAAAAAATCAGAAAATCGCTAATTACTGCTAAACTAAGTGTTATACAAAAAAATGTTTGAAATAAAAGTTGTAGAATTTTAAATTCTCTACAACTTTTGTTATATAAATTTTTGCGCTAAATGCATATTGAAGCCGTAATCTTAAAAAAACAACGTTTTTAAGTGAAAACAGCCTCACCAAGAATTTCAGCAAAAATGGCGCCTACCCTATCGTGTAGCGAATAAAAAACTGAATAAACCAGGCGATTTTTAAAAAAATCGTAGGACCAGTTTTTGAGAAAATCGCAAAAAAGTGAAAAATTACACGAATAAACTACTACTTCTGGTTGACCGATTTTGATGAAAATGTTCGTGTCGGGTCCGGTAGTGGTATGCAACTTAAGTTTTAAGTTTCAAGTTCGTACGATGTTCCGTTCTTGAGATATTTTGTATACACACACACACACACACACAGACCAATCGCTAAAAACATGTTTTTTGGGTTCAGGAGGTCTGAAAACGTATAGATTCGGTGAAAACTCAATTTCTTTAAAATCGACATGAAAACAATACTTTCCTTCCTATATTTTATTCATATAGGCAAGAGAAAGTAAAAAGTAACATTTGTTTGTTTGTATGAGTAACACAATTACCTAATTTTTAAATTTTGAAAAAACATCCTCAGATTGATAAAATGATCTTTTATTTGGTTATTTTTTTCAGGGATATTAGTTCATTTATTTATCAGTATGACATCATTTTTTACTTTCTCTTGCCTATATGAATATATAGGAAGGAAAGTATTGTTTTCATGTCCATTTTAAAGAAATCGAGTTTTCACCGAATCTATACGTTTTCAGACCTCCTGAACCCAAAAAACATGTTTTTAGCGATTGGTCTGCGTGTGTGTGTGTGTCTGTGTGTGAACGGAATATCTCAAGAACGGAACATCGTACGAACTTGAAACTTAAGTTACATACCACTACTGGACCCGACACGAACATTTTCATCAAAATCGGTCAACCGGAAGTAGTAGTTTATTCGTATAATTTTTCACTTTTTTGCGATTTTCTCAAAAACTGGTCCTACGATTTTTTATAAAATCGCCTGGTTTACTCAATTTTTTATTCTCTACATAATAGGGTAGGCGTCATGTTTGCTGAAATTCTGGGTGAGGCTGTTTTTACGTAAAAACATAGTTTTTTTAAGATTACGGCTTTAATATGCAATTTAGAGCAAAAATTTACACAATAAAAGTTGTAGAGAATTTAAAATTTTACAACTTTGATTTCGAACATTTTTTTTGTATAACACTTAGTTTAGCAGTAATTAGCGATTTTCTGTTTTTTTCTCACGAAAACGTGTGAAAAATCGATTTTTTTAACATTTCGGTCTTAGTATGCATTTTATGACAAAAGTGTATATAATAAATTTTATAGGAAATTAAAAGATCTACAACTTCTACTTTGAGCATTTTTCACTACAGAGCCTAGTTTAGCGTGAATGAGCGATTTTCCGTATTTTTAAGCTAAACTGAGGTCGATTTTAATTTTGCGTATTTCACTAATGTTTTTTGAGATTAGTTTTTTGTTCATTTCCAATGTTTTAATACTAATGTTAGGTTTATTGTTAATTATTTGCATTGGCAAGAGAAAGTTGTGTGAGTGTTTCACACCAGATTTTTAACCCTTATGTTGCCAGACTGCCTGGTACCTACTAGTCCAAAGAACGCAAAGCTAAAATCCCGTAGTTTTACCAGGTAACTTTGAAAAATTGTTAAAAATTTCACAATTGACACATTAGAAAGCTTTTAGTATAATTTGTTACCTTAAATTCTGGTCTTTCTGCTCATATTAGTAGTAATGGATAAAAGTTTAAATGGTTTCAATAAATTTAATATTAAAAAAAAAAATCTGGTGTGAAACACTCACACATATTTCTCTTACCAATGCAAATAATTAACAATAAACCTAACATTAGTAATAAAATATTAGAAATAAACAAAAAACTAACCTCAATAAACATAACCTAATTTTAATCATGAGTGAAAGACGCGAAATGAAAATTGACCTTCATTTGGCTTAAAAATACGGAAAATCACTCTTTCACACTAAACTAGGCTCTGTAGAGAAAAATGCTTTAAATAAGAGTTGTAGATCTTTTAATTTTCTATAAATTTGATTATATACACTTTTGTCGTAAAATGCATACCAAGGCCGAAATCTTAAAAAAAATCGATTTTCACACGTTTTCATGAGAAAAAAACAGAAAATCGCTATTTACCGCTAAATTAAGTGTTATACAAAAAAATGTTTGAAATAAAAGTTGTAGAATTTTAAATTCTCTACAACTTTTATTGGAGACATTTTTGCATTAAAATGCATATTAAAGCCGTAATCTTAAAAAAAAAATTTTTTAAGTGAAAACAGCCTCACCAAGAATTTCAGCAAAAAATGGCGCCTACCCTATCTTGTCGAGCATAAAAAATTTAGTAAACCAGGTGATTTTCAAAAAAAAATCCTAAAAAATCGTAGGTCCAGTTTTTGAGAAAATTGCAAAAAAGTGGAAAATTACACGAATAAACTACTAATTTAAAATCACAATCAAATGTTACTTTTGGTACAACTAACCCAGAAGAAAAAGTCATATTTTGTTGATCAAGAGAAAGGTACCGGTAGCTAAAAAAATGAATACTGTTGTAGGTAGGAAGTGATATGGTGGAAGCTTAATATGGTGTCCACTTTACAAGCTTTTACTAATTGCAATAACTTCTGTCCACATTATGTTAACCCTTTTAGTGCCAACACCCGGAAAACAGGACGCTGATATCTTTTACATAAAGTGCCAGTTACTGACTACAAACATTGATTTACAGATAAAGGAAAAATTTCTTAAAACATTATGTTTGGAGTGTAGCATTATACGGAAGTGAAACGTGGGTGATAGGGGCTGTAGAACGGAAGAGGATAGAAGCTTTTGAAATGTGGTGTTATAGGAAAATGTTAAAGATTAGGTGGGTGGACAAAATAAGTAATTTAGAGGTTGTTAGGCGAGTGGATGAAACAAGAAGTATATGGAAGCATCTTACCAAAACAAGGGATAGGCTAGTGGGGCATATCCTAAGACATCCAGGTATTGGGCTATTAATAATAGAGGGTAATATATTGAGGGAGTAAATTGTAGGGGGAGGCAAAGATTAGAATATATAAAGCAAATTACAAAAGATGTAGGGTGTTACACGTATGTAGATATGAAACGACTTGTGCAACATAGAACAGGTTGGAAAACTGCATCAAACCAGTCGAGACTGACAAAAAAAAGTGCCAACGTCTGGATAAACGAACATTTACATAAATAATTTTTTTTAAACAAAAATTAATAAAACAATGTATTCTGAGACCGCCTCCATGGCATAGTGACTAGCGCATTAGCCGACAAAGCAAATGGTACCAGGTTCGATTCCTGGCTAGGGTCTGAAAATTGTAACACGTTAAAACCACGGTTATGGTACCAAAACCCACAGTAGTCGCTAATGACCAAGCTGTCGATGCCACTTTAAATAATGTTGTTAAGGTCATCAGATGAATTTCATCAACAGGCATGTGAGATGAAATTTTTAAGATCAGCCTTGCAGAAGACCAGAAGAGACAAGGTCAGAAATGAATATATAAGAAGAGATATGCAGGTGACCTTAACGATGGAAGAAAGATTACGTACCGCAAGACTCAAATGGTTTGGGCATGTACAAAGTCCCAGTGGACGTCCCAGAAGAAGATGGACTGACCAAATATGGGATGATCTCCTAACAAAAGGAATGACACTACAGGATATCAGAATACAAAAGGTATATCAAGATAGAGATAGATGGAGGCATATTGTCCACTCAAATCCTACCCGGCCTGCTGGAAGGATACCCAGATGATGATGATGATGATGATGATGAAGGTCATCATCATCTGGCTGGTTTGAACATGTAGAGGTTTTACTAAGTAAAACAAGTCAGGTGGTTTACCATTGCCCCTTACTCACTGAGTGGAAAAGTACGCATATCACCATGCCGAGTTCTCTGTAAAGCACATATTTTCGACTCTGCAAATGACACCTTTCACTTCATTCACCACAGGGTCTGACTGTATAATAAAATTCATTATTTTCAGACGACATAACTCTGATTAGTGTCTTTTACACCTCTACCTCTTCTGTTCTTAAATGATTCAGTTATTTAATTGGCTAACCACGTGATAAGAAACAGAACTATTTATTTTAGCCCTGCAACGGACAGATTGAGTGTAAATAATTTGACACTCCACCTGACTGTTATGGGCAAAACTTTAAATAAACTAAAAATAAATAAAATAAAATATATTTTGAATATCTTTTTTGTTATCAGAACAATTTTTTATATGAACACAATATAAAAATTAATTTTTAACGGGAAATTTAATTTACCATTGGCAGGCTTATGATTGAAAGTTGTTAAAATAAGGGCTGGCACGTTTTGTACATTTTTATTCAAATTATACGACTCTTTAGAATCAAACTTTTAAATATTGTTTAGGCACTGAAAAGGTTAACACTACAAGACATACAGTACAACCTTGTCAATCCGAACAAACTGGGACCAAAGGTAATCCGGAAAATCAAAAATCTGGATAATAAGTAAAAAAAATGCTTAAACAAGCAGACTTACCGTTTAAAGATAAAAAATTACGTTTCGTAGCAAAATTACATAACTTTTCACAACATTTCTTAACCAAAAAATCGATCCACCGACTTCTGTTTAAATTTATTCCTTTTGTTCATGATTTTAGTGATGTTGTTTAGGTCAACAGCCGAAAGGCTGGTTTGAACCTCTAGAGGTTTTACTAAGTAAAACAAGGAGTGAGGTGGTTTACAATTGCCACAACTCACTGAGTGGAAAGAGTATGCTTATCAGCATGCCAGGCCCTCCGAAAAGCATTCACTTTTCACACTGCAAATGACAACTTCACTTCATTCACCACAGGGTCTGGCTGCATAGTGAAATTCATTACTCTCAGAGGAGATAACTCTGACTAGTGTCTTTTACACCTCTACCTCTTCTGTTCTTAAATAGTTCAGTCATTTAATTGGGTGACCATGTGATAAGAAACAGAACTATTTATTTTAGCCCTGCAACTAACAGATTGAGTGTAAATAATTTGACACTCCACCTGTCTGTTATGGGCAGGGATTTTAGTGATATAAACAGGAAAATAAAATAAATAATGATTTGAATTAATAAATCTACTTAAAACGAAATAATTTCAAATGATAGAACTGGTAAAAATTGAAATTTATCATGTTTAAAAACTTAAGATGCATCCGAAAAAAAATATTTAAGAAAACCCGGCCCACTGTGGTTTAACCTATGGTTTTTATAAAATGGCAGTGAAAGGGTTAAATGAAAAAAAAAGTCTACAAATCTGATTTGAATTACCCGGATGAACAAGGTTTCACTGTAAACGACTTGTATCAATGACAAGCATTCTTAACTATAGGGTGATTCAAAAAGAGCGCCGGTTTTGATATATCAAATTAAGAGATTTATTTTATTGAAAAACTGAAAATAAATACATCAACAAGTTCATCTTACCTTCCGATTTCATGTATGAAAAATGATGTCATGCATGTGTCCTCCTCTACTGCGCTGGCACGCATCAACTCTGTCCATGAAATTGGATATTACTGCACGACAAGTTTCGACTTCCATTTGCCCGATAACCCGTCGAATTTCCTCCTTCAAGCCATTGATGTTTCGGGGTTTATTGGCATACACCAATGACTTCAGATGACCCCAAAGAGGAAAGTCACAAGGCGTCAAGTCACACAACCTTGGTAGCCATTGATGGTCGGAATTACGAGAAATGATGCGATCCTGGAACCGTTCATGGAGCAACAACATTGTTTCTCCTGCAGCGTGACAGGTGGCACCATCCTGCTGAAACCACAACTCGTCAATGTCCATTCCATCCAAGTGACGCCACAAAAACTCCCTAATCATCGTACGGTATCGGTCTCCATTTACTGTCACGGCTTGTCCTTCTTGATTTTCAAAAAAGTAAGGGCTGATGACACCGCCCGACCAAAAGCCGCACCAAACTGTCACTCGCTGTGCATACAAGAGAAACTACAACTGAATCGGAATGTTCTCCAAAATAGAAATGAGGTCAAACAATGTTGCCAACCGATAAACAAAAATTTTCCAGCCGTTTAAAAACCGGCGCTCTTTTTGAATCACCCTTTATTTCCCATCAAGTATTTCATCACAAATTCAACAATAAATCAATCAACAATTTTCATCGATCACAACACATTAACGCATAAGCTACTGCTCCGCATTTATATTACTACTGTAGTCTGTAGTTGATGACTACAGAATCCACTGATTCTCCAAATAAATGACACTTCATTTATTAGATAAAAGTTCACATGCTAACAAAATGGCAACCACCACAAATAAACTTAACAATATTTCTTACAATTACAGTAAACCCTCATTAACCCTTTCCACTTGTATTATGTTTGCCTCCACTGTGATTCCCCTCCACTTGTATTTATTTTATGATTTGTTGATCCCTCCCCCCCTATTACATTAATCATACGCATAATGTGTTGTTACTGGTTTCAAGAGCGTGCAATACTTTTTATGTTTGTTATTACTTTAATTTTAAAATGATACATAAAAAATGCTTTTTCTCATCTAAAAACTTCTAAAATGTAACCAGCAAAACATACACTGCTGTCGTAAAAACTAAGATAAAATGAACTGTGTAACTAGAAATTGATACCTAAAACCTAATAACAACACGCAAAATAATCTGAATATTATTTTTGTGAGAATTAGTTACCTAAAAACATTAAACTGATCTTAAAGTGGCACAAAATACCACAAACTAAACAACGCATGTTCAAAATTAGGTTAGTTTGTTTACTAGTTTGGTATGGTGACATCGATTCAATTAATTCCGTTTACATCGATAATCGGAAGTAGTCAACTATCAAAAACTACAAGAATTAATTTTTAAAACATCCCATAGAGGCCAGCACATTACAGCAACTTTGTTAAACGCGTATTTTCATACAAAATCAGCTGTGAAAGTGCAGTCGGATTGGGTCCGACATACGAGTGGAACGGTAATACTATCGTGTCGGATCAAATCCGACAGTCGAGTGCAAAGGGTTAATCCGGACCCCTTTAAAACGGACTTCGCTTAATCCGGACAGCCAGTTGACTGCATAGTTGATTTTCAAGTAGATATCGGTTTGTAAATTTATTTAATATTGAGAATAGTAGTGTATAACCGGGTTAAAAAAATTACCAGTCTTATTTTCTGTGTTTCAAAACGTAAAATGTCTTAAGCACAGAATGGACCTTTCATATTCACAGTGTAATACATTTTACAACATTTTATTGTCTGTATATACTGTATAACTAAACTCAAAATACACGTTCGTTTTCTATAAAGGGTGTTTCATTATGTACCTTTGATCATATTAAGGTTAGGTGAGGGTTCCCAAAAATAACCGAAATAGCATTGCCGTGGGTGGATCTTGTGTAGCACGCGCTTCCGCCGCGGGGCGTGTATTGCGCAACTCATTACCAGTTCAGTGCCGCCTGTGTTATTGGCCTAACTTGTACTGTTATTTTGCAGTGATTTTTTTGTTAACGTTATTTTGTTCATTGCAAAAAAAATCACTTCAGATTAATGGTACAAGTTAGACCGGTAATACAGGCGGCACTGAATCGTTAATAAGTTGTGCAATACACGCTCCGTGGCGGAAGCGCGTAAAACTCTGCCCACGGCAATGCTATATCGGTTAATTTTGGGTACCCGTTCGTATTTCATTTAATCCGGACGACTTAGAGCCCCAATTAGTCCGGATTAACGAGGGTTTACTGTACACACTATAATACTTATTACACCTTAAATAGTAATTAGAGAAAGATTAACAAATGCTAACAATAAATTTGGCACTACAAATACAGACTTATTTGTTCAATAAACGACAAAACCGACCAACATTTTACAGTAGGTTTCATCAGATTATACACAATCAATTTTTTTTTTAATTTTTTGACGGTGATTGGGTCTCATCCCAAAATTCACCTTGTATTATTCAATACAGATACATTAGTTGTTGGCAATTTTAAAAATTATCATTTATTATTTTCTTAAATTCGTTCGTCCATCCGTCCATTCGTCACACGAAGATGTCAAACTACAGTTGAGCCATTGTTAGTTTGCTGCTACTGTCAACAAACAGAAGCCTGCTACTACAGGGTGCACGCTAGAGTCCGCGACTTTATGGATGTCCTATTCCTATTAAGTTAACTATCTTTTAAATTATAAGCACTTGTTGTTGTTGTTTAGGTCATCAGCTGAAAGGCTGGTTTGAACCTGTAGAGGTTTTACCAAGTAAAACAAGGAGTGAGGTGGTTTACCATTGCCACAACTCACTGAGTGAAAAGTTACGCTTATCAGCATGCCAGGCCCTCTGAAAAGCATATATTTTCCACTCTGCAAATGACACTTTCACTTCATTCACCACAGGGTCTGGCTGTAAAATGAAATTCATTACTTTCAGAGGAGACAACTCTGATTAGCGTCTCTTGCACCTCTACCTCTTCTGTTCTTAAATGATTCAGTCATTTAATTGGCTGACCATGTGATAAGAAACACAAGTATTTATTTTAGCCCTGCAATGGACAGATTGAGTGTAAATAAATTGACACGCCACCTGTCTGTTATGGGCAGTATAAGCACTTAAAGTACTAAAAACATCAAGTCATGATATTATGTAGCCATAATAATTTCATTTATAAAAATACTTTTAAAAGTATTTTCTATTTAAATACTTTTGAAAGTATTTTGTTATTACTTTTTAATCAGTGTGTACACATTTTTATATAATGCGCATGCTCAGCGACGTCATTATTTGTTTACATTAGGAGCAAACTAACAGAGGCTGGACTGTAAAAGAGATAGCAACTAATGGTTTTCACAATTGTAATCTACACAAAAAGTTAGTGGGCCTCAATTGGGTTTGAATTTCTAGTTTCAACCGAAAGTCAAGAATCAAAGTTGGAATTTGTAAACAAAAATAGTGTCATTCGATTCCTGTTAAAGAATAGCTACAGAAATCACTAATGGTACAGTACTCAGATGAACTGCAGTCCCCTAGCCGTGGGAGTGAGAGAATGCATAACGCTCTCACTCGCACAACCCATACGCGCCATTCCAATAACATTGTATAATTTTACTAATTGTTGTGAGCAAGCGTTTATGCACGCAGTAAACTAACAAGCAAGATAACGACTCTAGTATGCTTTCAGAACTGGATTAAAATGGTAAAGACCTTTGAGTGCATGCGTAGTTATGCCACATATCTCCCTCTCACTCGCTCGGCTATGGGACATTAATTCAACTGATATCTGTACTGGTAACGCGCTATAAGTTGACGATTGCGCGTATCATGCGGTGGGAGGAGAGGACAGTATACTATCTATCCTACTTACATAACACATCTATCAACCACCCCACACACACACACACTTAACTAATACACTAACACTTCATCAAACCCTAACACTAAATAACTAACGAGTAATGTAATCATTTAAACAAAGCGAATTGTTTAAAATTCATTTGCAATTTAACATAACTTTACTGAAAATAATGAAATATGAAAACCCTAAAAATACAAGGGCTGTTTGGAAATTAACAGACGTTTTGAAATAAAAAATAAACTAAGTAAATAAACCAATTTTTATAATGTACATTTTGAAGGTTAACTCTTAGGCTATTTTTCTATATAATCGCCAAGTAAATTAAGGCATTTATCGTAATGTAGTACAATCTTTTCAATGCTCTCTTTGTAGTAATCTGCCGCCTGCGAGTTCAACCACTGGTTTACACCGGCATAGAGCTCAGCATCAGTGTCGACGCGTTGCATAGCGAGCCATTTTTTCATCGCTGGGAAAAGATGGAGTGTTTTTGGCGCTCAGCGCCAAATCCAGGCTGTACGGTGGATGATTAAAAACTTCCCATCCAAAACCTTCCAAGAGCTCTAGAGTACGTTTGGCCAAGTGTGGACGGGCGTTGTCGTGGAAAAACAAAACTTTTCCACTAATTTTTCCCCGACGCTTGTTTTGTATCACGCGTCTTAATTTTCTGAGTGTTTCACAATACCTCTCTCAATTGATTGTTTGGGCTCGTTCAAGAAAATCACCGAAAATCACTCCATGAGCGTCACAAAACACACACTTCACAACTGGCGGGATTTTCAATTGCAGCGCTCATTTTAAAACTCCACTGTATAAAAAGTACATTACGCATGATGCTCTAGCTACCACGCCTGGTTGCGTACTGAATGTAGAAACACTCTGACGCCAAAATGGCGGCGTTACCTCCGCCCACTGCTGCGCCAGGCCAAAACGTCGGTTACTTTCTGGATTGCCCTCGTACAATAAAATTTTGAAATTACCGTAAAACTAGTATGGGTAAAGTAAACTGGACGTGGCCATCTACCTGAGGGACTGGAGGTTTAAGGAAATCTGCGTTTTATTACTGGTGAAAGGGTCGCCTGTTGTTATGATGCGATGGACTCGTCTAGTTGCCTAAACACACTTTTACAGTTAACCTATTTTACACCTACGCCATGCAAATAAACATGCAGAGATAATGTACTTTAATGTACATAAATATTATGTAACATTTATAATGTACTTTAAATTAACAAATAAAACTTAAAAGTACTGCACTATTTAAATTTTTATTCTTTTTAAGTTTTATTTGTTAATTTAAAATACATTATAAATAATTATGTTATATATAATATTTATGTACAATAAAGTGCATTATCTTTGCATGTTCATTTGCATGTTATAGGTTTAAAATAGGTTAACTGTAAAAGTGTGTTTAGGTAACTAGACGAGTCCATCGCGTCATAACAACAGGCGACCCTTTCACTAGTAATAAAACGCAGATTTTCTTAAACCTCCGGTCCTCAGGTAGATGGCCACGTCCAGTTTACTTTACCCACTAGTATTACTCACGATAATAAGCTCGCATCGACGGAACTCACGGACTAACTAGTCTATCACTTCAAATGTCAGAGTGCAATAATTCAGTTTACTGGTTTTTTTTTTTTTATATGTGATCGGGAACTGTACATTATTGACAACTACACAATTTGATCGCTGATTTTTGCTTTTTTTTGACGTGGATTAGACATGAGTTTATGAACAGGGACCCCAAGTAGAGTTTGTTCATGGATGGCTGTCAACTGGTCATCGTACAAAGTCACTTGCCCAACCGGTGTTACTTAACAAATAATAGCGACTTACTACCAGCTGACTGACTGGGCTGGCCCAAAGGCCAGTTTACTGGTGATGACCAAAAAGCTGGTGTGACTAAATATAGCTTAGACCTAGTATTATGGCTTATTTAGAATGAATGTTTATTAGGATAATTATTAAGAATCAATAAATAATAGAATGGGATGTTCATAAAACGACATACCTGTGTAAACATAATAAATCAAAATAAGAGTAAAACTAGAACATGATGTGATGGTTAGAGCTGTCATTATGATGTATTTAGAAAAGCATATATGGTAGCACTTCCACCCAGTTCTTGTACTTTTGAGTCGCGATTGGCCTATGATTGTCGGGAAGTTTTGAATGCCGTGGCCAAGCGTAACGTGGTGACGCTGCGTTGGGTGCCGGGGCACCAGGGAGTGCCTGGAAATGAGAGAGCGGATGCCTTAGCAAAGAAAGGTGCAGCCTCTCACTTCATAGGCCCAGAGCCATTCTGTGAAATTGGTGAAGGCTATTATAGAGGTATAGTTAGGGCCTGGGAGGAGGAGGCTAAAACCTCCTATTGGGAGAAGGTGCCAGGCTGTGAACAGGCAAAGAAATTCATTGCCTATTCCAGCAGGAAGGCTGGGATATATAATAGACTAGGAAGACAGGACTTGAGGAGGGTAGTGGGCCTGATGACTGGTCATTGTAATCTTGGGTATCATTTATCCAAGATAGGAGTTGCTGAAGAGAGCCTGTGTAGATTCTGTCATGAGGCAGAAGAGAAGGCTGAGCATATTTTATGCAGTTGCAAAGTGGTTGGCTGCAAAAGAAGAGCGCTGATGGGTAAGGACGTGTTAACACCTTCTCAGGTAAGTGCACTAGATCCTAGGCAGATCCTGCGCTTTATTGAAAGTGTGGGTCTTGCATAAATAAGGAATAGGGGCAATCACAAAAGATCTTTTAGGTCGCGGTGAGGAGGGGCTGCAGAAGCCTGAACGCCCTGGTTGTAAAGTAAAGTAAAAGTAAAGCACTTCCACCCCCCACCCCCCTGCGCATAGTCCAGTCTTACTCTCGGTGACGATCGTCAACTTATATTGCGTTACCAGTAGTCACAGACTTAAAAATGACTATAAAACAACTTCAAAAAATTTAATTATGTCTACAGTTCAGCCGTTCTTAGTTTGCTGCTACTGTCAACAAAAAAAGTAAGGCTGTGCCTGTTATGGGCACAGCCTTAAAGAGGTAGTCAACTCGAGAAGATGATTTCTTTTTAATTTTGATTGTTTTTGCATTTACTTGAAGTTTAAAATTTTCTGAATCACATCATGTGTTTACTTGTACGTTGACGAAAAGTTATAAAAACATTTTTTTAAAATAAAGCTCACTAGCAAGGCGAGAGAAATTATTCCTTAAACTTTAAATTAAGTTTTCTGGAAATGTGTTTTTGCATGATTGTACATTCTTGGGAATTTGATATTCTGGTTTGTATTGAAGGTATTTGGATGATTTCTTTCAAATGTTTCTAATTTCTTGCTCTATTATCTATCAAATGATTATTACAAAAAACTTAGTACGGATTTAGTTAAAAAATAATTTGTGAATACACAAAATAAATGTTTCTGAAAATATGGTTTCTCTAAAATTAATTTCTTGTAAGAAAAATACATACAATAGAATACAACAGATAACAGAAGGTAATTTTCTGCATTTTTTAGCACGAGAATCATGTTGATACCTTTCTTGGTTCCCGAGATATTTGATTCCCCGTAAAAGCCCGCTTTTCCACCCCGACCGTTATATTAGGGGCTGTAATTATTTTTTTGGCCTGGTTCAAGTGGTAGATCATTACTAGTAAATTACTCTTTCATCTAAAATATATAATTATACATTATAGCCTGCAGTTTTCATTCTCATTTTCTGGGTTGACTACCCCTTTAAAGTAAAAAGTCTTTTATCAAAACCCACGGTAAAAATACGCATTGCCATTTTAAACATTTCACACGATATTCGTGTAAATAAGGAGAAAAAATTAAAAATTTCTTGCGACTTTTATAAATACATTCTCACCCGATCAAAATTAAAAAATCTATTATTATTATTATATAGGCTAACGAGAGACTTGATGAAATTACAAAGTGTTACGCTGCTTCGGTAAAGAGATGAGACCTTGATCGTGAAGATTTAAAATAGAATCGGCTATTATTCTGGCAGTGCTTTTTAAATACCCACCGCTTGTCAGCATCACTATCGGGATTCTTCTTTCACGCGCTTTCATGAACACTATCTCATCCCTCCGTATTATACCCTGCAACAACAGTACATCCATTTATATCACTTTCACATCCTCTCTATCATCATCAACAGCTGTATTACTTAAAATCTAAATATATATTTCTAACCTCATAACCTAAGATTATGGCATTCAGAGGGAAGTATTCTACTCGTTGGAAGATTGTTTTAGATGTAGTAAGTATTAGATCAAGTGTCTCACTATAACTATCTGGGCTGCGATGTGAGCTTTCATAGGGAGGGACTTGGATGTAGAAAATGAAATAAATAAATTTCAAGCTATTTGTGGTACCATTAAGAGGACACTGCCGGGTAACAGAGACAAGGTAATGGCAGCCCCAGTCCTTCTTTATCCAATTGAGTCATCACGGGTAGTACGATACAACCACCTGAAATGAGGCTTTCAAGAAGGGTGAAGGGCCGCTCAAGGCTGGATCTAATAAATAACTAGCAAATTGGATTTTTAATCCGAATGAAAAAGTGGAGGAGTACCGTAATCAATGGAGGCAACATTTGGAACGGATGCCTGAGGAGAGAATACCTATAAAAGTGACGAAATATGTTGCAGTTGGAAGATGTGAGGTGGGAAGTCCTCAAACAAGATTGCAGTAGTAGAGATGTATGGGCTGGAGTGTCTCGTGTTTCTGTAGACGTGCACGATGGTTTGTGAGTTCGGAACATGCTTATGCCTAATCCTTGATAGTAAGAAAAAGAAGAAGAAGAAGAAGAAGATATTTCTAACCACCAGAATACGGTAACAGTAAACACTTACCAATGTTTACAGCGCTTTCATGTACCTTGTATACATCTTCAGTAAATTAAAATTAAAAACAGTCTTGCCAACTTAATCAGTTGGCTGTCATATTCAACTTGTGTGTTCATTAATTTTCCCTGCTGCCATATTTTATAAATATAATATTTTTCCAAAATTTCAATTTCATTTTGTCTGTCATTTATTTCTAATATTTCTACATTATTTTTTATACTTGATATAGTATGTTTATTTTTGTTCATGTGTTCAGTTACATTGGAGAATTTTCAGCTGCCTTTTTTATAGTTTGAATAAGTGTTCGGCAAACAGTTTTTTTGAATTATTTCAAAATATATTCTTATTTATATTTCAATTATTTATATTAATATTAAACTGTAATGATTGGGAAAAAATTATTCCTGCAAAACCACCAGGATTGTTCAGCAAGAGGTTTTCTGAGCACTACATTAATTACAAAACAGGAAATATAAATTTTTCCAAAGTTACCAAACACCTAATAAATTCAAATCTCACAATAGGCAACGAAAAAAATAATTTAGAAATACATAATCACAAAGTTAATAATACCACTTCAAATATAACAAAGTTACAATATGACAAAAGTTCAAATCAAAAATAAATCTTTATAATGATGCACATCCTGCAGTTTGAAATTATTTCTATTTTATATAATGAATTTATATAATAATTTCACATTTTTATACAAATGACTGAAGATGTATCATCTATAGATTGTAAATAAGTGAGATAAAAAATTTTTTAATTTCAATTATTTTATTTACTCTGATGATGGTCGATTCACCGAAACACATGTAAGTAAAAATAAAAGTGACGCAGTTTAAAAAGAATGCCCAAAACGGGCAGGTGGAGTGTTATTTTAATTGCACTATCTGTTTGGTCCAGGGCTAAAAAAAATAGTTCTGTTTCTTATCACATAGACAGCCACTTATATGACTGAACTATTTAAGAAGAGAAGAGGTAGAGGTGTACTGTGACACTAATCACAGTTATCTCCTCTCAAAGTAATGAATTTCACTATGCAGCCAGACCCTGTGGTGAATTAAGTGAAGGTGTCATTTGCAGGGTGGAAAGTGAGTGCTTTTCGGAGGGCCTGGCATGCTGATAAGCATACTCTTTCAACTCAGTGAGGAAGGCAATGGTAAACCACCTTACTCCTCGTTTTTACTTAGTAAAACCTCTAGAAGTTCAAACCAGCCTTTCGGCTGTTGACCTAAACAACAACAGTTTAAAAAGAAGGTTAGTGCAATTGTTATATAAATTCATTATATAAAACCAGATTTTTTACCAGCCGTTTCAACAAATCTGTTTCTGTGAGAGATGACTCACCTGTGAAGAGATGGATAGATTTCCTAAACGATCACCGGCCAATATGTCAGTGCCCGCATTGTAGACTAGAATGTCCGGGTGGAAAGCACTCAATGATTTCTCCAAGTTACTGCAACAACAACAATTCATAAATAAATAAAAAATTCTGGTGTGAAACACTCACACAACTTTCTCTTGCCAATGCAAATATAATTAACAATAAACCTAACCGTTAGTAATAAAACATTAGAAATAAACAACAAAACTAACCTCAATAAACATAACCTTATTTTAATCATGAGTGAAAGTTGCAAAATTAAAATCGACCTCGGTTTGGCTTAAAAATACGGAAAAATCACTCTTTCACGCTAAACTACGCTCTGTAGAGAAAAATGCTTTAAATACAAATTGTAGATCTTTTAATTTTCTACAAATTTGATTATATTATACACTTTTGTCGTAAAATGCATACTAAGGCTGAAATCTTAAAAAAAATCGATTTTTCACACGTTTTCGTGAGAAAAAAACAGAAAATCGCTAACTACCACTAAACTAAGCGTTATACGAAAAAATGTTTGGAATGAAAGTTGTACAATTTTAAATTCTCTACATTTTCTATTATATAAATTTTTGCGCTAAAATGCATATTAAAGCCGTAATCTTAAAAAAAGTATTTTTTTACGTGAAAACAGCCTCATGAAGAATTTCAGCAAACATGGCATCTACCCTATTTGTAGAACATAAAAAGTTTAGTAAATGAGGTGATTTTAAAAAAAATCGTAGGACCAGTTTTTGACAAAATCGCAAAAAAGTGAAAAATTACACAAATAAACTACTACTTCCGGTTGACCGATTTTGATAAAAATGTTCGTGTCGGGTCCGGTAGTGGTATGTAACTTAAGTTTCAAGTTTGAAGTTCGTACGATGTTCCGTTCTTGAGATATTTTGTACATACACACACACACAGAGAGACCAATCAGTAAAAACATGTTGTGTGGGTTGAAGGGGTCTGTTTAGGTTTATATTCGGGTGAAGAGTGTATTTGTTAAAATCGACACGAAAACAATACTTTCCTTCCTATATATTCATATAGGCAAGAGAAAGTAAAATTCACACTTTCTTTCCCTCTTCCAAGTTTGTTCAGAGTTCAAGGTACGCCCACCATAATTAAATTTCAGCCTTTCTTAGTTTGCTCCTAATATAAACAAACAATGATATTACTGAGCATGCACATTACATAAAAATATGTACATGCTGATTAAAAAGTAACAACAAAATACTTTTAAAGTATTGTAACAAGATCGAAGGAAAAACGAGATTGTTCACGAAGGTTCCAGAATTCCATTCATAAAAATAATTAAGGAATAATGAAAATAACAATACACAATAAGATCAGTTTTGTAAATGACAGTTGTAACCATAAAAGTGTGTATTTTCATTCATAAGCAGGGTTTTAATAACTATCATAAAGTTTAGGTATTGTGTACAGCTATTATGAGGGAGGCAGCAGGTTGTTTACGTTTTCTATTTACAAAAGACCTTTTGTTGACCTATTTACAACGGATTTTTCTAGCACTCATTAAGAGTTATTTTTGTACTTTATGATTTCTCTACTTTGTTCTGGAACAATCTTTGTGAATGATTATAAAAGGAGACCCCCGAGCGCAGTCCAGTCAGTATCCGTTTGATCTTCGACAAGCGATTATCGGGTTTGTTGTAGCAGGTTAAAAATTCCGAGAATTGTGCTGGTCGACGACTGTTATACTGCCTTTGTTGTATGTGTATTGTGTAAAGTCTTTTTGTGAGTGTATTGTAAAGTTAATGTGTAGTTTTGTGAATTCAGTTTGTGTTTTGTATGTTAGTGTAATCTATAAAAGTGATTGTAAGTAGGCTAAGTAAGTTATTAAGTTATTTATTGTTTGTTATTTATTTTAAGTGAATCATTAAATCATTTATTGTATTTGTTAATTATAATTATTTAATTATTTATTTTGTTTAATTATTTATTTTGTAATCTTTTAGTTGTAATAAATGCTTGTAATTGTAAACTTTAGTGTATTAATTATTTAATAACCTAGATCCCGAAACGGACCTTAGCAATAAGTGTCACAGTATTTTTACTTTATCTTGCCTATATGAATATATAGGAAACTCTTTTATTCTGAATGACTAGCACACCAGCACACCGAGCGTTTCTCCCCACGCAGCACGCTCTCCTCTCCGCACAGAGCTGACTTGTTTATCCCCTCCACGACTAAATCACTTTTCTCTAGTCACATCATAGCAACGGCTACCTAAACGCTTGCTGCATGGTAAGTATATATATCGTATCAAACTCTGCCTTTGTTTGTGAGGGGGTCATTATTCTTACATACTATACTACAACAACCCTGAGACAAGTGGTCATAAAATACCATTGTACTGTACTGTAATAATTGTACCACATGCGTATGAAACAAAGATAGACACATGACAAAAATTTGTTAGTGGAAAAGGGATGCATGAACGTTCAGGTTGACGCACGCGCAAACACAACTTGCAGTGTGCGAAGGAGTGAGTGAAAGTCACCCTCGGCTCAACTCACTGTCTGTTTATTCAGCAGATAGGTGAGCTGAGTGGTGTACGTATTAGAATCTACTAGCTCATTGCCACAGTTCAGCCCGTCTCATAGTTCAATTGTACGGTGGCAGGCACGCTCTGTGCCGTTCACTCAAGTGTGCGGAGCGGGGTGTGGGGTGTGCTAGCTCACCTATTTTACTGACCCAACCCATAACAAAACTGCTTAGTACTTTTTCTAATATTTTGAATAGCCCGTTTAATGGCCTTTAAACGGGTGGTCACCACTTTTCTCTTGGTAAGCTCATGGGAAGCCATGACAACGGAGATATCAGCAGTGAAGAGATTGCAGCAGGTTGACCAACGTACTGCATCTGCATGTTCTATGTACATGTAGGTTAGGTTGTCTTGTATTCGCGCTGTCACACGTACATGTATTTTTTGTTTATGTATGTGTTTACATGTATTTTTACCCAGAAGAGATTCACAGATACTTATTGGTCAACTACTTTTTCTCAGTTTTTTGCAACTTCTCACCTGTTTTTGATTGGCATGAGCCGCAACTGACCGAAGGGGAAGAGAAATGTTGGAAGACCTTAACCCTTACTAGCCTGGAAGCCCAATATCACCCATTCATCATCATCATCATCATCGTTCTTTAAACTCAAATATCTCCGCAACTATTCATTGGATTCTAACGGGATTAGTTTTATTAAATAGAAACTTTTTTCTTCTTTCATTTGATATATCTTGCATATTTGTACGATGAAAATTGACGTGGTGTTACGCGAAAAAAATGTATTTTTTTTTAACATCCAGTACTAAAATTTAAACGTTTTTATCCATAACTTTTCAACAAAAAAATGTATTTGTTTGGGAATAACACCATCAGTTAGTTTAAAATGTAACAATCGAAATCAATAAATTAAAAGTGCCCGCGACAAATTTTATGACCCTAAAATCGAACAAAGAAGGTTAACACTACCCGTCTCGTCTACCCCTCGGTTAAACCTCTCATTTAGCGTCAAAATAAACGATAACAAATTTTGATTTATGCTATCCTGTTTAGAAAAGGATAATACACAAAGCAACCGGCGCAAAAGAGATAGAACTTACATAGAAGACAAGTAAATAAAAATTGAAAAGACACCACATTATTTTTAGGTGGTTTTTTCACCATTTCTTTCATCTAGCACGTTACTTTGTTGAACAAAAAGTGTGATATCTTTTGAAAACATCAATCAATTTGCAATATCTAAAAATTGTTTTTTTCGCAATGAATTGCTTTATTTATGTATATATAGCTAAACATATTTTTTACTGATTTTGTGACACTTTTTTGTACTAAAGTGATATTACTAAAAGAAAATATTTTTTCTTAAATTTCAATTTTTATTCTGGTCGTAAATGAAAACGGAAAAAATTGGTTTTAACGTTGTTCTAATAACAAATTCTTTAAAAATAATTGGTAATTTTTTGAATTTTTTAGAAATGAAACTGAATGAAATAAAAGAGTTTTTATTAGGCGCAAAATGACAGCC
The DNA here is from genome assembly GCA_035578175.1 of Catonia carolina. Lineage (NCBI taxonomy): Eukaryota > Metazoa > Arthropoda > Insecta > Hemiptera > Achilidae > Catonia > Catonia carolina. The sequence goes on from JAQMRL010000031.1 coordinate 1,862,151, forward strand.
CACATGATCGTTAAAAATCTCCGTTCTCGTCGGGTTAAAAGAGATGAATGTAAATAAAGTTTGTATGCCTAGCCTTGTTTGCGAGACAAAGAAGACACCCATCATCGGTATTGAACCCAGACAACTTGGACTGTATCAACTGTATGACCGATAACAAACAACTAAAATGTAACAGGTAGTTGGTGACTCACGTTTCAACCAGCTGTAAATACTCGTCGTCTTCAGTCTTCGAGTAGAGTTCAATTTTACAATCGATTGCCTCTTTCGCGTAATGGTCACGCGGGTAGATGTCCTTGTTATAGACATCCATTACGTACACCTTTTCATTCTTCATGAAATCCAATTCGTGTCCATTGCCCTAACAAACAAACAAACGGTGATTAATAATCACTACACCAATCTGTCTTCATTTACACTCAATCTGTTAGTTGCAGGGCTAAAATAAAAAGTTCTGTTTCTTAACACATGGTCACCCAATTAAATGACTGAATCATTTAAGAACAGAAGAGGTAGAGGTGTACTGTGACACTAATCACAGTTATCTCCTCTTCTGAAAGCAATGAATTTCATTATACAGTTGGACCCTGTGGTGAATGAAATGAAGGTGTCATTTGCAGAGTGGAAAATATGTGCTTTTCAGAGGGCCCAGCATGCTGATAAGCATACTTTTTCACTCGTAGAGTAAGGGGGAATGGTAAACCACCTCACACCTCGTTTTACTTAGTAAAACCTCTACAGGTTCAAACCAGCCTTTCGGCTGTTGACCTACACAACAACAACTGCCCATAACAGACAAGTGGAGTGTCAAATTATTTACACTCAATCTGTTGAATCCTGAATCCTGAATCCTGGTTGAGAGGGCTAAGAAGCCCTATGATGGCGACATCGTGTTAAGGAACACCTGGTCGCTCGGGGAACAATATAACAGAATAATTGCAACCTCAAGAAATTTAGGGGGAATTTTATAGTTTAAATAGGAAATAGGATTCTGGTTCGTGGGACATTGGAACTGGGACTTGAAAGGAGGTAATTTATTTTTAGAAGTTATTTGTGGAAAATTTAAATTAAGGGACAAGTGGGTTTAAGAGCGGCTCTTTTATTTTATTTTTCAGTGGCCTTTTTTCAGTTTAGTGGGAGGCCTATTATCTTGGTGAGGGGAAGGCATGCATTTTACTGAACGTGGACTAAAGGTATAATTTAAGGTAGGGGTTAGTTTATGATTTCAGGGGAGACGGAAAGGGTAGAGTTTGGCATAATCACCGGCCTTTTTATCTTCTAAGTGTGTATTAATTTAAAATGGCGGCTCTTTTCACCGTAGTGGAGTGATTATGCATAGGAACATGGGGACAACTACCAACTGGGGGGAGTGAGTCATACAAGTAGGAGGGGCATGGGCAAATAAGAGGAATACAGGGCAGAATAAAAATGTGGCAACTCTAAATCTGTTTGTTGCAGGGCTAATATAAATAGTTGTGTTTCTTATCATCACATGGTCACCCAATTAAATGACTGAATCATTCAAGAAGAGAAGAGGTAGAGGTGTACTGTGACACTAATCACAGTTATCTCCCCTCAAAGTAATAAATTTCATTATACAGCCAGACCCTGTGGTAAATGAAGTGAAAGTGTCATTTGCAGAGTGGAAAATATATGCTTTTCAGAGGGCTTTGCTTGCTGATAAGTGTACTTTTCCACTCAGTGAGTAAGGGGGAATGGTAAACCACCTCACTCCTCGTTTTACTTAGTAAAACCTCTACACGTTCAAACCAGCCTTTTGGCTTATGACCTACACAATACAATCTGTCTTCAACTGGTTACTAACTAAGTCTACGATCACCTCATTTTACCATCTGCTTTATAAAAATAAACAAACTTTGTTTTTAAATAAATTTTTCAAATGCGTCCTGCCAACCATTAATAATGGGTGTTTTATTAAGGACGCAACCCTGATTATAAGAAGATAGAAGTAATACATTGGTAAATTTTCTGTCCTCCAATTGGAATGTTGGCAACAGTGTACTCAAGGCCAACTACCTAACACAGTTAAAATGTTCCAGTCAAGCATTAGTGTGGTGACACCAGTCGTTTTGTTATATTGTGTCACTAATGGTTTTTTCCAAGGAAGAACGCGTGTTTATTGTGCAGACTTACATAGCGAGTAAATCTTACAAATGTGCGCAAGATAAGTTTCAGTTGAATTTCCTCGTTCTGCCGTTCCGAATAAATCGTCAGTATTGCGTTTGATAAATAAATTCCGTAGAACTGGGAGTGTACTTGATGAGAAACCACCTTGTCAGCCAACAAAGTTAACCGCGGAAGTTCTTGAAATTTGTTGGCTGGCGAGGTGGTTTCTCATCGAGTACACACTCCCATTTCTACGGAATTTATTTATCAAACGCAATATTGACGATTTATTCGAAACGGCAGAAAAGGGGGAAAATCACAAAAAAGTGAAAAATTACACGAATAAACTACTACTTCCGGTTGACCGATTTTGATGAAAATGTTTGTGTCGGGTCCGGTAGTGATATGTTACTTAAGTTTCAAGTTCGTATGATGTTCCATTCTTGAGATATTCTGCTCTCTCTCTCTCTCTCGCACGCACACGCGCGCACGCACGCACACACACACAGACCAATCGCAAAAAACATGTTTTTTTGGGTTCAGGGTGTCTGTTTACATGTATATGAAGTGAAGAGTGTATTTGTTAAAATCGACATGAAAACAATACTTTCCTTCCTATATATACATATAAGCAAGAGAAAGTAAAAAATAATCAAATAATTATTCAGTGGAAAAAAATTAAGCCAAAATAACATTAGTTAGGGTTTAAAATAACCAACTGTTAAGGGGTTAATAATGAAACGTAATAAAACATTTAAATGGCATATACTGTGAACGGAGGCTAATAATACCTGGTGCGCATCTAAGTCGACAATCATCGCAGATTTAACTCGCAAACTATTATCGTTGAATAGGAACTTGATCAGCAGCGTTATATCGGCGTACGGACAAAATCCACCGCCAGATCTCGCTGAACAGTGATGAAAACCCGCCGCCAATGTTGATCGCCCAGCCTCGTTCTATCGCTAATCGTCCGGCGAGAATGCTGCCACCGGTTTGGTACCTGACAAAAAATTTACCAATAATTTTACAAGATGATAAATGAAAACACGATAAAATATTGTGTCCAACAGGCTAATTTTTTATTTTTTTTTTTATTGAGTGATGATACCTACATAAGCTTTGGGCTTGTGCGTAGGTAATGATATGTGGTGATTTACAGATGAAGAAATGCCAGACCTGACCGGGAATCGAACACAGGACCCCGGCATAGTAGCCAGTTGCGCTGACCACTACACCACGGGCCGTCGTGTAGTGGTAATTACAAGAAATATTTTAAACTAACAGTAATTACAAGCCATATGTAGTATTATTTTATTTTTTAAAATTTACAGTAATTACAAGCCATATGTAGTATTTTTTTTATTTTTTTTAAATTTACAGTAATTACAAGCCATATGTAGTATTTTTTTTATTTTTTTAAATTTACAGTAATTACAAGCCATATGTAGTATTTTTTTTTTTAAATTTACAGTAATTACAAACAATAAGTAGTATTTTTTTTTTTAAATTTACAGTAATTACAAGCAATATGTAGTATTTTTTTAATTTTTTTAAATTTACAGTAATTACAAACAATAAGTAGTATTTTTTTTTTTAAATTTACAGTAATTACAAGCAATATGTAGTATTTTTTTAATTTTTTTAAATTTACAGTAATTACAAACAATAAGTAGTATTTTTTTTATTTTTTTAAATTTACAGTAATTACAAGCAATATGTAGTATTTTTTTATTTTTTTAAATTTACAGTAATTACAAGCCATATGTAGTATTTTTTAAAAATTTACAGTAATTACAAGCCATATGTAGTATTTTTTTTATTTTTTTAAATTTACAGTAATTACAAACAATAAGTAGTATTTTTTTAATTTTTTTAAATTTACAGTAATTACAAGCAATATGTAGTATTTTTTTATTTTTTTTAAATTTACAGTAATTACAAAGCCATATGTAGTATTTTTTAAAAATTTACAGTAATTACAAGCCATATGTAGTATTTTTTTTATTTTTTTAAATTTACAGTAATTACAAACAATAAGTAGTATTTTTTTTATTTTTTTAAATTTACAGTAATTACAAGCAATATGTAGTATTTTTTTTTTTTTTTTAAATTTACAGTAATTACAAGCAATATGTAGTATTTTTTTTATTTTTTTAAATTTACAGTAATTACAAACAATAAGTAGTATTTTTTTATTTTTTTAAATTTACAGTAATTACAAGCAATATGTAGTATTTTTTTTATTTTTTTAAATTTACAGTAATTACAAGCAATAAGTAGTATTTTTTTTATTTTTTTAAATTTACAGTAATTACAAGCAATATGTAGTATTTTTTTTATTTTTTTAAATTTACAGTAATTACAAGCAATATGTAGTATTTTTTTTATTTTTTTAAATTTACAGTAATTACAAACAATAAGTAGTATTTTTTTTATTTTTTTAAATTTACAGTAATTACAAGCAATATGTAGTATTTTTTTTATTTTTTTAAATTTACAGTAATTACAAGCAATAAGTAGTATTTTTTAAATTTTTTTGAGGCTACATTGGACCAATCAATTCCTAGTGTTCTTCAGATAACATATCGGTCTAGCCATTCGGTTTTGCCAGTACTTTTTGAGAAAGTCCGATCTTCATTTACATATCTCACCTGTAACCTGCACCATGTGTGTTTCAGCTTTTCCCCAATAAAATCTGCGCAATTTGAGAGTACTATTTATTTTATCCTTGTCAAACATGTCTTCAATTGCCAGTCCAATTTCATTGAGATCCCTCTTAATCTCTTTGATGTATCTTCCCGTAATCTTCCAGATAAAAGAAAAGTGTGCCTCTTTCAGTAAAATCATAAATTTGTGAACTGGCGACCTCAAAGCACGCACTGTACATTATACAATCATAAACGTATCTACTTTTATAACCACGCAACAATTGGAAAAAAAAAACGCGTATAATTCTGTACCATATTTAGCTGGTGAATAGATGAACAAATAAATAAGATGCCCAAAACGGGCAGGTGGAGTGTTATTTTAATTGCACTGTTAAGGCATTTTGTACCGGGGTTTGCACTATCATGTAATCCTCTTTGCTTTTTCTTCCTCTTCCTTTTTTCTTCTTCTTTTTGTTGGCCACTTGTACATTGAGACGTGTCATGGGCGGATGTGCTTCCCGTCTCGTTTTAAGGCTTATTCGTTTTAACGCTCGTTTATATTGCGCTTTTTTTGTGTTTTTTTATTGTTTATGTACTTAAAGTGTATCTTAAAGGTTCATCAAGTCGGCTGTGCGGCGTGTTCTAATTATTTATGTCTTTTTTCAAGTTTCAAATTGGTAAGTACGTTTTGCACATGATATTCGTTTTCTGTACATTTGGTCAATGTTCCTATTCTTTTCCTTTTCTCATTTGTGCGTGATCCATTACAAGTTTCTTGGCCTTATACACTGACCACTATAAATGTGTATTGGTCCTCCAAAGGTTTAATTTCGAGGCAAATTCTTATCTTAAAATCCACAAAACCATTTTTACAAGGTGCTAACCTAAACTTGCACTCTTATCTGTTTGGTCCAGGGCTAAAAAAAATAGTTCTGTTTCTTATCACATAGTCAGCCACTTATATGACTGAACTATTTAAGAACAGAAGAGGTAGAGGTGTAAAATACACTAGTCAGAGTTATCTCCTATGAGAGAAATGAATTTCATTATACAGTTGGACCCTGTGGTGAATGAAGTGAAGGTGTCATTTGCAGGGTGGAAAGTGAGTGCTTTTCAGAGGGCCTGGCATGCTGATAAGCATACTCTTTCAACTCAGTGAGTTGTGGCAATGGTAAACCACCTTACTCCTCGTTTTTACTAAGTAAAACCTCTAGTGTTTCAAACCAGCCTTTCGGCTGTTGACCTAAACAACAACAAAGTAAATAAGATCATTTGCATAGCTGACAGAGATTATGACATTCTTTCACTGGAATGGCGCATTGGCATAACGCCACATCCATGATTCCAGCCTTCGGACTCTGTGTGTTAACTGTATCTCTGAGACTGAGATCTCGAGACCCATTATCTCAGGTACTTGTTTTAGCCAGTCGATTCATTCCTTCTTCTTTACGTACTTTTCTCTTATTAGAGGTTGCTGATCATGACAACAACTCTTACTTTAAGACACCGCTGCCTAAACAGTTGCACAGAGGAGCAGTGGTACCAATTTTGCACGTTTCATAACCAACACATGTTTCAAAAATCGGGTGTGAAACGCACACAACTTTCTCTTGCCAATGCAAATAATTAACAATAAACCTAATATTAGTAATAAAACATTAAAATAAACAAATAACTAACCTCAAAAAACATAACCTTATTTTCATCACGAGTGAAAGACAGAAAATGAAAATCAACCTCAGTTTGGCTTAAAAATACGGAAAATCACTCTTTCGCACTAAACTAGGCTCTGTAGAGAAAAATGCTTGGAATAAAAGTTTTAGATCTTTTAATTTTCTATAAATTTGATTATACACTCTTGTCGTAAAATGCATACTAAGGCCGAAATCTTAAGAAAATTGATTTTTCACACGTTTTCGTAAGAAAAAAACAGAAAATCGCTAATTGCTGCTAAACTAAGCATTATACAAAAAAATGCGTGAAATTAAAAGTTGTAGGATTTTAATTTCTCTACATTTTTTATTATATAAATTTTTGCGCTAAAATGCATATTAAGGCCATAATCTTAAAAAAACAAATTTTGTTACGTGAAAACAGCCTCACCAAGAATTTCAGCAAACATGGCGCCTACCCTATCTTGTAGAGCATAAAAAATTAAGTAAATGAGGCGATTTAAAAAAAAATCGTAGGACCAGTTTTTGAGAAAATCGCAAAAAGTAAAAAATTACACGAATAAACTACTAGTACTTCCGATTGACCAATTTTGATGAAAATGTTGGTGTCGGGTCCAGTAGTGGTATGTAACTTAAGGTTCAAGTTTCAAGTTCGTACAATGCTCCATTCTTGAGATATTCTGTTCACACACACACGCACGCAGACCAATAGGTAAAAAGCAGTTGTGTGTGTGGGTGTGAGGGGGTCTGTTTAGGTGTATATTCGGGTGTTGAGTGTATTTGTTAAAATCGACATGAAAACAATACTTTCCTTCCTATATATTCATATAGGCAAGAGAAAGGAAAAAAAGTGAATTTTAATAGATAAATAAATAAATGACTCACCTCATCGGCCTCAGGTATAAGCGTTGTATTAAAAAGTTAGGCATCACTGCAAGAGGCGCGATCTCTGCTATGCTCGCCACTGTCCAACTCCACTGCGCAACCCAAACACAAACCACAAATTTATGGCTATTTTTTAATTTCTCATCAAACGCTTACACGACTTTCTCTTAATGAACAGTACAATTTATGTTTAATCATAAGTAAACAATGTCAAATAAAACACATAACCTCATCATTTCAATCAAGAGCGAATAACGCATACTAATGAAAATCAGTTTCTGCAGAACTTACAAACATGGAAAATCACTACTGCCTCTAAACTAACCTCTGTAGAGTCTGTCTACGCCACTAAGAGTACTCCTACGTAGGCAACCACCAATACAACTGATGAGCATGCGCATTCATTAAAAAAAATCTGGTGTGAAACACTCACACAACTTTCTCTTGCCAGTGCAAATAATTAACAATAAACCTAACATTAGTGATAAAACATTAGAAATAAATAAAAAATTAACCTAAAAAAACATTTGTAAAATACACAAAATTAAAATCGACCTCAGTTTGGCTTAAAAATACAGAAAATCGCTCATTCACGCTAAACGAGGCACTGTAAAAAAAAATGCTTTAAATAAAAGTTGTAGATCTCTTAATTTCCTATAAATTTTATTATATACACTTTTGTCGTAAAATGCATTCTAAGGCCGAAATCTTAAAATAATAGATTTTTCACACGTTTTCATGAGAAAAAAACAGAAAATCGCTAATTACCGCTAAACTAAGCGTTATACAAAAAAAGTTTGAAATAAAAGTTGTAGGTTTTTAAATTCTCTACAAATTTTATTATATAACATTTTGCGCTAAAATGCATATTAAAGCCGCAATCTTAAAAAGAAAATGTTTTTACGTAAAAACAGCCTCACGCAGAATTTCAGCAAACATGGCGCCTACCCTATCTTGTAGAGCATAAAGAATGTAGTAAACCAGGCGATTTTTAAAAAAATCGTAGGACCAGTTTTTGAGAAAATCGCAAAAAAGTGAAAAATTATACGAATAAACTACTACTTCCGGTTGACCAATTTTGATGAAAATGTTCGTGTCGGGTCCGGTAGTGGTATGTAACTTAAGTTTCAAGTTTCAAGTTCGTACAATCTTCCGTTCTTGAGATATTCTGTTCACAAACACAAACACACACACAGACCAATCGCTAAAAACATGTGTTTTGGGTTCAGGGGGTCTGAAAACGTATAGATCCGGTGAAAACTTGATTTCGAAAAATCGACATGAAAACAGTATTTTCCTTTCTATATATTCATATAGGCAAGAGAAAGTAATACACACACCATGATCAAAACAAAATTCCTTACAACACTAATTCACTCTAAGCTTAATACACGGTGATTCACGAAGAAACACCCAGAAACTTTGGGAGCCCATTATACATGTAAAAATAATGAAAAAAGTTTATATAAACATGGGTCCGGAAATGCTTCGTTACGGAGTTACGGCTAGCAAAAGTTTCGCCGGATTTCAGCTCACCAAGGTGAAGTGAGGTCTTCCTGAAATTCTGGTAAGGTAGATTAAGGGGCGAATTCAACCGTTTCTTATGGTTTTTGACCTGATAAATTGAATAAAACAGGTCCCAGAACTGTAAGTTAAATAGTTTTTAAGAAAACCAGTGACAAATGCAAAAAATGGAGTGAAAACACATTTTTTTCATCTTTGGGCAAGAATAACTTTTATAGTTCACCAAGAAACAGTTTTAAACTTTTGGAATAAAACATGTAGAAAATTTTATTCTGAACAAACCGGTGTAAATAAAGTAAACTGAAAGTGAATAGATGTTTGATTAAAATGAATTTTTATTCATAACAGTACAAAGTAAAATTAACCGGAAAAACAAAAATGAAAAAATGTGTTTTTTTCACACCATTTTTTTGCATTTGACACTGGTTTTCTCAAAAACTATCTAACTTAATGTTCTGGGACCTGTTTTATTCAATTTATCAGGTCAAAAACCATAAGAAACGGTTGAATTCGCCTCTTAATCTACCTTACCAGAATTTCAGGAAGACCTCATTTCACCTGGTGAGCTGAAATCTTTCGCTAGCCGTAACTCGGTAACGAAGCATTTCTGGACCCATGTTTATATAAACTTTTTTCATTATTTTTACATGTACAATGGGCTCCCAAAGTTTCTGCATATCTTCGTGAATCACCCTGTATTATAATGAAAACACATTCAACTCAATTGTTAGAAAATGTTTTATATATCGAACATTAGTTTACCAGTAATAACTAAAACTTTTACTCTTATTACTCTTACATTGTTATTTTTCGTTACATTATTTACTATTATTACATTATTATTTATGATTTGTAGGTTTTTATTATAGACTCAGTTTTATTTTTGGTCACAAGTAATAATATAAGACTAATGCACTTAAATTATAATAGGAGAGTAAACAATTCCAGTGATTTGTAGTTTATCATTTAAATTAATGTCTGCGAGTAGTTTAATACAACTGTTTGCACTTGTCCGTGTTTAACTCATTTTTAGTGTCATCAGTTATCTTTTGGTATTGTATCGGTTCGTTAGACTGAAGTTGAAAAGTTTTGTAAGCTGTATTTTGTTAACATGTGTGGTAGTGAATGCGTTGAATTTTTGAAACATAAAACAACGGTAAACATTAAAAAGTAGACAAAAATTGTTTTGTTAAATGTAACGGTTAAAATAATTAATTAAGGAGTCTCTTTATGAAACTACAATAATTACAAGTAATCTGAACGGTATAATTAAAAAAGCTTAAAGGATAATGTTTATTTTAGCTGGACGTAGATACAATTTTAATGATGGAACGTATTGCAAGATAATTGATTGTCAGGCGGAGAAGTAGATACGCGCCAACTAGTGTAAAACTTTTGTTTACAACAAAGCGAGGCGCTTGCCTCGCGCGCGCGGAGTACTCTTACAGTAGATCGACTTTGAAGAAAAATGCTAGAAATAAAAGTTGTAGGGTTTTTAATTTCCTAAAACTTTATGAATATACATTTTTGTCGGAAAATGCATGTACTAAGGCCACAATCTTTAAAAACCACATTTTTACTTTCTCTTGCCTATATGAATATAAAGGAATGAAAGTATTGTTTTCATGTCGATTTTAAGAAATCGAGTATTCCAAATCTATACGTTTTCAGACCCCCTGAAACCAAAAAACATGTTTTTAGCAATTGGTCTGTCTGTGTGTGTGTGTGTATACAAAATATCTCAAGAACAGAACATCATAAGAACTTGTAAACTTGAAACTTAAGTTACATACCACTACCGGACCCAACACGAACATTTTCATCAAAATCGGTCAACCGAAAGTAGTAGTTTATTCGTATAATTTTTCACTTTTTCAACTGGTCCTACGATTTTTTTTAAACTCGCCTCATTTACTCAATTTTTTATTCTCTAAAAGATAGGGTAGGCGCCATGTTTGCTGAAATTCTTGGTGAGGGTGTTTTTACGTAAAAAAAGTGTTTTTTTAAGATTACGGCTTTAATATTAATTTTAGAGCAAAAATGTATGCAGGGTGATTCATGAAGTTCTCCCCCCACTTCTACAGCACATTGTACTAGTAAAAATAATGAAAAAATGTTATATAAACATAGGTCCGAAAACGCTTCGTTAGCGAGTTACAGCTAGCGAAAGATTTCGCCTGAATTCCTGGGCAAAGAGTAAAATAAAGCCATACTGAACTTTTGGAAAGGTTAATTAAGTAAGAAATGTCGTGGATTCTTATGTAATTTTACCTGATAAAGCTAATAAAATAGGTTTCAGAACTGTACCTGTAGTAGTTTTTGAGGGATTCACGGTTAAATGCAAAAAATTGGGGCACGAAACAATGTTTTTTTAAGTTTCATGTACAATAACTTTGTTAAATTGGTAATAAATACATAAAATCAACAAACATTAATTGTAGAGAATTTAATTCTGAGAAAATTGATATAATCAAAGTCTAAAATAAAACAGAAATAAGTATCAAAAAATCGATTTTATTCAGTATAATACATTACTATCTGTAAAGAAATACCGTACGGTATTTAGTTAAAATAAAACAAAAACAAAATGTTTGTTCCTTAATGATGAGATAAATTGAGAAAACAAGATGAACTGTTAAATAAATTTGTTTGTAAATAAAAATATCATGTTTTATTACGTTGTATTTTTTTTTTAAATAAAAATTTACATTAAATGTTCGAAAATAAATGAAGCAAACATTTTCCAATTATTGTTTACTAATAATCGAAATGCAGTTTTTTGTTTTATTAATTTCTAAGTTGGTAACGCACGAATAACAGCTGATCAACAATGGTATTCTGTACTGTTACGTTAGAACTGTGTATTAGTGGTGTTTTGCAAGCTACAGCAGGAGATCGGGTTCTGTGAATCGTGTTATTAAATGCAATTTTTTTGTGAGTTATAATTCGATTGTTTATTCAGCGAAAAAATGCCTTACTTATTTACATCAGAGGAATACGCTGATATGGTTTTTATTTTGGGTTACTGTAATGGTAATGCTAGAGCTGCTGTAGTAGAATATGAACTACGTTACCCTAATAGGAGGATTCCAGATACCAAAACAATTTCAGGAACTTTTCGTACTCTTCGGGAAACAGGATCACTACCAAGTACTAGAACCAATTATGAACGAGCTGTCCAACTTGATGATGATATTGTTATTAATGCTGTTCATCGCAGTCCAGGTGTAAGTACACGACGTATTTCTAGGCGGATAGGAGTTTCGCAGTCAACGGTGTGGAGGTCACTAAATCGAAACAAATTTTATCCGTTTCATAAACAAAAGATTCAACATCTACAGCCAGGGGATGGTCCGCTTCGCTTGGAGTTTTGCAACTTTTTGAATATTAATAATCAACTCTACAAGCGTATTTTGTTTACGGATGAGGCACAATTCACTCGGGATGGTGTCAATAACTTGCACAATGAACACTCATGGGCAGAAGAAAATCCACATGAGGTAGTGGAACAGAACTTTCAACACCGATTTAGCGTCAATGTCTGGTGTGGCCTTTTGCACAATCGGCTGATTGGACCTTTCATATTACCTGGACGCCTAAATGCTGAGTTGTATTTGCATTTCCTTCAAGAAGAGTTGCCGCAGCTGTTAGAGAATGTTCCTTTACGTCTCAGACAAAATTTGTACTTCCAGCATGACGGAGCACCTCCCCACTTTTCACGTGCCGTTTCTGCTTATTTAAATCATCAATTTCCTGGACACTGGATTGGTCGTGGAGGGCCTCACCCTTGGCCACCAAGATCCCCAGATCTATCTCCATTGGATTATTGCATCTGGGGATGGATGAAAGACATTGTATACAAGACAAAAGTGAATTCTCGTGATGAATTAATTGCCCGTATTATGGATTCGGCTGTGCAGATACAGGGAAGCCCTGAAAAATTAAGAAACGCAACAAAAGCAATACACAAACGTGCTGCAAAATGTATTGATAATGATGGCCTCATTTTCGAACATCTATTATAAAAAGGTGCGTACGGTTGGCCCAACCTGATTAATTTTGCTTAAAACTAGTAATGTATTATACTGAATAAAATCGATTTTTTGATACTTATTTCTGTTTTATTTTAGACTTTGATTATATCAATTTTCTCAGAATTAAATTCTCTACAATTAATGTTTGTTGATTTTATGTATTTATTACCAATTTAACAAAGTTATTGTACATGAAACTTAAAAAAACATTGTTTCGTGCCCCAATTTTTTGCATTTAACCGTGAATCCCTCAAAAACTACTACAGGTACAGTTCTGAAACCTATTTTATTAGCTTTATCAGGTAAAATTACATAAGAATCCACGACATTTCTTACTTAATTAACCTTTCCAAAAGTTCAGTATGGCTTTATTTTACTCTTTGCCCAGGAATTCAGGCGAAATCTTTCGCTAGCTGTAACTCGCTAACGAAGCGTTTTCGGACCTATGTTTATATAACATTTTTTCATTATTTTTACTAGTACAATGTGCTGTAGAAGTGGGGGGAGAACTTCATGAATCACCCTGTATAATGAAAGTTGTAGAGAATTTGAAAACCTACAACTTTTATTTCAAGCATTTTTTTGTACAACGCTTAGTTTAGCGGTAATTAGCGATTTTCTGTTTTTTCTCACGAAAACGTGTGAAAAATCGATTTTTTTAAGATTTCGGCCTTAGTATGCACTTTACGACATAAGTGTATATAGTAAAATTTATAGAAAATTAAGAGATCTACAACTTTTATTTAGAGAATTTTTCTCTACAGAGCCTAGTTTAGCGTGAAAGTGTGATTTTCCGTTTTTTTAAAGCCAAATTGAGTTCGATTTTCATTTTGCGTCATTCATTCATGATTAAAATAAGGTTATGTTTTTGAGGTTAGTTTTTGCTTTTTTCTAATATTTTATTAATAATATTAGGATTATTGTTTATTATTTGCATTGGCAAGAGAAAGTTGTGTGAGTGTTTCACACCAGATTTTTTTTACAGATTTTGACGAAAAAAATAAACAGAAAATCATTAATTAATTGCTGTTGTACAAAAAATGTTTGAAGTAAAAGTTAAAAGTTTTTTAATGTTCTACAACTTTCATTATACACAGTTTTATATAGAAGACAGAAGACATAATATTCTACAGATTTTAAATTTTAAAAAATCTGGTGTAAAACACTCACACAACTATCTCTTGCCATTGCCAATAATTAACAATAAACCTAACATTAGTAATAAAACATTAGAAATAAACACACAAACTAACCTCAATAAACATAACCTAATTATAATCATGAGTGAAGGACGCAAAATGAAAATAAATTAGTTTGGCTTAAAAATATGGAAAATCACTCTTTCATGCTAAACTAGGCTCTGTAGAGAAAAATGCTGCAAATAAAAGTTGTAGATCTTTTAATTTTCTATAAATTTGGTTATAAAGTCTACACTTTTGTCTTAAAATTTGTTTTTTAGTAAAATTTTACTACGGCCGAAATGTTAAAAAAATCAATTTTTCACACGTTTTCGTGAGAAAAAACAGAAAATCGCTAATTACCGCTAAACTAAGCGTTATACAAAAAAAATGTTTGAAATGAAAGTTGTAGGATTTTAAATTGTCTACAACTTTTATTATGTAAATGTTTGCGCTAAATTGCATATTAAAGCCGCAATCTTCAAAAAACTATATTTTTACGTAAAAACAGCTTCACCAAAAATTTTAGCAAACATGACACCTACTCTATCTTGTAGAGAATAAAAATTTATTAAACCAGGCGATTATTTAAAAAAATCCTAGGACCAGTTTTTGAAAAAATTGCAAAAAAGTGAAAAATTATACGAATAAACTACTACTTCCGGTTGACTGATTTGATGAAAATGTTCGTGTCGGGTCCGGTAGTGGTATGTAACTTAAGTTTTAAGTTTCAAGTTCGTACGATGTTCCATTCTTGAGATATTCTGTTCACGAACACACAGACCAATCGCTAAAAACATGTTTTTTGGGTTCAGGGGGTCTGAAAATGTGTAGATCCGGTGAAAACTCAATTTTGAAAAATCGACATGAAAACAATACTTTCCTTCCTATATATTCATATAGGCAAGAGAAAGTAAAAATTTTTAGTTTCAATTATATGTTATTAACTCTGATGACTGTGGATCCACCGAAATACGTGTAGAAACCGAGGCAGTGAAAAAGGTAGAAAAAGGTTAGTGAAATTTATTATATGAAACAGTATTTACTTTTTATCGAACATCCTACGCAGGATTATCAATAGCAATTGAATTACAGTAGATTTGTTTTTGGAAGAAGCTTTTAAGGGGAGGGCGAGTAGGTAGAGTAGGGATAGTTTCAAGGGGGCAAGTGTTGTGTCCTTCTCACTTAATCATCATTACCTCTCTTTCTAACTGTATACACTTCTCTCTTACAACAACTACGCTAGACTAAAAACTAGTTAAAAACTTTATATTTTCTGTTGTCTTTTGCCTTTCTCCATCTGAATCCCATATCTTTAATAATTTTCCACAGTGACTATTTTCTTCCTTTGAAATTAATTTTCTCCCGCAAAACGGGGGAGTAACAAATTCAAAGTTGGCCATTCAGCGTTTGTTTTATGAAAATCATATATTGTTCTTCTCACAACACACTTATCAAAATCGTCCATTTCACTCTTCACTTTCCTTCTCATTCTTTTCTTATTTTGGTGTTCTGATTAGCACATCAGGGTTTTTTCTTTTTTCTTTCAAAATTCTTTGAACTGTACTACGCGAAATCCCCATAGCTCTGGCTACACGATTTTTTTCAGCTTCTTTTTTCATAAAATTGTATACACTGACTATATACTCCGTAGCCTGACCGCGTATTACCTGCCTTTTCCGTATTACACTAACACTCGTGCTCGAATTTTCACTACTACAACTAGGTTCCATTATAATAACTAAATAAATAAAAAATTGAAATGAAACAAAGAATACATGCAAAAAATTAATATAAACAAAACCAAACAGCAAAAGATTAAAAACAGTAGGCCTACTACCGAATGCACGAGTTGAAGAGAACAACAAAAATATAAAATTACAACATACAGTGAATGTTTTTAGGTTTTATAGTACAGTTAGGCTGTTAACGCTGCTAGCTTTATGGAGAGACTGATCAGTTCCCTTCGAGGTGCTTCCCCCACCACTAAACAGAACAGCTCAGCGGCACACAGCGTTGGTGGGAGAGCTTCTAGCTACAACAAATGACCTGTATTTATATTTCAAATTTAAATGTTATTTACAGATTATGGGGTAGTCATGGTTACATTTATTGAAAAAACATTTTTTTCATGGTTACTTAATATTGGAAATGCCATAACTTGAGTTCCATAGGAGATATTTCCAAAAAAATTTTTAAACATACAGAATTTCTTCGTCGATGTTTTATTACTGTCTAAAACACTGACCAAGAAAATCAATGCTTTTTTCAAAATACTTTACATAAAAAAATTTTTTTTTGAAAGTGTCGTAACAGGTAATGAAAAACACTTTCCAGAGAACACAGATCAAACTTTTCTGGTTTAAAACGCACAAGAATGAAGTTTCTTTGATAAATAAATTTTTTTAGAGATTTCCTTAGAAACAATAGTTTCCATCCCCAAACCTTACATTAAGGGATATAATTTTGATTATCTGCAAACATTTTTACTTTCTCTTGCCTATAATGAATATATAGCAAGGAAAGTGTAACCGGACGGGGTGGCGGCAGGTTGGGTCACAGCAATGAAAAACTCTTGATTTATCTTGAATATATTTATTAACAATATTTTCCCATCTTAAAATTACCACTTCTGATCGCCATCAGAAACTACGCTACAATTATAATCTATAAGGTTAAACACAATAAAACCATGGTCCTTAAAGTCCCTAAGTCGTGGAACACAAGGCACAATCCCAATAAACTATTAAAGTACCCATAACCTAATACTAAATTAATCCAATTATGAGATTTACTTCCCTCGTCTAGCCCGTATTGTCCATCAACTGAACAGTCACCAGGCACTGGGGTTAGTCATATAAAATTAAATTCTAATTCTAACAAGTTCAATAAAAGAAAATACTATCAGCAACAATAGTGAAAACTTACACAATAAATTCTCACAAAATTCAATAAAGAACATAGTGACAACAACAATAATGAAATTACATAGTGAATTCTCACAAAATCAGTAAAAGAGAATATTAACAACATCCATAGTGAAATTATATAATGACTTCGCACAAAATTAATAAAAGAAAATATTAACATCCACAATAGTGTAATTACATAATGACTCCTCTCAAAATTAATAATAAAAATAACTATTAACATCAACAGTAGTGTAATTACATAATGATTTCTCGAAACACCCTAGCTAATGGGACGGTAGACTTGCTTCACTTTAAAGTATTAGTACATAAGGGTACTTACAAAACCAAGCCAATATCGCCATCGTCCTCGCCCGAAACCTTCGGGGCCGTATGTTAAGAGGGACTCAAACGGGCCCAATCGCAGTATTCCAACTCCACGGTCTGGCTAGGCCGGGGTCACACGAGCGCACACAGTTCACTCAACCACAACTTATACAGTTCTAAAACCACAGGCGACACCGCCTCACCATTCCACCGGCACGTCCCGAGAGTTCACTGGAAGCCTTAAACAGTTATTCACCAGAATACTCGCGTACTAGCACGAGGACCGCCCATACCGGGTGGTCATACGACGTTGCTCGTGTGTGCCTGTCCTACAAAAAGGCGCGCGCAACTCACTCGCACTGCTCGCTTCGAGTCTAACACAGCGACTGGCAAGGCTCTCGTGTTCCACCCCGCTCCCGCCTTACTATACCCGTAACAGCCAACTCCGCTGACGCGACACATTCTAGCTCGCTTGCTTACACATTTCCTGGAATGCGTTCCTCGTACATAATAATTTTTATCCTACAATATTACACTATTAGATTATTACATTTTACGATTATACATCGTTACATTACATGACAATATTACACTATTAGATTATTACATTTTACGATTACACATCATTACATTACATGACATTGTTTAACAATTAAAAATACGCTATTAGAAATAAAATTATTTTAAATGAAAATACACTATTTAGTAAATAACTCTGTTCAATCCCATAATATTACAAAAGTATTGTTTTCATGTCGATTTTTTAAAATTGAGTTTTCACCAGAACTACACGTTTTCAGACCCCCTGAACCCAAAAAACACAATTTTAGTGATTGGTCTGTGTGTGAACAGAATATCTCAAGAACGCAACATTATACGAACTTGAAACTTAAGTTACATACCACTACCGGACCCAACACAAACATTTTCATCAAAATCGGTCAACCGGAAGTAGTAGTTTATTCGTATAATTTTTCACTTTTTTTGCGATTTTCTCAAAAACTGGTCCTACGATTTTTTTTAAAATCACCTGGTTTACTAAATTTTTTCTGCTCCACAAGATAAGGTAGGCGTCATGTTTGCTGAAATTCTTGGTGAAGCTGTTTTCACATTTAAAAATTGTTTTTTTTAAGATAACGGCTTTAATATGCATTTTAGTGCAAAAATTTTTATAAAAAATATGTAAAGAATTTAAAATCCTACAACTTTTATTTCAAACATTTTTTTGTATAATGCTTAGTTTAGCGATTTTCTTTATTTTTCTCACCAAAATGAGTGAAAAATCAATTGTTTTAAGATTTCGGCCATAGAATGCATTTTACGACAAAATTGTATATATCAATTTTATAGAAAATAAAAAGATCTACAAATTTAATTTTGAGCATTTTTCTCTACAGAGCCTAGTTTAGTGTGAAAGAGTGATTTTCCGTATTTTTAAGCCGAACTGAGATGGATTTTCATTTTGCATCTTTCCCTCATGATTAAAATAAGGTTATGCTTTTTGAGGTTAGGTTTTTTTGTTTAATTCTAATGTTTTATTACTAATGTTAGGTTTATTGTTAATTATTTGCATTGGCCAGAGAAAGTTGTGCGAGTGTTTCACACCAGATTTTTTATACTAAAATATAGAAGGGTTCATTTTCAGGTTAGTACAACAGGATAATTTTAAAACTGAAAAGTTAATTTTTACTTTCTCTTGCCTATATGAATATATAGGAAGGAAAGTATTGTTTTCATGTCGATTTTTCGAAATCCGAGTTTTCACCGGATCTACACATTGTCAGACCCCCCTGAACCCACAAACATGGTTTTAGCGATTGGTCTGTGTGTGTGTGTGTGTGAACAAAATATCTCAAGAATGGAACATTGTACGAACTTGAAACTTGCAAGTTGCATACTACTACTGGACCCAACACAAACATTTTCATCAAAATCGGTCAAACGGAAGTAGTAGTTTATTCGTGTAATTTTTCACTTTTTTGCGATATTATCAAAAACTGGTCCTACGATTTTTTTAAAAATCGCCTGGTTTACTCAATTTTTTATTCTCTACAAGACAGGGTAGACGCCATGTTTGCTGAAATTCTTGGTGAGGCTGTTTTTACGTAAAAAAAGTGTTGGTTTTAAGATTACGGCTTTAATATGTATCATATTGCAAAAACTCATCACGCGGTCTTGGGTTCGAATCCCACTCGGGCATGGCATTTTTTCATACGTTACAAAAATTCATTTCATCCTTAACCGTCTGCATTAGCAGCAATTTGCAAAAAAGTCGGACGTTAAACCAAAAAAAAAAAAAAAAAAAAAAATAGTGCAAAAAATATATATATAATAAAAAAATGTAGAGAATTTAAAATTCTACAACTTTTATTTCAAACATTTTTTTGTATAACGCTTAGTTTAGCGGTAATTAGCAATTTTCTGTTTTTTCTCACGAAAACATGTGAAAAATCGATTTTTTTAAGATTTCGGCCTTAGTATGCATTTTAAGACAGAAGTATTTATATAATCAAATTTATAGGAAATTAAAAAATCTACAACTTTTATTTAAAGCATTTCTCTCTACAGAAACTAGTTTAGCGTGAACAAGTGATTTTCCGTATTTTTAAGGCAAACTGAGATCAATTTTCATTTTGCGTCTTTCATATTTGATTAAAGTTAGGCTATGTTTATTGAGGTTAGTTTTGTTGTTTATGTCTAATGTTTTATTACTAATGTTAGGTTATATTGTTAATTATTTGCATTGGCAAGAGAAAGTTGTGTGAGTGTTTCACACCAAATTTTTTGAACTTGTCTGACATGAATGAGAGGAGGAATTGGAGTAGGTAGCAGGCAGGGGAGATGAAGTACTCAAGAGCAATAACGAGTAGGACAATGAAACTAGGAAAACACCTACTAGCATTTTTGAAATATCACCCTGCCACCGGATGGCAAGATTTAGTGCCGCGTTAAAACCTTTTTAATTTTTGGTGGCCCTGAAAAGGGCCGTTTAAGCGTCAGTCGTAGTTGTCGTGGTGGTCGAGGAGCTGGGTGACATGGCGTGTCGTCATCCAGCGGAGTCATTATCTTCTTCCCTCGCAGTAGTGCGCCGATGGCTGCTTCGTCGGGTCCGGTGAGCGTAAGGCTCGGTCGAGGGACTGCTGTGGGCATCGCTCGCATCAGCGGGCGATGACGGTCTGGTCGACGGCTTATGGTGACAAGTCAGCGAGCGGAAACATCATCTGCTCTCTTGTGGGATTGTCGATTAGTCTTCGTTGGAGTCCTGTAGCCATGTACCGTGGTGGACGTCTTGTCTGCTGTCTGGATCGGAATTGAATCTCTCAGCTCAGTGCAGCGCTCTTTATATAGTTGCCGAGAGAGCTGTGGTAGAGGGCGGTTACTGGCTCGGCCTCG
Source organism: Catonia carolina (assembly GCA_035578175.1). NCBI lineage: Eukaryota > Metazoa > Arthropoda > Insecta > Hemiptera > Achilidae > Catonia > Catonia carolina. Next base: position 1,882,849 of record JAQMRL010000031.1, read on the forward strand.
ATGACAAAGCCCTCTGTCGGTGCGCAGCCGAAAGGTTTGTCGGTGCACCGCCAAAGGGCCTACAGAAGTATTGAAGGCCGGCAACACAGTAAATGTTTAATTAGAAGGGGTGGCGGTGACAACCCATTTTTCAAACATGGTGGGCGACTTTTATAGTTTTAAATAGCAACCCCTATAATTTACGGTGGATTTTACAAGGACAAATCTTTCGATTACTTTTGTTTTATGGAAAACACACTTTTGAACGAAACTAGAGGGGATTTTTCAACAGTTATCTCTTTAACTATCTGACTAAATTGTTCATTCGTCATCGATTGTAACACTGTTTTGGTGGAAGATTAAAAAGTTAAAAATTAAATCGTGAATATTTTTTTACCTTTAAACTATTGAGGTAATCGGTGGAATGCACGACAAGAAGATCTTTTGTCTTAGCTTCTTCGGGTTTCGTCACCGTCTCTTCATCCAACAACCGATGTGTCTTCAAATACTGAAAAAGAAAACTCATTAAAATCACAAGTACCCAACGGGGTTTGTTTAGCGATGAAGTCACAACTGTCAGTCAGCTATTCATTCAGTCAGTCAGTCATCTCTTTGCCAGGCACATTGGCATATAGTCCAGCCTCTCTTAGTTTGCTCCTAATGTAAACAAATAATGACGTCACTGAGCATGCGCATTATATCAAAATGTGTACACGCTGATTAAAAAGTAACTACAAAATACTTTCAAAAGTATTCAAATACAAAATACTTTTAAAAGTATTTTTACTTTCTCTTGCCTTTATGAATATATAGGAAGGAAAGTATTGTTTTCATGTCGATTTTTCGAAATAGAGTTTTTTTAAATGAAATTGTTAGGCCTACGTCATATCATTACTGATGTTTTTAGAACTTTAAGTACTTATAATTTAAAAAACAGTTAATTTAATAGGAATACGACATCAGTAAAGTCGCAGACTCTAGCGTGCACCCTGAAGTAGGTGGCTTTTTTTGTTTACTGTAGGAGCAAACTAACAACGGCTCAATTGTAGTTGGTAACGTCCTCGTCTCTCATCATGCGGTCTTGGTTCGAATCCCATTCAGGCACGGCATATTTTTATATATTACAAAAAATAATTTTATCCTTCACCGTCTGCATTAGCAGTAATTGCAGAACAGTCAAACGTTAAACAAAAAAAAAACTCTGAAAAACAGCTGTTACAATAGTATAGTGAAAATATTCTGTAAAAATAAAAAGTGAGGTGACAGTGTGTTGGGGGCCAGTCTAAGGGGTGGTGGGAGTAGTCCATTTAATAAGGAGAAGGGTGTGCGTGAGTAGTCCTACTTCCTTAGTGTATTGAAGTGAAGTGTTATTCTACACAAATGTTATTATCTATCTCATGTATTTATTTTTATCGTTTACTTAATTGCTATTTATCGGATTTTTATTTCTAATGTAGTGTCTTATATTATTCAAAGCTGTTTACTTTTTCGTCGACTCGGTTCAGTTCCGAGTTCAAATAAAATGAGTGAAAATAGGGGAAAAAATAAAGTCGGCAAAAAAGGATCAAGTTTTGCATAGTCCAAGTCATGAAATTATTAATAATGTGATAACGTATTTTGAGCGGGAAGTGAAAGAGGGAGGTACCTGGTGTATCACTGAATGATAGAAAGTGTGCTGTTATGGAACGCTTCTTACAGGCAACAGCGATTTCTAAAAATACTTTTCCTTACTTACTTTTTAATTTATTTCCGATTGCATAATGTAAATAAATTAAGTCAACTGTAAGTCTGGTTTTCATTTTGTATAATATCAGGTGTTTTATTAAGGACGCAACCCCAATTATAAGAAGATAGAAGTAATATATTGGTAAATTTTCTCTCCCCCAATCGGTATGTTGGCAACAGTGTACTCAAGGCCAACTACCTAAGACAGTGAAAATGTTCCAGTCAAGCATTAGTGTGGTGACAGCAGTCGTTTCGTTATATTGTGTCACCAATGGTTTTTTCTAATCGAAACCACCAATAATATTGTAATCGTTTCTGATGGTCTGTAGCTTTCAGTTCTCATGAGTTATGCCAACGCGATAAGGATGCAAATGTAACTTTTTTGTAGCTCTGAAAACAGTAGTTAATGTTAGCACAGCTTGCGATGGTAATCTTCTAAGCAATTTTTTAGGTGATTGAGTCAAACGATTTTTCAAATTTTGAGAACTTCCGCGGTTAACTTTGTTGGCTGGCGAGGTGGTTTCTCATCGAGTACACTCCCAGTGGTATCAAACGCAATATTGACGAATTATTCGGAATGGCAGAATGGGGAAATTTCAACTGAAACTTATCTTGCACACATTTATAAAATTTACTCACTATGTAAGTCTCTACAATAAACGCGTTCTTCCGTTGGAAAAAACCATTGGTGACACAATATAACGAAACGACTGGTGTCACCACACTAATGCTTGACTAGAACATTTTAACTGTCTGTTTAGTTGGCCTTGAGTACACTGTTGGTACTAAAGGGACCCGAAAACAAGTATTTCCAATGAAAACTTAAATTCAAAAATTCAATACGAAAACATAACTTTGCTAACCTAAATTTCACACACAGCAAGAAAAAGTAAAAATGAGTGTTATGCAAACGTAGTGACTCACCTGAAATACATTTCCCCACTTGTTAGCATCAAACGGATGTAACTTTTCAAAGCCAGCGAAATGAACGTTGTATTCATCCCTGTAGACGATCGGCCATTGCAACGAACCGATTTCAAACCACAGATTGCTCGAAGTTCTTGAATTCTGTCCGGTATCCTGTAATAACATTCAATAACCTCTGTTTAAAAATAAATCTTTATAATGCATCCTGCAGTTTGAAATTATTTCTATTTCATATAATGAATTAATATAATAATTTCACCAACCTTCTTTTTAAACTGCGTCATTTTTATTTTTATTCTTACTTACACGTGTTAAGGTGGATCCACCATCATCTGAGTAAATAAAAAAATTGAAACTAAAAAATTTATTTATTCAAAATCTATAGAAGATGATACATCTTCAGTCACTTGCATAAAAGTGACTTTTATACTTTGAGAAAATCGCAAAAAAGTGAAAAATTACACGAATAAACTACTACTTTCGGTTGACCGATTTTGATGAAAATGTTTGTGTCGGGTCCGGTAGTGGTATGTAACTTAAGTTTCAAGTTTCAAGTTTGTACGATGTTCCATTCTTGAGATATTCTATTCACACACACACACAGACCAATTGCAAAAAAACATGTTTCTGTGGGTTCAGGGGGTCTGAAAACGTGTAAATATGGTGAAGAGTGGATTTGTTGTTTGAAAAGGAGGGGCTAGGGATAGGACTTGGAATCAACAACAACAAAACCAAGTACATGAAAGTGACTCAATCTCTGGCGAGGAGAACGGCTGAAGATTTTGAAGCAGGCAGATATAAATTTGAAAGTGTAGAAAAGTTTATTTACCTTGGTACTGAGCTCAATGTGAATAACAACCTCAGTAATGAAATAAGGAAGAGAATTGATCAGGGTAACAGAGCCTACTATGCAAACAGAAATTTAATAAAATCTAGGCTTATATCAAGATGTACAAAGAAGAAAATATATCAAACACTAATAAGACCGGTAGTGACATATGGCTGTGAAGCATGGGTTCTTGGCTCTCGGAACGTTAACGCATTGAGGATTTTTGAAAGAAAGATTTTGAGAAGAATTCATGGTCCAATATATGACGAAGGCGAATGGAGAATAAGAACCAATGCAGAAATCAACACCATTTTACAAGGAAAAGATATAGTACGGTATATAAAGTCTAGACGAATCAGCTGGCTGGGACATGTGCACAGGATGGAACAGGACAGGATGCAGAGACAGATGCTTGTTGGGAGAATGGAGGGAACGAGGAGGAGGGGTCGCCCTAGAACACGCTGGCTGCAGGATGTGGAAAAGGATCTGACGAGCTTGGGGGTGGGGAACTGGAGGAGACGGGCAGGTCAGAGGGATGAATGGAGGCGCATTGTTGAGGAGGCCAAGGTCCACGTAGGGCTGTAGCGCTTCGTAAGTAAGTAAGTAGGATTTGTTATAATCAAAATGAAAACAATACTTTCCTTCCTGTATATTCAAAAAGGCAAGAGAAAGTAAAAATATTGTTCTTTTAGGGCATAATTATAGCACAAGAAGAGTTGAGGCTGGAATGGCCATGCAAGTGAAACGAAATACGTTAGGTCAACAGGTGGGTGTTTGATTATATGGTACCACAAATTTCTTAAACTTTTTGCCTTCTAACTTAAGTAAATTCTTTTTTACAGCATCGATTCGTGTCATTAAATGTAGACTAATAAAATATTTGGTTCAAAACTTAAAAGAATGGTTAATATAGAATAAGCAAGAATATTGTAATTACTAATCTGTAATTAATTCATAAACGTATTCACAATTTATACATAACTAGCAACCCCCGCTTGCTTCGCTTCACACCAGCTAATCCTAATGTACGCCTCACTAAATTATTTTAAAACCTCTCTATTTACAATATTTGTGGTTTTGTTGCCCTGTGGCAGTAAAATAAATTGTTTTTCTGCACTTCCAGCTCTAGAAAGTTTGACATAAAGTTGTCCATGAGTGAAGGAACCACTCTTGTCTCAATCGATGCCCACCGTTTTAAATGTTTGTCCCCGCAATTTAACAGAATTGAATAGAATGCATAGAAAAAAACCGATCGAAAAGAAAGAGACAGTTGATATTATTTGGGTGAGATAAGAGACAGTAATACCTGGGCGCGGTATGCAGAGTAATTGGAAATATATGACTCATTCACTACCTGTCCAATGAAAACAAATATATGAAACTAGCGGGTCCCGCCTGGCTTCGCCCACGCAAACGTAAACAAAGAATCAACTGTTTAAGTATACTCTCTGTATTTCTTATGGGAAGGTATTTTTGCGAATTCTACCATTTAAAATAAAAAGTTTGCAAAAGCCTTTCTTAGCAACAGTTTATAAAACTAAAAATGATCTATAAATCAGGATATCTCTTTTTATATAATAGATAGCTCCCCGTCGTGGCTTCGCCCATGCAATTTTAAGGCTATGATTCTGTATTTTAATTTGCTAATAACTGATTTATAATCTGCTAATAACCTATTTGCTAAGTCACAAGTATAATTTTTTGGAATTACGTATAAAGAACAATTCACACACATCAATCGCGTCACCATTCCGAAACGGAACCGGCACGGCCACTCGAAGTCGAAAATTATGACAGTATTCACACATGTACGTCAGTTTTCCTTCCGTCAAACTCCATTCAGTCATTTTACAGAGACAAACACATCCGTAAAAAAACAAAATATCGTCGAAAAAAAATATCGTTTTGACGGTTCCGTGACGGCGACATGACTAACGCACCGGATTCGGGACGGAGCCGGTGCTCAGTGTAGACAATATCATTAATTTTTCAAGAAAGAATATTTTTCTGTGACTGAACTTCTCGGAATGACGGAACTGAGACGTGACGTGACGGATGTGTGTGAATCGACCCTTATGGTGAAAAAAAGAAAAAAAGAGAGATTAGCATATTTCCTGAATTTACATAAATAACTGTTGTTTTATTTAAAATTAAGTTAGATTTAAGAAAATAACTTTATCCTATGCATTTTACTGAATTGGTTGAGACAATTTTTTTTAAATTAAATTTTAATTGTTCGGTTGCAAAAATCATTTTTACAGTGTCAGTCAAATACATTGTGTGACTTAAGCAATAACATTCGTATCTTGCATAATAAGTAATAATACTATAAAGCATAAAAAAACATAACACTTATTATGCTAATTACAACAATTCTGGAATTAATTCTGTCTAAAATGTAAATCCAGTGTTAGGTTAAAAGATTAAACACTATGTACAGTACAACATCCGGAGTGACAAAAGTAAAACATAGATTAAAATCGGTGTTGATGTCAATTCAACTTCTGGGAAAATAGCTATAGTTTTGTAATTGATCTGCTGTTTACGTTGTAATACTGGATGCTATGGAATATGCCTATGGAGGGGGTAAATGTGTGTTGGAGAACCAGCAGTAAGCGTAGCGCTTCGCGTTGATTCTTCATCCTCGCATCAGTGGGGGGGGGGGGGATTTTTGCTATTTCTGCCCTTTAAAATCAAAATTTTGAAAAATCCTTTCTTAGTGCGCGCTTACACAACATAAGAAAGCTAACATCCAAATTTCAAGTCTGTAGCGTCAGTAGTTTCGGCTGTGCATTGATCTATAAATGAATCACCCTGGACATGGTTGTCCTTTTATATAATAGATACTGTACAAAAATAAAAATTTTGAATATTTCCAAATTTTTGATGTTTTTGGAATTGAATGTTATACTTCACGGCAGCAAAATAAATTGTTTTTCTGCACTTCCAGCTCTAGAAAGTCAGACATAAAGTTGTCCATGAGTGAAGCAACCACTCTTGTCTCAAATCGATGCCCACCGTTTTAAATATTTGTCCCTACGATTTAACTGAATTGAATAGAATCTATAGAAGAATACCGATGCAAAAGAAAGAGACAGTTGATATATGACTGATATAAGAGACAGTAATAAGTGGGTATGGTACACAGAGTAATTGGAAATATATGACTCATTCACTACCTGTCCAATGAAAACAAATACATGAAATACAGTACAGAAATAAAAATTTTGAAAATTTCCGAATTTTTAATGTTTTTGAAATTGAATGTTATTCTTCACGTTTTTCTATGAAATATAAAAGTTGAATCGTGCTTCTAGTTAAAAAAATACACCATCCACAGGACTTGGAAAAAATAAAAGTGCTATGCACCCGATATCATCACAGTTTAAGTTCCTTAACTCACTTAATTAATGTTACTTAAAGTTGCAAAATAGCCTATATTGATCAGGAAACTGTAAGCTATGGAACAATGAAAGATTTTTTAAAATCAGTTGAGTAGTTTCTGAGATTACCTCATACAAACAAACAGATGTTTCTTCTTTATTATATTTGTATAAAAGTATAGATAACTTATATTATATTATTTAATCACTGTCCTTTCCTCAGCACGGGATTTGCCTTATTCAGGAAAATCATTTCTGTTTTTTTAGCTAAGAAATTTAACACATTGTAAAGTTAATATAATTGAAATATATAAATAAATAGTTAACTAAATATGCGGTTCGCAATAACCAGGGTTGACTCCAACCAAATAAAATTTAACTTAACACTCACCATAATTTTAAAAGTAAATTTGTAACATACAAGAAGTAAAGAAGAAAAATAAATATGTAATGGATGAATCTGAACACTAGATGTTTATAAATATTTACAATTTTTAACTCTAGCGCATGTTTAAAAATTTTAGTTGCCCTATAAAAATGCATTACACTTCAAAGTCAAAGTAAACAAGTATTACAGAGTAATTAAATTACTTGTATTTCTGGAAAATAGTTGTACAGAATTTAAAAAAACTAGTATTTCTGGTTTAACATGATTACATATTATTTGTAATATTTTTGATTAACACATTAAGAAGTATATCCTAATAATATAACATAATACAACGTACCTTAACTTTATTCTTTCGAAAATTCCCCATTTTTGGGTTATACTTATAAATTTATCACAATTTTATTGATAAATGTGTAACTATTTTATTTCAGTTACTTTTAGAGGCATGTGAATGTCGTTACGATGATTCATTCAAAATTGTGCTTACGATACGATTAATTGCTTTTGCACTTTACGAAATTCATTAACAAAACGATAAGATAACAGATCGGTGTACCAATAATTACTGTAGTACTTAACAAATTAATTGTTTACTTTAATGAAAATTATCTGACAAAACCGTTTACGATCTATCAGTAATTATATGCTTCGTATTTATTATCAACCCGGTAATGTCATCCATTTCGCATTAAGTTACCAAAACATAGATAAAAAAACATTTCTGAAAAAATAACATAATTGAATCCCGTTATTAAAGTATAAATTATATGAAAAGATAAATTCAAATTGAATATCAATATTACGTTTATTACAGCATTTATTTTATTAAAAGCGTCATAACACAGGTTGTCCAACATAACAATCTTAACGTCAAACAATTTTCGCCCATAAAAAATTATCAAAAATAATTCAATATTTTGGGTTTATTTTTATAGGATCACTATAAAAATTACTATGTATTTTTGTTATTAGAATACATAAATTTTGTTATTACAAGAAAACTTCGTGGTACGGTATTTAATTGTAAATTCTTAATAGTGTACAGCTGGTGTATAGTGGAAAAAAAAACAGCTGATCCAGTAACCGTCGTTTCTGATTCAAGTCAGGATTCTAGAAGTTGAAAACAGGCTTAAATTTGCAAACACAGTTTGGTTGTATTCGTTTAATTTATTTTGTTAAAGATAAAAACACCATGATTTTTTGTTGTATCTCTTTTAAGGTAAGCGTTCAGTGATTCTAGGTTAAGTGAATTCTGTTGTCCATTATTATTCACTTTGAATTTTTAGCCAAGCAACAGTTTGTGTCAAATAGATACTATTCATATTTTCTTTACAAATTTTGTTATTAAATATTTGATTAAACCCACCGGGTTGGTCTAGAGGTAAAGTCGTCGCCAAAATCCTCTGATTTTCGGAGACGAAGGTTCCTGGTTGAAATCCTAGTAAAGGTAGTTACTTTTATACGGATTTGAATACTAGACAGTGGTTACCGGTGTACTTTGATAGTTGAGGTTCACTTAACTAACCATACTCTCTCAGGAATGGTCGACCTGGGTCTGTACAAGACTACACCTCATTTACACATCATCCTCATCTCATTGGGTCATGGGGTTGTTTATTGTTCTAATTGAACAGATTGCAACGTACACAAATTAAGAATAAAAACATATATATATATATATATGTTTGATGAACATTACTATTCATATTACACTACTTAAGAGTTTTCATCATAGTTCTTTCATTACGACTTATTCTGTTACCCAATTTGTTTTTTTAAAAGTGTTATATTAAAATACAAGATACACATTTAACTCCTTCATTTTTACTTTCTCTTGCCTGTATGAATATATAGGAAGGAAAGTATTGTTTTCATGTCGATTTTTCACTGGATCTATACGTTTTCAGACCCCCTGAACCCAGAAAACATGTTTTTAGCGATTGGTCTGAGTGTGTGTGAACAGAATATCTCAAGAACGGAACATCGTACGAACTTGAAACTTAAGTTATATACCACTACCGAACCTGACACAAACATTTTCATCAAAATCGGTCAACCGGAAGTAGTAGTTTATTCGTGTGATTTTCTCAAAAACTGGTCCTGCGATTTTTTTTAAATCGCCTGGTTTACTCAATTTTTTATTCTCTACAGGATAGGGTAGGCGTCATGTTTGCTGAAATTCTGCGTGAGGCTGTTTTCACGTAAAAATAGTTTTTTTAAGATTACGGCTTTAATATGAAATTTAGCGCAAAAATGTATATAATAAAAAATGTAGAGAATTTTAAATTCTACAACTTTTATTTCAAACATTTTTTTGTATAACGCTTAGTTTAGCGGTAATTGTTGATTTTCTGTTTTTTCTCATGAAAACGTGTGAAAAATCGATTTTTTTAAGATTTCGGCCTTAGTATGCATTTTATGACAAAAGTGTATATAAACAAATTTATAGAAAATTAAAAGATCTACAACTTTTATTTAGAGTATTTTTGTCTACAGAGCCTAGTTTAGCGTGAAAGAGTGATTTTCCATATTTTTAAGGCAAACAGATCAATTTTCATTTTGTGTCTCATATATGATTAAAATTAGGTTATGTTTTTGTGAGGTTAGTTGTTTGTTTATTTGTAATGTTTTATTACTAATGTTAGGTTTATTGTTAATTGTTTGCACTGGCAAGAGAAAGTTGTGTGAGTGCATCACACCAGATTTTTTTCACTTAATTACTTGCTTCTTAATACGTTGTGGTTTATTAACATCCTTTATTGTGGTTACTTCCCTCATGATGTTAATAGTTGTGGGTAATTTTTGCACATACCGCACATATTTCCAGTTTCTTATTTATGTTTTTATAATCACCATGTTTAAGACAAAGGAATATTTTATGAGATTCCTCCTCAGCAATCAGTAATTGCCAAATTAGAATTTAGAAATTTTTAATTTGTAAAAATTGCACGAAATAAATATCTATTTGAAGTTGACCAATTTTGATATAAACGTTCATGTCAAGTCCCCTCATGGTATCTTAAATTAATTTCCAAATTTCAACGTCATGATATTCAGTACTTTTATTGCATGTACTATACTTACTTCAGTAATAAGTTTGCCCTTGTTTGCAACAAGGGGTAAAGGGGGAAAAGGATCAGTGCGCATGCGCGACTGCTTTAATTTCAGTACGACAAACATAACAACTTATATTATATCCAGAGCATATACAGTAACTTATATTGCGGAACCTTTTGTAGGTTAACTGTACAAATATAACTGTTTGTTACCGTAAACACAAATTTTGGTTTCTCGAAAACGTGGTCGAACTATTCACAGTGCTGAACAAAATCTAATATGTGATGTAATAAAATGTTGTGAAGTTGAAGCTAAATAAAAATGCCAATCAAAAGTGACTCTTAACAAAAGTCATGACCGAGCGGCTAACTACTGTGATGTTTCTCTTTCCACAATTCAAAAAATAAAGAAGGAAATTAAGGACGTGAAGAAGTTATTCATTAACAGTTTTGTTGACAACTGGTAATAAAAAGAAAACGGTTAGGTAGATATTAGAGAAACTCAGCGTGTACTCATTTTTACTTTCTCTTGCCTATATGAATATATAGAGGAAGGAAAGTATTGTTTTCATGTCCATTTTAAGAAATCAAGTTTTCACCGGATCTATACATTTTCAGACCCCCTGAACCCACACAAACATGTTTTTAGCGATTGGTCTGTGTCTGTGTGTGTGTGTGTGTGTGTGTGTGAACAGAATATCTCAAGAACGGAACATCGTACAAACTTGAAACTTAAGTTAGATACGACTACCGGACCCGACACGAACATTTTCATCAAAATCGGTCAACCGGAAGTAGTAGTTTATTCGTATAATTTTTCACTTTTTTGCAATTTTCTCAAAAACTGGTGCTACGATTTTTTTTAAAATCACCTGGTTTATTCAATTTTTTATTCTCTACAAGATAGGGTAGGCGCCATGTTTGCTAAAATTCTTGGTGAGGCTGTTTTCACGTAAAGAAATTGTTTTTTTTAAGATTACGGCTTTAATATGAATTTTAGTGGAAAAATGTATACAATAAAAGTTGTAGAGAATTTAAAACCCTACAAATTTTATTTCAAACATTTTTTTTGTATAACGCCTTAGTTTAGCAGTAATTAGCGATTTTATTATTTTTTCTGACGAAAACGTGTGAAAAATCGATTTTTTCAAGTATTCGGCCTTAGTATGCATTTAACGACAAAAGTGTAGGTATATAATAAAATTTATAGGAAATAAAAAGATCTACAACTCTTATTTAAAGCATTTTTCTCTACAGCGCCTAGTTTAGCGTGAAAGAGTGATTTTCCGTATTTTTAAGGCAAACTAAGGTTGATTTTCATTTTACGTCTTTCTCTGATGGTTAAAATTAGGTTATGTTTATTGAGGTTAGTTTTTTGGTTTATTTTAATGATTTATTAATAATGTTAGGTTATATTGTTAATTATTTGCATTGGCAAGAGAAAGTTGTGTGAGTGTTTCACACCAGATTTTTATATAATGCACAGCTCAGTAACATCATTATTTGTTTACATTAGGAGCAAACTAACAGAGGCTGGACTTTAGTCATAATTAAGCTATAGGCAATATTGTAGGTCATATTTATTTCTTATAAGGTTTATGAAGAAAACTTTTTGTCGAAATTAACCACAGCTTACAAAACGTATGTAGAAACTGCACAGTAGTGAAATGTACGACTTGTGTCTCACTGTTGAAGTTGGTAGCACTGCAAATATTTCACTTCCCTTCCTCAAAGCCCATACATACGCTAAAGGCAATCTCGTGACTTCAGTGTCTATAGTTTCATTCCTTATATTTCATACAGGGCAACAAAATGTAAAAAAAAGATATAAACATGTTAACCCTTTCAATCCCAAATTTTTTAACTTTACACAAACAAATAGGCCTATGTGTACATTGTTTCATACATTTTACTGACATTTAAGTGAAATAAAATCACTTTTAGACCTTTAGCCTTTTTTTGATGGCGTGACAAAAGAGTGTGACACATACGTCACATTGGGCTTGATGGTATCAAAGTTCCCAACAATATGAATAAGTAAAAATCATCTGCAGGCTTCCTAAACAAAATCCTCTTGCTTAGATTTGTAGCAAAGCATTATTTAAGACTTACAAAAGGTTACAATTCAAAAATATTGGTAAAATGGACAAAATCAGTATTTACAGCCTAAAAAATATACTTGTATGTACATTCAACATACTCGAAGAAATGCTACTTTATTTTAGTAAATGAACACGAATATTTAAGACTAAAACTAACTTTAAAAAGAAACTAATGGTCTCGTCCGTGGCATAGTGGTCAGCATCTTACACTGCAAAGCGGAGGTCTCAGGTTCGATTCCTGGCTAGGGTAAAGAAAATTTTTACACTTCACATCCAGCGCTCTTTAATCAAAAGTAGTCGCTAACAATTAAAGTTTTTATGTCTGTTATTTCACTCCAATGTGACTTGTATGCCACCACACTGGGTAAGAAAGGGTTAAAATTCTGTAATAAGGTTTACCTAACCTTACTTATTTATTGTTATTATTGTGGGATTTGAATGGATGAAAATAAAACTCGTCACACGTCAATTTAACAAATTATTATTTAAACATGATAATGAACATTATTACATCAGAATAAAAAGAATACAACATAAGAAAACAGTCTCTCGTCACTCGACACTTTCTTTTTACACACACACTGGTTTCTTCTTCTTGCGTCGACCGTTATCCAGCTGTTGCGAGCTCACGTGCCATCTGAATCTCACCGGCGGGAAAACCAGCAAATTCGGTTTCCGATTCCTACACTCGGCCGTCCTGAAGTTCATCCGACTCGGATGAGGAATACCCGTCCAGCCAGGGCTTCATGTACTCAGCACAAGTACTTGTCAGCCGTGGTCCATCTTGGTCTTCGCCTTCCTTGTAGACATCGTAGGTGTTATTCAGCTTGGCCTTCATCACTCGGTATGGTCCTAAGTACTTTGTCTTCAACTTAAGGTTCGGTCCCAGCTGGGTGCGTTTGATGGCAACCAGATCACCGACCTTATACTTTGCAGCTTCCTTTCGTCGTCGATTGAAGTTGCTCCGATTTTCAGCTTGCACCTTCTGGATCTGCAACTTGGCATCTTCTCTCATCTGGTCACGTTTCTCGTCGAATGAGGTAACCAACTCTTCTTCGATGAGTTCGACGATGTGAAGATCGTCCTTGTTGCGCATCTTGGTTCCCATCAACAATTCAAACGGTGATCTTCCGATGCTCCTCTGGAACGCGGAGTTGATCGCTCGTTGCACGGCAGGTACCACCTTGTACCACTTCGTCGGGTCGTCGATGCTCAGCTTGGAGATGATCGTTCCAACAGTTGCGTTGACTCTTTCAACTTGACCATTTGCTCTGGGTAGTCCTGTCGTCACCGCGATGTGTTTGATGCCTTCTGCTTCACAGTAGTCCTCAAACTCTCGGGAAGTGAACGATGTCCCCTTGTCGGTGATCACTTGCACCGGGTTTCCAAAGTTCGTCTTTTGCAATTCCATCTTTCCAATCGTCTCAGCCGTTTTCGTCGTTTTCACTGGATATAACCAGACAAACTTCGTGAAGGCGTCAACTACACAAAGGATGTGGTTATACCCCTTGTTGGTAGATGCGAGTGGTCCAATGTGATCCATGTGGTAGGTGTGCAACGGTTCACTCTCCTTGAACAGAGGGTGAAGAAGGCCTTCCTTCTTGCCCACCTTCCTGTTTACCACCAGACATTTCACACAGTTGGCGATCACTCGTTTCACCTTGTTGGCCAGGTCAGGAATGTAGTATTCCTGCTTCACGTCTTCTTCCGTCCTCTTGACAGCATAGTGTCCTCTCTCGTGTGCCGCTCGGATGATCTCCTGGTGCATCGCTCGTGGAACCACCAAGACCTCCTGACCGTCGACAAATTTGAACAGAAGTCCATCTCTCACTATGAAGTCCTCGTATGGTTTCTCTTCCAAGATCTTTTTAATCGCTACCAGTCCGTCATCTTTTTCCTGTGCGATCTTGATCCTCGATGTTAGACCATCAGGGAAACCAAACATCACTGCTAAACATCTGCTTAGAGCGTCGACGTGTTTCATTCTGCTACTAGCTCGGTGTTGGATGGTATAGTCAAACTCTTCCAAGCTCATCGCCCATCTGGCCACACGCGCTGCTAGGTCTGTCTTCTGCATCGTCTTTTGGAACGCCTCACAGTCAGTTACGATCTTGAATGCCAGTCCAAGCAAGTACACTCTGTACTTCTTCAGTGCTTTTACTACAGCCAAGATCTCCAGCTCGTAACTGCTGTATTTTTCTTCCTGAACGGTCGTCTTTTTGCTCATATATGAGACCGGATGTAGCTTCTCGTCGTCTGGACACTTCTGCAACAACACTGCTCCATATCCATACTTGCTGGCGTCGGTGTGAAGCTCCGTCTCAAATTTCGGGTTGTAAATTCTCAAAACTGGTTCTGAAGAAAGGATATCCTTGAGCTCGTTAAATGCACGTCGCTGCTCATCGTCAAATTTGAACTCAGGTTTTCCTCTCAACAGGTCACTCAGCGGTTTAGCCACGACAGAGAAGTTTGGAATGAACTTCCTGAAGTAGCTTGCCAGTCCCAAAAAGCTCTGCACCGCTGCAATCGTCTTCGGCTCTGGAAAGTCACGAACGGCTAGAACCTTCTCTTCAGATGGTTGGATCTGTCCACCTTGGATAGTGTATCCCAGGAACTGTACCTTCGTCTTCAGGAATTGGCACTTCGCAAAGTTGATTTCTAACCCGTACTCTGCAGCTATCCCCAAGACACGTCCCAATCGTTGAATCGCTTCAACAAAGTTCTTCGCTGGGATGATTAGGTCGTCCATATAGATGAACACCAGGTTCTCCCTGATCAACACCCAGAACACGGCGTTGATATAACGTTGGAACACTGCAGGTGAATTGGTAAACCCGAAAGGTACTCGTTTGAACTGGTACTGTCCCGTGTGCGTCACAAAAGCCAGGTATCGTCGGCTGTCCTCTTCAACTTCTACGTGAAAGAATCCATCCTTGAGGTCCAATGTACAAAATACAGCTGCATCCTGTAGTTTGTCCAAGACATCCTCGATCAGCGGCATGGGATAGCGATCCTTGACCACTATTCGATTTACTCTTCGATAGTCCACGCAAACTCGATGTGCACCGTTCTTCTTTTTGACCACTACAGCCTGACTCGAATACTCCGACGAACTTGGTTCGATGACATCCTTCTCTAGCCACTCCTCGACTTGATCATCAACGACCTTCTTCTCCTTTGGTGATAGTCGTCTAGGTTTGCAAAACGTTGGTTGCTCTTCCTTCACTGCGATCCTCATCTTCACGTCAGTTGACTTCGTTTTTGCTGGAACATAACCTTCCACTAGGTCTTCTACCTGCTTCTTCGTCTCTTTGTCAACACAATTCTCGATGTTCAACTCTGGTTCATTGGTTACCTGGATGCACATGATCGATACTTCCTGTTTCCTGATGGTTACTCCCTTCTTGCTCAAGATGACCTCACCCTGGTCCAGAAGATCGTTACCTATCACCATGTCTATCTTCATAGCATCTCCAGACACTACATAGACGTTCGTCACAAACTCATCCTCATCGACCTCAATGACTGTTTGGAAATAACCTTGAGGAGACACCTTGCTTCCTCCGAACCCTGACAGAACAACACTCGTCTCTCGCAATCCTGGAGCTTCCATCGTCTCGTATATATTCTGTCTCAAAAGGTTGTAGTGACTTCCACAGTCAATAAGGGCGTTGATTTCCTGATCGCACAGCTTGACTTCCTTGAATTTCAGGTTGCTATTCGAAGTCGCCAGGTTGTGCATGTTTGAACCATCCCTTTCAGTACCTCTTCTGTCTCGCTTCCTCTCTTTTGTGCACTCACTGGAGATGTGCCCAAAGTCGTTACAGTTGAAGCATCTTCTACCCTTGTCCTTGTGCATACAGTTCCTCGAATTATGTCCAGCATCACCACAATTATAGCACTCCTTTTCTCCTTCGCCGCTTCTGTCCTTCTTCCTTGCACCGTCGTTGCGTCTTCCATCCTTCTCGTTGTTGTGCTTGGAACCTCCTTGCGAATTGCCGTTGTTAGAGTTCTTGGAGCTCTTCTTTGGCATCGACTTCACTGCCAACTCGTAGCTCTTCATCTTGTCCTTGAACTCCCTAGAACTCGTCGCCCCGTACAAAAGAAGTTTTGCTCCTGTCTCGTCGTCGATACCATCAATCACATATTGAAACACTGAAACTAATTCAATGTCACCACGGCTGGCTATCTCCTTCATCACTAGGAAATATTCCTGGAGGGATTCGTCCTGCTTCTTCCGTCGTTGAGTTAGCAGCTTATGAATTTCCACACTGCTCGTCGCTGTATCGAACTCGTCCCTCAGTGCTTTCTTCAAAGCTGACCAAGACGTCAATCCTCGCTCACCTTGAACAAAAAGCTTAGCCAAACCTTCAAGTGATTTTTTTGCAAACACAAACTTTTGCAGCTCACTCCATCCCATCAAGACTGCTGTTTCTTCGAAATCAGTGATCCACTTCTTCACCGGATATCCGTCCTTGCCATTGAATGTTTTCAAAGCGCCCTCTATGTCACGAAACGTCAACGAAAATTTATGCTGCTCTTCATACCTCCTATTTTGTAACTCCATCGCAGCCAAATTTCGCCTTATTTCCTCCGACACATCTTTGTCCTGCTCCTCATCAGAACTGTTGCCTTTCTTCTCGTCCTTTTTTATCTTCATTTTCTTTTTATCGTCCTCATCATCCTCCTCTTCTTCGTCGTCTTCTTCTTCCTGTTTGATATCGTCGTTTATTTTTGCTTGAAGTGCGTCCAAATTTGTCAGGTAATAACAAATGTCATCAATCATCTCCCCTTTAGTGCCAGCGTCAACACACAAAATTCCTATCACAACACACAACTCCGACACCGAAAACGTCTCCTCCATAAATTTCTTTTGCTGTTCTTCCTCAATCGAACCTGCTGTAAACTCGAATCCTGTAAACTCCCGCAGTCGTTTTCTATTTTTCCTGTCAGTTGGAATTGTCCCAAAAATAAGGTGATGTAAAACCTTGATTGCTTTCGTTGGTGAGTTGTTTATGTTGTTCAGAATTGAGGTTATGTCACCTAGTGTCGCCATCTCGTCGTTTTATTCAAAAGTCGGTAAAGTAGTTTCCAGTTTTATCGACCGTCGGTAACTGTGTAATCTTCTTTTCGTCGCACCGGTTTATAGGTTAGGTTGTCGATACCTTTTCGTCGTTTCCTTTATTTTTCTGATGAGCCTTCGTCCTTTTCTCACCACATCCAAAATCCCTCGTCGTCGTCACAATTTATACCTCTCGTCGTCACTTGTACCACCAAAAAATGCTGCAGCCAAAATGCCCAAAATCCAAAAAGCACGTTTTGTTAATCAAATGAATCCTCGTCTTAGATCCAAACGTCGTCGATTCACAAAACTGCACGTCGTTTCGTCGTCAGCGTCGTAAGCAACAGCAAAGAAGATGGTTCGTTGTAAGCGTCGTAAAAATGGCGTCCTAAATTGCGTCGTGTGTTTCGTGTCGAAACTCGTTACTCAGTTCATCCCGGACGGGCCCCCAATTTGTGGGATTTGAATGGATGAAAATAAAACTCGTCACACGTCAATTTAACAAATTATTATTTAAACATGATAATGAACATTATTACATCAGAATAAAAAGAATACAACATAAGAAAACAGTCTCTCGTCACTCGACACTTTCTTTTTACACACACACTGGTTTCTTCTTCTTGCGTCGACCGTTATCCAGCTGTTGCGAGCTCACGTGCCATCTGAATCTCACCGGCGGGAAAACCAGCAAATTCGGTTTCCGATTCCTACATTATTATTATTATTAATTCATTAGTTTGGTTTTGTTTAAAAATTGAATGTTTCAGATTGAGTGAAAGAATGGAATGAGCATGATTACCAACCTAACAAATGAAATAGATCCTATCAGGGATGAAAGGAGTGGCAAAGTGAGAGAAGTTGGTGGACAAGCAATCTGGAGTCTGTCATCTTGTAAACCTGGTCAGTAGGCCGCCTATACACTCATCATTTCATTTGACATTTAAGAAAAATGCTAAAATCAATACATTCAAGGCTTAACTTTTTTCAAAAATGGGACTTTTACTCTGTGTTGATCAACATGTTCACCAGTATTTCTTTTTTTACTTTCTTTTGCTCATATGAATATATAGGAAAGAAAGTATTGTTTTCATGTCAATTTTTCAAAATTGAAATTTAACTGGATCTACACATTTTCAGACCCCCTGAACCCATATTTACTGTAGATAGCAGCAGCAGTCAATATCATTTCATCATTCCTAAATTTGACCTGTTCATTTAAAATGTCCTGCTTTTGCTCTTTTAAATATTTATAAATATGGAACATCTCATATTTTTCAATTTTATTTGTATTTTCTATATTACATTGTTCTGTTATATTAAAATGTTCATCTATTTTACCAAATTAAACATTGACATTTAAATACATTTGCATTCATTTTACATTTCTTAAATTCATTTCATTTATGTACATTTTTTCCAAGATCGCCTAAACAAGACTGTTTTTTGTGAAATTTTTTGTTTATGATTTTGATGGAGTTTTGTTTGTTTGTAGGGTTTGGTGTAGATCAGTTGAGAGATGATTGTATGGACACATACTGGCAGTCAGATGGGCAGTTGCCTCATTTGGTCAACATCCAGTTCAGGCGGAAGACAACTGTCAAAGATATCTGCATATACACTGATTATAAATTGGATGAAAGCTACACTCCTAGCAGGTAATCTAACAATAACACCCTACTAGGCACCTTTGTGCGGGAAAACCCGCACAAAGGTGTAAATTTGTTTTTATAGATCTTCTCTGTAAACAACATTTTCTGTTTTATTGTTGTGTGGTATTATTGGAACTTTTAGGCTATCAAATGATCTGACACTTGACAAAGCAACGTACAATTGTCCTTGTGAAAATACCGGCTGTGGCAGATAAAGGCCAACTTTGTTGAATGTTTGGACTTGGGATTTATTTATTGTAATCGCAAATGCTAAACGGATGGGGAACTGTCTTCTCTTAAATGGTAATGGCAAAGTACCATCCAAAGGGGTTAGATCTAACCGCGGTAGTAAAACCCTTCTGCCTTTGGCTGCCCCTGTTATGACTTCTAAATCAAAAAAATTTTTGTACATTCTTAGATTCTTAAATTTCCGGTGTTACTAATTTCCTAATTATTTCGGGTTTTATTTAATTGAATTTTGTCTTCGCGCATTATAATAAGGTGTCTGACGAACTGATTCCGTTCGAGCACTTCGAGACGTGCCTCGTCTCCTTCCTCTTGGTCTTCCTCCTAATTGACAACTATCCATTAAAAAAATAAAAAGAGAAGCAGAGTAAGAGAAAAAATAGGAAATTAATTTCCTGAATATATTATCGAGAAGAAAATGATATCAGTGTGGTTGCCTGAAGAAAATAGTGTTTTGATGATGTAGTTTCTTCTAACATTATTACTCTACTTAGTTCAAGTAATAACTGGAAAACAACTCTGATCAACCAATACTAAACTTGCCCCCTCTCCAAACTGAAATAGCTGTGCGAGATGTGGGAGGGATAGATAGAGAAAGAGAGAGGCCTATACTTCAGTTCGTTGAACTTTCCCCCTCTCCAATCTATTTTAGACCTCCTATTTTACGGTCATAAATTGAAATATTTGATTTTGGATAGTTTTCTGCAAATCTACTCGAACAGACGATTCATTTGAGCCCACTTCGGGGAAAATCGGTGAAGGTTCAGGTGGTTAAAATCGTGTTGAAAAAAAACCTGCTCGCTATTAATATATAGATTCCCCCTCAATGCTAGTATTAGCGGAACGTACTAATGCAAAGGTGACGGTTCCCATGGAGCTATACTGCTCGAGTCCCAGCTCCATGTAGGGTGCGGTTGAGGTATAATGAATGGGAGAACGATTGTTCTTCTATCACTCGCATACAAAACATTCGTTTTCAAACTTTCCCTATTTAACATATTTGTTTGTATTTATTACATTCATTACTTTCTCTTGCCTATATGAATATATAGGAAGGAAAGTATTGTTTTCATGTCGATTTTTAGAAATCAAGTTTTCACCGGATCTATACGTTTTCAGACCCCCTGAACCCAAAAAACATCTTTTTAGCGATTGGTCTGTGTGTGTGTGTGTGTACACAAAATATCTCAAGAGCAGAACATCATACGAACTTGAAACTTAAGTTACATACCACTACCGGACCCGACACGAACATTTTCATCAAAATCGGTCAACCGGAAGTAATAGTTTATTCATATAATTTTTCACTTTTTTGCGATTTTTTTTAAAATCGCCTGGTTTACTAAATTTGTTATGCTCTACAAGATAGGGTAGGCGACATGTTTGCTGAAATTCTTGGTGAGGCTGTTTTCACGTAAAAACATTGTTATCTTAATATTACGGCTTTAATATGCATTTTAGCGTGTTATCTTAATATTACGGCTTTAATATGCATTTTAGCGCAAAAGTTTATATAATAAAAAGTTGTAGAGAATTTAAAACCCTACAACTTTTATTACGAACATTTTTTTGTATAACGCTTAGTTCAGCGGTAATTAGCGATTTTCTGTTTTTTTTCTTACGAAAACATGTGAAAAAATCTGGTGTGAAACACTCACACAACTATCTCTTGCCAATACAAATAATTAACAATAAACCTAACATTAGTAATAAAACATTAAAAATAAACAAAAAACTAACCTCAAAAAACATTAGAGAAATACGGTACGCAAAATTAAAATCTACCTCAGTTTGGCTTAAAAATACGGAAAATCGCTCATTCACGCTAAACTAGGAACTGTACAAAATAATGCTTTAAATAAAAGTTGTAGATCTCTTAATTTTCTATAAATTTTATTTTATATACTTTTGTCGTAAAATGCATTCTAAGGCCGAAATCTTAAAGAAATAGATTTTTCACACGTTTTCGTGAGAAAAAAACAGAAAATTGCTAATTACCGCTAAACTAAGCGTTTTACAAAAAATGTTTCAAATAAAAGTTGTAGAATTTTACATTCTCTACAACTTTTATTATATATTATTTTGCGCTAAAATAATAATAATAATAATAATAATAATAATATTTATTTATTCCACTTTATACAAATACAAAATTATATCTTATCTACTAGGAATAAATAACCACCAACTCAAGTAAACGGTGGTTATATATATATAAAAACAAAATACATAAAAACAAGTTTACAAATGAATTACGTTTACAAATGCGTATTAAAGCCGCAATCTTAAAAAGAAAATGTTTTTACGTAAAAACAGCCTCACCCAGAATTTTAACAAACATGATGCCTACCCTATCTTGTAGAGCATAAAAAATTTAGTAAACCAGGCGATTTTAAAAAAAATCGGACCAGTTTTTGAGAAAATCGCAAAAAGTGAAAAATTACACGAATAAACTACTACTTCCGGTTGACTGATTTTGATGAAAATGTTCGTGTCGGATCCAGTAGTGGTAAGTAACTTAAGTTTCAAGTTCGTACGATGTTCCGTTCTTGAGATATTTTGTACACACACAGACCAATCGCTTAAAACATGTTTGTGTGGGTTCAGAGGGTCTGAAAACATATAGATCTGGTGAATAGTGTATTTGTTAAAATCAACATGAAAACAATACTTTCTTTCCTATATATTCATATAGGCAAGAGAAAGTAAAAATAAATTCAGTCTTTGTTTACTGTAGTGTGCAGTGACTTTTGCGGCCACCCTGTATATATTTCAATTTCAATTTGTTTTATGTTGCAGAGTTTCAATAAGAGCCGGTACGAATTTCAATGATCTTCAAGAAGTAGAAGTGATAGATTTAAATGAACCGACCGGTTGGGTGATGATACCGGTAAAAGATATAAGAGACCGTCCGATCAGAACGTTCATGATACAGATCGCAGTGACCAGTAACCATCAGAACGGTCGCGACACTCATATGCGACAGATCAAAATCCATTCGCCGACTGATCAACGTTGTTTACCGTTCGATGAACATGGCACTTTCACTACGGTCGACTGTAAACAGTTCAATTCTGTACGATAACCGATTTGTTTTTTTTTTTGTAAGTGTAAACTGTTATTATTGAATGTATAACTATCAAACGAACTAATGTCCCATAGCCGAGTGAGTGAGAGGGAGAGGGAGAGGGAGATATGTGGCATAACTATGCATGCGCCCAAAGGTACGAGGGTCATTCGTAAAATAAGGTTCCCTAAGCTGCCGAGACAGAATGCGATGTGCTGAGAGAAATCTGGCAACACTGTCTTACTCATCAGCTCTCCCTCTCTTTTTCCGCACCATTCCCGCCTTGCTACGTCGATCAGTGCCGGCCTAGCAGCCTTCGAAGATGGAGCTCCTAATCGCTGTTACCGCCAGATACGAAATTCGCGCTGTGGTACGTTTTTTAAATGCAAAACGGATTTCACCTATTTACATTCATCATAGAACAACAGTAAACTCTGACAGATATTGCGACACATTAAGAAAACTGAGAAGCGCGATCCAGAACCGCCAGAGAGGAACATTGTCCAGTGGTGTGAGGCTTCTCCATGATAACGCTCGACCTCATTTCTCACATCAAACTCAAGAACTGCTGACAGATTTAGGCTGGACTGTTGTGTCCCACCTCCCTACAGTTCGGACTTAGCCCCAAGTGATTATCACTTATTCCCAAAATTAAAGGAACACTTGGGTGGCCTACGCTTCAGTACCGATGATAAAGTCAAGGAAGAGGTTACTCGATTCCTTAAAGGATTGGCGGCAGAATTCTACAACATGGGGATAGAAAAGTTGGAGCATCGTCTGCAAAAGTGTTTGGACAGAAACGGCAATTATGTAGAAAAATAGCGTAAGCTTTCAGCTTTAAATTGATGTATAACACTAAGATAAAAAATATAGCTGTCTATTTTTAAAAATCATGGGAACCTTATTTTACGAATGACTCTCATATTTACCGTTATAATCCAAATCTGTTAACATACTACAGTCGTTATTTTGCTTGTTAGTTTACTGCATGCATAAACGTTTGTTTACAACAATGAGTAAAATTATACGACAATGTTATTGGAACGGTGCGTATGGGTTGTGCGAGTGAGAGCGTTATGCATTCTCTCACTCCCACGGCTAGGGGACATTAGTTCATCTGAATACTGTATCATCAGTGAAAAGTGTTATTCGGTAACTCCATTCCGTGGAATTTTACGGGAGAGCTGACAAATTGGCATTCGCCGACAGACCAACGTTGTTTACCATTCGATGAACACGGCACTTTCACTGCGGTCGACTGTAAACAGTTCAATTCTGTACGATAACCGATGTGTTTTGTTTTGTGTAAACTGTTATTATTGACTGTATTATATTATATAATGGGTGTTTCAAAAAGGACGCACTTCGAAGTTTAAGGGTTAATATTTTCTGCATAGGGAATATTTTTCCCCCCAAATAACAGTTGGCACTACCGTACTCATTGTTGACCCATTGTGTATTACTGACGTGTACTAGTGCTATCCCAGTATTCATTTGTGTCTGTATAAGTTCAAACATGGTTTTTTCAAAGGATGAACGTGTTTTCATTATTGAAAGTTATTGCGCATATAAATCTTACGAACGAGTGAAAGACGAGTTCCCGTTAAAATTTCCCGATTCTGAAGTACCTAATAACACCACAATATCGCGTCTGATTAATAAATTTCGTGAGACTGGCAGTGTACAGGATCGGAAAAGCACAGGTCGACCATCAGTGTTAACAGAACAAGTTTTGGACGATGTGAAACAACGTTTGACTACCTCACCCGGCAAATTACTTAGAAAGTTATCTTCACAGGCTGGATTATCACTATCTTCCGCATTAAGGGCTACAAAAAAATTAAATCTGCATCCTTACCGCATCGGTGTCGTTCATGAACTGAAAGAAGTTGACCATGGGAAACAAAAAGTGCGTCCTTTTTGAAACACCCGTTATAATAATATATAAATATTATTATAAATATAATAATATATTTATTATATATTTACTAAAAGGTTGTATTGGCTATTAGATTAAATGCATTTGTAAATATGTTATAATAAAACAATTTATTTTTATTTTTCTCAAATGATTATTTTTACTTTTTCTTGCCTTTATGAATTTATAATATAGGAAGTCTGTCCATAACAGACAGGTGGAGTGTCAAATTATTTACACCCAATCTGTTTGTTGCAGGGGTAAAATAAATAGTTCTGTTTCTTATCGCATGGTCAGCCAATTAAATGACTGAATCATTTAAGGATAGAAGAGGCAGAGGTGTACTGTGACACTAATCACAGTTATCTCCTCTGAAAGTAATGAATTTCATTTTACAGCCAGACCCTGTGGTGAATGAAGTGAAGGTGTCATTTGCAGAGTGGAAAATATGTGCTTTTCAGAGGGCCCGGCATGCTGATAAACGTACTTTTCCACTGAGTGAGTTGTGGCAATGGTAAACCACCTCACTCCTCGTTTTACTTAGTAAAACCTCTGCAGGTTCAAACCAGCCTACAGGCTGATCACCTAAACAACAACAACAACACAATATAGGAAGGAAAGTATTGTTTTCATGTCAATTTTTAGAAATTGATTTTTCACCGGATATACACGTTTTCAGACCCCCTGAACCCAAAAAACATGTTTGTTGCAATTGGTCTGTGTGTGTATACAAAATATGTCAAAAAAGGAACATTGTACTGATTAAAACTTGAAACTTAAGTTAGGTTTAGGTATTAGACGAACTAATGTCCCATAGCCGAGCGAGTGAGAGGGAGATATGTGGCATAACTAAGCGTGCGCTCAAAGGTCTTTACCGTTATAATCCAAATCTGTTAACATACTACAGTCGTTATCTTGGTTGTTAGTTTACTGCGTGCATAAATGCTTGCTCACAACAATGAGTGAAATTATACGACAATGTTATTGGAACGGCGCGTATGGCTTGTGCAAGTGAGAGCGTTATGCATTCTCTCACTCCCACAGCTAGGGGACTTCACTTCATCTGAATAAACAGTTGACGGGTTGAAAGCCGGTAAAAAGGATGCGTAATTATGTTTCACTCTGCCAACGCCTTCAGTGAAAACAACTGGCGACAGACCGAATGTTTTATAATAGGCCTCCTCTATGAATTCATGATATACTGTTCGCCAACTACGGCGGGGCATGTAGGGAGGGAGGGTAGCGAGACAGAGACAGAGAGAGAATGTGTTGCGTCCGCCTTTCCCCTCAACTCATTTCAATCAGTGCACAATGTTCAAGCACAATAGTGACAATATGCGGTACAGTAGGGCACTCTGCCGGCCAGTTTCGTTCACTACACTCTAACAAGCTCATTTTTCAACAAAAAATTCTGAAAAAATTACTTTCGCTTCCTAATGAATCATATTTTATTACACTATAAATGTTATTTTAAGAAAAAGAACTGTATAGTAAATATAACAGAATGAGGGTATGACGTACCTCTCTTTCGGGCCTGTCAAAACTTATGATAGGTACATCATTTAGAAAAAATTTATGCCTATTACCCCAAAATGAATCGCAGACATTTTTCGCCGTATTTTGTACGCGCACAACTAATTTTGAAGGTGTGCAGTTTTCGACAGCGACAGAAATGTTAAAACGATTACCGCATGAACAGAACACAATGAGTAGTGAGTATTACTTTAGAGGCAGCCTGTAACTTTAGTTGACGCTGTGGTGGGGGAGCTACTTACTGCGCATGTGCAGCCCGCATGCCATCGTAGTTGGTTATATTTATACTGCCGTACCAGTAGGTATACTGGTACTGGGGTCTGTTCCATTTTCTGTATGCCAGTAGTATCAAATCCGAATTCCCTGAAGGGTTGCACACTTTTTATTTATTTATTTATTTACAACAAGAAATAAAGGCTAACAGAACTTATCCCACCGATATGTCATTTCTGCTATGAGCACCAATTGATGGTGAAACACATTTTATGTGATTGCGTTTCACAGAAGTTCAGAGAAGGAAATTTCAGCTTCAAGATGAGTCTCTGAGTAGTCTGTTCTGCCATGAAAGCAAGATTGAAAGTGTGGTGCAAGTGATGAAGAGCC
This sequence comes from Catonia carolina, assembly GCA_035578175.1. NCBI lineage: Eukaryota > Metazoa > Arthropoda > Insecta > Hemiptera > Achilidae > Catonia > Catonia carolina. Next base: position 1,909,322 of record JAQMRL010000031.1, read on the forward strand.
TAAATTTGTATAACTGTACATAACTTTTATGATGTCTAAGTAAAAATCTGTAAATAGTTCTGTGTACATGTAAATGAGTGGTGTGTGTGTGTGTGTGACAGTAATTTTCTGTCACTGATTGAATTTTGCTGATCAGTCATTGTTATTATTTAATGTTTTTAATTTTTGTAAGTAATTCATTGTTTTTTTTTTATTGTTTTTTGTAATTATGTATCAGCAGTTTATTGGATACTGTTACAATTTGATTGTAATAACTGGTCGCTAATGACTGCATTGTTGATGCAACCTTAAATAAATAACTTAAAAAAAAAGAACTTATCCATATAAGCCTTATTGACATAAACAAAAATTACATATTTACAAAATATTTGCTTATAACTATTTTATTTACATAATATACATGCTAATACACTTTTTGTCTCCTTTTCTCATAAAAATAAAATAATATTTCAATAAAATTACTTACTATAATAGTAAATTAATAAGAAAAAAAACAAAAAAATTCCTACAAAAAAATAGTTTAGCAAAACTTCATCAAAAATAATACTATTCATTTATAAATTAATAAAAGGAAAAAGAAAGAAGGAAAGGAAGAAAGAAAGAAAAAGATGTGAGTCTGCTCTGTGAGTTTATGTCATCTTATATGTTGCTTTGCTACGCCGACCCACCATTACAGTGGAAATATACCATGCCCCCTTAAGGTGGCATCAGGCCACTAAAATAAAAAAATATTTAATTCACAAAATTTAATATGTAAAATTATTTTTAAAATGTAAATATTAAAATTTGAATATGTAAATTTTTTTTATAAATCCCGGAATAAAAACAAATATATTTACATGTTTAAAATAAATGAATTAATAATTTTTAGTGAGACCATGGCAGTATGGAAAAATTAATAATAAAAGTACTTTTATTCGTACAAAATTATTTTATGACCGTAATTATAATAGTACAGTATAGACTATTATATAACGTACAGTAAGCCTGCTAAGTAAACACAGTGCATAGAAATCGCGAGTTCAGAAAGTAACAGAAATTTCTTTTGAGTAATAATAATTAAACTATTTTTACGTAAAAATGTATTATTCTTACCTTGTATTTGTAAAAAGAAGTCACTGGGAACGAAGAAATTTAAAATAAATGATATAATTAAATAAAACAATAAAATTACACGGCACTGGGATGTCCGAATAGACTAGACTTCAAAAAATTCCCGGCAGTTGGTAACGAAAGACAATCTTGAGAGTGGCGCTCGTAGAATAGATGTGAACCCCTCAACAACCTTTAGTAACACTGCCAGTACACCAACGATTTAACAAAAGCTACAGAATTAGGGTATTGTATATGCCACCTCATGGCGGGCTTAGTCTCTGGAATGAACCTCGATTTGCCGCCTTAAGGCGGCATCCGTCCTGAACGTGTTAATGTAAACGGTTGGGCAGTTTTGTCGTCTAAGAGTCAACGCCATTAATTTTTATTTTCCATATTTTAAGCCATGGCTCTATCAGGTGTAAATGGATTTGTGAATTTCAGGATCGGCATTTACCGCAAGAACTGCCATATCAATAATAACATGGCCGTAATTTTATGAATATAAGTTAGTATTCACTGTTGCTTACAGAAAACAGCCTTGGTGCAAATACGTTGTAGATTTACATTCAAAATTAGCCAATAAATTACTCCATTACATTGAAGATTAGTAGATTATCACGATTACATTATAATTTTTTGTTTGGCCTTTCGTTTTTTCAATCCACTCTTTCATTGAAAAACGAAAATGTCAAACAAAAACGGTCGTTTGTTTTTGAGTCGTTCAATACAGCTGGTTAGTGGTTATAAGCTACAGCTGTTAAAACAAAACTATTTATACTTAATTATAAAGCTTTTAATTGATTTAATTTCGTTGTAGATTTAGAGTCAAAATCAGTCGATAAATTATTATAATGCATTACGGCATGAAATATAATCTGATTATTACGATTTTCTTTTAATTTTTTTAAAATTTCTTACCAATATAAATTATTTTTATGCTATAAAAATAACAATTTTAAATAATTTCTGTCGATAAAAATCGGAATTTTATAAATTAATAATAATAAAAAAATGAAAGGTTGGCTAACCTGTTCAGTATTAGAGAACGGCTGTTGATCACCTGATTTTATAGTAATTTTGTTTGTTTTCTTCGGTCGAAACGACAGCCAGTTAGTTACTCGAGTTTGTTACGGTAATGTCCCGTTGACGACGATATTCGACCTCTAATATCGGTAATTTATTTCATTTTTATCTGAAATTATTTTGGTTATCAAAACCATTAAATAAGCTGTGGAACTAGTCAGTGTGACATTTTTGATTGTTTAGTGCGTTTGTAGTTTTGTAGTGAATAGAGACGCGATATTGATGTAAAACTAACTGTATAACTATGATGACTTTCTAGTAAATTTTATTTTGTGATTTTCGTTATTTTTTTTTAGTTGTTAAACGACTGATCTTTTAAATTCCACGACAGGTAATATAATTTTCAGTATTTTAATTGATTTATGTATTGTTTTAACATAATTATTTTGGTAGAAATTATTTATGTTATACTTGTGATTAGTATATTAGAATTAACATTTCTTGTGTTTCATTAGCCGACTTTCTATGAGTTTTTTATCTTGCTGAAAAATTATGTAAACAAAAAATGTTTTGCTTTTATCTTTTGATAAATCGATTACCTTAACAAAATATTGTGTGCTTTTTAAAATTATTTTGTTATATAGAAAAACGTAAATCGAACTTCTCAGATTTCGTTTATATTGAAAATAAAATAGGCTTTTGGTAACTTTTTTATCCATTAAAAATACCGCGAAATTAAATTAATTTTTTTAATAAATAAAGCCTACTTAATTCACAATAGTGAATGCCGAGTAACAGCGTATTGATTAACCTAAAAAAAATAGGCATTCGTCTTTCTTTCTTGTCCTCCTTATTGATTTCAGTTAATCCAAAGATTTAGGAATACATTTTATAATAATATTAAGGTTATTAACATGTTACATTTATTTATAAATTCAATTCTGTGTCAAGGAACAATAATTAGAGATGAAGATAGTGTAGTAGATTTTGTATCTGAAATTATTATGCTGTTCTTTTTTTAAAGCCACATAGGACTACATAAGTTCATCAAACTCATTTCAATTTTTGCGGTTCAATTTTTCAGTTTTTGGAGTCCTTTCCTGATGTTTCTCTCCTTGAACTTTCTCCAGTATTCTTTCAATCCATCCGATCTTCTCAGCCGTTCCTTGTCAGAATACACAACTTTCTGTCGTTTTGTCGGTTTCTGCTGTTCAAGTCTTGTGGTGTTCAGCCTGTGGTAATTTCCGGATTTTGTTTGGAGGTCCTCAAGTGAGATTTGGAGTCTGTTTATGTCCTCCTTAATTTCCCTAATTTAGTGGGACTGCGTTTTTCTGTTTAGTAAAAAGTTGATGATTTGTTTTGAGATTCTGGAAGAGTCGGTCCTCAAGAAATGTCCAAAGAAGGAAATTCTCTTTTTCCTCATCTGGTCTGCTAGAGGTTCTGTATTTCTGTATACTTCTTCTTTCGAGACGGGTTTCCATATCCCATCAGAGAAACATCTTTTGTTCAGGCATCTCCTGATGATCTGACGCTCCAATTTTGAGATTCTTTGTTCCGTGTTTATCTTGCTGAGATTGAAGATTGTTTCGCTGCTGTGTGTGATCTCCAGAAGAATGACGGTGTTGTAATGCATTTATTACGCAATTATGTAATTTAAAAATTTATTAATGTAATTCAATTATTATGCATTTATATATTTTTTTTTATGTATTTATATTTTTTTTTTATGTATTATAATATAACAAGATTGCAAACTTAAAAGATAAAATTAATTAACCAAAATTACATTTTACATTTATTTATAAATTTAATTCAGTGTCAAGGAACAACAATTAGAGATGAAGATAGTGTAGATTTTATTTCTAAAATTATTTGTATTTATATTACTTGATGTATTTATTTTAATATCTTATCGTATAACAAGATTGCAAACTTAAAAGACAATTAATTAACCAAAATTACATTGTGATCCTACAAGCCAAAAAATCGTATTTTATTCTAGGAACTGGCTGTTGTATGGATGAAATACAGGGTGGTCCAGGAGGAAAGAAAACATTTTAACAGGTGATTGTAGACCTAAAAACAAGACAAAAAGTTCATATAAACATATGTCTGGAAATGCTTCGTTAGCGAGATAAGTCTAGCGAAAGATTTCACCCAGATTTCCACTGCGAGGATTAAATGAAACCTGATTGAACCAATTAGAACGGTAATTAAGACAAACATTTGATCGTTTCATATAAATTTTGACTTGAAAAATTGATTAAACTAGGTCCCAGAACTGTAAGTCCCTTAGTTTGTAAAATAACTTGCTTAAAACACAAAAATTTACTGTCAAAAAACAGGTTTTTTACATTTGAGGCGCTATTATTCCATTAAATGGCTAACAAATGCATAAAATCCATGAACAACAATTGTAGAGAATTTAATGCTGAGAAAATTGATGTAAATAAAGTCAATAGCAAACAAATTCTAAATTAATCAATTCAAATTTAATGTAACTTATATTACCCTCCAAAAAAGTAACAATACTGTATTATCATATTAAACGTTTTTAAAAAAAAATTAAGCTGATACAAATTTAATTTACCATCATAATACCGTTCTAAATAACACATAACTAATTTACTTACATTATAAATAAGGTTCGAAAAATCCACCATTACGGTCTATACACTTCTTAACACGCTTCCGAATATTTTGTGTCGCTGTTGCAAGAACATCTTTCTTTTCCTTTATGAGGGCAGCAGCATCAAAAATTCGAGTAATCAGTTCATCTCGTGTATTAACTTTCACTTTGTAAACTTCACTTTTCATCCAACCCCATATGCAATAGTCCAGTGGAGTAAGGTCTGGAGACCTTGGTGGCCAGTTAATAACTCCTCCAGCACCAATTAGTTTGCCTGCAAAGTGTTCATTTAAAAATTCTCGATGAGCAGTATGCGGAGGAGCGCCATCATGTTGAAAATACATATTCATTCGTGTTAAAAGTGGTGTATTTTCCTGAGAAGTAAACAATTCATTACATAAAAATTCCATGTATGTTTCTGCTACAAGTCGGTTCTCTAATATGAAAGGGCCAATTAATTCATCATCTACAATACCACACCACACATTGACTGAAAATGTGCGCTGAAACTTATTGTCCGTTGTAGCATGAGGATTCTCATTTGACCACTGATGGAAATTCCTGGTGTTGTTAACACCATCACGAGTAAATGTACCTTTGTCGGTAAATAGTATTCTTGAAACAATACAACGGTGCGTTTTAATCCATTCACAGAATTGCAGACGTGCAGCATTGTCTCCTGGCTGAAGATGTTGCACTTTTTGTATATGAAATGGATACAATCCGTGTAAGTGTAAAGTTTGCAACACACGAGTTTTTGGGATATTAAGTTGCATAGATATTGGCCGCGAACTTGTAGTGGGACTACATTCAACTGCTTTTTTTTTCAGCATCATCTTCATGTTGAAGCCCTCGGTCAGATGAAATTCTTGCGCTAGGAAAACAACCTGTCTCACGAAGATTAATAAAAATCCTGCTAAATACCTAATGATTTGGTACTCTAAACCGACGTTGATATTCTGCAACGGAAGCTGCTGTAGCATTGCCATCACAACACATAAACCATATCTGCATATTCGGCGTGAGGCATTATTAAAAGAAATGTGAAACAAAGCCTACAAATTTAATTAAAATTATTGATAAACACAGTAAATGGTCAATGTGTCAGATAAAAATGCAATAGGTAACACAAATCACAAGTAAAGTAACCAAGCGTATGCGAATAAGTCATACTGTGTTTAAGCAGCCACCAACATTAACAATGATCAGTGCTACCAACTTAATAATAAAGTAATAAAATAATAAATAATCACATTTAATTGAATTTGATCAGCTGACGTGGTACAGTAACAGCTGTTGTTATTGCATTCAGACTGAACAAAGTGCATTTGCCTCAGTGTTTGTTTTCTTATAATTAAATTTGAATTGATTAATTTAGAATTAGTTTGCTATTAACTTTATTTACATCAATTTTCTCAGAATTAAATTCTCTACAATTGTTTTTCATGGATTTTATGCATTTGTTAGCCATTTAATGGAATTATAGTGCCTCAAACGTAAAAAAAGTTTTTTGACAGTAAATTTTTGTGTTTTAAGCAAGTTATTTTACAAACTAAGGGACTTACAGTTCTGGGACCTAGTTTAATCAATTTTTCAAGTCAAAATTTATATGAAACGATCAAATGTTTGTCTTAATTACCGTTCTAATTGGTTCAATCCGGTTTCATTCAATCCTCGGAATGAAAATCTGGGCAAAATCTTTCGCAAGACTTATCTCGCTTATGAAGCATTTCCAGACATATGTTTATATGAACTTTTTGTCTTGTTTTTAGGTCTACAATCACCTGTTAAAATGTTTTCCTTTTCTCCCGGTCCACCCTGTATACCCTGTCAACTGCATTGGCGTAGTTGGTAACGTGCTCATCTCTCATCATGCGGTCTTTGGTTCGAATCCCATTCAGGCACGGCATATTTTCATACGTTACAAAAAGAATCATTTCATCCTTCACCGTCTGCATTGGCAGTAATTGCAGAACAGTCGGATGTTAAACAAAAAAAAAAAAAAAAAACTGCCACTCGGGCACAAAAATAGTGAAGAGGTTGCAGCCGGTCGACTAGCTTACTGCACCTCCATGTCATATGGATAGTATGTCCAAACTGAATTGGCCCATCAACTTAAATTCAAATAGCTACACAAGTATAGATACTGAAGTCATGAGATTGCCTTTTGCATATATATGGGCTGTGAGGAAGGGAAGTGGAATATTTACAGTGCTGCCAACCTCAACAGTGAGATACTGTTGTTGTTTAGGTCATCAGCCAAAAGGCTGGTTTGAACCTCTAGAGCAGTGTTTCCCAAACTTTTTTTTCTCACGGCACACTACAAAAAAACGGCCAATAGCCGCGGCACACCTATTACTTTATGCCATTGATTAAGCACTTAAGTAGGCTACTTGATATAAACGTACTTATATAATACAAGGGCAGTCCAGAAAGTCTGTCACGTTTTGATGTAAATAAAAACGAAGTACAAGAAAAAAATTTTATTATATACATTTGAAAGTGCAACTAAAATGCTATTTTTCTACATTATCACCAAACAAATTAAGACACTTATCATAGCGGTCAACTAATTTTGAAATGCAGGCGTCATAAAAGTTATTTCTTAGTCATCGGCTAGGCATTATTTTGTTGGACTGTTTAAATTTAATTTATTTTCCTTGAGTTCCGCAGCACACAGTTTGGGAACCTCTGCTCTAGAGGTTTTACTAAGTAAAACGAGGAGTGGAAAAGTACGCTTATCAGCATGCCAAGCCCTCTGAAAAGCACATATTTTCCACCCTGCAAATGACACCTTCACTTCATTCACCACAGGGTCCAACTGTATAATGAAATTCATTACTTTCAGAGGAGATAACTCTGATTAGTGTCACAATACACCTCTACCTCTTCTCTTATTAAATGATTCACTCATTTAATTGGGTGACCATGTGATAAGAAACAGAAATATTTATTTTAGCCCTGCAACGAACAGATTGAGTGTAAAAAATTTGACACTCCGCCTGTTATGGGCAGAGTGAGATACTACTCGTACATTTCACTACCGTGCAGTTTCTAGATTAATTTCATATAATGAATTAATATAATAATTTCACTAACCTTCTTTTTAAACTGCGTCACCTTTATTTCAATTTTTACTTACACGTGTTTCGGTGGATCCACCATCATCAGAGTAAATGAAAAATAGAAACTAAATTTTTTTTTCATTTATTTAAAATTTACAGAAGATGATACATCTTCAGTCACTTGTATAAAACTGTTTTAAAATTAATTTATTTTAATTTATCCCTTCTCATATTTACTGTAGATAGCAGCAGCAGTCAATATCACTTCATCATTCCTAAATTTTATCTGTTCATTCAAAATGTCCTGCTTTTGCTCTTTTAAATATTTATAAATATGGAACATATCATATTTTTCAATTTCGTTTTCTTTTTTTACCAAGTGTCAACAAAACTGTTGAAGAATAGCTTCTTCACGTCCTTAATTTCCTTCTTTATTTTTAGAATTGTGCAAAGGGAAACATGACAGTAGTTAGCCACTCACTCACGGCTTTCGTTAAGAGGCGCATTTAGGCATTTTTGTTTAGCTTCAACTTTAGAATATTTTGTTACATTGCATTCAGCACTGTGAATATTTCTAGAAACTGACATTTGTGTTTACGGTAACAAATAGTTATATTCGTACAGTTAACCTACAAAAGGTTCAGCGATATACTGTATATGCTCTGGATACAATATAAGTAGTTATGATTGTCGTACTGAAATTAAAGCAGTCGCGCATGCGCACTGATGTTTTTTCCCCCTTTACCCCTCGTTGCCTTTCAAAGGCAAACTCAATGGGTGACTCAAGTGACTATACAGGCACACTGTTTAAAACATTTAATCTTTCTTATCAAGAAAAATAAATAAGCAATTCTCTCATTAAATTACAGTAAATAAAAATTCATCACCCTTACCTTTTGGTTGCTTTTTTAGTTTAAAAAACTTATGCGCATTTCGGTGGTACCACCTTCTTCAGAGCAATATTATTAAAATTAACTTTTTTTTTTTAATTCCTAATGTGTGTACGTTGCAATCTGTTCAATTGAGAACAATAAGCAACCCCATGACCCAATGAGATGAGGATGATGTGTATGAGGGAGGTGTAAATGAGACTGTGTAGTCTTCTACAGACACACTCACTGAGTATGGTTACCATCTAACTACACCCACAACCACTGTCTAGCAATCGAATCTGTATAAAAGTAACTACTTTTACTAGGATTTGAACCAGGAACCTTCGTCTCCGAAAATCAGCTGTTAAACAGCCAATTTTGGCGACGACTTTACCTCTGGATCAACCCCTGGTGGGTCAAAATTAAAATTTAGAACGGTGTTTTTTTATTCAGTCAATATTAGATTAAAACGTTTTAATACCGTTCAATACGCGCGTAAGTTTTTTAAACTTGAAAAGCAACCAAAAGGTAAGGGTGATTAATTTCATTTATACTGTAATTTAAAGAGGATGCATTTCAATTATTTATTTGTGAATTGTCTCATTTTCTGTCACTTTGTTTCGAGTTGTCTTGTAAATGTAGTAAATGTAGTAGTCTTGTAAATTTGGTGTAGTGGTCAGCGCAGCTGGCTACTATGCCGGGGTCCCGGGTTCGATTCCCGGTCAGGTCTGGCATTTTTTTCATCTGTAAATCACCACATATCATTACCTACGCACAAGCCGAAGGCTTATGTAGGCAGCATCACTCAATAAAAAAAAAAAAAAAATGGAGGCGAGGGGCAAAGAGAAATGATTACATCTCTATTATACAGTATATCTATGCGTGCCGATTCAGATTGGACAAACAATACGTGTACAGTATTCAGATGAATTGAAGTCCCCTAGCTGTGGGAGTGAGAGAATGCATGACGCTCTCACTCGCACAACCCATATGCACCGTTCCAATAACATTGTCGTATAATTTTACTCATTGTTGTGAGCAACCGTTTATGCATGCAGTAAACTAACAACCAAGATAACGACTGTACCGTTCAGCTGTCCTAAGTTTGCTCCTACTGTCAACAAACCAAAGCCAGCTACTACAAGATGATACTTCAGTAATCAGTAACAGTTTACTGGTGGATGCTCTTGAAGTAAATACACTTGTTAACATAGAGTCCGTAGCACAGTTCTTGAATCAAATGTTATTAACAGTTAATGGGAAAAAGTGTCAGTACTTGCAGTTTAAAAATAAACATAACTTTAAAGAAAGTAGAGAAGTAGATATATTTATTCATAATAATAGTTTAGAGCATGGAGAAACAGTGAAGTTCCTACCAGTATCTTTAGATAGATCTTTGTCCTGGGATTTCTATACCAATCAAGTTTGTAGTAAAATATCATCTGGGGTATTTGCACTAAAACAAATTGCCAGATTAAATGATAAAAAATTACTAATGGCAGCTTATCATGGCCTCATTCTGTCTCATATCCGTTATGGTATTTTAGTATGGGGTAATTCTAGCATGGGTAATATGAATAGGGTTTTTAAAATTCAAAAGAAAGCTATTAGGTGTATGGTGGGAGCTAACCAGCTAACCTCATGCAGGCCACTATTTAAGGAGCTTAAATTGCTTACAGTTCCCTCTCTCTACATTTTTGTGGTGATTATGTATGTTAGGCAAAATAATTTTATGCAGAATTTCAATGTTCACAATCATAACACGAGAAACAAAAATGATTATTATGTGGCTAATCACTCCTTAAAATTGTTTCAACAAAAACCTACTTATGCAGGGAGAAAATTCATAAATAAATTACCTCACTTTTTAAAAATGTTGTAAGGATTTGAATTCCTTTAAAAGGAATCTGAAAAATTACTTGATCGGTGAAATTTTTTATAGCGTACAAGAATTTCTTTGTTGATAGTAGTGATACATTGTGTGTTCCTTATATGTATTTCAGATTTTATAGCTGACATGTCCTATACTCCTCCTGGAGTCTCCAGGACGCAAAAAAGAAAAGGTGCACGCTAGAGTCCACCACTTTACGGATGTCGTATTCCTATTAAGTTAACTATATTTTAAATTATAAGTGCTTAAAACATCAGTCATGATATGATGTAGGCCTAACAATTTCATTTATAAAAATACTTTTAAAAGTATTTTGTATTTAAAAATACTTTTGAAAGTATTTTGTTGTTACTTTTTAATCAGCGTGTATTCATTTTTATATAATGAGCATGCTCAGTGACGTCATTATTTGTTTACTGCAGGAGCAAACTAACAGAGGCTGGACTTTAGTTGTTTTGCATGTGTGTATTTTACATTTTTATACTCTTTGGAGTTCTTGCGAATACTTATTACTTTATTCTTGGTTTTTTGCAACTTTTTTTAATTTTTATTCCTAATATGTGTAGGTTGCAATCTGTTCAATTCTGAACAATAAGCAACCCGATGACCCAATGAGATGAGGATGATGTGTATGAAGTGTAGTCTTGTACAGACTCAGAGTGTATGGTTAATTGAACCCCAACCATTAAAGTACACCGGTAACCACTGTCTAGCATTCAAATCCGTAGAAAAGTAACTGCCTTTACTAGGATTTGAACCAGGAACCTTTTTCTCCAAAAATCAGCTGTTAAACAGCTGATTTTGGCGACGACTTTACCTCTAGACCAGTGGTGTCACACTCAATTTTACAGAGGGCCATATATTAAATTTAGAATATGTAGGCGGGCCAGATTCAAATAACAAAAAATGTACTGAATTATTTATTATGACATTTTATTTATTCAATTGTATAGTATATAATATACGGTTGTTAAAAATCATATCAAAGTTGATGGTAATTATTTTGGGCTCGAGGATCCAGATACCTGACTTCTCTTGTTTTTGACAAGCTCATTGATGTCAGGTAGAAATGGCGTTACTGTCAATCTCTCTTGCTTGTCTCGGCACGCGCTGCCCTTAAAATTACTTATAAATGTAGTGTACGCATTTTAAAACTTCCGTAGAGGAATCGAGTGAAGTTTTAAAGCTCTAAAAAGACATGATTCTTCTTTCTGTGACACATTGCGATCGCGGGCCGTTTCTTTGACATGACTGCTCTAGACCAACCCGGTGGGTTTTTGCAACTGTTGGCCTATTTTTGAAGTCACGAGCTGTCACTGGTAATTGAATGTACCAGGTTTAAATTATTGATCGATGAATCACACAGTATAGTTTGATTAGATTTTATATTGTAATTATCGAATGAGTCACTTCCTCTCTAATTACAAAAGAATTGAGAAGGCTGTGAATAGTTCATATCTACACTATGCAACCCTTTCTCCTCCTACCAGTTAACGATCATTTTCTCCTTTTTGTTAATTGTAAGAGAATTAGTTACTTTCTCTTGCCTTGTTGTTCAGGTCAACAGCCGAAAGGCTGGTTTGAACCTTTAGAGGTTTTACTAAGTAAAAACAAGGAGTAATGTGGTTTACCATTGCCACAACTCACTGAGTTGAAAGAGTACGCTCATCAGCATGCCAGGCCCTCCGAAAAGCACTCACTTTCCACCCTGCAAATGATACCTTCACTTCATTCACCACACAATCCAACTGTATAATTAAATTCATTACTCTCAGAGGAGATAACTCTGATTAGTGTCACAGTACACCTCTACCTCTTCTCTTATTAAATAGATCAGTCATATAAGTGGCTAACTATGTGATAAGAAACAGAACTATTTTTTTTAGCCCTGGACCAAACAGATAGAGTGCAACTAAAATAACACTCCACCTGCCCGTTTTGGGTCATATATGAATATATCGGAAGGAAAGTATTGTTTTCATGTCCATTTTAACAAATACACTATTCACCCGGAGTTACACCTAAACAGACCTCCTCAACCCACACTACTACATGTTTTTACCTATTGCTGTGTGTTTGAACAGAATATCTCAAGAACAGAACATCATACGAACTTGAAACTTAAATTACATATCACTATTGGACTTGACACGAACATTTTCATCAAAATTGGTCAACTGGAAGTAGTAGTTTATTCGGGTAATTTTTTACTTTTTTGCGATTTCCTCAAAAACTGGTCGTACGATTTTTTTAAAAATCGCCTGGTTTACTGAATTTTTTCTACAAGATAGGGTAGGCGCCATGTTTGCTGAAATACTTGGTAGGGCTGTTTTCACGTGAAAATTTTGTTTTTTTAAGATTGCGGCTTAAATATGCATTTTAACGCAAAAATGTATAAATGATAAAAGTTGTAGAGATTTGAAAATCCTACGGCTTTTATTTCAAATAGGTTTCTGTATAACGCTTAGTTTATCGATAATTAGCGATTTTCTGTTTATTTCTCACGAAAACGCATGAGAAAAATCGATTTTTTAAACATTTCGACCTTAGTATGCATTTTACGACAAAAGTGTATATAATTAAATTTATAGAAAATTAAAAGATCTACAACTTTTATTTAACGCATTTTTCTGTACAGTGCCTAGTTTAGCGTGAAAGAGTGATTTTCTGTATTTTTAAGCCAAACTGAGGTTGATTTTCATTTTGTGTCTTTCACTCATGATTAAAATAAGGTTAGGTTTTTTGAGGTTAGTTTTTTGTTTATTTCTAATATTTTATTACTTATCTTAGGTTAAATTGGTCATTATTTGCATTAGCACGGGTTCTGAAAACGTGTATATTCGGGTGAAGAGTGGATTTGTTAAAATGGACATGAAAACAATACTTTCATATCTGTTTATTCATATAGACAAGAGAAAGTAAAAAGTAGTATATTGAATCAATACAATGTAATTAATTAATTCATAAGGTATTACCAATTTGTGAATAGTAACTTCTGCCCATGATAGACAGGTGGAGTGTCAAATTATTTACACTCAATCTGTTAGTTGCAGGGCTAAAATAAATAGTTGTGTTTCTTATCATCACATGGTCACCCAATTAAATAGTTGAATCATTTAATAAGAGAAGAGGTAGAGGTGTACTGTGACATTAATCACCGTTATCTCCTGTGAAAGTAATGAATTTCATTATACAGTTGGGCCCTGTGGTAAATGAAGTGAAAGTGTCATTTGCAGAGTGGAAAATATGTGCTTTTCAGAGGGCCCGGCATGCTGATATCGTACTTTTCCTCCACTGAGTGAGTTGTGGCAATGGTAATCCACCTCACTCCTCGTTTTACTTAGTAAAACCTCTACACGTTCAAACCAGCCTTCCGGCTGTTGACCAAAACAACAACAAATAGTAACTTAGTATTATAATTTTATTTCATGAGTGTCCTTTCCTCAGCACCGGCTTTGCCTTGTTCAGCCAAGTAATTTCTGTTCAGTTGCTAAAAAATTGTACATATTGTAAAATTAATATGTTGTTTAGGGGATCTCAGCCTGTAGGCTGGTTTGAAGGTGTAGAGGTTTTACCAAGTTAAACGAGGAGTGAGGTAGTTTACCATTGCCACAACTCACTGAATGGAAAAGTACACTTATCAGCATGCCAGGCCCTCTGGAAAGCATATATTTTCCACTCTGCAAATGACACTCTCACTTCATTCACCACTCAATCCAACTGTATAATGAAATTCATTACTTTCAGAGAAGATAACTGTGATTAGTGTCACAATACACCTGTACCTCTTCTGTTCTTAAATGATTCAGTCATTTAATTGGGTGACCATGTGATATTTATTTTAGCCCTGAAACTAACAAAATTAAATTAACAAAATAATATAATGGAAATAAATAAATAAATAAAGTTCCGCCAGCCATAAGACAAAGGGATTTGATTGAACAATTTGGTGTGAAACACTCACACAACTTTCTCTTGCCAGTGCGTATAATTAACAATAAACCTAATATTAGTAATAAAACATTAGAAATAAACAAAAAACTACCTCAAAAAAACATAACCTAATTTTAATCATGAGTGAAAGACGCAAAATGAAAATCGAACTCAGTTTGGCTTAAAAATACGGATAATCACTGTTTCACGCTAAACTAGGCTCTGTAGAGAAAAATGCTTTAAATAAAAGTTGTACATCGTTTAATTTCCTATAAATTTGATTATATAAAATTTTGTCGTAAAATGCATACTAAGGCCGAATTCATTAAAAAAATCGATTTTTCACACGTTTTCGTGTGAAAAAACAGAAAATCGCTAATTACCGCTAAACTAAGCGTTATACAAAAAATGTTTCAAATAAAAGTTGTAAGATTTTAAATTCTCTACAACTTTTATTATATAGGCTACATTTTTTCGCTAAAATGCATATTAAAGCCGTAATCTTAAAAAAACAAATTTTTTACATGAAAACAGCCTGACCAAGAATTTCAGCAAACATGGCGCCTACCCTATCTTGCAGTGAATAAAAAATTGAGTAAATGAGGCGATATTTAAAAAGAATCGTAGGACCAGTTTTTGAGAAAATCGCAAAAAAGTGAAAAATTATACGAATAAACGACTACTTCCGGTTGACCGATTTTGATGAAAATGTTCGTGTCGGGTTTGGTAGTGGTATGTAACTTTCAAGTTTTAAGTTCGTACGATGTTCCGTTCTTGAGATATTTTGTACACACACATACACACACAGACCAATCGCTAAAAACATGTTTTTTGGGTTCAGAGGGTCTGAAAACGTGTAGATCCGGTGAAAACTCGATTTCGAAAAATCGACATGAAAACAATACTTTCTTTCTTATATATTCATGTAGGCATGAGAAAGTAAAAAAATATAGAAATTGTGTAACTTTGCTGATGTTAAAACGCGTAAAATTGAACATAAAATTTTATAATTTTTATTTTCAGTCGGTTATCAGTTTGCTAATGGAGAGAGAGAGAGAGAGAGAGAGAGCGCACACACATTGTAGGCATAATAAAATTATTGTGTTGTTGTTTAGGTCATCAGCCGAAAGGCTGGTTTGAACCTGTAGAGGTTTTACTAAGTAAAACGAGGAGTGAGGTGGTTTACCATTGCCTTCCTCACTGAGTTGAAAGAGTATGCTTATCAGCATGCCAGGCCCTCCGAAAAGCACTCACTTTCCACCCTGCAAATGATACCTTCACTTCATTCACCACAGGGTCTGGCTGTATAATGAAATCCATTACTTTCAGACGAGATAACTGTGATTAGTGTCACAGTACACCTCTACCTCTTCTATTATTAAATGAATCAGTCATTTAATTGGCTGACCATTTGATAAGAAACAGAACTACTTATTTTAGCCCTGCAACGAACAGATTGAGTGTAAATAATTTGACACTCTACCTGTCTGTTATGGGCAGAAAATTATTGTATGGTTCTAATAAAAAGCTTACATTATCGGGCAATCAATCACACGTTTCTTTAATTCTCTTTTGATAAGTCGGCTACTAATGTAATACCGTGGCCCCCCCCCCCCCCAACAACGGTAAACAAAGCTCACGTAACCAGCCAGTATTCTTTGCATTCTTTGTTTAAAATTTTCAAATAGGATATACTAATCGCTAGCTGTTTGCTTGCTGGGCGATATTTTTGTATTTATTTTTTGAGACCAAACCCACCGGGTTGGTCTAGATCAGCGGTTCCCAAACTTCTACCTTTTACGCCCCCTTTTGCCAAAAAGAATACTTCTCACGCCCCCTTACACAATTTTATTGGGCAATGAAAAATCACGTATTACATTGAATAACCATACATTTACTTTTTTATTTTTTGTAGCATTAGAAGTTGCAATTTAATTTTAACAAGAGACAAAATAAATCAGTGGATGGATGACCTTGCATTTTTTTTTTAAAGATTGATTATTAGAAAGTGCACAAGGTAAATCATTGATAAAATCAACTTTGCACCGATGCTTTGTTTTTATTGTAACAAGTGCTGAAAACACTTTTTCGCACAGATAAAGTGTGCTTGATAAAGATAACTGCAATGACTGCCGCTTGCTGTTATATACTAGGGTAAACTTGGTAATACTTAACCCAAAGTGATGTTTTGTCAATTTTATCGAAATCGTTTTTCGCACCAGAAAATTTTATATTTCTAAAACTTGTTTTTTAAGTAATTCGGGCAGGAAGTCTATGTTGACACTGAAAGGATTCGTTATGGAGGGTAAAGCTATCTCGAAGTCCCGCGCCCCTCTTGACGTGTCTTCACGCCTCCCTTGGGGGGCGCGCCCTCCACTTTTGGAACCGTTGGTCTAGAGGTAAATTCGTCGCCAAAATCAGCTGTCCAACAGCTGATTTTCGGAGACGAAGGTTCCTGGTTCAAATCCTAGTAATGGTAGCTACTTTTATACGGATTTGAATAGTGGACAGTGGTTGTGGGTGTAGTTAGATGGTAACCATACTCTGTGAGTGTGTCTGTAGAAGACTACACAGTCTCATTTACACATCATCCTCATTTCATATTGGGTGATGGGGTTGCTTATTGTTCTCAATTGAACAGATTGCAACGTACACAACATTAGGGATTGAAAAAAAAAAAATTTTTTTTTGTGACCCACTGGGTTAGTTTAGAGGTAAATTCGTCCCCACGAGTCAGCTGTTTAACAGCTGATTTTTGGTGATGAAGGTTCCTGGTTCAAATCCTAGTTAGGTAGTTACTTTTACTTTCTCTTGCCTATATGAATATATAGGAAGGAAAGTATTGTTTTCATGTCGATTTTAAGAAATCGAGTTTTCACCCAAATATACACCTAAACAGACCCCCTCAACCCACACAACAACATGTTTTTAGCGGTTGATGTATGCGTGTGTGCGCGCGCGCGTGCGTGTATAGAATATCTCAAAAACGGAACATCGTACAAACTCGTGTGTTCACGTGAGATTTTTTAAATAAATAAATTTCAAAAAAGATATAATTTATTTTCTGTGGTTGCGTAATAGTGATTGATTGTGTAATGGGATTGATAATGACGAAGGGGGGGGGTAGTTATATTTTGCAATCAGTGTGTGTGTGTGTTGGATGGTGATACCGACGGTAGTTGTTGGTTGGGTTCACGTGTGTTGCATTGCGATGAGGAGCGTTGGGCCGCTGGCGTTCGTTTCCGGGGAAAGTGTCACCCGGCCGGCCGAACGGCCTGAAGCACAAGTGAGAATGCCTTCTACTCTCACCCTTTTGTCGTATGCTTTCGTACAGTTTATTTGTAAATTTCTATTAACTAAAAATCTAGTGTGAAACACACGCACGCCTTTCTCTTGCCAATGCATATAATTTAAACAATATAACCAAACATGAGTAATTACAACAATAACAATACAATCTGCCCATAACAGACAGGTGGAGTGTCAAATTATTTACACTCAATCTGTTAGTTGCAGGGCTAAAATAAATATTTGTGTTTCTTGTCACATAATCAGCCAATAAAATGACTGAATCATTTAAGAAGAGAAGAGGTAGAGGTGTACTGTGACACTAATCACAGTTATCTCCTCTGAAAGTAATGAATTTCAATATACAGTTGGATTGTGTGGTGAATGAAGTGAAGGTGTTTTTTGCAGTGTGGAAAATGTGCTTTTCAGAGGGCCTGGCATGCTGATGATAAACATACTCTTTCAACTCAGTGAGTTGTGGCAATGTTAAACCACCTCACTCCTCGTTTTTACTTAGTAAAACCTCTACAGGTTCAAACCAGCCTTTCGGTTTTTCACCTAAACAACAACAACAACACCTTCCTGTTAATGTTTAGGTGATCAGCCTGTAGGCTGGTTTGAACCTCTAGAGGTTTTACTAAGTAAAACAAGGAGTGAGGTGGTTTACCATTGCCACAACTTACTCAGTGGAAAAGTACGCTTATCAGCATGCCGGGCCCTCTGAAAAGCACATTTTCCACACTGCAAAAAACACCTTCACTTCATTCACCACACAATCCAACTGTATATTGAAATTCATTACTTTCAGAGGAGATAACTCTGATTAGTGTCACAGTACACCTCTACCTCTTCTGCTCTTAAATGATTCACTCATTTAATTGGCTGACCATGTGATAAGAAACAGAACTATTTATTTTAGCCCTGCAACTAAGAGATTGAATGTAAATAATTTGACACTCCACCTTTCTGCTATGGGCGTAACACCTTCCTATGTATTCCTATAGTCCAGCCTCTCTTAGTTTGCTCCTAATGTAAACAAATAATGACGTCACTGAGCATACGCATTAGGGATCAAAATGTGTACACGCTGATTAAAAAGTAACAACAAAATACTTTCAAAAGTATTTAAATACTAAATACTTTTAAAAGTATTTTTCTAAATGAAATTGTTTAGCCCTACATCATATCATGACTGATGTTTTAAGTACTTATAATTTAAAAAATAGTTAACTTAATAGGAATACGACATCCATAAAGTCGCAGACTCTAGCGTCCAGCTTGTAGTAGGTGGTTTTGGTTTGTTGACAGTAGGAGCAAACTTAGAACGGCTTAACTGTATGTATTCATATTGGCAAGAGAAAGTAATAATTATAACAGATATTATTATAATTTATTTTATGGGAGAAATAAATGTGGATTCTATCCATAAAATAGGTGAAGAGCCTCTTCACCTATTAATGGAAGTATCGAGTGAAAACTTTATGGAAGTTGTTTGATAAATGCGTTGTTGGTGAAGAGTAGTTTGCCTTCACGATTTTGTTGAAACGCACTAAAATTTAAATACATAAAAATAATGTATTTATAAATAAAAGATAGGCTGTGTTGTTTATGTGTTTATGAAAATATTGGATGATGGAATGCGGTAAGCGTTGACCAGCCGTTAAGGTCGGAGGGAGATGTTCTCATTGGCTGATTCTCATCTGCCTTCACCTTAGCCCTACACAACATTACATTTGATTTGTTCAAATCTTTTTTATTATCTCTCTCTCTCTCTCTCTCTCTCTCAAAGTAAGCCAGGTATTTTTATTTTTAAATAAAAGCCGTTTTATTGTAAAAATTAAATAAAGCGAAATCGGAATGAGACATACACCATGAAATTTAGCAAATTTTTTACTTTCTCTTGCCTATATGAATATAAAGGAAGGAAAGTATTGTTTTTCATGACGATTTCAAAAAATCGAGTTTTCACCGGATCTACACGTTTTCATACCCCCTGAACCCAAAAAACATGCTCTTATCGATTGGTCTGTGTGTGTGTGTGTGCGTGCGTGCGTGCGTGCGTGTGTGTAAACAGAATATCTCAAGAACGGACATCGTACGAACTGAAAACTTAACTTACATACCACTACCGGACCCGACACAAACATTTTCAACAAAATCAATCAACCAGAAGTAGTAGTTTATTCGTGTAATTTTTCACTTTTTAGCAATTTTCTCAAAAACTTGTCCAACGTTTTTTTTTAAAATCGCCTAATTTACTAAAAAAAATTATGCTCTACAAGATAGGGTAGGCGCCATGTTTGCTGAAATTCTTGGTGAGGCTGTTTTCACGTAAAAAAATTGTTTTTTTAAGATTACGGCTTTATTATGAATTTATTTTCTCTTTAATTCTTTATTTACAAGTGTAAAATTTTACAACAAGCAAATGTGATGATTATGATAATAGCTAATGTGAATGAGATGATAGGGGGGCCCCCATCACTGCCTCCCCAACAATCACATTTCTATATCTAATTAGCAGGTCTCTACTCCACCGTCTTTTAAGGCACTGGTCTAGGGGGAGGATTATCAGGTAAATGGACGGTGGAAAGTGAACGCACCAGGGGGTTCTCGTGTTCGTGTGACTTGTCGTGAAAGCGTTTGTATAGGTATTCAATGGAATTTTGTACAAGTGGTGTTTTCAAATCTGTACGTAAGGTTTTGTTGCTAACGTAAAGAGGTGCTTTTGCTATAAGGCGTAATGTTTTTGACTCTTCTTCTTATGGTGCCTATCCGGTTCGGATTTTGGCTATCATGATGGCTATCTTGACTTTGGAAACAGCTGCTTTGAAAAGTTGGGTCGTCGACTGGTTGAACCACGTTCTTAGATTGTTCAACCATGAAATCCTTCTTCTACCGGGACCTCTCGCACCATACACCAGTTTTTGACTGGAATGCTTGAATTCGTTGGAAGTTAGAGAGTTTGGTTGAACCGTAAATTTGGGACCCGTAGGTCTCCATATGGGTTTCAAAAGAGAACAATATATGAGTAATTTTTGTTCCATTGGTAACTTTGATCGTTAGTGAAGTGGGAAATATAGAAGTTTAAGTCGGGAATTTTGTAATAAATGTTTCCGTTTGATATGTGTGCTCCAAGTTAGTCGTTTATCAAAAGTCAGACCGAGATACTTGACCGTATCTGTTTTTGTGAGAGGTTCATTGTCTATGCATACTGGTGGGCAATCTCCATGACGGAGTGTGAAAGTTACGTGAAGGGATTTTGCTGTATTAAGTTTTAGCATTATGAATTTTAGCGCAAAAATTTATATAATAACAGTTGTAGAGAATTTAAAATCCTACAACTGTTATTTAAAACATTTTTTTTTGTATAACGCTTAGTTTAGCGGTAATTAGCGATTTTGTGTTTGTTTTCTTACGAAAACGTGTGAAAAATCGATTTTTTTAAGATTTCGGCCTTAGTATGCGTTTCACGACAAAAGTAAACGTTTATAGAAATTAATAGAAAATTAAAAGATCTACAACTTTTATTTAAAGCATTTTTTCAACCGAGCCTAGTTTAGCGTGAAAGAGTGATTTTCCGTATTATTAAGCCAAACTGAGGTTGATTTTTATGTTGCGTTTTTCACTCATGATTAAAATAAGGTTATGTTTTTTGAGGTTAGTTTTTTGTTTATTTTTAATGTTTTATTTCTAAAGTTAGGTTATATTGATCGTTATTTGCATTGGCAAGAGAACGTTGTGTGAGTGTTTGACACCAGATTTTTTTTTTTTTTTTTGCTTGCAGAGGTTATGAGAAATGAAGAGAGATAGTCGTTGCAAAAAAGTAATAAATCTGTTTTTGTAAATTGAATTTTGTATAAATTAAAAGTGGTTGTTTTTTAAAATGCGTTAGGTCAGGTCAAGTACAGACAAGACAGCCACGTCTCGTCTCATCCCTTGGAATGTGTGTCTCGGACGTCGTCACGTCGAGGTCTATCTGTGTCGCCTTGCCACATTTTTAAGGTCCGTTCGACCTTTAAGGTTTAACATATCCATTAATGTACAAGGTCTTCCTTTTTTACTTTCTATTTAGTATCGAGTTAATAAATAATTATATAAATTTATTGTCACGTAAAATAATAGCCTATACAGTCAACTCCCGATTATCCGCGGAATTGGGTGGCACGAGTGCCACCGCGGATAATCCGCAAAATGAAAAAAAAAATCTGGTGTGAAACACTCACACAACTTTCTCTTGCCAGTGCAAATAATTAGCAATAAACCTAACATTAGTAATAAAACATTAGAAATAAATAAAAAAACTAACCTCAATAAACATAACCTAATTTTAATCATATATGGAAGACGAAAAATGAAAATCAACCTCAGTTTGGCCTAAAAATACGGAAAATCACTCTTTCACGCTAAACTAGGCTCTGTAGAGAAAAATGCTATAAATAAAAGTTGTAGATCTTTTACTTTCCTATAAATTTGATTATATAAACTTTTGTCGTAAAATGCATTCTAAGGCCGAAATCTTAAAAAAATAGATTTTTCCCACGTTTTCTTGAGAAAACACAGAAAATTGCTAATTACTGCTAAACTAAGCGTTACACAAAAAAATGTTTGAAATAAAATTGTAGAATTTTAAATTCTCTACAACTTTTGTTGTATAAATTTTTGCGCTTAAATGCATATTCAAGCCGTAATCTTACAAAAAGTATTTTTTTATGTGAAAACAGCCTGATAAAGAATTTCAGAACACATGGCGCCTACCCTATCTTGTAGAGCATAAAAAATTGAGTAAACCAGGCGATTTTTAAAAAAATCGTAGGACCAGTTTTTGAGAAAATCGCAAAAAAGTGAAAATTACACGAATAAACTACTTCTTCCAGTTGACCGATTTTTATGAAAATGTTCGTGTCGTGTCCGGTAGTGGTATGTAACTTAAGTTTCAAGTTCGTACGATGTTCCGTTCTTGAGATATTTTGCACACACACACACACACACACACACACACCAATCGCTAAAAACATGTTTTTTGGGTTCAGGGGGTCTGAAAACGTATAGATTCGGTGAAAACTCGATTTGTTAAAATCGACATGAAAACAATACTTTCCTTCCTATATATTCTTATAGGCAAGAGAAAGTAAAAATTCACCAGGTCAAAAAGTATTAAGTTACACTGCAATCTCTATAAAAGTCTCAAGTTGTGAATTGCCTCCCCAAAAAACGGGCCACAGCGTAGACGTAAAAGGGATTTTTATTTTCGTTATTAAGTAGAAAACAAAAGAAATGTATAACAATTTATAAAAACAATTAATTGTTGAAAGAGACAATTGCAAAAACTACCCTTAAATAACTTACTGCCTCAAATTTTCATTTGCTTCTACTGGAAAATTACTATTTTCAAGTTAAGACCTTTATACATATCACTACAGATATTGCATTGGCAAAAGAAAGTCGGTATGAGTGTTTAACAGCAAATTTTTACTTTCTCTTGCCTATATGAATATATAGGAAGGAAAGTATTGTTTTCATGTCGATTTTTCGAAATCGAGTTTTCACCGGATCTATACGTTTTCAGACCCCCTGAACCCAAAAATCATGTTTTTTAGCGATTGGTCTGTGTGTGTGTGTTACGTAAAAAAAGTGTTTTTTTTTAAGATTACGGCTTTAATATGTATTAGAGCGCAAAAATTTATATAATAAAAAATGTAGAGAATTAAAAATTCTACATCTTTTATTTCAAACATGTTTTTGTACAACACTTAGTTTAGCGGTAATTAACGATTTTTTGTTTTTTCTCACGAAAACGTGTGAAAAATTGATTTTTTAAAGATTTCGGCCTTAGTCATTTTATGATAAAAGTGTTTACAATCAAATTTATAGAAAATTATAAGATCTACAATTTTTATTTAAAGCATTTTTCTCCACGGAGCCTAGTTTAGTGAGAAAGAGTGATTTTCCGCATTTTTAAGCCGAACTGAGGTTGATTTTCATACTGCGTCTTTCACTCATGATTAAAATAAGGTTATGTTTATTGAGGTTAGTTTGTTTTTTTATTTCTAATGTTTCATTACTAATGGTTAGGTTTATTGTTAATTTTTTGCATTGGCAAGAGAAAGTTATGTGAGTGTTTCACACCAGATTTTTAAGTTTCTACGGAGGTTGATTTTAATTTTGCGCCATCACTCATGATTTAACATAGGTTAATAATTATAGTGGTCGTTATTTATATCGGCAAGAGAAAGTCGTGTGAGTGTGTCACAGTAGCAGATTTTTGGAGAGTGATTAGAGTTATTATATTAGAGGGCGTAGTGAAGTAGCGTGTGAGGGGTTGTGCAGTGTGTAGTGTACGCGGTGTAATCGTCGTCGTGTGTGTAGTGTCGTGTGCACAAGTATCTCAATGCATTGTCAGTGCTTGGTGCCGTGTGCGCTGTACGCCGATTCTCCTTCCCCCACTCACTCACTCTATCTCTCTCTCTCTCTCTCTCTCTACACCTTCTTCCTCATTTACAGACGGCAAAATGCAATGTTTTTATTGCGCAATTATAATTTACTTTTGCCATTGAATATACACGGAAGGAAAGTATTTTTTTCATGTAGGTTTTTTAAAAAAAACTGAGTTTTCATTGCAAATTTACGGTTTCAGACACCCTGAACCAAAAAACTATGTTTTAATTTCTCTTGCCTGTATGAATATAGGAAGTAAAGTATTGTTTTTATGTCGATTTTAACAAATCGAGTTTTCACCGGATCTATACGTTTTCAGACCCCCTGAACCCAAAAAATATGTTTTTAGCGACTGGTCTGTGTGTGTTCACCTTCTTCCTCATTTACAGACGGCAAACTGCAATGTTTTTATTGCGCTTTTATAATTTACTTTTGCAACGGCAAACTGCAATGTTTTTATTACGCTTTTATAATTTACTTTTGCCATTGAATATACACGGAAGGAAAGTATTTTTTTTCATGTAGGTTTTTTAAAAAACTGAGTTTTCATTGCAAATTCACGGTTTCAGAAACCCTGAACCAAAAAACTATGTTTTTCTTTCTCTTACCTGTATGAATATACAGGAAGGAAAGTATTGTTTTCATGTCGATTTTAACAAATACACTCTTCACCAGATGTACACGTTTTCAGACCCCCTCAACCCAACAAAACATGTTTTTATCGATTGGTGTGTGTGTGTGTGTGTGTGTGTGTGCGCGCGCGAACAGAATATCTCAAGAACGGAACATCGTACGATCTTGAAACTTGAAACTTAAGTTACATACCACTACCGGACCGGACACGAACATTTTCATCAAAATCGGTCGACCGGGAGTAGTAGTTTATTCGTGTAATTCTTCACTTTGTTGCGATTTTCTCAAAAACGGGTCCTACGATTTTTTTAAAAATCGCCTTGTTTACTAAATTTTTTTGCTCTACAAGATAGGGTAGGCACCTTGTTTCCTGAAATTCTTGGTGAGGCTGTTCTCACGTAAAAAAATTTTTTTTTTAAGATTACGGCTTTAATATGAATTTTAGCGCAAAAATTCATATAATAAAAAATGTAGAGAATTTAAAATCCTACAACTTTTATTTCAAACATGGTTTTGTATAACGTTTAGTTTTGCGATTTTCTGTTTTTCTCTCACGAAATTGTGTAAAAAAAAAATCGATTTTTTTTTAGTATGCATTTGACGACCAAAGTAAAGTACTGTATAATCAAATTTATAAGAAATTAAAAGATCTACAACTTTTTTTTAGAGAATTTTTCTCTACAGTGCCTAGTTTAGCGTGAAAGAGTGATTTTCCGTATTTTTAAGCCAAACTGAGGTTAATTATCATTTTGCATTTTTCACTCATGATTAAAATTAGGTTATGTTTTTTGAGGTTAGTTTTTTGTTTATTACTAACATTAGGTTACATTGTTCATTATTTCCATTGACAAGAGAAAGTTGAGTGAATGTTTCACACCACATGTTTTTAAGTTGTACTTTATTTTAATTTGTGTCATTCACTTCCTATTAAAATTAGGTTATATTTTTCTATATTTACATTGGTAAGGTAAAGTCGTGTGGTTGTTGGTTTGAGATGTTTTTATTTTAAAGGTCGTGTTCCCCTTGGAAAGGTGTTACAGACGTGAAACAAGTTTTTGTGTTGTGATTGTCGAATGAGGTTTAAAATGCAAGTCGGTCATAATGCCGTAATCGGTAAGCGGTGACGTCACATTATCAGGGAATCCTCTCAGGTGACGTAATTAGTGAAGCAGTGAAGGTGGAATCCGGTTATGCGTAGCAGGCATACCTGTGTGGCCCGTGACGTGTTCTTAGGCCTACCTCGTACTTGATCTGGTATTCTTAAAATTCTCTCCTCGTCACACCAAATATATGCATACCGTGAGTCAGTAGACTTAAAAGAAATCCATAGATGCTTGTATACTAATACAGTGGTCCCCGGTTATAACGCGGATGTTGTGAGTCACATTCTATGACCCGCGTTATTTCAACTACTGCCATATAAGCAAAGTAAGCATAATACAGTGGTCCCCGGTTATAACGCTGGTGTTGTGAGTCATTCCGTGAACCGCGTTATTTCAACTACTGCCATATAAGCAAAGTAAGCATAATACAGTGGTCCCCGGTTATAACGCTGGTGTTGTGAGTCATTCCGTGAACCGCGTTATTTCAACTACTGCCATATAAGCAAAGTAAGCATAATACAGTGGTCCCCGGTTATAACGCTGGTGTTGTGAGTCATTCCGTGAACCGCGTTATTTCAACTACTGCCATATAAGCAAAGTAAGCATAATACAGTGGTCCCCGGTTATAACGCGGATGTTGTGGATGTTGTACTACTCCCGTATAAGCGAAGTAAGCAATTTCCCTACTTAAGCTACTACAAAACGTACTTTGCACCAATGAGTGGTACAGCAGCCAATATCATCTCTAAAGTCCAGCCTCTCTCTCTTAGTCAGCTCCTAATGTAAACAAATAATGACGTCACTGAGCATCCACATTATATCCAAATGTGTACACGCTGATTAAAAAGTAACTACAAAATACTTTTAAAAGTATTTTTACAAATGAAATTGTTAGGCCTACATCATATCATGACTGATGTTTTAAGTAATTTAAGTACTTATAATTCAAAACTTAGTTTACTAAATAGGAATAGGACATCCATAAAGTGGTGGACTCTAGCGTGCACTGTGTAGTAGGTGGCTTTGGTTTGTTAACAGTAGGAGCAAACTAACAACGGCTCAACTGTAATTATAAAATTAGAAAACCCTAAAATTACGTATTGCGTACAACTTAAAAACTAAGGTTAATTTAGGTGCAATTTTTACTTTCTCTTGCTTATATGAATATATAGGAAGGAAAGTATTGTTTTCATGTCGATTTTAACAAATACACTCAACACCCACCACTATACACCTAAACAGACACCCTTACACCCACACAACAACATGTTTTTAGCGATCGGTCTGTGTGTGTGAACAGAATATCTCAAGAACGGAACATCGTACGAACTTGAAACTTGAAACTTAAGTTACTTACCACTACCGAACCCGACACGAACATTTTCATCAAAATCGGTCAACCAGAAGTAGTAGTTTATTCGTGTAATTTTTCACTTTTTTGCGATTTTCTCAAAAACTGGTCCTACGACTTCTTTGAAAATCGCCTGGTTTTCTAAATTTTTTATGCACTACAAGATAGGGTAGACGCCATGTTTCCTGAAATTCTTGGTGGGGCTGTTTTCACGTAAAAAATTGTTTTTTTTTTTAAGATTGTGGTTTTTATATGCATTTGACCGCAAAAATGTATATTATAAAAGTTGTACAGAATTAAAAATTCTACACATTTTATTTCAAACACTTTTTGTATAACGCTTAGTTTAGCGGTAATTAGCGATTTTCTGTTTTTTTCTTCTAATTTTAATATCGCTAATTATACAAATCAACTGAACTTTATACAAAGAAATGTTTGAAATACAAGTTGTAGGGTTTTAAACGTTCTACAAATTTCATTATATTATACACTTTTCGGCTGATAATGGATATTAAGGCCGCAATTAAAAAAAAAATTCCTATGAGGGCCCAGCTTCCCTAAGTATTTCAGCAGAGATGGCGCCTACCCTTTTTTTTCTAGTATGTGTCAGTTGCAATCTGTTCATCAATTAAGAACAATAAGCAACCCCATCACCCAATCAGATGAGGATGATGTGTATGACGTGTAAATGAGGTGGTGTAGTCTTCTACAGACACACTCACTGAGTATGGTTAATTGAACCCCAACCATCTAACTACACCCACAACCACTGTCTACCATTCAAATTCGTATAAAAGTAACTACCTTTACTAGGATTTCAACCAGGAACCTTCGTCTCCGAAAATCAGCTGTTAAACAGCTGATTTTGGCGACGACTTTACCTCAAGACCAACCCGGTGGGTTTACCCTTTTTAAACAATTTAAAAAAATTGGCCTTGATTTAAAAAAAATCGTACGAAAGTGAAAAATTAACGAATAAACTACTACTTTCTGTTGACCGATTTCGTTGAAAATGTTCCTATCGGGTCCTTCAGTACCTAACTTAAGTTTCAAGTTTCAACTTGGTTCGATGTTCCGTTCTTGAGACATTTTGTTCTTTCACACACAGACCAACCGTAAAAACCATTTTATTTTTGGCTGAGGGGGTGTGTTTAAGTGTATATCCGGTGAAGAGTGGATTTGACTTTTCTTTCTAGCCTTTATTATTTACTAGCATACCCCGTCGCGGCTTTGCACGCAAAAAATTGTATAATTACTTTTCAGCAGTTCTTGCTTTTTGAAGTTTTTTTTTTGCTTTTGAAGATTTTCTTCCTAGTGATGTTTATTTTTGATGGCATTATTGAAAATGAAAAAAAATAATTGTCAAAACCAAAAACTTAATTTATTTAGCGTATGGCTTTTCAAGACATTTAAAAAATCAGCATCATAATTGTTATATATTGGGATCAAATATGACCCTCTGTCTAATCTATCTGTCTAAATATGTACATACAGTACGTAATTCTAAAAACATGCTTAAGTCTATATACAGACATCCAGTCTGTCCAAGTAGGCTATTGATTCTGGAGTTGCCATCAGGAAATCCGCTCTTGTCCCTCCTCTAAAGGCAGTTATTCTGCACTCTTTCACTATGTGATCAATAGTTTGTCTTTGACCACACTCACATAAAGGCGATGGTATTTTGCGATGTTAGTTCGCCTCCACGTGGTGCACCCTGGGTAACGCTAAATGAGCTAACAACAATCGGCAGTCAGACAAATCAATTGGTTCTCCTGACTAACAAGACATTGGAAAAACCAAAAACTTAAATCTACGTTGAATAAAATAAAAGTCAAAATAAAATATCAAAGCAATTGATCACTCACACTTAACTTTACTTTTATAAACACTCAACAATGCAAAATCATATCTAGATAATAAAATAGAATAAAATTGTAATGTGATGTTGTCACCAGCTGATCCTTAGCACCACCTCGCTATTTGCTAAATCTTATCACTTTATTTGAATCACATCAGCTGGTTTAAAAGCACCACATTATCTAACCTCATAAAAGCCTAATGTAAGACATAAACATTATTTTCAACCCTTTAGGGCTAAATTTTTAAGGGTTTCAATAGGCTAAAACCTGCGCTGGCATCATAGTTACAACATAAAAAAATCTGGTCTGAAATACTTTTACAACTTTCTCTTGCCAGTACAAATAATTAACAATAAACCTAACATTAGTAATAAACAAAAAACTAACCTCAAAAACATAACCTAATTTTAATGATGAGTGAAAGACGCAAAATGAAAATCGAACTCAGTTTGGCTTAAAAATACAGAAAATCACTCTTTCACGCTAAAGTAGGCTCTGTAGT
Source organism: Catonia carolina (assembly GCA_035578175.1). Taxonomy (NCBI): domain Eukaryota; kingdom Metazoa; phylum Arthropoda; class Insecta; order Hemiptera; family Achilidae; genus Catonia; species Catonia carolina. The sequence goes on from JAQMRL010000031.1 coordinate 1,939,001, forward strand.
GAAAAATGCTTTAAATAAAAGTTGTAGATCGTTTTATTTCCTATAAAATTTATTATATACACTTTTGTCGTAAAATGCATTCTAAGCCCGAAGTCTTTAAAAAATAGATTTTTCACACGTTTTCGTGAAAACGTTAATCGCTAATTACCGCTAAACTAAGCGTTATACAAGAAAATGTTTGAAATAAAAGTTGTAGAATTTTAAGTTCTCTATAACATTTAGTATATAAACTTTTGCGCTAAATTGCATAGGCCTACTAAAGCCTTAATATTTTAAAAAACTATGTTTTTACGTGAAAACAGCCTCACCCAGAATTTCAGCAAACATGGCGCCTACCCTATCTTGTAGAGAATAAAAAAGTGAATAAACTAGGCGATTTTAAAAAAAATCGTAGGACCAGTTTTTGAGAAAATCGCAAAAAAGTGAAAAATACACAAATAAACTACTACTTCCGGTTGACCGATTTTGATGAAAATGTTCGTGTCTCGTCCGATAGTGGTATGTAGCTTAAGTTCTAAGTTTCAAGTTTGTACGATGTTCCGTTCTTGAGATATTTTGTATACACACACACACACACACAGACCAATCGCTAAAAACATGTTTGTGTGGGTTCAGGGGGTCTGAAAACGTGTAGATCCGGTGAAGAGTGTATTTGTTGTGATGGACATGAAAACAATACTTTCCTTCCTATATATTCATATAGGCAAGAGAAAGTAAAAAACTGCATGAAAATTGGTTCAGTAATGTAGGAGATATATATGAGAAGATTGATGATTTTCAGTGCCGTAGTAGCATTGGTTAAAATATGGATAGGATTGCATAATATTGTCTAACGCTAACGGCTTAATAAGTGTAGGCCTAAGTATTTAATTAAGTATTTAGGGGCAATCATTTGGTGGTAACAAACTAAGCGTAGCCTATATTTAAGTTGACAGCTGCAATTATTCATACATAATAACACTCGATAATATTATTTAACTTGCCAATAAGAAGACAATGCCCTCAATCAACTCCCATTTGGTGGTGGGCTGCCCGTGCGTCACTTTGTCACTTGTCACTAATTATTGTAATTACTTTCTTTTGCCCTTTATGAATATATAGGAAGGAAAGTATTGTTATCATATCGATTTTAAGATATCGTGTTTTCACCGGATATACACGTTATCAGGCCCCTTGAACCCAAAAAAAAACATGTTTTTAGTTATGTCACCCCCTCTTTCTTCCTTTCTCAGCCCTCTCCTCCTCTCTCTTTCTTACTCTCTCTTTGCCGGCCGCATTGGCGTAGTTGGTAACGTGCTCGCCTCTCATCATGCGGTCTTGGGTTCGAATCCCATTCAGGCAGTGCTTATTTTCATACCCTCTCTCTCTTACATCCCTCTCTCTTACTGTCTCAGTCTTTCCTGCTCTCTCTCCCTCCCTGTCTCTGTCTTACTCTCTCTCTCTGTCTCTTTCTTACTGTCTCACTCTTTCTTGCTCTTCACCCCTCCCTCTCTCTGTCTTACTCTCTCTTACTGTCTCACTCTTTCTTGCTCTCCATCCTTGCCTTACTCTATCTTTCTTGCTCTCCACCCCTCCCTCTCTCTGTCTTGCTCTCTCACTCTCACTCTTTCTTACTCTCTCCCCCTCCCTCTTGCTGTCCCTCCCTTTCTCTTTATTACTCTCTCCCCCTCTCTCTATCTTACTCTCGCGCGCGCGTGTGTGTGTGTTTTTTTTATCTAATGTGTTCGTTGCAATCAGTTCAATTGAGAACAATAAGCAACCCGATGACCCAATCAGATGAGGATGATGTGTATGAGGGAGGTGTAAATGAGGTGGTGTAGTCTTCTACAGACACACTCACTGAGTATGGTTACCATCAAACTACACCCACAACCACTGTCTAGTATTCAAATCCAAATAAAAGTAACTACCTTTACTAGGATTTGAAACAGGAACCTTCGTCTCCGAAAATCACCTGTTAAACAGCTGACTCATGGCGACGACTTTACCTCTAGACCAACCCAATGGTGGGTTGTGTAATTTAAGAACACAATACCGTACGATGTTAAATTAAACTTGTAACAACTGAAGTTACGTACCACTAGCGGACAAATACCGCTCGTACGATTGTTTTTTAAAAATCGCCTCATTTACTTCATTGTTATGGCAGGTGTACAAGATAGATAAAGTAGTGTTTGACTATTGGAGGGTGTAAAGCTGGTAGCCTACTTGAGTGAGGCGTACCTAAACCACCTGACTGACCCTTCGGTTTACTTAGTAGAGAAGATTGTCCACTTTTCAACTGATCATCACCTCAACAACACATACTTCGCAAAATCGCGTTTTGGCTTTAAAAATGTTTATATCCGTTCGTTATAAGTGTGTGTGTGTGTGTGTGTGTGCGCGCGCGCGCATGTGTGTGCCTGTGTGAGGGAAAGAGAGAGAGAGAGAGGGACAGACAGAGAGAGAGAGAGAGAGAGAGAGAGAGAGAGAGAGAGAGAGAGAGAGAGAGAGAGAGAGAGCAAACAGACAGAGAGAGGGAGAGACAGACAGACAGAGAGAGGGAGAGACAGAGAGTGCAGACAGACAAACAGACAGAGAGAGGGAGAGAGCAGACAGACAGATAGACAGAGGGGAAGAGAGAGCAAAGAGACAGACAGAGAAAGGGAGAGACAGACAGAAAGAGAGAGAGAACAGACAGACAGAGTGAGGGAGAGGGAGACAGACAGAGAGAGAGAACAGAAAGACAGAAGGGGAGAGAGAGAGGAAGAGAGCAAACAGACAGACAGACAGTGAGAGGGAGGAGAGAGCAGACAGACAGACACAGAGAGGGGGAGAGAGGGAGTGAGAGATAGACAGACAGTGAGAGGGAGAGACAGTGAGAGAGAGAGAGAGAGAACAGACGGACAGAAGGGGAGAGAGAGAGAGAGAGGGAAAAAGAGAGAGAGTACAAACAGAGTTTCCGTTTGAAATTCATTGGACCAGATTGTGCGTTGTAATAAAACAAAGAATAAATATAAAAGCAAAGCAATAATAGTAGTGTAGTGTTAATGTAGTGAGGTTGAGGCCAGTGGTACCGAAATAGAAGCAATCATTTTCCAACACTTGAACAAAGGAAACAACATTTTAATTAACGCCAATAATTGTGGAAAAACACTACCCACTCATCATAATAGTAATGTACAAACAGAAATTCTTTTAAATTTTAAATTAAGAGTACGATTAAAATAAATAGTAGTAGACTAATCTGCCCATAACAGCCGACAGGTGGAGTGTCAAATCATTTACACTCAATCTGTTAGTTGCAGGGCTAAAATAAATAGTTGTGTTTCTTATCACATGGTCACCCAATTATATGACTGAATCATTTAACAACAGAAGAGGTAGAGGTGTATTGTGACACTAATCAGAGTTATCTCCTCTGTAAGTAATGAATTTCATTATACAGTTGGATTGTGTGGTGAATGAAGTGAAGGTGTCATTTGCAGAGTGGAAAATTGTGCTTTTCAGAGGGCCCGGCATGCTGATAAGAGTACTTTTCCACTGAGTGAGTAAGGGGCAATGGTAAACCACCTAACTCCTCGTTGTTACTTAGTACAACCTCTACAGGTTCAAACCAGCCTGCAGGCTGATCACCTAAAGTATAGTTTAGAGTCAATTACTGATTTTCCGTGTTTTTAATTTCTTCACAGGTTGAATTTCATTTTGTGTCATTAATTCATGATTCTATTTTGTCATTTTACATTGTTTACTCATAATTAAACATCTATGTTATGTTGTTCATTATCTCCATTGACCAAAGAAAGTCGTTGAGTGTTTCATTCCAGATTTTTTTACTTTCTCTTGCCTATATGAATATATAGGAAGGAAAGTCTTGTTTTCATGTCGATCACAACAAATACACCTAAACAGACCCCCTCTACCCACACAACAACTGCTTTTTACCGATTGGTCTGTGTGTGTGTGTGAACAGAATATCTCAAGAACGGAACATCGTACTAACTTGAAACTTAAGTTACATACCACTACCGGACCCGTCACGAACATTTTCATCAAAATCGGTCCACCGGAAGTAGTAGTTTATTCGTGTAATTTTTTACTTTTTTGCGATTTTCTCAAAAACTGGTATACTACGATTTTTTAAAAATCTCCTGGTTTACTTAATTTTTTATGCTCTACAAGATAGGATTGGCGTCATGTTTGCTGAAATTCTTGGTAAGGCTGTTTTCACGTAAAAAAATTGGTTTCTTAAGATTACGGCTTTAATATGCATTTTAGCGCAAAAAATTATATATTAAAAGTTGTAGAGAATTTAAAATCCTACAACTTTTATTTTAAACTTTTTTTTGTATAACGCTTAGTTTAGCGCTAATTAGCAATTTTCGGTTTTTTTGTCACGAAAACGTCTGAAAAATCGATTTTTTACGATTTCGTCCTTAGTATGCATTATACGAAAAAAGTGTATATAATCAAATTTATAGAAAATTAAAAGACCTACAACGTTTATTTAAAGCATTTTTCTCTACATAGCCTAGTTTAACGTGAAAGAGTGATTTTCCGTATTTTTAAACAAAACTAAGGTCGATTTTCATTTTACGTCTTTCACTAATGATTAAAATAAGGTTAAGTTTTTTGAGGTTAGGTTTTTGTTTATGTCTAATGTTTTATATTACTAATGTTAGGTTATATTGTTGATTATTTGCATTGGCAAGAGAAAGTTGTGTGAGTGTTTCACACTAGATTTTTTTATGTTGTGCAGTAATGTAACTTTCATTACTCGGACCAAAATGTTTGACTTGTCAATACAATATAATGTATATTATTTTATGTGGGAATAAAGTGTGTTTGTTTCTTAATTGCACGTTTAACTGTGAGAGTCGTAATATTTTAAGAAGTTGCGCTAAATTCATCTACAGAGTGTTCGGAAAGTAGTTGTGCAGTAATCGTTTTGCATACATTCACGTTTGAAAGCTTCAATTTACTTTGTAATATAGACTTTTGGAAGGTTTTACTATTTTTCAAGACTGATGAGCTATGAACGTATGAATTACCCCCTACCCCTTTTGTTGTTGTTTAGGTCAGGGGTTGTCAACCTTTCAGGCTCTGTGCCTCCCTTAGTAGACGTGACTTTTCTTCACGCCTCCCCTGTACTATTACTCCCTTATATGGTCAACACAAGTACTTAGTAGAATTTCAATTTGTAACTATAACGAGTTTAGGGGCGGGATAAAGGTAATACAATTAAATATTTGATAACTTTTTACAAAATGTTTTTTAAAACTACCTTCAATACATTTTTCAACATACAGTCAGATCACAGAACCAAAAAACTTAAAATATAATTGTTTACGAAATCATCAAACTCTAACATCGAGTGTTGTACAATAAAATAATGGTGTTTGAAATATAAAGGCAGCAACTAACCTAGGTTAATCATAGCTTTTTTTCTATTCTAATGTGATGACGCCTCCCTTGAAAATCTTCTACGCCCCCCAGGTTGAGAACCCCTGGTTTAGGTCATCAGCCTGGTTGGCTGGTTTGAACCCGTAGAGGTTTTACTAAGTAAAACGAGGAGTCAGTTGGTTTACCATGCCTTCCTCATTCAGTGGAAGTTCCTCATTGGCGAAGTTGGTAACGTGCTCGCCTCTCATCATGCGGTCTTGGGTTCGAATCCCATTCAGGCACGGCATTTTTTCATACGTTACAAAAAATCATTTCATCTTTCACCGTCTGCATTAGCAGTAAATGCAGAACAGTCGGACGTTAAACAAAAAAAAAAAAAAATTCAGTGGAAAAGTATGTTTATCAGCATGCCAGGCCTTCCGAAAAGCACATATTTTCCACTCTGCAAATGACACCTTCCCTTCATTCACCACAGGGTCCAACTGTATAATGAAATAATAATTTTTTTTTTTATTCCACTTTATACAAATATAAAATTATATCTTATCTACTAGGAATAAATAACCACCAACTCAAGTAAACGGTGGTTATGTATATAAAAAAAACCAAAATATATAAGAACAAGTTTACAAATGAATTACAAATCAAATGAATTATAGAAATGAATTACAAATCAAATGTCGTCATCCACTACAAATGACAATAATTCAAATTGTAGCGGCAGCTACAGCGCATGTTAACTATATTTTTTAACAACAATATTAACCAAGCCGTCAGTGTTGCGAGCAGGTATTCACCTGCAGGTACATGACGAACACTAAAATCAGTTATTATTGTTATATTGTTTACCAAGATCAGTAAATTCCTACAAAGACTGAATAGCAACCACTGCAAGTCAGCAACGGTAAAACACCGTTCATTACTTTTAAAATTCATTACTTTCAGAGTAAAATTTAGTAAAATTCATTACTTTCAGAGGAGGAGATAACTGTGATTAGTGTCACAGTACACCTCTACCTCTTCTCTTCTTAAATGATTCACTCATTTAATTGGGTGACCATGTGATAAGAAACACAACTACTTTTTTTTTAGCCCTGCAACTAACAGATTGAGTGTAAATAATTTGACACTCCACCTGTCTATCATGGGCACTACCCCTTTCATAGCTAACCAATGACTACCCACCTGTACACCAATACTACACCAATACTTGCTCTTGTAGCTTTGTTGTTAAATATTTCGTCAGCCTTTTTTTTACTCTCTCAATATTAGTTATAACCTACAAACATTCAAAAAGCTGATTATGTTATAAAGAATTTTTTTTTTTATCTGGAGACTCCAAAGGGAGTATAGGACATGTCAAGATAAAACCGATAAACTGAAAGTTTATCACCAATGATAAATTCATCACTTATACCACCAAAAATTGTTTTTGCTACTGATTACTCTTCAGTAGGCTTGTTATGAACCCCATTGTATCAAATATCACACACAATGAAAAATGAAAAAAATCAAAACAATGATAAATTCATCACTTACCAATAATTTTCTCCGGCCACTGCTTAACTCAGCAGGCTTGTCATGAACCCCTTTGTTTCAAATTGTACACAATATTTTTTTAATTAAAGTTAAATACCAAAACTATTTAGAAAGGAATTCGTGCACACTGTAAAATGTTTCATCAATCAAATATTGCATGTTAACGTGCTCTATAATCGATGTGTTCAGTACCAGATGCAAGACGAAAAAAAAATCTAGTGTAAACACTCACACAACTTTCTCTTGCCAATATAAATAATTAACAATAAACCTAATATTAGTAATAAAACATTAGAAATATACAAAAAACTAACCTCAATAAACATAATTTTATTTTAATCATGAGTGAAAGACGCAAAATGAAAATCAAACTCAGTTTGGCTTAAAAATACGGAAAATCGTTCTTTCACGCTAAACTAGGCTCTGTAGAGAAAAACGTTCTAATTAAAAGTTGCAGATCTTTTAATTTTCTATATATTTTATTATATACGTTTTTATTATAAAATGCATACTAAGGCCGAAATCTTAAAAAAATCGATTTTTCACACGTTTTCGTGAGAAAAAACATAAAATTGCTAATAACGGCTAAACTAAGTGTTATAGAAAAAAATGTTTGAAATAAAAGTTGAAGGTTTTTACATTCTCTACAACTTTTATTTTATAAATTTTTTCGCTAATTGCATATTAAAGCCGTAATCTTAAAAAAACTTCGTTTTTACCTGAAAACAGCCTCACCAAGAATTTCAGCGAACATGATGCCTACCCTATCTTGTAGAGAATAAAAAATTGAGTAAACCAGGCGATTTTTAAAAAAATCGTAAGACCAGTTTTTGAGAAAATCGCAAAAAGTGAAAAATTACATGAATAAACTACTACTTCCGATTGACCGATTTTGATGAAAATGTTCGTGTCGGGTCCGGTAGTGGTATGTAACTTAAGTCTCAAGTTTGAAGTTCGTACAATGTTCCGTTTTTGAGATATTCTGTTCACACACACACTCACAGACCAATTGCTAAAATCATGTTTTGTTGGGTTCAGGGGGTCTGAAAACATATAGATCCGGTGAAAACTCGATTTCTTAAAATGGACATGAAAAGAATACTTTCTTTCCTATATATTCATATAGGCAAGAGAAAGTAAAAATCGGCGATATACTGTATAGGGTATGCTCTGGGTATAGTATAAGTTGTTATGTTTGTCGTACTGAAGTTAAAGAAGTTGGGCATGCGCACTGATGCTGTTCCCCCTTTACCCCTCGTTCCAAACAAGGGAAAACTCGTTACTCAAATGATTATAACTTAGTTTCAAATTTTAAGTTAGTACGATGTTCCGTTTTTTAAATACTCTGTTCACACACACACACACACACACACACACACACACACACACACACTCACACACACAGACCAATAGGTAAAAAGCAGTTGTTGTGTGGGTTGAGGGGGTCTGTTTAGATGTATATTCGAAGAGTGAAGAGTGTATTTGTAAAAATCGACATGGAAGCAATACTTTCCTTCCTATATATTTATTAAGGCAAGAGAAAGTAAAAACACTTCCATAATTTTGTCGTTGAGATAAACTTTTCGAACACCCGGTATCTCGTGTGAAATAAAATAATGTATGTGAATATATTTTAGCGTAGCGTTAAGACGTAGCCTATAGTGTGCTATATTTGTCATTATAGCTGTTGATTTATTTATGATGAATAATAATAGGGGGAGTGGGAAAGAGAAAGAGAAAGAGAGAGTGTCAGTTGGCAGTGTCGGGGTTTGATTTGTATAATAAATATATTATAAAAAGAAAACAATAACAATCTGTGTAAAAGAGTAAAAGTGGTACGAATTTGTGATAGTCACTCGTTTGTCGTATCAGATCCAGGTTATTGGGTCACAGAAGGCTTTGGCCGACTCTGATATTGCCCTACTCTGCTTGCAGTGATAAAGTTTTGTCATCGAAACAGAGTTTCTCATTATTGTATAATTTATACATGCCCTTAACTGGCCGGTGGAATGTAGCTACAGTAAATAGTTGTGTTTCTTATCATCACATGGTCACCCAATTAAATGACTGAATCATTTAAGAACAGAAGAGGTAGAGGTGTACTGTGACACTATTTTTACTCTCTCTTGCCTATATTAATATGTAGGCAGAATAGTATTGTTTTCATGTCAATTTTTCAAAATCGAGTTTTCACCGGATCTTTACGTTTTTAGCAAAACGCAAAAAAACAAAACTAAAAAACATGTTTTTAGCGATTGGCCTCTCTCTCTCTCTCTCTCTGTGTGTGTGTGTGTGTGTGTGTGTGTGTGAACAGAATTTTTCAAGAACGGAACATTGTACGAAGTTTAAACTTGAAACTTACGTTACATACCACTAGATGACTCGACACCAACATTTTCATCGAAATCGGTCTACCGGAAGTAGCAGTTTATTCGTGTCATTTTTCACTTTTTTGCGATTTTTTTAAAAACGCCCCTACAATTTTTTTTTTAAATCGCCTCATTTACTAGATTTTTTATGCTCAACAAGTAAGGGCGTCATGTCTGCTTAGATTCTTGGTGAGACTGTTTTATCGAAAAAAAATTGTTTTTTTTTAAATTGTGACTTCATTAGGAATTTTAGCGCAAAAATGTACGACTATATAATAAAAGTTGTAGAGAATTTAAAATCCTACAACTTTAATTTCAAATATTTTTTTATAACGCTTAGTTTAGCGGTAATAATCTATTTTCTGTTTTTTCTCACGGAATTGTGTAAAAAATTGATTTTTTTAAAGATATCAGCCTTAGTATAAATTTTATGACAAAATTGTATAATAAAAGTTATAGGAAATTAAAAGATCTACAACATTTATTTAGAGCCTAGTTTAGCGTGGAGTGATTTTCCGTCCAATTTTGAAGCCTAACTGAGGTTGATTTTCATTTTGCGTCCTTCACTCATGATTAAAATTAGGTTATGTTTATTGAAGTTACACTTTGTAGCAATGCATGAAAAATCAGATCGGTTCTGGTAGATGAAGGAAGATTGTGCGGAGAAAGTGAGTGAGGTGGTTTGCTGCCCCAGGGGGCATCGTAAATAATTTTGTGGATACATTCGCTGACAGTAGTGACCTTGTGGCTGGCGTAAACAATTTGAAGAAATATTTTAAAATTTATTCATTTTATTTATTTATCTGTTGACACACTTGCAGTCTGGCCATCGGACAGAACGCCAACAACAACGCCAATGTTTATCGACAGCCGTTGTTAAGCTCAACTCACACCAACAACTAACAATCTGGTGTGAAACACTCACAAAACGTTCTCTTGCAAATGCAAATAATTAACAATAAACCTAACATTAGTAATAAAACATTAGAAATAAACACACAAACTAATCTCAATAAACATAACTTAATTTTTATCATGAGTGAAAGACGCAAAATGAAAATTAACCTCAGTTTGGCTTCAAAATACGTAAAATCACTATTTCATGCTAAACGAGGCTCTGTAGAGAAAAATACTGTAAATAAAAGTTGTAATCTTTTTATTTCCTATAAATTTTATTATACACTTTCGTCGGAAAATGCATTCAAAGGCCGAAATCTTTAAAATATCGATTTTTCACACGTTTTCGTGAGAAAAAAACAGAAAATTTCTAAGTACCGCTAAACTAAGCGTTATATAAAAAAATGTTTGAAATAAAAGTTGTAGACCATTAAATTCTCTACAACTTTTATTATATAAATTTCTGCGCTAAAATGCATATTAAAGGCGCGATCTTGAAAAAACAATGTTTTTACGTGAAAACAGCCTCACCAAAAATTTCAGCAAACATGGCGCCTACCCTATCTTGTAGAGCATAAAAAATTAAGTAATTAAGGCGATTTATAAAAAAATCGTAGGACCAGTTTTTGAGAAAAATAGTGTCAAATTTTCTCTTCCCTTCTTCACAGCCAATACGTACGCAAAAGGCAATCTCGTGACTCAAGTGACTACAGTTGAGCCACCGTTGTTAGTTTGCTCCTACTGTAAACAAACCAAAGCCAGCTACTACAGGGTGCACGCTAGAATCCGTGACTTTATGGATGTCGTATTCCTATTAAGTTAACTATTTTTACTTTCTCTTGCCTATATGAATATATAGGAAGGAAAGTATTGTTTTCATGTCGATTTTAAGAAATCGAGTTTTCACCGGATCTATACGTTTTCAGACCCCCTGAACCCAAAAAACATGTTTTTAGCAATTGGTGTGTGTGTGAACAGAATATCTCAAGAACGGAACATCGTACGAACTTGAAACTTGAAACTTAAGTTACATATCACTACCGGACCCGACACGAACATTTTCATCAAAATCGGTCAACCGGAAGTAGTAGTTTATTCGCATAATTTTTCACTTTTTTGCGATTTTCTCAAAAACTGGTCCTACGATTTTTTTTAAATCGCCTCATTTACTCAATTTTTTATTCTCTACAAGATAGGGTAGGCGCCATGTTTGCTGAAATTCTGCTTGAGGCTGTTTTTACGTAAAAACATTTTCTTTTTAAGATTGCGGCTTTAATATGCATTTTAGCGCAAAACGTTATATAATAAAAGTTGTAGAGAATGTAAAATTCTACAACTTTTATTTCAAACATTTTTTTGTATAACGCTTAGTTTAGCGGTAATTAGCGATTTTCTGTTTTTTTCTCACGAAAACGTGAGAAAAATCGATTTTTTTTAACATTTCGGTCTTAGTATGCATTTTACGACAAAAGTGTATATAATTAAATTTATAGAAAATTAAAAGATCTACAACTTTTGTTTAGAGCATTTTTCTCTACAGAGCCTAGTTTAGCGTGAAAGCGTGATTTTCCGTATTTTTAAGCCAAACTTAGTTCGATTGTCATTTTGCGTCATTCACTCATGATTAAAATAAGGTTATGTTTTTGAGGTTAGTTTTTGTTTATTTCTAATATTTTATTAATAATATTAGGTTTATTATTAATTATTTGCATTGGCAAGAGAAAGTTGTGTGAGTGTTTCACACCAGATTTTTTAAATTATAAGTACTTTACGTACTGAAAACATCAGTCATGATAGTATGATGTAGGCCTAACAATTTCAATTATAAAAATACTTTTAAAAGTATTTTCTATTTAAATACTTTAGAAAGTATTTTGTTGTTACTTTTTAATCAGCGTGTACACATTTGAATATAATGCGCATGCTCAGTGACGTCATTATTTGTTTACATTAGGAGCAAACTAAGAGAGAGAGGCTGGACTATATACTATCCGCAATCAGCGACAGTTTTCTTGTCGAATGGTGGTTAGTGTGAGTTGAGCTTTAGTCGTGTACCGTGTGCGGGTACCCTGGAGTGTGTAGGCCGACGTCATTCTCAGTGACGGCCGTTCAGTTTAGCTTCCGTCTGGTCGTACATTTGCGTCATTTCATTTATGCTGCAGTTTTCCGCCCAGTTATGTCACTCTAGTGTCATATCGTCACAGAAATAATACAAAAAAAAAAATCTGGTGTGAAACACTCACACAACTTTCTCTTGCTAATGCAAATAGTTAACAATAATCCTAACATTAGAAATAAACAAAAAACTAACCTCAATAAACATAACCTTATTTTAATCATGAGTGAATGACGCAAAATGAAAATCAACTTCAGTTTGGCTTAATAATACGAAAAATTACCCTTTACGCTAAACTAGGCTCTGGAGAGAAATTTTCTAAATAAAAGTTGTAGCTCTTTTAATTTCCTATAAATATGATAATATATAATATATTTTGTCGTAAAATTCATACTAAGGCCGAAATCTTAAAAAAATCGATTTTTTTCACGTTTTCGTGAGAAGAAAACAGAAAATCGCTAAACTAAGCGTTATACAAAACATGTTTGGAATAAACTTTGTAGGATTTTAAATTCTCTACAACTTTTATTATATAAATTTTTGCGTTAAAATGCATATTAAAGCCGTAATCTTAAAAAAACAATGTTTTTACGTGAAAACTGCCTCCAAGGATTTCAGCAAACATGGCGCCTATCCTATCTTGTAGAGCATAAAAAATTTAGTAAACCAGGCGATTAAAAAAAATCGTAAGAGCCGTTTTTGAGAAAATCGCAAAAAAGTGAAAAATTACACGAATAAACTACTACTTCCGGTTGACCGATTTTGATGAAAATGTCCGTGTCGGGTCCGGTAGTGGTATGTAACTTAAGTTTCACGTTTCAAGTTCGTACGACGTTCCATTCTTGAGATATTCTGTTGACATACACACAGACCAATAGGTGAAAACATGTTGTTGTGTCGGTTCAGGGGGTATGTTTACGTGTAGATCCGGTGAAAACTCGATTTCTTAAAATCGACATGAAAACAATACTTTCCTTCCTATATATTCATATAGGCAAGCCCTAGGCAAGCTGCCCAGAGCAGAAAGTTGGAGTGTCAAATTATTTACACTCAATCTGTTAGTTGTAGGGCTAAAATAAATAGTTGTGTTTCTTATCACATGATCACCCAATCAAATGACTGAATCATTTAAGAAGATAAGAGGTACAGGTGTATTGTGACACTAATCAGAGTTATCTCCTCTGAAAGTAATGAATATCATTGTACAGCCAGACCCTGTGGTGAATGAAATAAAGGTGTCATTTGTAGAGTGGAAAATATGTGCTTTTCAGAGGGCCCGGCATGCTGATAAGCGTACTTTTTCACTCAGTGTGTTGTGCCAATGGTAAACCACCTCACTCCTCGTTTTACTTAGTAAAACCTCTAGAGGTTCAAACCAGCCTTTCGGCTGTTGACCTAAACAACAACAGGCAAGAGAAAGTAAAAAGTACATTTTTCTTATCTCTACTGATTATAATTGGTTAATCTTCGCTACAGCCTCTTAGAGACTTTTTGTACACCCGGTTTGTTGAAATAAAAAAAACCAAATCCATTGTAAGGATAACTTTTGTAAGAGTGAATTGTCGGCACGGGCCAGCTATTAAAGTTTAAAACAACTTAATTAAATGGATTGAAACATTTATAAGTACATTTGAATTAAGAACAGTTTAATTGCTTCATTTAACCCTAGTAAATGCCGTTAAGGCGTACTCGTCATCATATTCATTGTACTTTTTTTTGTATTACCTTCTCTTGCCTATATCAGTATATAGGAATAAAAAAGGTATTGTTGTCATGTCGATTTTAACAAATCGAGTTTTCACCGGATCTACGATGAAATGTGTTACGCTAAAAAATGTAGCCTATAGCCTATAATAAAATTTGTAGAGAATTTAAAATCGTAAAACTTTCATTTCAAACATTTATTTGTTTAACGCTTAGTTTAGCGGTAATTAGCGATTTCGTGTTTTTTTCTCACGGAAACGTGAAAAATCGATTTTTTTTTTATTATGCATTTTACGACAAAAGTGTAGTATATAATCAAATTTGTAGGAAATTAAGAGATCTACAACTTTTATGTGTACCATTTTTCTCTAGAGAGCCTAGTTTAGCGTGAAAGAGTGATTTTTCGTATTGTTACGCCCAATAATTAGGGTTGGTTTTAATATTTTATTATTCACTCATGATCAAAATTAGGTTATGTTTTTTGAGGTTAGTTTTTTGTTTATTTCTGTTTAATTATTAATGTTACGTTATATTGGTCATTATTTGCATTGGTAAGAGAAATTTGTGTGAGTGTTTCATACGACATTTTTTTGTTTAATCTTCTCATGTGATAATAATTTTTAACTAAGATAGCAAGAATGTAACTACAGTTGAGCCGTTGTTAGTTTGCTCCTACTGTCTGTCAACAAACAAAAGCCACCTCCTACAGGGTGCACGCTTCAGTCTGCCACTTTACGGATGTCGTATTCCTATTAATTTAACTATGTTTTAAATTATAAGTACTTAAAACGTCAGTCATGATATGATGTAGGTCTGACAATTTCATTTAGAAAAATACTTTTAAAAGTATTTTGTTGTTACTTTTTAATCAGCGTGTACTCATTTTGATATAATGCGCATGCTCAGTGACGTCATTATTTGTTTACATTAGGAGCAAACTAACAGAGGCTGGACTTTACGTCAAAAAATAGCAAAAATCAGCGATTAAATTGGGTAGTTGTCAGCAATGTACGGTTCCCTATAACAAATAAAAGCTTTAAAAAACAAATAAAGGTAGTATGGATGATGTGTGGTGTGTGTTGTGTGTTAGGCGATGTGGATGTGTGAATGTGGCTAGCGTACTAGTACGTGTGGTTGTCATGCAGCTATACTATAGTCCAGCCTCTCTTAGTTTGCTCCTAATGTAAACAAATAATGACGTCACTGAGCATGCGCATTACATAAAAATGTGTACACGCTGATTAAAATGTAACAACAAAATACTTTTAAAAGTATTTTTACAAATGAAATTGTTAGGCCTACATCATATCATGACTGATGTTTTTAGTACTTTAAGTGTTTTAATTTAAAAAATAGTTAACTTAATAGGAGGAATAGGATAGTTGTAAAGTGGTGGAGTGTAGCGTGCACCCTTTAGTAGTAGGTGGCTTTGGTTTGTTGACAGACACTAGGAGGAGGAGGGAGCTAACTAACAACGGCTGAACTATACGTCAAAAAATACAGCAAAAAGGAGCATCGATCAAATTGGGTGGTTGTCAACAATGTACAGTTCCCGATAACAAATAAAAGCTTTTTTTTAGGTTTTTATTTTTTATCGGGAACTGTACATTGTTGACAACTACCCAATTTGAACGCTTCTTTACGCTGTATTATTTTGACATGAGTTTGAACAAACAGGGACCCCAGTAGAGTTTGTTCATGGATGGCTGTCAGCCCGTCACCATACAAAGTCGTTTGCCCAACCAGTGTTACTTAACAAATGTAGTGGTGTAGTGGTCAGCGCAACTGGCTACTATGCTGGAGTCCCGGGTTCGATTCCCGGTCAGGTCTTGGATTTTTTCATCTGTAAATCACCAGATATTATACCTACGCACAGGCCCAAGGCTTATGTAGGCATCTTCACTCAATAAAAAAGCAAAAAAAAAAAATAATAGCGTCTTTCTACCAGCTGACTGACTGGGCTGGCCCGGAGGCCAATAAAAGCTAAAAAAAAGGCTACATTTGAGCCGTTGTTAGTTTGCTGCTACAGTTAACTAACAAAAGCCACCTCCTACAGGGTGCACGCTAGAGTCTACAACCTTACGGATGTCGTATTCCTATTAAGTTAACTATCTTTTAATTTATAACTACTTAAAACATCAGTCATGATGTAGGCCTAACAAATGTACACATTTTGATATAATGCGGATGCTCAGTGACGTCATTATTTGTTAACATTAGGAGCAAACTAACAGAGGCTGGACTTTACGTCAAATAATACAACAGCAAAAAGGAGCGATCAAATCGGTTAGTTGTCAACAATGTACAGTTCCCGATAACAAATAAAAGCTTAAAAAAAAGAGGCTAGTATGGATGATGTGTGGTGTGTGAGTATCCGAGGTGTGTGTTGTGTGTTAGGCGATGTGGATGTGTGTTGGTTGTCATGCAGGTGTACTACAAATAAGTATTATAGCTGTGCTCCTTGACAAGAAGGCCGACCCGTCCCTCACTATATTAGTCTCACAACTCTCAAATCGAACCTTATCACTAACTCTCACTTTTATCAAGTACAATACAACCTCGTTTATCCGGACTAACTGGCATCAAAAGCAATCCGGAAAATCAAAAATCTGGATAATAAGCAAACTTACCTTTTATATCTATTACTATAAAAATCTGGTGTGAAACACTCACACGACTCTCTCTCGCGCGCGCGCGTGTGTGTGTGTAAATAAAATATCTCATGAACGGAATATCGTACGTAGTTGAAACTGGAGCCGAACTTGAACTTGTCCCGAAACGGACCAAGTAGTATTAAGTTACATCAAGTAATTTTTCAAATTCCTTTTAAAGGAATTCAAATCCTCACAACATTTTAAAAATTGGGGTAATTTATTCATGAATTTTCTCCTTGCATAAGTAGGTTTCTATTGAAACAATTTTGTGGAGTGATTAGCCACATAATAATCATTCCTGTTTCTCCTTATGTTATGATTGTGAACATCGAAATTTTGCATCAAATTATTTTGCCTAACATACATAATCACCTCAGAAATGTAGAGAGAGGGAACTGTAAGCAATTTAAGCTGGTTAAATAGTGGTGTGGATGAGGTTAGCTGGTTAGCTCCCACCATACACCTAATAGCTTTCTTTTGAATTTTAAAAACCCTATTCATATTACCCATGCTAGAATTACCCCATACTAAAATACCATAACGGATATGAGACAGAATGAGGCCATGATCCCTCATGGCCAGGCTCTTGTGAGCCTGTTAGGTAACGTTGTGCCCAAATCTGAATAGGCTGTAGGAAGATGTAGGCCTGAGGGTGTAGTGATTTATGAAAATAAAAATCTGGTGTGAAACACTCACACAACGTTCTCTTGCTAATGCAAATAATTAACAATAATCCTAACATTAGTAATAAAATATCAGAAATAAACGAAAAACTAACCTCAAAAAACATAATCTAATTTTAATCATGAGTGAAAGACGCAAAATGACAATCGATCTCAGTTTGGCTTAAAAATACGGATAATCACTCTTTCACGCTAAACTAGGCACTGTACTAAAAAATGCTTTAATTAAAAGTTGTAGATCTTTTAATTTCCTATAAATTTTATTATATACACTTTTGTCGTAAAATGCATACTAAGGCCGAAATCTTAAAAAAGAAAATAAATTTTTCACCAGTTTTCGTGAGAAAAAACCAGAAAATCGCTAATTACTGCTAAACTAAGCGTTGTACAGAAAAATGTTTGAAATAAAAGTTGTAGAATTTTAAATTCTCTACAACTTTAATTATATATACATTTTGGCGGTAAAATGGATAATAAGGCCGCAATCTTAAAAAACAATTTTTTTACGTGAAAACAGCCTCACCAAGAATTTCAGCAAACATGGCGCCTACCCTATCTTGTAGAGCATAAAAAAATTACGTAAACGAGGCGATTTTTAAAATAATCTTAGGACCAGTTTTTGAGAAAATCGCAAAAAAGTGAAAAATTATACGAATAAACAACTACTTCCGGTAGACCAATTTTGATGAAAATGTTCGTGTCGGATCCGGTAGTAGTATGTAACTTAAGTTTCAAGTTCGTTCTATGTTCTGTTCTTGAGATATTTTGTATACACACACACAGACCAATCGCTAAAAACATGTTTGTGTGGGTTCAGGGGGTCTGAAAACGTATAGATCCGGTGAAAACTCGATTTCTTAAAATGGACATGAAAAGAATACTTTCTTTCCTATAGGCTATATTCATATAGCTGGCAAGAGAAAGTCAAAATATAGGACTATTAAGCATCAACGCAGAATAAAATGAGCTAAGTTTTAATTTAAAGTACATATATTGAAATCCGACTGATATTTTTGGAGATGCTTTGGATTCAAACTCGGCTGTCTATGATTGTTGTTTACGTGATCAGCCTGTAGGCTGGTTTGAACGTGTAGAGGTTTTACTAAGTAAAACAAGGAGTGAGGTGGTTTACCATTGCCTTCCTTACTGAGTGGAAAAGTACGCTTATCAGGATGGGGGGCCCACTCTGCCTTCATGACACCTTCACTTCATTCACCACACAATCCAACTGCTGTATAATGAAATTCATTACTTTCAGAGGAGGAGATAACTCTGATTAGTGTCACCTAACACACCTCTACCTCTTCTCTTATTAAATGATTCACTCATTTAATTGGGTGACCATGTGATGATAAGAAACACAACTATTTATTTTAGCTCTACAACGAACAGATTGAGTGTAAATAATTTGAAACTCCGCCTGTCCGTTATGGGCAGCTATCTATGTTTATAAAACCGATAGTAAGTGTGTAGTGATTTATGAAAATGAAAATGTTTGGTGATGTGTAAGAAGGAATTAGAGTATAAAATTACTGAGTTGTTATCAAGTAGGCACTGGCGTATACTCATTACTCATAGGCGTATTACTTAACTACAATTACATTCACAATCTTATTTTAATTGCCTCTCTCACTCTCTCACTCTCTCTCTCTCTCCCCGCCTCATATTATATTTTATTTTTAACAATAACGCGTTTATCGCTGCCTTTATTCTATAGGCCTACACATTATAATCTTATCGTTCGTTCTTTTTTTCATATAAATTTTTATTCCTCTCTTACTTAAAAGGCCTACACTGATATCGTTTTATTTAAAAAAGAAATCAATGCGGCTCGGTTACGTTTCACCTGAAAAACAAATTATGCCGAAATATAAAATATATAAATCGAGTGAATTTATATGCTAAATAATCTGGTGTGAAACACTCACGCGACTTTCTCTTCCCAATATGAACACCATAAGTTAATATTATAATTTTTTTTTTTTTTTTGTTTAACGTCCGACTGTTCTGCAATTACTGCTAATGCAGACGGTGAATGATGAAATGATTTTTGTAACGTATGAAAAAATGCCGTGTCTGAATGGGATTCGAACCCAAGACCGCATGATAAGAGGCGAGCACGTGTGAATGAATGAAGATAAACTTCTGTAGAGCTTAAAAATTTGGTGTCAAACACTCACACGACTTTCTCTTACCAATGCAAATAATGAACAATTTAACCTAAGATTAGTAATAAAACATTAGAAATAAACGAAAAACTAACCTCTAAAAATATAACCTTATTTTAATCATGAGTGAAAGACGCAAAATAAAAATCAATCTCAGTTTGGCTTAAAAATACGGAAAATCGCTCTTTCGAGCTAAACTTGGCACTGTACAAACAAATGCTTTAAATAAAAGTTGTAGATCTTTTAATTTTCTATAAATTAAATTATATACACTTTTGTCGTAAAATGTATACTAAGGCCGAAATCTTAAAAAAATACTTTTTTCACTCGTTTTTGTGAGAAAAAAACAGATAATCGCTAATTACCGCTAAACTAAGCGTTGTACAAAAAAATGTTTTAATTCAAAGTTGTAGGATTTTAAATTTTCTACAACCTAATTATATAAATTTTTGCGCTAAAATGCAATTTAAAGCCGTAATCTTAAAAAAACAATTTTGTTCCGTGAAAACAGTCTCACCAAGAATTTCAGCAAACATGGCGCCTATCCTATCTTGTAGAGCATAAAAAATTTAGTAAACCAGGCGATTTTTTTAAGAAAATTGTAGGACCAGTTTTTGAGAAAATCGCAAAAAAGTGAAAAATTACACGAATTAACTACTACTTTCGGTTGACCGATTTTGATGAAAATGTTCGTGTAGGGTCCGGTAGTGGTATGTAACTTAGGTTTTAAGTCCGTACGATGTCCCGTTCTTGAGATATTCTGTTCACACCACACACACACGCACGCACACACACACACACACAAACTCACACACACACACACACACACGCACACCCACACACACAGACAAATCGGTAAAAACATGTTGTGTGGATTGAGGGGGTCTGTTTACGTGTATATTCGGGTGAAGAGTGTATTTGTTAAAATCGACATGAAAACAATACTTTCCTTCGTATACATTCATATAGGCAAGAGAAAGTAAAAAATCGTGTATAAGCAGTAACTTAGTGAATAGGTGGTAGGGGATATGAACTGTACAGTCCAGCCTCTGTTAGTTTGCTCCTAATGTAAACAAATATTGACGTCACTGAGCATGCGCATTATATCAAAATGTGTACTCGCTGATTAAAAAGTAACAACAAAATACTTTTAAAAGTATTTTTCTAAATGAAATTGTTAGGCGTACATCATATCATGACTGATGTTTTAAGTACTTTAAGTAGTTATAATTTAAAAAATAGTTAACTTAATAGGAATACGACATCCGTTAAGTGGTGGAGTGTAGCGTGCACCCTGTAGTAGGTGGCTTTTGTTTGTTGACAGAAGGAGGAGCTAACTAACGACGGCTCAACTGTAAACACTTGTCGCGTTTATCTAATTGTAATTTTGTTTGTTTGATCTGTTACAGAAGGAGATAAGGTGATAAGGTGATCGGAACAGACAGTTGCTAGTCGGTGCAACTAAAGAGAGAGAGAGACCTTTCTAATTTAAGATTTGACCGTGGTAGTTATTAGTGATTAGTGATGGGTCGATATTCGGGTAAAAAATGCCGGCTAATTTCCATGTTCTGGTTGACGGCGTTCTTCTTTATCGTGGAAATAGTGGTTGGATACGTGACCAATTCGATGGCGCTAGTGGCTGACAGTTTTCATATGCTGAGCGACGTCGCGGCGCTGGTCGTCGCATTTCTTTCAGTCAAGGTCAGTACTATTACTCTTATTATTATTATTATTATTATTATTATTATTATTATTATTAACCCTCGGGGGGTTGGTCTAGAGGTAAAGTCGTCGCCAAAATCAGCTGTTTAACAGCTGATTTTCGGAGACGAAGGTTCCTGGTTGAAATCCTAGTAAAGGTATAAGGTTAAGTTATAAGGTTCTAGTTACTTTTATACGGATTTGAATGGTAGACAGTGGTTGTGGGTGTACTTTGATGGTAACCATACTCTGTGAGTGTGTCTGTAGAAGACTACACCACCTCATTTACACATCATCCTCATCTCATTGCTTATTGTTCTCAATTGAATTGATTGCATATTATTATTATTATTAGTGGTAAAGCTGCCGAAGTGGAAGACGCTAAGTAAATCTGGTTTGTTGTTGAGATTTCTTGTCTTTTTTATCCGCCCACCAGTTTTTCATTCTTTGTGAGAATTCAGCTTTTTTCTGTTCACTCCATTTTGTTCCGGTTCATGGAGCTTTTGTCTCTGGTTTAACCTCCCATTTTTTAACGTTTGTTCTAAAATTGTCTCTTATGAGAATTTCTTCTTTGGTGATTTTGGCTAATTCTAAATCTTTTTTAACATTTTGTATCCATTCCCACCCATTAACAAGTGATGATACATATTTTACTATTCTCTTTGTGAGTCTATTATTATTATTATTACTGCCCATAACAGACAGGTGTAGTGTCAAATTGTTTACACTCAATCTGTTCGTTGCAGGGCTAAAATAAAGAGTTCTGTTTCTTAACACATGGTCACCCAATTAAATGACTGAATTCATTTAATAAGAGAAGAGGTAGAGGTGTACTGTGACACTAGTCAAGAGTTATCTCCTCTGAAAGTAATGAATTTCATTTTACAATTGGACCCTGTGGTGAATGAAGTGAAGGTGTCATTTGCAGAGTGGAAAATATGTGCTTTTCAGAGGGCCTGGCATGCTTACAAGCATACTTTTCCACTGAGTGAGTTGTGGCAATGGTAAACCACCTCACTCCTCGTTTTTACTTAGTAAAACCTCTACAGGTTCAAACCAGCCTACAGGCTGATGACCTAAACAATACATTATTATTAACCCACCGGGTTGGTCTAGAGGTAAAGTCGTCGCCAAAATCAGCTGATTTCCGGAGACGAAGGTTCCTGGTTCAAATCGTAGTAAAGATATAGTCCAGCCTCTCTTAGTTTGCTCCTAATGTTAACAAATAATGACGTCACTGAGCATGCGCATTATATAAAAATGTGTACACGCTGATTACAAAGTAACAACAAAATACTTTTTACAGTATTTTTATAAATGAAATTGTTAGGCCTACATCATATCATGACTGATGTTTTTAGTACTTTAAGTACCTATAATTTAAAATATAGATGGATCGGGGTTACGGAATATAACAGGATTCTGCCCTTACGTATTTTGTCCGCAGCATGTTTGCCGAAGTTCAGGCGGCGGTCGAGGGTGACCCCAAGGTACCACAGGACGTCTTCTTTCCAAGGCAGTTGAACCCCTTCGATGCTGAGCGGATTGGGCATAATCCTCCTTTTTGTAAAGTTTATCGCTTCACATTTGTTGGGATTGAGGGAAAGTTTCCATTTTTTACACCAAGCAGTGGTAATAGGAATTTGGGAGCGTAATTTGTCGGCGCTTGCTCGCGGTCTCCTGCTGTGGCAATAAAGTATTGCGTCGTTATAATCCAAATCTGTTAACATACTACAGTCGTTATCTTGGTTGTTAGTTTACTGGATGCATAAACGCTTGCTCACAACAATGAGTAAAATTATACATAAATGTTATTGTAACGGCGCGTATGGGTTGTGCGAATGAGAGCGTTATGCATTCTCTCACTCCCACGGCTAGGGGACTTCAATTCATCTGAATACTGTATCTTAAGTTTCAAGTTCGTACGATGTTCCGTTTTTGAGATATTCTGTTCACACACACACATACACACACACACACACACACACACACACACATACACACACACAAACAAACAAACACACACTCACTCACACGCACGCACACACTCTCTCTCTTTCTCTTTCTCTCTCTCTCGCGCGCGCGAGTGTGTGTGTGTGTGTGTGCGCGCACGTACACACACACACACACAGGCCAATCGCTAAAAACATGTTTTTTGGGTTCAGGGGGGTCTGAAAACGTATAGATCCGGTAAAAACTCGATTTGTTAAAATGGAAATGAAAACAATACTTTCCTTCCTATATATTCATATAGGCAAGAGAAAGTAAAAAAGATGTGCAGGTGATGATGTGTGTATGAGCGGAGGGTAAGGAAGGGAGTTTGTAATTGCGTAGATTATCTTAGCTGATCAAGTGCAAGTGGAGTGGAGGCAGTTTGAGTTTCTAACAATTTGATCTTTTGTTGTATTGTTAGCCGATGAGTGAATAAGTAGTCTGTGGATAGAATCAATAATTATGACCTTGCATTTCGTACATCCATTCCACCCATATTTCTCATACACTTACACATCTAATCTAATAATATCTTTCATTTTGTCATCACTCTCTCAGCTGGTTTCATCCAGTTCTCCAAGCTGTCATATGTTGCCCAAGTCGTTTAGTATCTACACATCTCCCTCCAACACTGCCCAACTTTTGTCACTTTCTTTATTGCACATAGGCTATTATAGTCTATGTATGTATAACATAGACTAACAAGCGGAGTTTCAAATTATTTACACTCAATCTGTTCGTTGTAGAGCTAAAATAAATAGTTGTGTTTCTTATCATATGGTCACCCAATTAAATGAGTGAATCATTTAATAAGAGAAGAGGTGTAGGGGTGTGTTAAGTGACACTAATCACAGTTATCTCCTCCTCTCAAAGTAATGAATTTCATTATACAGTTGGACCCTGTGGTGAATTAAGTGAAGGTGTCATTTACAGAGTGGAAAATATGTGCTTTTCAGATGGTCCGGTATGCTGATAAGCGTACTTTTTCACTCAGTGAGGAAGGCAATGGTAAACCACGTGACTCCTCGTTGTTACTTAGTAAAACCTCTACACGTTCAAACCAGCCTTTCGGCTGATGACCTTAACAACATATTATAGTCTATGTATAAAGGCATAAAGGCAAAGTAGATTATTCGGAATAATTAAACAATTATACGAAATTAAATTAAGGGAAAACTGTACTTTGTATCCCGCCAATGTTAAATTTGCTATTTTTAAGTACATTTTTCACAGGATTGGTAAAATATGGGGAAATTAGACTTTACACACTACATAGGTGTCGGGTTTCTTTCGAGCTACTCACATTTTTTCAATTTAATCTTTGGACCATATAATTTTTTTTTTTTGTTAAATTACGTTAAAAACAATTCCAATTTTTTTTCCACGTGTTTCGTGTATTACTGATTTTTGGAGCACCTGAGGAAGTCAGAAAAATGTCGGTATATATAGATATACAAGATAATTAACTGGTACAAATTTCAGCCTGGTACGTTTATTGTTTTCTGAGAAAAATGTAGCCTACCTTAGTGTTAAAAATCTAAATTTACGGGAAAAGGTAAGAAACAAGAAGGCACAAATCAAAAACAATATGTACACAAACAAAAAAATTTCCCGTTAACAGCTGTTTAGAAAGCTGAATCAACAGCTGAGAATATTAAAAACCGCGATTTTTTTTTTTTTAATTCCTAGTGACGTGTACGTTGCAATCTGTTCAATTGAGAACAATAAGCAACCCCATGACCCAATGAGATGAGGATGATATGTGTGACGTGTAAATGAGACTGTGTAGTCTTGTGCAGACCCAGGTCGACCATTCCTGAGAGAGTATGGTTAATTAAATCCCAACCATCAAAGTACACCGGCAACCACTGTCTAGTATTCAAATCCGTATAAAAGTAACTACCTTCACTAGGATTTGAATCAGGAACCTTCGTCTCCGAAAATCAGCTGTTAAACAGCTGATTTTGGCGACGACTTTACCTCTAGACCAACCCGGTGGGTAAAAACCGTGATGATGCAGATATTTTAAAAACTAAAATTCTCTTTCCACTAAAACGAGCAGTAGCTATAAAATTATGAAAAAATATTAGTTCTTCGTAACATGATAATTTTTCTGTGTGAACCTGATCAAAACTTCATTTTTTTATAAAAAATATATTTTTTGACGTAATTTAATGTGTTTCTGGTAGATCTAAGCCTAAACTATTGAAAAACATAAAAAACACTCCCAGATAATGCTACACTCCAAATATAATGTTTTAAGAAATTTTTCCTAATTTGTAAATCAATGTAGTCAGTAAATTGTTTTTCATTTCAAAGGCTAGCTTGAGCAATCCTGCTTTTCATATCACTTGTGTTTGCTTCTACTATCCTTTGTTATTTTGTTGCCTAGATAGCAGACATTTTTTTGTTTTTGTGGCCTACTGGTAGGGGCAGTGGCGGAGCGTTTAGCAGCTTACTATCGATAAATAAAAAGTTGAATTCCACTCACCTTGGAAGTCCTGCGACTTACCAGCTGGTACCAGTGGCTTTCCGATGAGTGGTGAGCTGCCGAAGATCTTGAAGTGGACTGTAATTGCGCGGTTAGTTTTCGGAGTGTTTCCAACGCGTTAAATACGTAGCGATGCCTGAATTTAATAGAGAACTACACTTAAATAATATAACGAAAACAAATTAGCGGTCGCGGATAATTCCCAATACTAGGGCGAAAGCGGAAAAGCGTAAGACTGCACAGAGAGCGTTCTTTAGCGTTTGCGAGTTAGCGGACGACTGTGTCCAGTTCAGTATAAAACTGTCTGTATGGGCAGGTATAAATCAACCCTCATTGGTTGAGACCGATAAATGATATCTTATAATAGAACACAGAAAATAAATTAATGAATTGAACAAAACATAAAATTTATATAGTTCCAAACACCTACTTTTAAATTTCCTATCTGCTCTGATCTCAACCTCTGCTGCTACTGCACAACACTTGGTTTTGTTCTTAGAATTTCATGAAGTACTCCTTTCTCATGAATGAGTAGTGTGAAGAAAATTATCTTTTGAACACTACTGCTGAATGGCTGGCATCATCCCAAACAAACTAAACACTTGTAATAGATGTCAAGTCACGAGATTGCCTTTCGCGTATGGATGGGTTGTGAGGAAGGCTAGTGTAAATATGACAGTGCTGCCAACCTCAACTGTGAGACACTACTCGTACATTTCAAACTGGTGCAGTTTCTAGATATATTTTGTAGCTGTGGTTTATTCAGTAGTACTCTGTTCACTATCGAACTATAAAAATCTGGTGTGAAACACTCACACAACTTTCTCTTGCCAGTGGAAATAATTAACAATAAACCTAATTTTAGCAATAAAACATTAGAACTTAACAAAACACTAACCTCAATAAACATAACCTTATTTTAATCATGAGTGAAAGACGCAAAATGAAAATCGACCTCAGTTTGGCTTAAAAATACGAAAAGTCACTCTTTCACGCTAAACTAGGTTCTTTAGAGAAAAATGCTTTAAATAAAAGTTATAGATCTTTTAGTTTACTATAAAATTGATTTTATACACTTTTGTCGTAAAATGCATTCTTAGGCCGAAATCTTAAAAAAAATCAATTTTTCACACGTTTTCGTGAGAAAAAATTAGAAAATCGCTAATTACTGCTAAACTAAGCGTTATACAAAAAAATGTTTGAAATAAAAGTTGTAGAATTTTAAATTCTCTACAACTTTTATTATATACATTTTTTCGCTAAATTGCATATTGAAGCTGTAATCTTAAAAAAACTATGTTTTTACGTGAAAACAGCCTCACCCAGAATTTCAGCAAACATAACGCCTACCCTATCTTGTAAAGAATAAAAAATTGAGTAAATGAGGCGATTTTTAAAAAAATCGTAGGACCAGTTTTTGAGAAAATCGCAAAAAGTGAAAAATTACACGAATAAACTACTACATCCGGTTGACCGATTTTAATGAAAATGTTCGTGTTGGGTCCTGTAAGGGTATGTAACTTAAGTTTCAAGTTTCAAGTTTGTACGACGTTCCGTTCTTGAGATATTTTGTATACACACACACACAGACCAATCGCTGAAAACATGTTTTTTGGGTTCAGGGGGTCTGAAAGCGTATAGATCCGGTGAAAACTCGATTTCTAAAAATCGACATGAAAACAATACTTTCCTTCCTATATATTCATATAGGCAAGAGAAAGTAAAAAAGGCAACCGAAAATTCTCCAATGTAACTGAACACATGAACAAAAATAAACATACTATAGATACAGAAGTCATGAGATTGCCTTTGGCATATGTATGGGCTATGAGGAAGGGAAGTGAAAATTTATCAGTGCAGCCAACCTCAACAGTCGGACACTACTTGTACATTTCACTACACTGCAGTTTCAACAAACATTTTGTAAACTGTGGTTTATTCCCAGATAATGTTTTCTTCATAAACCTTATAAGAAATAAATGTCACCTGAATATTGCCTATAGCCTAATTACATGACTAGATATGTTTGATTAACTGTAATTATGAGCTACCTTTTTCCATTGGAACAAATTTTCTACGAATGAATCGCGTTCTTTATTATCACTATTAGTCTCACTAGTATCTACGTAACCGCTTTGTTTTTTTTACCAATTTTCAACAAAACTGTTGAAGAATAGCTTCTTCACGTCTTTAATTTCCTTCTTTATTTTTCGAAATTGTGGAAAGTGAAACGTCATAGTAGTTAGCCACTCTCTCATGGCTTTTGTTAAGAGAGGCATTGAAAGACATTTTTGTTTAGTTTCAACTTAACAGCATTTTATTACACTGCATATTAGATTTCGTTGAGCACTGTGAATAGTTCGACCACGTTTTCTAGAAACCGACATTTGTGTTTACGGTAACAAACAGTTATATTCGTACAGTTAACCTACAAAAGGTTCCGCGATATACCGGGTGAGCATAAAGTCTTACCCTGATTATAAAATTTTATTACAGAATAATCGTTTGACGTAATAATTTAAATCTGGCGCTGTTACATAGGTTATTGTTAGTAGATTTTGTGACCAATAGATGGCGCTAGTGCTCCTCAACAATGACATGGTCTGTTAGTTCACGTTAGTTGGTGGCGAAATGGCGTTGAAGCAGGAGAAAGCACAATGTGTGCTTTGGTTTCACGAAACGAAATCGCCCATCAGTGTTCAGCGTAATTTTCGGGCTTTTTATGGACGCAGCCCTCCTGATGTTAAATCAATAAGGCGATGGTATGAAAGGTTTAAAGAAACAGGCAGCGTTGAAGATCTTCCTAGAAGTGGCAGGCCTAGTGTGAGTGAAGAAACTGTTGATCTTGTTCGGGAATCGTTTCAACGGAGTCCGTCTAAATCAACTCGTCAAGCATCACGTGAACTTCAAATACCGCAAGCAAGTGTGGTGAAAATTCTTCATAAAAGGCTTAGGTTGCGTGCTTATAAAGTGCAAATCGTGCAGGCCTTGCAACCGAATGATTTGCTGAGACGTGCAGAATTCGCAACTGAGATTCTCAACAGGATTGACGGCGCTAACGATTACTTAAATCGCATATGCTTTACCGATGAATCCACCTTTCATGTCAGTGAAATGGTAAATAGGCATATTGTCCGTATATGGGGATCAGAGAATCCACATGCTACTGTACAGTTACAGCGAGACAGCAAAAATGTGAATGTTTGGTGCGGCCTCATGCATAATAAGGTTTTCGGGCCGTTTTTCTTCACGGAAAACACCATTAACGCTAACATTTACTTAGATGTTTTGCAACAGTTCATTGCACCACAGTTAGAAGAATATCAACCATGGATAATTTTCCAGCAAGATGGGGCACCGCCCCACTGGGCTTTGATAGTGCGTAATTTCCTGGATGAAACATTTCAGGATCGGTGGATTGGAAGGGATGGTCCAACACCCTGGCCACCCCGCTGTCCAGTCATTACTCCCCTTGACTTTTTTTCTGGGGCTATATCAAGGATAGAGTCTTCGCCACACCAGTTGCTGACGTTGACGAACTGAAGGTTAGGATACAAGCTGCTGTGGGTACTGTGACAGAACACATGTTACAAAACACCTGGCGGGAACTGGAATACCGCTTCGACATTCTCCGAGCTACCAAGGGGGCACACGTTGAAGTTTACTAATGTAAGTAATCTTAAAAAAAACTATTAACACTAACCTATGTAACAGCATCAAATTTAAATTATTATGTCAAACAGTTATTCTGCAATAAATTTTTATAATCAGGGCAAGACTTTATGTTCACCCGGTACTTTATATGCTCTGGGTATAGTATAAGATTTTGTGTTTGTTGTACTAAAATTAAAGCAGTCGCGCATGTGCACTGATGCTTTTCCCCCTTTACCCCTCGTGAAATAACTATAAAACGTAAATATAATTATAAATAACGTTTTTCGTTAAAAAACCTTTTACTTCCCGATCAAAGTTTTTTAACTAAGGAGTCTTATTTTAGATAGTAATCTGTGGAAAAACCGAACGGAATTGTAGTGAATTCCATTTCGATACTTTGAAGTTCTACAGGGTGATTCATGAAGTTCTCCCCCCACTTCTACAGCACATTGTACTAGTAAAAATAATGAAAAAATGTTATATAAACATAGGTCCGAAAACGCTTCGTTAGCGAGTTACAGCTAGCGAAAGATTTCGCCTGAATTCCTGGGCAAAGAGTAAAATAAAGCCATACTGAACTTTTGGAAAGGTTAATTAAGTAAGAAATGTCGTGGATTCTTATGTAATTTTACCTGATAAAGCTAATAAAATAGGTTTCAGAACTGTACCTGTAGTAGTTTTTGAGGGATTCACGGTTAAATGCAAAAAATTGGGGCACGAAACAATGTTTTTTTAAGTTTCATGTACAATAACTTTGTTAAATTGGTAATAAATACATAAAATCAATAAACATTAATTGTAGAGAATTTAATTCTGAGAAAATTGATATAATCAAAGTCTAAAATAAAACAGAAATAAGTATCAAAAAATCGATTTTATTCAGTATAATACATTACTAGTTTTAAGCAAAATTAATCAGGTTGGGCCAACCGTACGCACCTTTTTATAATAGATGTTCGAAAATGAGGCCATCATTATCAATACATTTTGCAGCACGTTTGTGTATTGCTTTTGTTGCGTTTCTTAATTTTTCAGGGCTTCCCTGTATCTGCACAGCCGAATCCATAATACGGGCAATTAATTCATCACGAGAATTCACTTTTGTCTTGTATACAATGTCTTTCATCCATCCCCAGATGCAATAATCCAATGGAGATAGATCTGGGGATCTTGGTGGCCAAGTGTGAGGCCCTCCACGACCAATCCAGTGTCCAGGAAATTGATGATTTAAATAAGCAGAAACGGCACGTGAAAAGTGGGGAGGTGCTCCGTCATGCTGGAAGTACAAATTTTGTCTGAGACGTAAAGGAACATTCTGTAACAGCTGCGGCAACTCTTCTTGAAGGAAATGCAAATACAACTCAGCATTTAGGCGTCCAGGTAATATGAAAGGTCCAATCAGCCGATTGTGCAAAAGGCCACACCAGACATTGACGCTAAATCGGTGTTGAAAGTTCTGTTCCACTACCTCATGTGGATTTTCTTCTGCCCATGAGTGTTCATTGTGCAAGTTATTGACACCATCCCGAGTGAATTGTGCCTCATCCGTAAACAAAATACGCTTGTAGAGTTGATTATTAATATTCAAAAAGTTGCAAAACTCCAAGCGAAGCGGACCATCCCCTGGCTGTAGATGTTGAACCTTTTGTTTATGAAACGGATAAAATTTGTTTCGATTTAGTGACCTCCACACCGTTGACTGCGAAACTCCTATCCGCCTAGAAATACGTCGTGTACTTACACCTGGACTGCGATGAACAGCATTAATAACAATATCATCATCAAGTTGGACAGCTCGTTCATAATTGGTTCTAGTACTTGGTAGTGATCCTGTTTCCCGAAGAGTACGAAAAGTTCCTGAAATTGTTTTGGTATCTGGAATCCTCCTATTAGGGTAACGTAGTTCATATTCTGACATAGCATCAGACCACAATCCACTAGTGGGAAACCTGAGAGTCAGATTGCATGCAGTGCAAAAGCATTCAGTGAAAACTAGGATAGATGTGACTAAGTTGAAACAGGTTAATCTCAGAGAGAGTGTTCGCCAGGAATTGATTAGGGGATTTAGGAAGATGGACGAGAATGCAGAGATTGACTCTCAGTGGTTAGTGATAAAGGAGACACTCTTAACAACAA
Organism: Catonia carolina; assembly: GCA_035578175.1. Taxonomy (NCBI): domain Eukaryota; kingdom Metazoa; phylum Arthropoda; class Insecta; order Hemiptera; family Achilidae; genus Catonia; species Catonia carolina. Next base: position 1,970,487 of record JAQMRL010000031.1, read on the forward strand.
AAAAGCAACTGGAAGCAGACAAGAAAACTCGACATAAAGTATGGATGACAAAGGAAATTCTTGATCTAATGGATCAAAGAAGAGAAAGCAAGGGACAAGATCGAGGAAGGTATATTGCATTGCAGAGAGGGATACGTTCTAAAATAAGAGTAGCTAAAGAAAAGTGGATGAATGAAAGGTGTCAGGAGATTGAGGAGTTCCAGAGCAAACATGACAATTTCAATCTGCACAGGAAAATTGATGAATTGGCGAACAGACGACCTAAGAGGAACACTGGTGTTTTGCTGGATGAAGACGGTAACTTGATCTCCTCTACCTCTGATCAATTGAAAATTTGGGAGAGATACTTGGAAGGACTCTTTGAAGACAATCGTACAGAAGAGCACGGTGTTACCACAACAGATACAGGTCCAAGTATCCTTAGAAAGGAGGTGAAAAATGTCATTAACAAAATGAAGCCTGGAAAGGCTCCAGGACCAGATGAAGTTAATGCAGAACTTCTGAAGACCTTGGATGAAGAGGAGCTTGGAACTCTGACATCTTTGTTCAACAGGATATATCAGACTGGTATCATTCCCAAGGACTGGCTTAAATCGACATTCATTCCACTGCCAAAGAAGACAAATGCCAAACGTTGTGAAGAGTATCGCACAATTAGTTTGATGAGTCACATACTTAAGCTTTTCTTAAAGATAATACATGATCGGGTTTTTCGAAAATGTGAGGAGGTTATGACCGAGACTCAATTTGGATTTCGTGGAGGACTTGGTACTAGAGATGCACTGTTTGCTATACAGGTTCTCACTCAGAGGTGTCAGGATGTCGACAGAGATGTATTCATGTGCTTCATTGATTATGAGAAGGCGTTTGACCGAGTGCAGCATGCTAAAATGTTGGAAATCTTGCAGCGGGTGGGTCTTGATGGACGTGACATTCGAGTAATTGCAAATTTATATTGGAGTCAACGTGCAAACATAAAAATTGGCGATGACGGGTCGGAGGAGATCCTAATTCGGCGGGGAGTTCGTCAGGGGTGTGTATTGTCTCCAATGCTCTTCAACCTTTATTCGGAGGCCATCTTGTCAGAGGCCCTGGAGGGATGTGGACGTGGCATCAGGGTAAATGGTTTGGAAATCAACAACCTGCGATATGCAGATGACACAGTCCTGATGGCTGGAAGTGCTGAGGATCTGCAGACATTGTTGGACCATGTGAATTTAGTCAGCAACGCTTATGGTTTAAGAATGAATATCCACAAGACAAAGTTCCTGGTTGTCAGTAGACATGAAGTAAATGCTGTCCTTTCGGTTGATGGTAGTGTGGTTGAGCGAGTCAAGTTCTATAAGTATCTTGGGTGTCTCTTAAATGAGAGATGGGACTTTAGTCAGGAGATCAGGGCCCGCATTGAACAGGCAAGAGCTGTATTCATAAAAATGAAAAATTTGCTTTGCAATAGAGAACTCAACCTCAGTACAAGACTTCGCATACTCAGATGTTATGTAATTCCTGTACTCATTTATGGTCATGAGGGATGGATATTGACTAAGTCCTTGGAAAGGAAATTGGAGGCGTTTGAGATGTGGACTTACCGGCGGATGCTCCGCATCTCATGGAAGGATAAAATTACAAATGGGGAAGTTCTAAGCCGTTTGAACAAAAATACAGAACTTCTTTTCAATATCAAAAGATGGAAACTCCAATATTTTGGCCATATAGTGCGGAATAAAAAATACCACCTACTGCAGTGCATCATGGAAGGCAAAATTGAGGGTAAACGAAGACCGGGGAGAAGGAGAATTTCTTGGATGGGGAACCTGCGGGGGTGGTTTGGGACCACCTCAGTTCAACTCTTCAGAGCGGCTGGTTCCAAGGTTAGAATCATGATGATGATCGCCAATCTCCGACGCGGAGCAGGCATATAGAAGAAGAAGAAGTTCATATTCTACTACAGCAGCTCTAGCATTACCATTACAGTAACCCAAAATAAAAACCATATCAGCGTATTCCTCTGATGTAAATAAGTAAGGCATTTTTTCGCTGAATAAACAATCGAATTATAACTCACAAAAAAATTGCATTTAATAACACGATTCACAGAACCCGATCTCCTGCTGTAGCTTGCAAAACACCACTAATACACAGTTCTAACGTAACAGTACAGAATACCATTGTTGATCAGCTGTTATTCGTGCGTTACCAACTTAGAAATTAATAAAACAAAAAACTGCATTTCGATTATTAGTAAACAATAATTGGAAAATGTTTGCTTCATTTATTTTCGAACATTTAATGTAAATTTTTATTTAAAAAAAAAATACAACGTAATAAAACATGATATTTTTATTTACAAACAAATTTATTTAACAGTTCATCTTGTTTTCTCAATTTATCTCATCATTAAGGAACAAACATTTTGTTTTTGTTTTATTTTAACTAAATACCGTACGGTATTTCTTTACAGATAGTAATGTATTATACTGAATAAAATCGATTTTTTGATACTTATTTCTGTTTTATTTTAGACTTTGATTATATCAATTTTCTCAGAATTAAATTCTCTACAATTAATGTTTGTTGATTTTATGTATTTATTACCAATTTAACAAAGTTATTGTTCATGAAACTTAAAAAAACATTGTTTCGTGCCCCAATTTTTTGCATTTAACCGTGAATCCCTCAAAAACTACTACAGGTACAGTTCTGAAACCTATTTTATTAGCTTTATCAGGTAAAATTACATAAGAATCCACGACATTTCTTACTTAATTAACCTTTCCAAAAGTTCAGTATGGCTTTATTTTACTCTTTGCCCAGGAATTCAGGCGAAATCTTTCGCTAGCTGTAACTCGCTAACGAAGCGTTTTCGGACCTATGTTTATATAACATTTTTTCATTATTTTTACTAGTACAATGTGCTGTAGAAGTGGGGGGAGAACTTCATGAATCACCCTGTATAAATGTTTCAATTCTGAAGTCATCATTGTGTCGAGTTTCATAATTAAACTGCGTTGAATTGAAAGTATATTTATATTTTTGTTATTGTTTCATGTTTTAACCTAAGTGTGTATGATTTATAAAAAAATCTGGTGTGAAACACTCACACAACTTTCTCTTGCCAATGCAAATAATTAATAATAAACCTAACATTATTAATAAAATATTAAAAATAAACAACAACTAACCTCAAAAACATAACCTTATTTTAATCATGAGTGGAAGACGCAAAATGAAAATCGAACTCAATTTGGCTTAAAAAAAACGGAAAATCACACTTTCACGCTAAACTAGGCTCTGTAGAGAAAAATTCTCTAAACAAAAGTTGTAGATCTTTTAATTTTCTATAACTTTTATTATATACACTTTTGTCGTAAAATGCATACTAAGACCGAAATGTTAAAAAAATCGATTTTTCTCACGTTTTCGTGAGAAAAAAAACAGAAAATCGCAAATTACCGCTAAACTAAGCGTTATACAAAAAAATGTTTGAAACAGAAGTTGTAGGTTTTTAAATTCTCTACAACTTTTATTATATAAGTTTTTGCGCTAAAATTTATATTAAAGCCGTAATCTTAAAAAAACAACGTTTTTACGTGAAAACAGCCTCACCGAGAATTTCAGCAGACATGGCGCCTACCCTATCTTGTAGAGAATAAAAAATTGAGTAAAATAGGCGATTTTAAAAAAAATCGTAGGACCAGTTTTTGAGAAAATCGCAAAAAACTGAAAAATTATACGAATAAACTACTACTTCCGGTTGACCGATTTTGATGAAAATGTTCGTGTCGCGTCCGGTAGTGGTATGTAACTTAAGTTTCAAGTTTCAAGTTCGTACGATGTTCCTTTCTTGAGATATTCTGTTCACACACAGACACACAGACACACACACACACACACACACACAGACCAATCGCTAAAAACATGTTTTTTTGGATTCAGGGGGTCTGAAAACGTATAGATCCGGTGAAAACTCGATTTCGAAAAATCGACATGAAAACAATACTTTCCTTCTTATAACTTATATTCATATAGGCAAGAGAAAGTAAAAACGGGATGTAATAAGTTGTAAATAAGTTACAATAATAAGTATGATAAAATAAAAATATCAAGTGTTGTGATTTGTTGAATGTAGTGTGTGTGTGTGTGTGTGTGTGTGTGGTGTGTTTGATTTATGATAAGGAATCAATCCAATCGTGTAACTATGGTTAATTTCATTTGTGCTCTACTGGGTGATCAAAAAGTAAGTGTAGGTTTATGAATGTGATGAACTTTGATTGGGAAAAATTGTTTGTACCGTCTGGTGGTTGGACATTATAAAATTGCTTGAGTCGGAGCTCCGTGTAGTTGTTGTGGAATGCAGTGAGTGCGTTGTTATAGTAGTGGCAGAATGAATGAATGAGTGTTAGTAGTGTTTGTTTCACAGCTAATCCATTTCTAGTGGTAGCATATCTACTAACTAGACTAAAAACATATTCTTATCATTTGGCGCATCAATTTAACAAATACCTCAAGGGGTTATTAACTTGGTCGGATTCATAATATTTAACTTACCATGTGTATATCAAAATATGTAAATAAATAAATGAACGTAATAAATACAAACAAATATGTTAAATAGGGAGAGTGATAGAAGAATGGTTCTGCCAGCATGCGTCACCCCCACCCTTCACCCCGCAATTACACGTAGCTTGGAACCGCACAATACTGCCCGGCCGGTAGCTGTGAGGGAGATATAACGGTAGGACGGCGCATGCGCACTGATGCTTTTCCCCCTTTACCCCTCGTTGCAAACAAGGGCAAACTCGTGACTCGAGTTTTCATTATCAGTCTCTCGAGTATCTACTAGAGAGACAGGTAATGAAACTTTTGAGGTGATAGCAAATAATAGTAAAGAAGGAGATTCATTCGTAATTACAGCAAATCAAACAATTCTAGTCATTTAACTAAGCTGTAGGCAATATTACAGGTCACATTTATTTCTTATAAGGTTAATGACTGCCCATAACAGACAGGTGGAGTGTCAAATTTTTTACACTCAATCTGTTCGTTGCAGGGCTAAAATAAATAGTTGTGTTTCTTATCATCATATGGTCAGCCAATTAAATGGCTGAATCATTTAAGAACAGAAGAGGTAGAGGTGTAAAAGACACTAATCAGAGTTATCTCCTCTGAAAGTAATGAATTTCATTATACAGCCAGACCCTGTGGTGAATGAAGTGAAGGTGTCATTTGCAGAGTGGAAAATATGTGCTTTTCAGAGGACTCGGCATGCTGATAAGCGTACTTTTCCACTCAGTGAGTTGTGGCAATGGTAAACCACCTCACTCCTCGTTTTACTTAGTAAAACCTCTACACGTTCAAACCAGCCTTTCGGCTGATGACCTAAACAACACACAAGGTTAATGAAGGAAACATTTTCTCAGAATAAACCACAGCTTACAAAATTTATCTAGAAACTTCACGGTAGTGAAATGTACGAGTAGTATCTCACGGTTGAGGTTGGCAGCACTGCAAATATTTCATTTCCCTTCCTCTCAGCCTATACATACGCAAAAGACAATCTTGTGACTTCAGAATCTATAATATTAGTGATTTTCTGCTTTTTTCTTGAAAATCTGTAAAAAATGGATTTTTTTAAGATTTCGGCCGTAGTATACATTTAACAAGAAATGCATATAATCAGATTTATTGGAAATTAAAATATTTACAACTTTTAATTGGAGAATTTTTCTCTACAGAGCCTAGTTTAGCGTTAAAGAGTGATTTTCCGATATTATTTATTATTAAGCCAAACTTGAGAATCTTGAGAATTTGAGAACTTGAGAATCGAGGGGTACGAAAAAGAGGCTGCTGTAAGAAAAGGTGTACGACAAGGTTGTTCTTTGTCACCACTACTTTTTAACTTGTATATAGAAGAGGCTATAAATGAAGTGAAGGAGAAATTTGACGCAGGAATAAAAATTCAAGGAGAGACAATAAAAATGCTGAGATTCGCCGATGATATAGTAGTATTAGCCGAGGCAAAGAATGAACTAGAGGATGCCTTAAATGGAATGGATGAGATCTTGAGGAAGGATTACTTCATGAAAATTAATAAGAACAAAACGAAAGTGTTGTGCAGCAGCAAGAGTGGTTTAGAAGAGATGGGAAATTTAAAAGTAGGCAACGAAAACATACAGGAAGTTGGGGAATTCTGCTATCTAGGGAGTAAAATAACAAAGGATGGTAGAAGCACAAGTGATATCAAGAGTAGAATTGCTCAAGCTAGAAAAGCCTTTGAAATGAAAAACAGCTTACTGACTACAAACATTGATTTACAGATTAAGAAAAATTTCTTAAAACATTATGTTTGGAGTGTAGCATTGTACGGAAGTGAAACAATGGGTGATAGGGGCTGTATAACGGAAGAGGATAGAAGCTTTTGAAATGTGGTGTTATAGGAAAATGTTAAAGATTAGGTGGGTGGACAAAATAAGTAATTTAGAGGTTCTTAGGCGAGTGGATGAAAAAAGAAGTATATGGAAGCATCTTACCAAAAGAAGGGATAGGCTAGTGGGGCATATCCTAAGACATCCAGGTATTGGGCTATCAATAATGGAGGGTAATATTGAGGGAGTAAATTGTAGAGGGAGGCAAAGATTAGAATATATAAAGCAAATTACGAAAGATGTAGGGTGTTACAGGTATGTAGATATGAAACGAATTGCGCAAGATAGAACAGCTTGGAGAACTGCATCAAACCAGTCGAGAGACTGATGACAAAAAAAAACCAAACTAAGGTTTGTTTTCATTTTGCATCGTTCACTCATGATTAAAATTAGGTTATAACTTTTGAGGTTAGTTTTTTGTTTATTTCTAATGTAGGCCTATTATTACTAGAGTTGGGTTATATTTTTTCCATTGTTTGTATTGGTCCCACCAGGTTGGTCTAGAGGTAAAGTCGTCGCCTTGAGTCAGCCGTTTAACAGCTAATTTTCGGAGACGAAGGTTCCTGGTTCAAATCCTAGTAAAGGTTGTTACTTTTATACGGATTTGAATACTAGACAGTGGTTAGAGGTGTACTTTGATGGTTGGAGTTCAATTAACCATACACTCTCAGGAATGGTCGACCTGGGTCTGTACAAGACTACACGTCATACACATCATCCTCATCTCATTGGGTCATGGGGTTGCTTATTGTTCTCAATTGAACAGATTGCAACTTACACAAATTGGGAATAAAAAAAAAATTGTATTGGCAAGAGTAAGTCGTGTGAGTGTTTCACACCGAATTTTTTTAATTTTTTTTTTTTTTTTTGTTTAACGTCCGACTATTTTGCGAATTGCTGCTAATGCAGACTGTGAAAGATGAAATGAATTTTTTGTAACGTATGAAAAAATGCCATGCCCGAGTGGGATTCGAACCCAAGACCGCGTGATGAGAGGCGAGCACGTTACCAACATCGCCAACGCGGCCGGCATTTTTTTTCTAATAAGTAGCTACATATTGCTAAATATAACTCATAACCAAGAATAACACTACCAGTGCAATTTTATAGCTTTGTTTATAACGACAAATTGCAAATTTAAAACTTGTTCCAATGTCACATAAATAAAGAATATTTCACTTCATTCGTTTGGTATACAGAAAACTTTTCTTTTTTTTTTAATCCCTAATATGTGTACGTTGCAATCTGTTCAATTGAGAACAATAAGCAACCCAATGAGATGAGGATGATGTGTATGACGTGTAAATGAGACTGTGTAGTCTTATACAGACCCAGGTCGACCATTCCTGAGAGAGTATGGTTAATTGAACCCCAACCATCAAAGTACACCGGTAACCACTGTCTAGTACTCAAATCCGTATAAAAGTAACTACCTTTACTACGATTTCAACCAGGAACCTTCGTCTCCGAAAATCAGCTGTTAAACAGCTGATTTTGGCGACGACTTTAGGCCTACCTCTAGAGCAGTTTTTCTTAAACTTTTTTTTCTTGCAGCACACTACAAATAAAACGGCCAATAGCCGCGGCACACCTATTACTTTATGCCATTACTTGATATAAACGTACTTATATCATACTTATACATACTTACTTAAAGTCATCGGCTAGGCATCATTTTGTTGGACCGTTTAAATTTAATTTAATATATTTTCCTTGAGTTGCGCGGCTCACTTGGCCGGCCTCGCGGCACACAGTTTGGGAACCAAGGCTCTAGACCAACCCGGTGGGTTAGAAAACTTTTATTTATTTTTTTTTAAGTACGCATGACCTTCGGGCCAGCCCAGTCAGTCAGCTGGTGGAAATTCGCTATTATTTGTTAAGTAACACCGGTTGGGCAAGCGACTTTGTATGGTGACCAGTTGACAGCCATCCATGAACAAACTCTACTGGGGGTCCCTGTTCAAACTCTTGCCTAATTCACTTCAAAAATAGAGCGAAAAGCGGCTATCAAATTGGGTGGTTGTCAACAATATACAGTTCCCGATAACAAATAAAAGCTAAAAAAATCTGGTGTGAAACACTCACACAACTTTCTTTTGCCAATACAAATAATAAACAATACAACGTTCAGCCACATGTAGAACCCCCAACCAGGGAGGAACTGGAACAAGCTGTTAAATCACTGAGAAACAACAAGGCACCTGGAAGAGATGAGATAACGGCAGATCTGCTGAAGAAAGGGGGAGAAGTTGTTATAGAAAAACTGTGGGAACTGATACTAGAAATTTGGGAGAAAGAAGAAATACCATCTGAATGGCAAGAAGCTGTTATAGTGCCCTTACTTAAAAAAGGCGAAAAAGAAGAATGTGGGAATTACAGAAGTATCTCGCTTCTTAGTGTGCCCTACAAAGTCATCTCCAGAATTATCCTTAACCGCTTAGAACGTTATGCTGGTGAGATAATTAAAGAACACCAAGCTGGTTTTGTAAAAGGCAGGTCAACAACAAACCAAGTGTTCATCCTGAAAGAAATAATAGCAGAATATTGGGAATACAACAAAGAATTTTATGCAGTCTTCATAGACTTCCGAAAAGCGTATAGAGATAGACTATGGACACAACTAGAGAAATTTGGTATCCCAAAAAAACTCATTAACTTGTCAAAAATGAGTGTGACAGGGTCAAGATGCTCTGTTAAAATAGATGGTCACAACTGTGAACCTTTCTCGGTCAACTCAGGAGTCAGACAGGGAGATGGACTCTCTCCAATTTTATTCAATATGGCCATAGAAGAGGCGCTCCAAAAAGTAGCACATCAAGATGTAGGTGTGGAGGTCGGACCAAAGATTAATGTGCTGGCTTTTGCAGATGATGTGGCAATTATTGCAGAAACCTTGGAGGACATGAAAACCCTTATCAAACTGTTAATGGAAGAAACAGAGCAAATTGGTTTAGTTACAAATGATTCCAAAACCAAATTTATACACTTTACAAGGAACCAAGGGGGAAGGCTGGGCAGTCTAAAAATAAATGAGCATGAATTTGAACAAGTCCATGAATTCAAATACCTTAGAGTAACCATCTCAAATAAAAATTCTGATGTTGTGGAGATACAAAACAGGGTAAACTCAGCAAACAAAATGTATGTATGCCTGCAACAAATTACTATCTTCAAAGTCCCTGTCCCACAAAACAAAGATTAGACTATATAAAACAATCATATGTCCAGTTCTATTATATGGCTCTGAAACGTGGAGAATGACCAAGAAGGAAGAAAAAAAGCTGATAGTGTTTGAAAATAAAGTCCTGCGCAAGGTATATGGGCCCACATATGAACAAGGAGAATGGAGAAGAAAACACAACAAGGAAATTAGGGACCTCTACAGTTACCCAGACATTGTAAGCGAAATAAAATGTAGGAGAATGCGATGGGCTGGGCACGTGCTATGAAGAGGAGAAGAGTCCAACCTGAAGAAAATATTAGACCCCAACCCCACAGGAAGGCGCCCCCGGGGAAGACCTAGACAAAGATGGTGGAGGCAGGTTAAGACTGACATGGAGATACTTGGAGCTACAGAAAGAGATGCTGAAGATCGAGCGACATGGAGGCTTGTTGTTGGTGCGGCTAAATATCAACTCCGATATAGATGGCCATGAGAGTAAGTAAGTAAGTAATCCTAACATTAGTAATAAAACATTAAAAATAAATAAAAAACTAACCTCAAAAAACTTAACCTGATTTTAATCGTGAGTGAAAGACGGAAAGTGAAAATCGACCTGTTTGGCTTAAAAGTATGGAAAATCACTCTTTCACGCTAAACTAGGCTCTGTAGAGAAAAATGCTTTAAATAAAAGTTGTAGATCTATTCATTTACTATAAATTTGATGATGTACACTTTTGTCGTAAAATGCATACTAAGACCGAAATTTAAAAACCTTCGGTCTTAGTCCTAGATTTTTTACATGTTTTCGTGCAAAAAAAAAACAGAAAATTGCTAATTACCGCTAAACTAAGCGTTATACAAAAAAAATGTTTGAAATAAAAGTTGTAGCCACGACATATTTTCATACGTTACAAAAAATCATTTCATCCTACATTGCATAAAGTTACACCCCAACGTCGTCGCTAATGACCACAGCAGTTGATGCGACGTTAAATAAATAAAAAAAAAAGTAGAATTTTAAATTCTATACAACTTTTATTATATAAATATTTGCGCTAAATTGTAGGCCTATATTAAAGCCGTAATCTTAAAAAAACTATGTTTTTACGTGAAAACTGCCTCACCCAAAATTTCAGCAAACATGATGCCTACCCTATCTTGTAGAGCGTAAAAAATTTAGTAAACCAGGCGATTTAAAAAAAAAATCGTAGGACCAGTTTTTGAGAAAATCGCAAAAGAGTGAAAAATTATACGAATAAACTACTACTTCCGGTTGACCGATTTTGATGAAAACGTTCGTGTCGGGTCCGGTAGTGGTATATAACTTAAGTTTCAAGTTCGTAAGATGTTCCGTTCTTGAGATATTCTGTTCACACACACACACACACACACACACACACACACACACACACACACACACACACACAGACCAATCGCTAAAAACATGTTTTTTGGGTTCAGGAGGTCTGAAAACGTATAGATCCGGTGAAAACTCGATTTCTTAAAATCGACATGAAAAAAATACTTTCCTTCCTATATATTCATATGGGCAAGAGAAGTAAAAAAAAGTACGCTTTGCGTCCCCGTCCCCCCGCCAACACTTTGAGAACCTTCTACTGTTTGCTAAAAACATCAACAAGTGAAGGCAGACAAGCCGTTAGTGTGAAAGGTCACCGTCACACACAAAGGCCGCAAAACGATCCAGTCGATATTGAAAGCGATCGACCTTATATACCTTTTACCTAAAAATCTGGTGTGAAACACTCACACAACTTTCTCTTGCCAATGTAAATGATTAACAATAATCTTAACATTAGTAATAAAACATTAGAAATAAACAAAAAAACTTACCTCAAAAAACATAACCTTATTTTAATCGTAAGTGACAGACGCAAAATGAAAATCGACCTCAGATTGACTTAAAATACGGAAAATCACTCTTTCAAGCTAAACTAGGCTCTGTAGAGAAAAATGCTCTAAATAAAAGTTGTAGATCTTTTAATTTCCTATAGATTTGATTATATAAACTTATGTCGTAAAATGCATACTAAGGCCGAAATCTTAAAAAAATAGATTTTTACACGATTTCTTGAGTCTAAATTTTTGCGCTAAATGCATATTAAAGCCATAATCTTAAAAAAATAATTTTTTTACGTTAAACAGCCTCACCAAGAATTACAACAAACATGGCGCCTACGCTGTCTTGTAGAGCATAAAAAATTTAATAAACCAAGCGATTTTTAAAAAACTCGTAGGACCAGTTTTTGAGAAAATGGAAAATAGTGAAAAATTACAGAAATAAACTATTACTTCCGGTTGACCGATTTTGTTGAAAATGTTCGTGACGGGTTCGGTTGTGGTATGTAACTTAAGTTTCAAGTTCGTACGATGTTCCGTTCTTGAGATTGTTTGTTTACACACACACAAACACACACACACACACACACACACAGAATAATCGGTAAAAACATGTTGTTGTGTGGTTTGAGGGTGTCTGTTTAAGTGTATATTCGGGTGAAGAGTGTATTTGTTGTGATCGACATGAAAACAATACTTTCCTTCCTATATGTTCATATACTGCCCATAACAGACAGGTGGAGTATCAAATTATTTACACTCAATCTATTCGTTTCAGGGCTAAAATAAATAGTTCTGTTTCGTATCACATGGTCACCCAATTAAATGAGTGAATCATTTAATAAGAGAAGAGGTAGAGGTGTACTGTGACACTAATCACAGTTATCTCCTCCTCTCAAAGTAATGAATTTCATTATACAGTTGGATTGTGTGGTGAATGAAGTGAAGGTGTCATTTGCAGAGTGGAAAATATGTGCTTTTCAGAGGGCCCGGCATGCTGATAAGCATACTTTTCCACTCAGTGAGTAAGGGACAATGGTAAACCACCTGACTCCTCGTTGTTACTTAGTAAAACCTCTACACGTTCAAACCAGCCTACAGGCTGATCACCTAAACAACAACAAAATATTCATATTTATTTTTAATTCCTAATGTGTGTACGTTGCAATCTGTTCAATTGAGAACAATAAGCAACCCAATGAGATGAGGATGATGTGTATGACGTGTAAATGAGGTGTAGCTTTGTACAGACCCAGGCTGACCATTCCTGAGAGAGTTAGGTTAATTGAACCCCAACCATCAAAGTACACCTACAACCACTGTCTAGTACTCAAATCTGTATAAAAGTAACAACTACCTTTACTAGGATTTCAACCAGGAACCTTCGTCTCCGAAAATCAGCTGTTAAACAGCTGATTTAACAATACACAATACAAATACCACAGCTGATTTAACAGCTGATTTAACTTTTAAATAGCTGTTAAACAGCTGATTTTGGCCACGACTTTACCTCTAGACCAACCCGGTGGGTTACATTCATAAAAGGAAGAGAAAGTAAAAATGTCATGTGACTGTTTAGTCACCCTGTTGTGGGTTTTTTGATAGATAATTTATTAATAAGAGTTGTTATCAGTAAGCCTAAGCAAGTCCACTTATAATAACTTAATGATTCTAATAATACTTCTCTCGATACATTACAATTTACAGCACTGATTGCTTTAACAAGTTTTTATGTAATTAAATAATTTCTACATTGTTTTGTGTTTTTTTTTTGTTCAAGTATGGGTTGTTGGTTTTATGTTGTGTGTGTAGGTTATTTGTTAGATAAACACATATTTATGAAGAAGGCACCCTCTTGAAAATTTACGTTATATTTTTTGCGTTTTTCAATACGTTTTGTAGGTACTCCAGCCAGAGTGTTTTTCGCATTAACTGCTATTTTAGATGATAAAAATCTTATGGTAAATCTTCACTTTATTTATTTAGGAAACTCTTTTGCAGCCGACACTAAAATACATTTTAAAAAATCTGGTGTGAAACACTCGCGTGACTTTTTCTTGAAGTGTGTGTGTGTATGTGAACAGAATATCTCAAGAACGGAACATCTTACAAACTTGAAACTTAAGTTACATACCAGTACCGGACTCGACTCGAACTTTTCATCAAAATCGGTCAACCGGAATTAGTAGTTTATTCGTGTAATTTTTCACTTTTTTGCGATTTTCTCGAAAAATGGTCCTACAATTGTTTTAAAAATCGCCTGGTTTACTAAATGTTTTATGCTCTACAAGATAGGGTGGGCGCCATGTTTGCTGAAATTCTTGGGGCGGCTGTTTTCGCGTAAAGTAATTGTTTTTTTTTATAATAAAAGTTGTAGAGAATTTAAAATCCTACAACTTTTATTTTAAAAATTTTATTGTATAACGCTTAGTTTAGCGGTAATTAGCGATTTTCTGTTTTTTCACACGAAAACGTATGAAAATTAGATTTTTTAAGATTTCGGCCTTAGTATGCGTTTTACGATAAAAGTGTATATAATCAAGTTTATAGGAAATTAAAAGATCTAAAACTTTTATTTAGTAGCATTTTTTTCTACAGAGCCTAGTTTACTGTGAAAGAGTGATTTTCCGTATTTTTAAGCCAAACTGAGGTTGATTCATTTTGCGTCTTTCACTCATGATTAAAATAAATTTATATTTTTTAAGGTTAGTTTATTTCTAATGTTTTATTACTAAATTTAGGTTATATTGGTCATTATTTGCATTGGCAAGAGAAAGTCGTGTGTGTTTCACACCAGATTTTTGTTCAAGTGTGGGTTGTTGGTTTTATGTTGTGTGTAGGTTATTTGGTAGATAAACACATATTTATGCAGTAGGCATCTTCTTGAAAATTTACGTTATATTTTTTGCGTTTTTCAATACGTTTTGTAGGTACTCCAGTCAGTGTTTTTCGCATTAACTGCTATTTTAGATGATATTAAGTAACTTTTCACTTTATTTATTTAGGAAATTCTTTTGCAGCCGATACTAAAATTAATTTTTTAATTTTTTGATGTGGATAATCATTTTCTGCTATGAAACACTCACGTGACTTTTTCTTGAAGTGTGTGCGTGTGGGTGTGAACAGAATATCTCAAGAACGGACCCGACACGAACATTTTCATCAAAATCGGTCAACCGGAAGTAGTAATTCGTGTAATTTTTTACTGTTTTGCAATTTTCTCAAAAACTGGTCCTATGATTTTTTTTTAAATCGCCTTATTTACTCAATTTGTTATGCTCTACAAGATGGGTAGGCGTCATGTTTGCTGAAATTCTTGGTAAGGCTGTTTTCACGTAAAAACGTTGTTTTCTCAAGATTGCGGCTTTATTATCCATTTTACCGCAGAAATGTATATAATTAAAGTTGTAGAGAATTAAAAATTCTACAACTGTTATTTCAAACATTTTTTTGTATAACGCTTAGTTTAGCGGTAATTAGCGATTTTGTTTTTCTCAGTAAAAATCAGCCTGTGTATGTAAGCATTTTTTTCTTTGTTTTTAATCGTTTGACTGTTGTGCAATTACTGCTAATGCAGACGGTGAAGGATGAAATGATTTTTTGTAACGTATGAAAACATGCCGTGCCTGAATGTGATTCGAACCCAAGACCCAAGATGATGAGAGGCGAGCACGTTACCAAGTACGCCAATGCGGCCGGCGTATGTAAGCATAATTATTAATTGTGTACAGTTGAGCCGTTGTTAGTTTGCTCCTCCTCCTCCTTCTGTCAACAAACAAAAGTCACCTACTACAGGGTGCACGCTACACTCCACCACTTTATGGATGTCCTATTCATATTAAGTTAACTATTTTTTAAATTATAAGCACTTAAAACATTAGTCATGATATGATTAGGCCTAATAATTTCATTTAGAAAAATACTTTCAAAAGTATTTAGTTGTTACTTTTTAATTAGCGTGTACACATTTTGATATAATGCGCATGCTCAGTGACGTCATTATTTGTTTACATTAGGAGCAAACTAACAGAGGCTGGACTATAGATGACTGTCATTTTACATCAGCATCACCATAAATCTAAATGTAAATTGTTTCTAACAACAACTACTTAAATGAACTCTGTTATATTAATGTGTTATGTCATTTTACTAATAATAATATTTATTCAATTGTAAATAATTGATTGTTAGGTTGGAATGAATGGCTAAATAATTACATCATTTTTTCCTTATTTTTTTTTGTATTTTCTATTAAATTTATTGCTAGTTAATTGAGCAGTACATCAATTTATCTTTCTGTATTCAAATAAGGTGACAATCTCTTAATAATATTTATGTCATTTCACATAAAATTAATCGATCGGTGAAACTTTTTATAGTGTACAAGAATTTATTTCAAAATAATTGTATACATATATAAATAACTAAATTATATACAAAAATCCGGTGTGAAACACACACAACTTTCTCTTGCCAATGCAAATAATTAACAATAAACCTAACATTAGTAATAAAACATTAGAAATAAACACACAAACTAACCTCAATAAACATAACCTAATTTTAATCATATATGAAAGACGCAAAATGAAAATCAACCTCAGTTTGGCTTAAAAATACGGAAAATCACTCTTTTATGCTAAACTAGGCACTGTACAAAAAATTCTCTTAATAAAAGTTGTAGATCTGTTAATTTCCTATAAATTTTAAATTTCCTATAAATCTTAAAAAAATGGATTTTTCACACGTTTTCGTGAGAAACAAACAGAAAATTGCTAATTACCGCTAAACTAAGAGTTATATAAAAAAATGTTTGAAATAAAAGTTGTAGAATTTTAAATTCTCTACAACTTTAATTTTATACATTTTTGCGCTGCAATACATATTAAAGCCGCAATCTTAAAAAAAACAATGTTTTTACGTGAAAACAGCTCACCCAAAATTTCAGCTAACATGGCGCCTACCCTATCTTGTAGAGCATAAAAATTAGGTAGCCTAAATGAGGCGATTTAAAAAAAAAATCGTAAGACCAGTTTCTGAGAAAATCGCAAAAAAGTGAAAATTACACGAATAAACTACTACTTCCGGTTGACCGATTTTGATGAAAATGTTTGTGTCGTGTCTGGTAGTGGTATGTAACTTAAGTTTAAAGTTTCAAGTTCGTACAATGTTCCGTTCGTGGGATATTCTGCTCACATACGCACGCACGCACTTTTTATAATAAGTTTTTTTTAAATAAGTGAGGTAAAATTTTTTTTAGTTTTAATTTTTTTATTTACTCTGATGATGGTGGATCCACCGAAACACGTGTAAGTAACAATAAAAATAAAAGTGACGCAGTTTAAAAAGAAAGTTTGTGAAATTATTGTATAAATTCATGATATGAAATAGAAATATATTCTAACTGCAGGATGCATTATAAAGATTTATTTCTGAGTTAAGAATATGTGTATAAGAGAATTCGGTCCAATCATTTACTTCGCATATACCAGCTCACAGATTTCTTCTGCAAGCATGGAAATATAAACCTAGAGGGAAGTGAGGCTTGAGTAGACCTAAAAAGAGATGGATGCCAGAACAAGTCATTGAGCTTAATCCTTGACAGATGATGATGATGAATGAACTATTTTTGTACTCCTGGAACTTGTAAATCGAGTGCGTATAATTTAACATATGGGCAAATTTATTACGTTCCGACTTAAGAAAATTTCCGTGAAAAACAAAAGAAAAACGTTTGTCGGATGGAAGAAATGAGTAAAGCGTACAGGAAAAGAAATTGGTCCAACCATTTACTTTGCATACCAGGTCACAGATTTCTTCTGCAAGCATGGAAATATAAACCTAGAGGGAAGTGAGGCTTGGGAAGATCTAGGCCTAAAATGAGATGGATGCCAGAACATGTCATTGAGCCTAATCCTTGACAGATGATGATGATGAATGAACTATTTTTGTACTCCTGGAACTTGTAAATCGAGTGGATATAATTTAATATTCCACCTGTCCCTGTTATGGGCAGATTTATTATTTACCGACTTGAAAAATTTCCATGAAAAACAAAAGAAAAACGTTTGTCGGATGGAAGAAATGAGTAAAGCGTACAGGAAAAGATTTTTGAAAGTGTATGCTGCAATTCC